>LR990862.1:14324882-15562844 GCA_905163395.2 Endotricha flammealis | reverse complement strand
TGCTTTACTCTTGAATCTAAATCGCAATTTTTTTTTCAATTCCGTTTATTTCTGTTTTATTTATATTTATCTATAATATAAAACTCCTGACTGACTGATTTAACTATATATCAACGCACAGCCCAAACCGCTGGGTCTAGAGATTTCAAATTTGGAATGTAGGTTCCTTACGACATCTAGGGGTGTACTAAGAAAGGATTTTTAAAAATTCCCACGGGAAAGCGAGATTGGTTAGTGTACAAATTTCGTTGTTTTATAATTTAGTTAGCGCTGGTGTATACTGTGAAGAGTACCTAAACTTAACAATCCAATGCCGATCGAGCGGAATTATTTTCAAGAGTAAGGCCCCTGGTGTTTTGACATCAAACATATTTATTTTATTCGAAACGAAATTAAAATATTGCATAATTAAGATTTTGGGAGATGGTCGGATATGAACTTATTGACATCGGTTTATACGAGTTATGATCAAATCAAACTCATCTTACAAAGGATATCCCCCGGCGGCTAATTACCGTAAAGCAACTGGTATTTTTCGATAATTGTGCAATTACAACGTCAAATTATAAAGTTGACGTTAATTTAGAAACTTGACGTCAAATCACAAACTTGACATTAAATTTCAAACTTGAAGTCAAATCATAAACCACAAATGACAAACGTGAATTTCAAACTGGACGTCAAATTACACTCTGCGTTAATTTTGAAAGTTGACATCAAATTACAATTACAACTTTGTAATTTGAATAAACTTGACTCACAAATGGCAAACGTGAAATTTCAAACGGGACGTCAAATAACAATCTCTGCCTTAATTTAGAAAGTTGACGTCAAATTACAAACTTGACGTTAATTTACAAACTTGACGTCAAATTACAGATTTGACATTACAAGTTGACCTCAAATTACAAACTTGACGTCCGATTGCATAACGTTAATAAGCCTGCCGATCGTCCATAACTTTTTTAACACATGCTTCTGTCAAACAACGAATGGTAAAGTAATATTCCAACAAATTCGACATGGAGCGTGGCGTAAACGACGTTAACGATTTCATATTCTGTCCCGTCACGTCTCGTCACATGTTTGACGGAAGCACAAAACATCCTAAAATTTTGGTCATAAAGCTCGTATAAAATGGACCATCGTTTTATGTCATTTTGGTGTCAAAGCTTATGGATCCGATGTTGATTTTTTTAAACTATCAAAAATGCTTACGAGGTTTAATAATATTTATATTCCATTCCAATATACTTGCTACAAGCTATCCAGTGAAATTCAATGTGTTTGAACTAGTTTTGTATATAGTTTTACTAGCTGTTACCCGCGGCTCCGGCCGCGTGCTCAAGGGGAAATGTCATTAATTTTGCCCATGGGAATATGTTTATCCCGTGGGAAAACTCACTTTCCTGACCTTAAACTATCCCCAATAAAAAAATCATATCAATCCGTTCATTACTTTCGACGTGAAGGGAGAACAAACACACTTTCACATTTATAATATTAGTATGGATTGTGGTAACATAATATTGCTTTATCGGAAGTAATTTGTTGTTGATTCATGTTTATTTCATATCTCACTAATATTATAAAGGCGTTGTGACTATGTTTGCTATTACTTAACGCTCCAACGGCTGGGCCATTTATTAAGATATTTGGTACGTAGGTAGCCGATACCTTGGATTAACACATAGGGTAACACTTTTTTATCTCGAAAAGTACGCGATTCCCGTAGGATTTGGTCAAAAGTCTCATTTATAAAGTAGAAGGCGCTGCTGTGCATGAATACACGCATACGAAGTTGCGCGGGTTTCGCTAGTCGATTAATATTTAAAATCAGATGATAATTTGGAGCTTTTGTGGCATGCATAATGGAACGGAGTATATACATGCTATTACATAGTCAAATAAAATGTGCTTTTAACACCCATATCAAAATATTAAATTGAATTTAAAGATGGCCCATCATATAGAGCTTATACACTCACGTTAGTAAATTTATTCACTCGCGTACCCGACGTCCGCCGAGCGCGTCTTCGGCTCCGTTCGCGGATGCTGCGCGGGCGTCGCATCACTCGCTATGTACACACATCGATATAACACTTATCACATACTGAGATTTTATCGTCCATGCTCGATACAGCGCCGCGACTTGGTGTTACACGGAGTCGTCTGGAAATAGGTAATATATCAGTATATGGGCAACATTTTAGATACAATCAAAAAAAGAGATGATTAGGATTGAAAACTAAGAAAAATGCCTCATATAATAATGCCTGTCTGATGGTAAGCATCACCGTAGCCTATAGACGCTTGCAATACCGGGGGTATCACTCACGAGTTGCCAACCCTGCGAGCTCTGGAGACCTTACTCACCGTAGGAACACAACATGGCCGAGACCAATGCTATTTGGCTACGATCTTCTGTAAAGTGGAGGTCCTTCCCCAGACGGGCTGCGAAAGATGCTGAACGGATTATCCGCTGTGCCCTACCTCTCTTGGCTTCGGCTAATACTTACATATTACACTTATAGTATAAAGGTATACCTACCGTGATACCACCATTTTGTTTTCTTAGGATTTTTGTTGCATGTCTTAACATAAAACGAATTGTCCGGTGGCCGTTTCTGAAATTGCAGAAAGATTTTTTAATTACCGACAACTTATGGGTATAATTATGGCTCTAAATTCTTATAATCGTAAATGCCATGCATTTCAAACACCCCACCTCACGTAGGATTCGAACCCACGACCTCTCGGGACGAATCAGTGTCAGAAAAAGCGGCCAAATGAAAATCAGCGCCAGAGGTTTTTTAAACTAATCTGGCATTATGTAAAATTAGACCATCTTTAAAAGTATAGTAGGTTCAGTTAGTAAAGTTTTTCGGTGGTCATCATTATATCAACCAATAATCATCCCACTGCTGGGATACGGGTCTCCCATCAATCGAAGGTGATTAAAGCGTACTCTGCCACGCTGCTACAATGTGGATTGGCAGGGGCCGATGTTTTCGAACCACGCCCTAAGGCCACCGACTTGACGACTGTCATCCATCGACAACAGCCGAGACCGACGGCTTAATGTGCCCTCCGTGCCGTCGTCGATCCAATATCCGGTAAAATATATTTTTATGTTATTTGTTACTGTTTGTTTCTTAGTTTGTGTACATTGAACGTTTTCTTGTGTTTCATGTGTTGTACTGAATAAATGTTCTTTCTCTCGAAATCCGAGCAACTGGAACCACGGTCTTTACTGGCTGGGTCAGTCTGAATTTAGACATTTAATAATTTCGAGTCTAAATTTCAAAAACCCAAGAACATATATTTATGAATTTCGACAGTTAATTCGAAATTCAGATATATTATGTTTTGTCGAAATAATGAGTTTCGAACTTTCTACCCCCTTACCTTCTCTTTACAGCTACTGAGCATGGAAACGATGGAGAGGCAGACGGACTGAACGGAGAGCGCCGGCGACCAGTCGTCCGTCAATATCGACAGGCAGATGTGCCCGTTGGAGTACACGTGCGGGTGTACTGGTATATTGTTGCCTATGAATGTTACCTGTAACGAAAAACAATAATCATTAGGTTTTATGAATAGTAGAACGTTTTTGAAATGTACACTTAGTGTCTAAACACACTATGCCGAAAATACGCGACCGAAGTTCGGCGTGACTACGCCTGCAATGTATTTTAAATGACTGACGACACACCATGTCGAAATTACCTCGCGTTATAGCGTACAGCCGTACTTCGGTCGGGCGTAAGTTCGGCAGCGATTCGGCGTATAGCAACACATTATAAGCGACCGAAGTTCGGTTCGATTGCCACGACAGCGCTCGGACACTGACACTGACAATACATACACAAAGTTCCGCAACCGAATTTCAGCCGCGTAAGTTCGGCGCTTATGGTGTGTCATATCAGCCGATTACGCCGAATAAGAGCCGAACGTAAAATCAGCCGCGGAACTTCGGTCGCGTATTTTCGGCATAGTGTGTTTAGACACTTAGAGTGCACGGCCGGATTTCGAGACAACATGGGTTCGAGTTCCACAAAAATATTTTAAATATAAAAATGATAGTTGATCCGAAGCAACATTTAAAAAATGTCACTAATATCCTTAGTTCATCTAGTTACTAATCTAGACCGCGGACAGACAGACGGACATGCCGAAACTATAAGGGATCCTTGTAGTTACTACGGAACCCTAAAAAGAGATAGCGATGCGACTGTAGAATTAAAATACGTTTCCGAAACTGGCCGTAAATCATTTTTTAACCTGAGTAAGTACCTAAATATAACTATGAGTACAGTTTGGACGATTAACCAACACAAGTTATGTAACGTCTGTGTAGTAAATTAACAAACGTTCGTGAATTCACACAAGGAAATACGATGCAATGTAAAGGCAGTAAACCTATATTATACTTTGTATCCGAGTTTGACGAAATAAACTACTTTTGTAATTAGATTAAAGATTAGTATAGTATAACTTTATTATCATAACTGAGGCAAATATATACATATACATGTATGTATACAAGCATGTACATACAAATATGTATGGCTTTTTTGCCCGCGGCTTCGTCCGCGTGATGTCCCGGACCCGTTCCTGTGGAAACCACATTGAATTTCGGGAAAAGCTATAGCCTATGTCACTTCATGATAATGTAGCTTTCTACTTGTGAAAGAATTTTTGAAATCGGTCCAGTAGTTTCGGAGCCTATTCAATTCAAACAAACAATCAAACCTTTCCTCTTTATAATATTAGTATAGATTACATTAACAACAGAACATTGTTGTACCGCAGTGACACAAAAAGGCAATAACTCAGCGTTAGAGATTGCTCAGAAAGCAAAATGGTGATTTACAATGATTGACGAGGAGTTCGATGGCGTCAGTGTGTCGTAGTCTTAAACGATCACGCAAGTTAAGCAATATCTACCCTAGCTAATGTTTGAATGGCTTTCGTTATCTCGAGCTGCTCCATGCTTCGAAGGGCACGGTAAGCCGTCGGTCCCGGCTGTTGTCAATGGATGACAACTTTTGTCTTTTAAGCCAAGTCTAAAATTACGTCAGAATTTTATGTTAGAAACGAAATTAAACAAGAAGACAGACGAGACGTGAAGCAGAAGTAGGACAGACAGTCCGTTTTCACATAGTTTTCGATCAACTCCGCGACAAAAACTAACTTCTTGTATAGTGAACTACTTGACTTCCAAGGATTTGAAGCCGTGACGTAATGTTGTTATGAGAAACAACACACATTGCAAACAAATAGCTTAATGTAAAAAGCCTATAAATGAGCTCTTTAGGAGTTTTACTTGAGGAAAACTAACATAAAATCACGTTTTTCATTGAAATTTGTTATTCAATCGATCAATGACAATAGACACAAGTATTTTCCTACACAAGACTAGTCTTAGAACTCACAATTTCAGAAAAAATCTGATATTTTGGCGGAGTGGGAATCGGAAGAAACTTAGAAAAAGTAGGGTAGACCATTGATTCCCTCCCAAAATGGTACAGGTGGGTCCACCTAAGGTCCCTTAGGGTCCCCGGGAGTCTCGACAGGGTATTGGCTGGCGTGACAAAAAAGAGGGGTTCACAAATTTCGCAAGCGACGGTCCAAATTTTAATTTGGCTTTCGTATCACGAGCTTCTCCGTGCTTCGGAGGGCAAGTTAATAAACCGTCTGTCCTGCATGGCAATTTTCGATAAGTCGGTGGCTTTCAGGCGGCTGAAGCGTGGCAGAGTACGCTCTAATTCCCTTCGATTGAAGGGAGACCTGTATCTCTGCAGTGGCATGATTATGGGATGAGTAAAGAAACTGTTCACCAATAAAACCGACTTGCAGATCCATTAATAATAATATATTCTGTATTTGTCATGGTGACGGCATTAATTATAATAGTGACCCTTCGAAGAATTTTAATGTGGCTCACAGGAAGACAATGAATAAGCAAACGATGGCTACACCATTAATGAACTGCTTTGAAAAATTTAAACATAGATTTCACGTGTAAAAAAAAGGCCGTGACCGGTTTTCTTTCGCCATTTCTTTTACCGGTGGCCATTTTGCTTGTGGTGCGAAATGGTGGTAGTTTATAACGTAGTTTATTTTCTTAAGTGCCTGTGAAGGTCTAATTTCTGAAATAGGTAAACGATTTCATTTCATTAATTAAGATTTGACATAAATTTTTAAATTGAAATTCTAATGAGTAGACCGTTAGCAGTTACGAACACAATATAATATAGTACCTACATACATATCTGTAGTTTGAATTGGTGGTAGTTAGTAAAATTGTGCCGATTTGAAAGAGCTTTTAATAGACCTATTTGAATAAAAATAATTGACTCCGACTTTAACGAAATGCGCCAGTTCTGCGCCGCGTTTCGTATGAAGACATTCGTATAAATATAGGGAATACTGTTGTTTCCGTCTGTTTCAGACAATTGAGTCAGTAATTTAATGTAACAATTTCATGCATCATCAACCATGCTTAATAAATATTTGCTAAGATAACAGTACAAATCATTTTATCACACCAAATTGATAAAGATCGAGTTCCGCCTTGTATATGGACTAAATTCAAATCTGAAACAAATATTCGGAATACCCAACTTTGTACAGTAAACAAAGTACAGTAATATAGTTAATCCCCGGTGTCAAAAGACGCGGATTCGATTCTCTACCGGAATAAACTTATACATTTTATGCGAAGAACATTGTTTTTTCGTATTCAGTAGAAGCTAGAAATAATATCAATGTAGGCAACATTAAATCATGTAACCGATTAAAATCTCCTTAAGGTAAACTGAGAGACAAAGCTTTAGCATTAAGTTCGCCTTTTGTATACACATTATGTATTGTGTGCAATAAAGTTTAAATAAATAAATTAATAGGTGAAGTGAAACTAACATTTTATTTCTTCACTATCGAAAGCAGACAAATTTTCGTTTACGCACGTACGCTTACGTCTGAACTGATGATAGGAAAAAATTGTGACGATTCGAAAGAGCTCTATTAGGCCTATTTGAATAAAAATCTTCGACTTGACGTAATGTGAACTCCCACTTTTTGTCATGCCAACAAAGACCCACGTTAAGGCTCCCGTAGACCTCTGGGTTAGACCACTTTGGAAATCAATGGTGTAGAGCATTACGTGTTTGGAACTCAGCTCTCCATTTTGTTCGTAGCGCTTTATTTCAGTATATATGCAATCGTCCGCGATAACATCTTATCAGTACTAATACTGCGACATAAATATTCAGGTATATGTGTCATTAAACCACACTTAATCTCGACACAAATTTGGTGTGACGTATCGAGAATAATTTATCTATGTAATTGGAGGTCGTTATTTAAGTTTCACAATGAGACAAGCCTTAATTACAAGGCACTCATATGATCACTATGAGTTCGATTCAAAATTTAAACCTTTTATTTAGAGAGTAGGTCTTCACACTTTCTCTACTCAAAGTACATTACAATAAAAAAAAAAGTGTAATTAATCTCCTCTATAAACTACTAAAATTTCGGAAAGAAAAGCAAAATTAACACCCGTAAAAGAAATGGCGAAAGAAAACCAGTTACGGCCTTTTTTGTCATATAACAATACATCTCGTATTTTTGGGTTAAAACAACGTCGACCCCAGTGTTTGGATGGGTTTTATTATACTTGTATTCCTGCATGAATGATTATGGGTTGGTTTTATAAACCTACATCTTTACATAATATAAACTGAAGTCGTTTCCTCTGTCTGATTGCTTAGGCCTTAGACCTTTTAAACTACTTAACGAAAATTAATGCAGTTATCAACAATAGACAGAATGATTCAAGAAACACTACATATTTTTTTTATGCCACAAAGGTGGCAAACAAGCATACGGCCCACCTGATGGTAAACATCACCGTAGCCTATAGACGCTTGCAAAACCGGGATATCACACACGCGTTGCCAACCCTTCCAACCCCCCAAAAGGAGCTCTGGAGACCTTATTCACCATAGGAATACAACATGGCCGAGACCAATGCAATTTGGCTACGATCTTCTGTAAGGTGGAGGTCCTTCCCCAGACAGGCTGCTCCGATTTGAGCGGATAATCCGCTGTGCCCTACCTCTCTTAATATAATACATACAAGGATTTTCCGAAATAAATTTATTTTAGTATTTGAGATCCACCACCTTTAGTTTGTACACTGACCTTGCAGTAACTGTCGAATTCAAGCATTTAGTTTATGTGCAACAATTATATGAAATAACAATGTTTGTATATTGTATATTTATTTTGAGTTATTGTTGTGCTATATTGTTGTGTATTAATTATCTATTTTTAATGTTCAATTATCTATTTTAATAATTTATCAATGTAGACTATTCCTTTGTCCATTTACAAGTCATTAAGCTTATTACACCTTAATTGCAGTTGGTCTCAGATGATCATTTAACATACTTTGTTTAATGTAGTCTATACTAATAGTAGTAGACATGCCCCGTGGCTGGTAATGGTCACTTTATCCCAAGGCCGCAGGTTCAAATCCTGCACAAGGCAAACATTTGTGTGCATGAACATGTCTGCCTTGGTCTGGGTGTTTTCTATGTATAATAAGTATTTATTTACAAAAAATAAGTATTTCAGTATATATAAGTATAGTAGTAACAGCAATCTAATACCCATAGTACAAGCTTAGTTACTTAGTTTGGACTAGATGGTGTTGGGTGATTTGTCCAAGAATATTTTATTTATATTTATTATAAAAGGGTATAGTTTGCGATTTTGTGCGGTTGTAGAAGGTAATCTTTAGATTTACTATATCAATTTAGAAAATTCTTACCAATAGAAAACCACAATGTTTCACAGTGAATGGCTAAAAACCATTTTTAAAGTTAATGAAAAGGGAACATGTTTTATTTCCTTTTCATTGATACTGATAATTTTTAATCTACTATTAAATTAAATATTTAAGA
Organism: Endotricha flammealis; assembly: GCA_905163395.2. Lineage (NCBI taxonomy): Eukaryota > Metazoa > Arthropoda > Insecta > Lepidoptera > Pyralidae > Endotricha > Endotricha flammealis. The sequence continues at coordinate 15,553,866 of LR990862.1, read as the reverse complement.
GAGCAGATAGCATAACTCACCTCTGGGGAGTCGAATGGATACTTGTTTGTAAATTTGAATTGCAATACAAATTTTTCGCCTTCATAAAGTGTGCCTGGAACACCTTCCATATGAACTGTCCACCTGATAAAAAAACATTATTTCTATCTAATTTAAGAAGATTAGACTTAAGAGTGTAAATGTAATGTAATTTTTGAACATAATATATAAAAATTCTTGGTGTACCTTATTAAATAAATAAAAATAAAACAATATCGTCTAATATTGTTTATCATTCCTTCTCCACATATCAACCTTCACACAATAAATCCATCTTTTCTTTGGTCTTCCCCTATTTCTTTCATTTGTTGATAGTAGTGGGGCATAAATAGGTGAGTAAAAAAAAAACTAGACTTGGGCTAGCATGTCAAACCAAGTTCAAGCAAACAGAAATGGCGAGCAGCACCGTGTGTAGACTACATTACATGAACCATTTGAAGCCACTACTGCTAAGGTTTGTATTACAATAAATGTTGTAGTTGACACAAAAAACGCCCATAAGGCGACACTCTGACCAAATATTTTATGTCAGTAATAGAAAAATCACTGTTCATGTGATGAGTACGTAACTAATAAGGTATAACTTACAATGTTAGATTTTGGCTGGCTTGATCACCGTCTACGGTAACTCCTGGTGGCGGCTCCTTCATTAACGACATTAGTTCTTTTTGTAATCTCCGCTAAAACCAATAAACGCTATATAAACCCATGCATAAACAAATTCTCAAAGTATTTCGACAACACAACAATAGGAATTTTGACAAAAAAAACCTAGAGAACTGTCAGTGGAACTAGTAAATCAAAGGCCAAATAATATGGCAAATAATCATTACTATATAATTTTATAACGTTTATACGCTTTATTTTCGTTTGATTCGCGTTTTCAGTACAATGGATTCATGTAAAATTAATATTTTTTCCATACCTGAGACGGGGACATAGCCGCCATTGTAATCCAATTTAACTTTTTTTCTTTTCGTATGGTGTTACAAGTAGAAAATAATTTAACTAAATAAAACTGATGCCGTACAGTACATAAATATATTTATTACAGGAAATTTGCTATTGCTTGAACAGTGTTTGTTACATTACAATACAAAAACTTCGTGAATAATATCTTAGGATTTCTGGTTTACTTTTAGCACGAAACGGATATTATTTTTATTAGTTTTTAGGGCAACATTGTCACGTGCTCTGTCATAAAATTGCGTTCGGATACTTTGGCAGTAATAAAAATTGTACCTCGTACGTTTTTTGGACAACATGTCATGATAATTTTTTTAATCTGTACCTATCATTTTGTCTTCTATAATTTTGACATTGATTGATCTGTCGCTGTCTGTTTGTCTTTCGAATCGGCGTATCAATAAATTCCACTATTGTGTAAAAAAAGCTGTGTTTATTTATGCAAAGTTTCTCATTTTACCTACATTATAATGTATAAGTATTTTAAAATGAAAATAATACCAAATATATTCAGAGTGGTAAATTGAAATGAACTTAAACGAGTTTCAGTGTTTGATATCGGCGGACGTATTTGTATTTTAGTGCAAAAAACTTTAATAACAAGTGCATTATGGGTCCATATAATAAAAAGACTTCAGCGGAATGGTTTATAGATCAGTTAAATGTTGAAAATGCAAAATTGCTTGCGTTTGTGTTAGTTATTGGGTTTATTGGTTATCATGGAATATTACATCTTAGATATGGTAAGCGATCTGTGTTCCTATAGGAATTTAGATATAATCTATCTGCTCAGACCAAATAAGAAGTCATCTGATAATGACTGTCAGAAAAATAGATTCAGTCATGAAGAGTAGCCAAACAACAAGTATGTTATATCAAGGCTCGCAAGTTCTGACCCCATATTTTCACAATCTTCTGTTTTATTTTCATTGTTTGCTCTGTAACTTTTATTAGCACCATTTTAAAAGAGCAAGTGCAAAGTTTCTCTCTAGTTCTTAGTACAAATCTGCTGTCTGAACTGGCGGTAGAAAAGAATTGAGACTATTCATGTATTAGGCCTATTTTAAGAAAAATACCTATTTAATTTTGAATATGACCTCATAACTCTGTGTTTAACTTTAAAAACAATTGTTTCAATACTCCAAATTATGTAATTTTAACACTGCTTTTGTACAGCTGTACAAATATATTATTTACACATTTTTGTGTCTACGTCTATTTAAATGACATATTTTGATGTATTTAAAATTTTTATTTCAAAGCCCCTAATTACCAAAAAAAGTACACATCCATACTAATATTATAAATGTGAAAGGGTTTTTGTTTGTTTATCCTTCTTTCACATTGAAAGTAACAGACGGGTTGACATGTTTTTTTTTGGGATGGGAACGTACAGGAGATGCTTTAGACCACACGGGCAAAGTAAAATATAAAAGTAATTAAATGTTACAGAGTCCTTTTTATACCACTAAGGTGGCAAACAAGCATACAGCCCGCCAGATAGTAAGCAGTCACCGTAGCATATGGACTCTTGCAATACCGGGGGTATCACTCGGGTGTTGCCAACCCTGTAAAAAGTAGAGCTCTGGAGACCTTACTCACCGTAGGAACACAAATGGCCGAGGCCAATGCTATTTGGCTACAATCTTCTGTAAGGTGGAGGTCCTCCCCCAGACAGGCTGCTCCGATTTACGCAGATTATCTGCTGTGCCCTACCTCCTCATTTTAGCTGGCCCTTTTTGTAAGAAATTTTGAAAAACTAAAAGCAGTCCAGTAGTTAATATTATTACTTTTAGGTCCTGATTCCTGCACGTGGCTGCTGTCGTCTGGACGGTACAAAGGCGATCACGAATGGCAGCCATATGGCTGTATGCTACATAGATATTCTAAAACGTGAGTGTTGCATAATTGTTAAAAATGTGTATGTATAATTTGTACCTTGATTTTTTTAGTGTATGTTAATTAGCTAGCTTGTTTCTTTTACGGGTGGCCATTTTGCTTGTTTCCGAAATGGTGGTAGTTATATTATCTATATATATATATATGTATATATATATATATATAAGTATTTGTTTTTTAATAATTAAACTTTTGAGTTGCTCTTTATTATTTTATTTGAGAAACATCAATTTAAGTTTAATAAATTAATTTTTACATATTATAAAAAAACACAAATAGACATAAAACATAAAGTAAAACCTCGAAGAAGTATTTCTTTACATATATAAAATTCAAAGTCCTGACTGACTGACTTAACTATATCTGAAAAAAAAAAATTTAAGCTGCATATAGCTAGGCTAGAAACGAGATAAGGCAAAAAAAACTAGCTTAACTATATTATTATTATATTGATTCTCTGTAAAAATATATTTTTGGTAATTAATGAAATATTGAAAAGTAGTATCCATTACCTCTCATGATAACTACTCAAGTGACAATTTTTTCGACCCAAATGTTAAGTGAATTAACCCTGGGTCATGGTTTGAGTTAAACAATCCCTACAAGGCCCTGTAATGTACAGTCAACTAATGTAAAAGGTGAGCAGGTAGACGACTAAGATTTTTATGCTAATATTGTAAGCATTGTCATGCTAATAAGGTTGCCTGAAAAGATTGCTGTCAGCAATAAGGCCGCCTTGTTGCAAAATCGCTAGTAAAAGTTTCCTGTGTATACCTACTGTATTGTGTTTTTTTCTCTGTGTTTTGCAAAAAAACATATTTATTCATTCATTCATTATTGTTATGAAACTTTGTACTTAATTCAATTTAAATATAAAGTACAATATGATTACCGCTAACCATCAGGCGGGCCGTAAGATTGTTTGCCACCTTAGTAGTTTTAAAAAAAATTTTTGATGAACAAAAAAAAATGTATGGCAATTAAAATTTGAATATTTTGCATGCCTACATTTCTATTAAGGCAAATTTTACTGCTGCCAGCCATATTGTATCTACATGGCAAACACAACACAAACAATGACCATGTATAATTTTAGCAAAAAACATTTAGGTAGGTTACAAATTTCTTTTTTGTACACAGTGATGCCCGGCGGTGTCTACGGTACCTTGCCTTCTGGGGCAAGTATAACACTTTCGCGTTTATTGGCGATTCCAGACTGGAGCAGCTCTATGAATATTTCATAGGTAAAGTTTTTTATTATTATAAATATTTTTTTTCATTTTTCGTCACTTTTATTACTGAAGACTTGAGCTATATGTAAGTTTTTTGGCACTGACTTTTTTTTCGATATCATGTAATAAAAAATAGGTACTGATAAAAACTCAATAAAAAATACAGTTTCTGAAACGGGATTTTTAAAGTTAATTACAAAATAAATTAAAGCTGTCACTGTCCAATTAAAGTAGGAAAAAAGAATAGCTTGAGACTTAATGTGGAATTAAAATTAAAATGCGGTACAGAAACCGGCTGTTAGTCTAATTTAAATAAAATATAATCCTTAAATCAAAACTAAAACTGTAGGTACTATATAATTATCAACACTTAACGAGATCATTTAACTTGTTAGTCTCTACGACCTTGTGTTAAGGTTTATATTTGGGGGACAAATTTTCCGTATATGGCGCAAGACCTTTACCCGTGTGACTCATTGATAGCTCTTGACACTTGATTACGTGAATTAAACTGCTTTTAGGATGGTACACATTAATATGAGTAGCGGAGTTATTCGTCAAGTCGCGCGTATGAAACTCGCGAACACGCGCGAGATGCCACCTTCTGGTTGTACAATTTTTTTGTCTTCAACTCGCTCGGTTTGGTAGCTACTAATCTGGTTGAATCGAATAAGTTGCTACCAAACCGAGCTTAGTTACTTGCTGAGCTCGAAAGATTTCACCTAGGTCCCATAAATTTTTAAATTTTCACCATTCTTTTTCCTTCGAGATCTACCTTTTATTTAATATCCAACGGTCAGCTTCATTTTTTCTTCTTTAATGTATGTAGGTAGATTATTTTTAAATTGATTTCTGTCGGTAAGAATTACTAAAAAAAAAAATACAGAAATCGCAAACGTCAGTATTTTATAAGGAAAAATCAATATGTAGGTATTGTATACTAAGCTTATATTAGCACACCCGGTAAATTGTTTTCAATATTGTGACCTTATATCGGACTTCATCTCAGTAGACGCACAACATTCATATTAATAACACCAAAATGTTTAAAATAATAATATTATTCACTATAATAACATTAGTTTATAGTAAAACGGTGATAGTTGGTCAAGTTTTCGACAATAATGGAGTAAGGAAAGTGTATGAAAAGACCGTCGAAGCTACGGGAATACCATTATTCAAAAGAACAGAGGAGATTTCTTTTGAGTACCCACATGGCGATCAGAGGATTAAAGGAATAGCTATAAAAGATTTGGATAATGGATTGGCGGAAGCTTCTATCACTCGTGGAGGTCTGGGATTCAACTTTGTCAACATTAAATTGAAGAGTGAGAGGGGTTCAGGGTTCAGATTCTTGATGGAGATTTATGCGTGATGACAGATGGAAATGCAAACAATAAAATATCATACGTAATAGTGTAAAAAATGTTACAAAATGATCTATGTTAAATGTGTTATAAATAAGGAAGTGTTTTGTAGTAGTAGTAAATAATAATAATAATGAATAATTTCTTTGTGGTTCCAGTGATATTTATGTATTATAAAACCCCCTTACTAATAAACGTAGTCTAACGAGTATATACGTAGTTATTCACTGTTGTGTCACTGTCTTACTTGATGAGAATTAAATGAAGTGTGAAAGTGACAAAACATTGTATAACTCATAGATTTAGTATATACTAGCGTACCTATAGATCGGCTTTGTTTGATTGAGGCGAGACCAAAAACAAAATACACTAGTGTGCGTGGAATGTACATGTGTGCAAGCAAGATATATAATTATGTGGATTTTCCTTTTATGCCCCCTCTACACGTTGGCCAACACAGTGGCCAACATTTTTGGCCACTGTGTTGGCCAACGTGTAGAGGGGGGTTTAGTAGGTGTTGGAATGATGGTACGTGTTGGCCCACAAGCTGGCGCGAAATCCGTGTGGTGTCGGTTTTTTGACACAGATCAAAGGAGTTGGCCGTGGTTGTGACTGAGTTATTGGCCACGCGTCCACACGTTGGCCGCGTGTTTAGTTTGCAACGAGCAAAAATAAACAATATAATAATATTAATTTAGTTAGGTAGGTATTTGTACCTTGCTTTGTGTCGATTTATTGACAACATCAACCACCTTCTTTTTTTCCATGTCTATTTTATTACGTAGTAACGGTAGGTATGCTGAAAACAAATAAATCGCAGCAGCCGTCAGCGCCTCAATTATCGTCCGCACATTGGCTCGAACCAAATCAAACTGAACGACCTTCCAACGTGTGGACGTCGTGACAAACTATCACCAATGTGTTGGCCAACGTATAGAGCCGGCATTAGTTTGAGTTACCAGGCACTGCACAGGTACAAACCATATTTAATTACGTCGAATTAACACCAAAACTACACTTTAAAACCATTAATTTTGTAAAAATAAGTGGGATTTGTTTTAACATGACTGACGTTAGGCAGTATAAGCCCATAGCGTGTATAGGAAAAATGGTCTCGTCTATCTATCTCGCTCTAACAATCGCGTATCTCTTTTGCATTGCCAATCTTCTTACACTAGTAAGTTATAATAAATCTATGGTATAACCATACACGCATTACACATCGTTTATTAGTAAAGGGGTAAAAGTATAATTATGCCGAATAAAATTTGTTTATGACAATCAGAAGTGTGTTTCTTTCTCCAATCTCTTCACATGATTTTTATTGTATCAATTTATGGAGTACTAGATGTTACCCGCGGCTTCGCCCGCATAAAAATTAGTCTATGTTGGGCTCTGTACCCCTGACAATATGTAAACCTGCAAATTTTCATAATGATCGGCTAAGGAATAACAAACAAACAAACTCACTTTCTCATCCTACTAATATTATAAAGGCGAAAGTTATTGTATGTTTGTTAATTCTTCACGCTCATATGGCTGGGCCAATATTTATGATATTTTTTTTATTCCGAAAAGTACGCGATTATATTAGGATTTAACCAAAAGTCTGATATAGGTGGCGCTGCTGTGCATAAATAAATACACGCAAAAGAAGTTACGCGGGTTTCACTGTTTATAATACACTCGAGAGCAATGAATGCGGGTCACCTAAAGAAACCTAAAAATCTCGGAAACTAAGAATGCTAGCTTAATAAAATAAACAGTGTATAGACAATGTAATACCTCATAAATTAAAGTATAAAATTTATAAGTCTCCACATTTTATTTATTAAAAATTACATAAAGGAAAAAAAAACTGCTGATCTCGAACTGCTGAACTACAACAATATGATTTTCTTGAATTGAAGCTTCAAGAAAATCATATATTGTTGTACAAAAATGTCATGTTTCCTAATTTTATAGGAAAAAAATAGATTGGTATACCTAGTAGTTTTGAGACGAATTCGGGATGGTTTTAGCTCTGGATTAGGGATGTTATTGGCGAATTAAACTCGGATTGGAGGGTGTATTCTTTGTATGACGTAGGTGTCCGATAAGAAAGAATTTTTCGAAATTCCCACGGGAAAGCGAGATACACGCAAACGAAGTTGCGCGGGTTTTACAAGTTGCTTATAAAAACTAAAGCATTGAGCTCTAAAATGTGTCATGGTACTTACAGGGGTGCTAAAAACTCGGCTGGACCTCGATACGTCATATTCGACAGTGGAACATCGTATGCCCAACAATACATACGTGGACAGTAAGCTAAGACTGGCGGTCACATTCATATGGAGCGACGACGTCTCTAGAACGATGGTTGATCAATTCAGGAACTGGTATGTAAATAAGGAAATCATATGATAAATTAGTAGGTTTTAAAGGTTATTTACAACCTTAGAATACAGAACATATAAGAATCATGACATGTGTGATGTAACTGTCCATTTGATTACTTTATCCCAAAGGTCCCAGGTTCGAATACTCCAAATATTATTGAAAGAAAAATTTCACCTCCCACCCCAAGTGGGATTCGAACCCACATCTTCTTGATCTGATATCTGGCTGAGCGCTCTTTCCAACTGAGTGTTGGGTAGAATCTCCGCAAGGAGGCCGCACGACGACACGCGACGCTGGCCTTTACTGGCCGGCGAGATTTCTTTTGTTTTATTTTATTACTTTTTTTAATGTTTTATGCTCAGAGTAATAACTTATAGAGGGAGTGTCCCTGCACCCGTTTTGATACACCTCAACTGGTACCAGTCTGGCACCAAACGCCGAACTTTGCCGAACCTCTTCGTAGTTGTCGATGTCAAAGCGCGTCAAACGTGTCTCCCGGAAAAAAAAATATGGCGGTTTGTGCTATTAAATCGTGTTACAACACGTCTAAAAAACAAAAGAAAATGTAATGATATCACTTTTCACAGGAAAGTTTTAAAAATTTCATAGTAATTTGTAGTTAATTATGAAAAAGAAATAATACGATTTTATCGTACCTATTATTTTAATGCTCGGTGTTGCCCGATTGTGAAAATAGTTTCCCATTTTAACTATGTTTATTGCTTCGACTGATTAATTTCAAAACAGTTGCTGCTGCTACTGATATTTACGTAGGTATGTGACAAGTTCTCCAATGGAAGTCCTCGTGAATTTACGATATCATATTATTATATCTAAAATTTTGTTACTTGAAAGTTGAGAAATTTAAACAAACTCTATTTATTTTCCCGCTTTTTGGAAACTACACCTCCATTGGCAACATTCCGCAAGTGTCAAGTGCATGTCACCGACATGTCATCGAGCGTTTAGCGATTCACTTTTGACAGAGCGCTTGTAGTATGACCCCACTCCATCTAGTAAGTTATTAATCTAAGGTTTTATGTCACATTTTTTCACTTTAAAATTACATTTTAATTCAACAATAAATAAAGATCATGACCATAACATTGAAGTTTTGTAAAGTGTAATTTTTAAAGAGACTTAATGTGACATAAAACTTAATAAAAAAAGAAAAGAGTGCTGCCGGCCAGCGTACGGCCTCCTTGCGGGGATTCTCCCAACACTGAGCCACCGGAAAAGTTTGTTATGTTAGTGATTAAAAAAAAAATTTAAAATAAGAATGGTTAGTTGACCCGTAACAACTAAAACAATCATTTTGCTTTTTCAGGGAGCGATCACACAAACCCCCGTCTGTAATAATAGCAACGACAGGCCTGCAACTACTTAAAAATAGAAAAACAACAGACCTTGTCATAGAAGAATACAAAAGGAACCTCACACACTTGGTACAAGCTATAGATTCGCTTGCAGCAAGGAATACACAGATACTATGGAAATTAGTCGAGTCTGTTGACACGTCAAAATTGAATAATGACTTTAAAAGAATAAATAATGGTGATATTGACGCTTATAATAGAGCGGCTATAGAGGTGAGTACAAGTTTAATTTATGACAAACTAGCGCCCCGCTTAGTAAGGATCCTTATAAAAATCCAATTAAAAATAATATCTTATTCCAATATTTTTATTTTTTTATTTTTTAGGATCTGTTACTCTCATTGTTTACTGTGCGTGATGTCTTCACCTATAATTGTAGTGGCACTTGACGACAAATATTTGTGTTGTGTTTTATGTTGTAACGGTGTACTCTATGTTGGTGAATTAAATAAGTAAATAAAAATAAAAAAAAATAGCCTATGTCACCCGGGAATAGTGAAGTTTCTTAATGGTGAAAGTATTTTTCAAATGTTGTTATTTTAATGTTAAATTTTGTATGTGACTAAAGTAAAGAATAAACGATTTATCTCTATATGAACTGAACACTCTAGTGTATCACATATGACTCATTGTACAGTTAACATTGTCAGATTAGGCCCGAAATACAGGAATCTCCTAGCTCGGGCACGTTTTAATTTTATCTCAGTATATTTTTATCAAATGTTTAGAGAGAGAGAGAGAATAATTATGCTTTATTTGCAATACACAAACAACTGATACAACATCAGTATAAGTTAGTAGTAAGGTAAACAGTATAAGTTACAGAATAGTGTACATGCAACAAATAAATAAATATTCTTGGACGAATCACACAACGCCATCTAGTCCCAAATTAAGGAACTAAGCTTGTACTATGGGTACTAGATTGCTGATAAATATACTTAAATACTTTTTTGTACCTAAATAAATATTTATTATACATAGAAAACATCCAGACCAAGGCAAACAGACATGTTCATGCACACAAATGTTTGCCTTGCGCAGGATTCGAACCCGCGGCCCTCGAGATAAAGTGACCATTGCTAGGCACTCGATCACCAGGCCTGTTAAAGCCTGACAAGGCGGCCTTATAGCTAAAAACAATCTTTATCAACCGACTTCAATCAAAAAAAGGAGGAGGTTCTCATCAACCGACTTCAAAAAAAGGAGGAGGTTCTCAATTCGACCCGTATGTTTTTTTTCTATGTTTGTTACGCGATAACTCCGCCAATTATGAACCGATTTGAACAAATCTTTTTTCGGCTTATAGGTAATACCTCAAGGGTGGTCCCATTTAAATTTAATAATATTTAATGTCGGTTTTATTTTTTAAAAAAAGTTAATTATTTAAGATGTAAGTTTGATCAATATTTATTTGTCAGATCCTGACGCACAGCGCGGCGCGCATCTGGAGCTCGGGCCGGCTCGTGGCGGGCGGCGCGGGCGACGGCGGCGGCGGCGTGCTGCTGCCCCGCACGGCGCTGCGCCACTCCGCCCAAATACTACTCAATATGTTCTGCAATGACCATATGAACTTCAACGATGGCTCGTGCTGCGCTCAACCCGAGCCGTATACTCAGCTACAGATGTTGACATTCGCACTCTTCTTGTTGTGGTGAGAAAATTAATATTAAACAAGCTTTCGGCATGTTCTTCTCATCAATGGTTATTCCGAAATGCTGGTAGATATTTTTATAAAACTTTGTAAATGTCGTGTCTATGTGCCGGGCCGCGAAGGCCCACAAAATAAAGAAATTTTGATTTTGCTTTGAGTTTTTCGTGATCGCGCACGAAAAAATCTTGTAATAGGGGGTCGTCTTGGTAATAGGGGGATAAAGGGGTGGCAAGGGGTAGGGTAGAGTAGAGGTAGGGTAGGGGAAGGGTAGGGGTAAGGTAGGGGAAGGCTAGGGTAGTGGTAGGGTTGGGGTAGGGTAGAGGTAGGGTAGGGTAGGGGTAGGGTAGGGGAAGGTTAGGGTAGTGGTAGGTTTGGGGTAGGGTAGGGTAGGGTAGGGGTAGGGTAGGGTAGAGTAAGGGTAGGGGTAGGGGTGGGGTAGTGCCTCTAAGGCGGAACAAAGTTTACTACAGCTAGTTGCAAATAAAACATATTCTATCTATATATAATTTGTATGTATGTTTGTTTCTAGCGCAGTGCTGGCCGTAGCGAAGTGGGCGTATCATTGGTCCCAGTCTATACACCAGAAACTAGGTGGATATACGTTGATGGTCACACCGCCGCCAACTTCCTCCCCGCTCACAGCATTAGCGAAACTGGGAATGATTATGGCATACTTCTATTTATGTGATAGAACAAATTTCTTTATGAAAGAGAATAAATATTATTCAGAATGGAGTTTCTGGTTGCCAGTCGGCTATGTGTTTGCACTTGGCCTGTTTTTTACGGACGATTCCAGGTCAAGCAAGTGAGTGTTTTTTTTCTAATGGTTTTTATTAGATAGGGTGAAAGGACCAAATCCTTATCAGAATGACGACAATATAACTTGTACAGTATGCGGCATAAATATGTTGTCATTTTGAGTACCTTGTCACTTTTATATCATTTTAATTGCTGAAGACTTTTGTTTGAACATGTCGGCAAACTTATTGTGACAAGGTCCTAAATTGACAACATATTTATGCCTCTACTGTACCTACGTAGAAATGTTTAATATGTTTATCGTTTTTATAATAATCTATCTATCCCATAGATTTAGTAATACTAGCGTATAGATCGGAAATGGTTTGATTGAGGCGAGACCAAAAACAAAATACACTGTGCGTGTAATGTACATGTGTGTAAGCAAGATAGTGCTGCTCTTTTTGTGGCTTTTCCTTTTTGTTTGAGTTACATCCAGGCACTGTACAGGTAACCATATTTAATCACGTCTGATTAACACCAAAACTACACTTGAAAACCATACATTTTGTAAAACTTGAAAACCATAAATAAGTGGGATTTGTTTTTAACACGACTGACGTCAGACCGATACAGGCCGATAGCGTATCTCGCTCTAACAAACGCGTATGCTATGATCTATCTCTTTTGCATTGCCAATCTAACGCCAGTATATAATAAATCTATGATCTATCCATATCTCTGAAATGTGTCAATTCCAGAACATAAAGAAACAAGTGAGAATTTCATAGAGGAATTGTGTCTATGTTTCAGAGTACTACACCGTCAACAAACAGACGAATGGAAGGGCTGGATGCAGTTAGTTATACTGGTTTACCAAGTCACCGGTGCAAGCAAAGTACTCCCGATATACATGCTAGTTCGAGCACTCGTCTCTGCCTACTTATTCTTAACGGGATATGGACATTTCTATTATACGTGGAAGACTGGTGATATGGGTCTTGTTAGATATTTCAAGGTATATTCTTTTTATATTTTGAAAATATGTTTTAAAGAAAAATTTCACTCCCCCACTTTCAATTTCCCAGGTGGGATTCGAACCCACGCCCTCCCGATATCCGGCCGAGTGCTCTTATCACTGAGCTACCGGGAAGGTTTGTAATGGTGGTGTAATTTCTCCTTCCTTTAAACTGCGTGAGTCGCAGTGCACGCCATCTGTCTGATAGTTTTACAACCAAGCAGTACTTTTTATATTATCTGTGGGCAGATTATTATATTCATGTAACAAAAACAGCTACAATCTCATGTCAATATTAAACGCTGTCTCGCTCATACAAAATAGGAATTGAGATGAGATTGAAACTGTTTTTGTTAGGAGAATAGACCCGAGCAACTTCATTCGCGAATTACTTAGAGTAAATGCATAGTGGTGGACCACTCTTTATTTTGTTTCGGATTTTAGAAAAACTAGGATACAATAGCTGAGCCCGGTGGTTGAGTGGCTCGCAATGGTCACTTTATCCCAAGGGCCGCGGGTTCGAATCCTGCGCAAGGCAAACATTTGTGTGCATGAACATGTCCGTTTGCCTTTGTCTAGGTGTTTTCTATGTATAAAAAGTATTTATTAAAAAAAAAAAAGTATTTATTTAAGTATATTTATCAGCAATATAGTACCCATAGTACACGCTTAGTTGCTTAGTTTGGGACTAGATGGCGTTGTGTGAATCGTCAAAAAAAAGAAAAAATATAGCTAAAATAGCCTTTTTAAAACGTCAAAGATTTTATGACTGGTCTATAAAATCCCACTAATATTATAAAGGCCAAAGTATGTGTGTATGTTTGTTACTTCTTCACACTCAAATGGCTGGACCAATTTTTATGATATTTTAGGTAGCTAGCTGATACCTTTTATTAACACATAGGGTACTTTTTATCCCGATAAGTACCTACGCGATTCCTGTAGAATTTGGTCAAAAGTCTGATAGTAAATGGAGCTTTATGTATGTAGATGGCGCTGCTGTGTATAAAATTAAAAACATATGGCATAAATATATGTATGTGTAAAGTTCTTAGAAAATCAAAAACTGCGCAAAAATATTCTGTGCACTTGACTCATACCGATGCCTAAGCTTGTTCGAATTTGCATAGGTCACTTTTGTCATTCTCCAAAAATCATGGCACGAAAATTTACTCGCGTTAAATTCATGCTGACGTGATTCGGGCAATTTTCAATTTGCCGCCAAAACGTAAAACAAAAGAAAAATAAAAAAAACATACTTTACACACGTTAATATTGGCAGAGTTCCATTTTCAAAATTTAAACTTATTTTTTTAATTACATATATTGTTTACAAGTGGCCAGTTCTAAAAACTTTCAGTGTCGCCCTCGTATAATGTGTAAACGTTCGTAACACCGAGGGCAGCAGGTAGTAAAAGATAATGATAAAATAAGCGAAGTTAATTTTGTGCGATGAGGAATAACTCAAGAATATTATATTTTCTTTTCAGGTCATATTTAGGCTGAATTTCTTGACTGTAGTACTATGTTTGACTATGAACAGACCATATCAGTTCTATAGTTTTATACCGCTGGTTTCCTTCTGGTTTACTTTGGTAAGTATTTATAATTTTTTTAATTAAGTTTTTTTTATGACCGTGTAGGACAAACAAGTAAGCCCACCATACATTCCTACCGCTGTGTCTCCTGTATAGCCAGGATCACCAACGGTGACGTCAGATTGACAATAAACAAAGAAGCTTATTGACGTCCCGAGGAGAAACTACAACTGTCTTGGAACTCACATAGAATTTAATCAGAATGAGAGATGTAAAATAAACTACGTTTTAACCGCCATTTAGGAAACAAGAGCAAAATGGCCACCGGTAAAAGAAATGGCAAAAGACAACCGGTTATGTTTTTTTAAAAAAAAAAATTGTGAGAGCATTTTAAATATTTTTTACATCTTTCCAGATGTTTGTGATATTCGCCCTGCCACCTCATATAACTCAATCATCGACACACACGTTAGAATCGAAACCATATCAATACCTATACATCGCACTCAAAGTGATTGGATTGTTAACAATAGTGACCATCCTGTATATGAGCGAGGTGTTCTTCCAAAAGATCTTCGTGACCAGACCTTGGAAGGCCCTGTTTGTCAACTCAGACGATGATATACATCAATGGTGGCTGCAGTGGAAGCAGGACAGGTATAGTTCATTTTTATTTCACTGCGACCTAACGTAATTATTATTTTAAACGAAGGAAAAATTTCGCCGCCACTACTAACCTTCCCGGTAGCTCAGTTGGAAAGAGCACTCGGTCGTTCTCTGCCACGCTGTTCCAATGCGGATTGGCAGAAGCCTGTGTTTTCAAGCCGCCTGAAGGCCACCGACTTGGCTTAACAATTGTCATCTATCGATAACAGCCGGGACGACGTAATGTTTGTTTGAATTTTTTAAACGCATCCAAATGTTGGCTAGGGTTGTCATTGCTTAACTTGCGTGATCGTTTACACTGCGACACACAACGACGCCATCGAGTTCCTCGGGTTAAGGTTTGCTAATACGTAAGAAAAGCTAATAACATCACGCTATACAAAATCTATGTTAGCAAATTTTCGAATATAATTTTTTTTAGATATTAAATGGCATACGGAATATTTTTTCTAATATTAGCTTTGTTTTCAGATATTCAATGGCGTACGGTATAATATTCGCAATGGCGTATTTACTAGCTCAACGCTACAGTTTATTAGACGATAACAACCATAGCAACTTATTTACACCCGGAATATCATTATCCGCCACGCTCATAGCCTTTATTGGCCTCGGAAGTTACGTTACATTCACATTTTTCTGCACAAACACCTCAGATTGTAACGAAATACATAGTTACGTTGCATTTTTACCTATAGTTAGCTATATAATACTAAGAAATGTCTCCGGAGCGTTAAGAATGAGGCATTCCAGTATGTTCGCATGGTTTGGTACGATTACATTAGAGTTATTCGCAAGTCAGAACCATATTTGGTTAGCTGCTGACACTCATGGTGTCCTGGTACTTATACCAAGCGCGCCGATATTGAATTTGATATTAACTTCTTATATATTTATATGTACTGCACACGAAATACATAAATTGACTGGTATAATATTACCGTATGCCGTACCTGACGATTGGAAGTTGGCTTTAAGGAATTTTGGTATATTTCTAGCTGTATTGGTGCCTATAGGTATACATGATGGCATGTTTTGAAGATAAATATTAAATAACGCATGGTTTTGAGTTCCAATCCAATGATTTGTTTATGTTACCGGAAACCTAGGAATTGTAAACAATTCCTATGAAATCCAGTATGTATAAATGTATGTAAACATACATGAAATCGCCTGGAAATGTGTGAAATAAATTACATTACACACTTTAACATAATATTACACCACAAATGGATTGGAAATCCAATTGTGATTTACTATGATACTGTTACCTACCTACCTGTTGTATTTATTTTTATTTCTCTACCCTAAGGTCGTCTGGAAGAGATTGCTTAAGCGATAAGACCGCCTGCTGTACTTTACCTACCTGTTTGTACTATTAATTTATTGTTATTTTTGGTGCAATATACAATATTGTATTGTACGATTTGTTTAAGACAACATTTAAACAAACGCTATAATACTTGTAAACTTAGTTAAATATAATAAAAGTAAAATTGACAGTTGTCACATTTAGCCAGTTAATATCTTATTACCCCGCCAAATGCAAAATGTTAATTGTGTTTTTATTACATTTACATTTTTTAACAAATGAGTACTAAAAATATTTACAGCGTGCCTATTGGTTGATCGAGAAGCACTAGAAAGAAGTACAATTTGATTCTCTCTTTCTATGGTCGGTCCCTTCATGTCTGAAGATCGTGGCCATGGTGGGATTAAATTCGGGAATGGATGAATTATCTCCATCGACCTCTGTCTTTGGCAATTTTGGCGATCTGATATATGGTTGATGGTTTTTGAGCATCTTTTAGTTGGTCAGTCCATGTAATTGGAGAGCGGCCCATTGGTCTTGACAATTTGATTACCTGCCCATATATTCTCGTCATATTAGCGTAGACCGTAGTTGTACGTAACAATTTCGCTGCATTTTAAAATGATTTAGTTACGATTTGTGATTGTATTTGATAGTTTTAAGGTAATTTTGTATTATAAAAAATAATTTATTTGGATCAGAATCTATATATCTATCTATCTAGTGAACAACTAAGACTGCAGGTCTATTCCGTAATAAAAACAGTCTCGCTCGTTTTATATGATAGCATTTGAGATTGGTATAACTGCTTTTGTTACAAGAATAGGCCCTTCTGATATTAAACATACTGAAATAGATGTATATTTTAAAATATAAAAGCATTTATTCGGAGAATAAAACATAGAATCACAGCCACTTTCTATAGTCGAAGTGTACAGTCAAGAGCAGGTGGACCTTTGCATATCGGACTTTGTACTATCTTTAAGTTCTATGTCATAAGAGCCAAAATTGTACTTCAAGTGTAAAGCTTAACGTGCACCTGACTGTACAAATAATATTAATTTTTATAAATAAATCGAATCTATAAACTATCATTTTGTAAACAAAAGCAAAATGGCCACTGTTCAAAGAAATGGCGAAAGAAACCCAGTTAAGGCCTTTTTCATTATTTAACTTCTTATTTAGATCGGTTTTTTGATGAGTCAAACAGTTATTATGCAAGAAATTTGCATGTAAGTACTTACGCTACAGCTTGCCGTACAGTTCCTGTGAGTTTTTTTATATGCATTGAATAAAAGCAGGTAAAGCTTGTTTGCAATCGTATTACATATTTTCCTATACTGCGAATCTGGAAACTTAAAAGTATTTTTCGAATATTTTATAGGTTAGGTTATATTTTCGGTACAGAAACATATAATTTGTATTTAATGTTAACTGTGTATATTTTAAAATCAAAAATACATTTTCTAGTCTGCTATTATTGTGTTAATATGTTCAAAGACGTCCTAACATCATGTAATAATAATATTATTCTCTATGTACACTCAGTTTAGTTTGGTGTAATAAGTTCTTACCGAAAGTGCATACATTGTATTGTATTATTCCAGGGATTCACATAATTTTAGATCAATTTACGGGTATTTTACGCATCGTAAATACAAAAGGTTACCTAGCGTAAATTTTTTAATGTTACCCAGCGTAAATTCAAAATGTTACCCAGCGTAAATTTACTTCACGTTGTGTAAGTAACGTTACCCAGCGTAACCTTACTTTTACTTGGCGTAAACTTCTTAAATATTTTATGGAAAGATTTTATTAAAAAAATTGGTAGTATTTCCTACTTAATCACGTTATTTATTGATCTCTGTATACTGCCTTTTTTGTTTAACTATTATTGTAAATAATTTATAACATTTTAATAATTATTTTTGTCATAAAAAGCATTCATTATGTAAAGTGTTTTTTTTTTGTCACCGAGTTGCACATATAGGTACTTAGTCAAAACATAATAAGGGCCACAAACTTTAAGGTTCTTTAAAAATACTATTCTTTTTGGTAGATCTTTTTGAATCAATTACAGACATTTCCATCAAACTGTTTTTCTACAATGTTATTGTAAACGTTAGATAAAAGTTTTAAGAGAGGTAGGAATTGGAGCAGCCCGTTTGGGGAAGGACCTCCACCTTACAGAAGATCGTAGCCAAATAGCATTGGTCTCGCTCGGCCATGTTGTGTTCCTACAGTGAGTAAGGTCTCCAGAGCTCCACGCGTGAGTGATACCCCCGGTATTACAAGCGTCTATAGGCTACGGTGATGCTTACCATCAGGCGGGGCGTATGCTTGTTTGCCACCTTTGTTGCATAAAAAAAAGTTGTTTGTAGTAGATATGAAATTACGAATGGACCATTTTGTTTTGAGTATATTTTGGCGGCAAAGTAACGGCCGAATCCCAATCTTCTATCGATGATTGTTCGTGACCATAGATTAGAAATACAATGCATCGATTGGTTAAAGAGACGCGTAATGTGAGATTTACAATCTGACATTGCATATTGGGAGGGCGTAAGTCGGAACAAATTACTGGCTTCATCGTTTACAATTTGGCTGTTTTGAATATGCGTAATCTTGTTGTATTTTCTTATGGTGGTTCTTTTTTATGGTGATTGTAATTTATATTTATTCGATATTCAGCCAGTTTCTGGAACTGAGGAATCAAAACTGAAATTTCTTCAGAATATGGCTGGTTTTGTACATGTTGGATTATAAAAAAAATACAGTGGCACTCATCACTCACAAGAACTTTTAAAAGTTAAATCTCGAAACTGTTTTTGTAATTATAAAAATTAAAATATGTAACTATGGCGGACAATTATGAGATTATCCATAGGGCGAAGCCACATCACTGCTTTGCGACGTCGCATCGTAAAAATCTGCGACGCCTGAAAGCCTGTTCAAGTATGGATAGAAGGTCGTGCGTCAACGCGTCGCAAATTTTTACGATGCGACGTCGCAATGCAGTGATGTCGCGTCGCACTTACTCGGAAGTTAGTTTTAATATTAAAAACTTTCATCAAATTACCAATTTGTATTGTATTTGTAGAACAAATACAAGAGCCATTACTACGTGTGGATTACTGTGGATCTGTTGATGAATGATCATAATTGTGAAATTCACTGTGATTTTAATTAGTTTTTGTATAGTATTTATTGCTATTTCTAATTTGTATCACTTAATTTATACGTAATAAAAACATAATAATAAAAAAAATTTTTTCATTTCCATAAATAAGAATATTTCTTTGTAATTAATAACAACAAATTACATTACATTTTTTGATAACTACAAATTAACATAGATATCGATAGATATCGATAAAATTTCGTCACGTTTGTGATTGCAATGGGATTTAATAAAACAAAAGTGGGTAACAAGCAAAATTTTATTTATTTTTAATCTTTACACTGTTTGTGAATAAGATGTTTAATATAATGAATATACACCTTAACAATATGCGTATAGTGTAAAACATATTTACACGTCTCGTCTTAAATCTAAAACAGTTTTAATAGAAAGAAACAAACGATCATTTTGAAATGTAGACTTGTTTGCATTGCACAAAATGTATTTTTTTTCACCTTTTGCTTGCAATCATACGTCAACACAAGTCTTCCTCACTTTAGATTGAAAAATACAAATTTTCAGTAAAATTTATCGATGTGTTCTAATTAGCTTGCCATACATAAATTATGTAATATAATGTTGTGTGCTTGATAGCAATAAAGTTATGTTTACTTCTTGACGATTTATATTTTAAACTAGCTGTGCCCGCGACTTCGTTCGCGTGGTTCTCGAAACCACTATCGCGATAAATAATTTTCTCCGTTTTTGCAACATTTTTCACTGATGCTTCGCACCTATTGGTCGCAGCGTAATGTTATATAGCTTAAAGCCTTTCTCGATAAATGGACTATCTAACACAAAAAGAGTTTTTAATTCGAACCAGTAGTTCCTGAGATTAGCGCGTTCAAACAAACAAACAAACTCTTCAGCTTTATAATATTACCATAGATCAGATGATTGTTTGATGATTTAATGTCAAGTATATTGAATGGACTAAGTATAGTTATTCTTTTCAATACTTTAAGTCACTTGTGTTGTCTTATTTTACATACATTTTGTACAAATACAATAAAATATAAGCGAAATGCGAAGTGTATTGTTAAGGTAAATAAGTTACTACAATTTTTTATAAATATAATTTTAGTGGTGTTATAAAGAAGTAAGACCCAATACAATAGTGAATAAATTAACTCGTTAAATACTTTATGAATAAAGTGACAGTGAGTGGCACAAAATCATTTTAAAGTTTACAATAAATCTCATTTATTAAGACTTTGTCAACGGCGCGATTTTCGCTGCATTTTATTATCCATTGCGGAGTTGCAATCCTTTCAACGCGATGTCTAACATACAAAGAGTTCAATGTAGCACGAAACGCGATGCCAACGCGCGTACATTTGTAAAGAAAAAAGTTTGTGATTATAGAAGTTTAAAATGCCTTTGTAAAACTCGCTGTGAGGCATACTGAACACCATTTTAAAAGTCGTATCATAAGATATAATTTTTCAACATTAAATATAAGCCTAATTAAAGGTGCACTTATATTGTTACGTGAAACTAGATGCTACACCGATGGTCCTAAATGAGATATTTTAACTCTGAGGCACAGACGAGATAGAAGACCATTCATAAAACGACACACTTCAAGTTCCTTATAATATGATAGTCCCTATCTGTTATATATAAATAAATTCGTGTTAACAATAATTAAATAATATTCGTTGTCTGGTAGGTACACATGACACAAGCAGGACTAGCTTACTTTCGGATCAAGAGACGCTGTGTAAATTGTACCTATAAATAATAATAAATAATAAATATATAGGGACAATTTACACAGATTGCGCTTGCCCCAAAGTAAGTTCGAAACTTGTGTTATGGGATACTAACTCAACGATATTATATTTTAACAAATACATATATAGATAAACATCCAAGACCCGAGGCCAATCAGAAAAAGTTCGTTTTTCATCACGACCCGACCGGGATTCGAACCCGGGACCTCCTGCGTGGCGGTCTGGCGTGGTAACCATTACGCCACGGAGGTCGTCAAACGTCACCTATATTTATCTATATTTACTTTAATATTATAAAGCTGAGAGTTTGTTTGTTTGAATGCGCTAATCTCAGTAACTACTGGTTCGAATTGAAAAATTATTTTTGTGTTAGATGTCCATTTGTCGATAACATTACGCTGCGACCAATAGGAGCGAAGCATCAGTGAAAAATGTTGCAAAAACAGGTAAATTATTCATATGGCGATAGTGTTTTCGAAAACCACGCGAACAAAGTCGCGGGCACAGCTAGTTTATTAATTCAAAGGTTTCGGTGGGCATGGTTCTTTGACGTTTAACATACAGACTTGGTGTGTTCTGTGAGATTAACAGAATTTTCACAGGTCCACTTTAAGAGGCAGAAAATTCTCTTTTTGCTAACAGATATTAGATAATTTTGGCAACGCATAAGTGATACCCCCGGTTTTGCAAGCGTCTATAGGCTACGCGGTGATGCTTACCATCAGGCGGGCCGTATGCTTGTTTGCCACCTGTGTAGCATAAAAAAACATACAATTGAAGGAAAATTAAGTAGGTACCTAGGTATTTACAAAAAAATGCGAGTATTTTAAACAAGAGTATCCGCACACTAGCGTCTTCTAGCAAGACGATGTCTCTCAGAATAAAAATCTTAAAGTTGTGTGTCGTTTTTATGAATGGTAAAAAAATGCGTAAACTGAATCGCAGATTTCTATATCAAGATTTTAACTTAGAACTGATAGATTTTAAGCAAGTCCAGTATTTTGATGATCAAAAATAATAAATTGCTAAATATCTTAAAATATTTCATATTTAGCAGCCAGTTCCTGAAACTCATATTAATTTCGCATTAGTCTCAAGCTCTTTTTTTCTTCTTTATTTTAACAGTGACAGCTATAATGTGTCATTAACTTTAAAGTTAATGACACATTATAGCTGTCATTTTTAAAAATGCGTTTCAGAAACTTGTCTGTTAATGTCATTATTATTTTAATATAACGCATGAATCATAGCGTAATATGCGTATACGCATGTCAACCACGTAAATTAATATTAGAAGTGAATTTGATTGTCCAAAAGGTTTTTTTTATATGAAGAATGATCGTACATTACAAATTGAGCCACACACTTCAATCACAGCATTATTATGTTTCGATTTTATGATTATATTTTACACCTTGTCTAATTAATTACAGTTACTCTTATATATTGCTTATCGTAAATTGGGTGCTCTCACGATGCCTCTAATATTTTCAATCTATAAGGATTACAAGTATTTTATTTAATTAGATTAAATTAAGTTTTGTATGAGTTTCCGAGTATGTTATACAGGAGTAATATAGTGGTAATTATTACTCCAATTTTTAATTACTGGGAGTAAATTTACTCACCACGATGTTAATCTTGCATTTATATTGTGTAGAAAGTAATTTATTGTGAAAGTTTAAAATTAAAATAGGGTATCCATTGCTTTTTCCCTCCATAAATCACATTGTGACCAATTTGTGACCAGAAATGATGATTGCTACAAAACAAAAATGTAGAAATTGTCTATGACATACCTATCAGGCGGATGGCAAACGGGCCAATGCTTAAATAAATTGAAAAAAAAAATGTCTATGGCACATCGATCGAGCGAGAAACGAATATGGCGGAAACACACTACCGTGTCGGGGCCTGTCGTGTCGCGCCAGAAGCATATCGCGTTCATACATTTTATATGGTTAGGAGCACATTTGTAGGGCGTGTCGTGTCGTGACTCGCTCTGTCGTGGCGCGGACTGCTGGCCGCCGATTGCGCCACGGCGGTGGTGGGGGTTATGACGCGACACGACACGCCCTGCAAATGTGTTTCTATACCCGCGCGCGGCTCCTGGCGCGAACAAGTGGACGCTTTTTTTTTAAATTTATTTTTGCAGCGTGATAATGAGTTACTAGGTACTAGATTCCTGATAAATATACTTAAATACTTTTTTTTGTAAATAAATACCATTATACATTATAGAAAACACCCAGACAAAGGCAAACAATGCGAGCTTCTGTTCAGAAATGAAAGAAATAAACGTCTGGCGTTTATTTCGTTCATTTCTGAACAGAAGCGCGCCCCGACACGACACGTAAGTGTGCACACCCACCGTCACGACAGAGCGCGACACGACAGGCCCCGACACGGTAGTGTGTTTCCGCCATTAAGGTGGTACGTTTCGGTCCGCGCGGGAAATTCGTTATTTTTTTATTTTTTTACAAATTGCATCTCAATCATTGATAGAATTTTCGTGAAAATTTATTTGGTCACAACAAATACAATATATATACTGAATAATTTATCAAATAAATCATAAATATTAGCTCTTCTTATTATGAATGTCCACGATGCATCTTTTTCCATATAAACGTGCATTATGCACATTCATAATGAGAAGAGCCAATATTTAGAATTTATATGATGATTATTCAGTATATATATACATATATTGCATTTGTTGTCGCCAAACCAATTTTCACGAAAATTCTATCAATGATTGAGATGCAATTTGTAAAAAACTAAAAAAAAAATGAATTTCCCGCGCGGACCGAAACGTACCACCTTAAGCAACCTTTTTAAGAGTTAAGATTTAGAAAATCAGTCTCAATGAACAGGCCATTATTTTTTTTCATAAATTTAATGAGTTACAAACTATTTTTTATACCGACGCGTCTTAAGCAATGAATACATTAGAATTACTGCAAGATCGCTACAGTAATATTTTATGTGTAGGTAGGTAGGTAGGTAGACAAATTGGGTTCATTTATTAATGGGAATATTTTAAAGAGGGACAGCACGAAATTAAATATTTTAAGGCTTTTATGATTACATTGAATAAGTACCTATATTATCATTATTTATATTTTACTGTAGCAAATCGTGATCACAATAAAATAAAATGCGTTGTATTATGAGACATTTTTCGTGTTCAAAGTTAAAAAATGTTGTAGTTACTGTGCGAAATGACAAATTTCCATAAAGTGCCAACTGTCAAATTGTAAATTAAAGTAACAACAGTTTACACGAAAAATTTATATTTAATGAGACATCAAAACATTTACTTAATGATTAATAGATACACGTTATATAAACACAGAAGCTACGTTTGGTTCGTGCACACAAAGTTACGTCAGTCTTTGA
Source organism: Endotricha flammealis (assembly GCA_905163395.2). Taxonomy (NCBI): domain Eukaryota; kingdom Metazoa; phylum Arthropoda; class Insecta; order Lepidoptera; family Pyralidae; genus Endotricha; species Endotricha flammealis. The sequence continues at coordinate 15,529,363 of LR990862.1, read as the reverse complement.
ACAGTCAAATCACATAAAATTATTGCTGAAACTGTAATTACAATTAAGCTTCTATCTAAAAGACTATGTAACGGAGTGCTTAGCACGAGTTTTTTTGGTGTTAACGGTTACAAGCCGACTGAATAGAAAATAAAGTTTCAAATTGTCAATTTACCAGACGCGTATTATATATCCAAATTATCCGGAGTTACTCACTTCAAAATGTGAGCAAGTAAGACACATAATTTTTATTTGTATTATCACGAGTCTTCTAAATTCGTAAGATGAGAGTCTCTATTTGGTCGGTTTATTCACCTTGACATGATCGAATGTGACAAAATGCTCGTACTAAGCACTCTGATAATAAATAAGGCAAGTTCGGGGTTGGAAATAGAGAAATACATTCTGTGGACGCAATAAAAAAAGGTATTTAAATTGATGATTATTGTAAAATGGTTCGTGATAACTATCATCTATAAGACCTAAAATTGTTACTTTATAAAATAAAGGTTTATTTAATTAGGTAATATACTACTATAAATTTTTATAAGTATCTATTAAACAGCGAGTTGCATGAAAATATTTTAAAGTTACACGGGCTCTTAAATCCTAATTCGTTACTTCTAAATTTAACTTACAGTGTGAGAAGAAGTTTATGAAGATTATATTATTATTATTTTCGCACCTCAAAAAGAACCGTTTTAGGACTACTTTGTTGTCAATTTGTCTATGTGTTTTTTCATCTGCAATTTCTCGCGAATTTTCTCCGTGGCGTAATGGTTACCACGCCAGACCGCCACCCAGGAGGTCCCGGGTTCGATCCCCGGTCGGGTCATGATGAAAAACGAACTTTTTCTGATTGGCCTCGGGTCTTGGATGTTTATCTATATATGTATCTGTTATAAAATATAATATCGTTGAGTTAGTATCCCATAACACAAGTTTCTAACTTACTTTGGGGCTAGCTCAATCTGTATGAATTGTCCCTATATTTATTATTATTATTTATTATTAATATTGTTTACATATTAAGCTGTCATCAATACATTGCAATAGGCCTAGACCTAAACAGACCTACGTATCTGTTTTTCTTCTTCAATTTGACAATGACAGCGTCAGATTTAATGTGTCGTTAACTTTAAAATATATCTGCAACTCATCTATAGACTGTTATTAATATTTTGAAATGAAAGTGTTGAGGAGTGTGGCTACTTAAGACACCACTAGGTGTTAACGTATATTAGGTTTACTAATTATTAGGTACGCATGCATAACTTGATAACCCTGATTAATATTTTAGGGATTTTCTGATCTAACTAGACAATTGCGGGAACTATTCTATTGGTGCTTCAGGTTAAAGGTATATTGTTTAAGGTACTTATAAATATAAATATACGTGCGTGCGTACACATACATACGATTACATAGATATAAGTAGTAATTGTGCATTTGGTATACCGATTTTTTTGGGCCTTTCATTTTATTTTTAACCTTACATTAAACATTTACATGTAACCTCTGACATATCCACGAAAATGAAATCTCTCTCGAGTCCCGGTATTTACAACGCTATATAAATATTAATTATTTTTTATTTATATACAAAATAGCAAAAAGTGCGCAAAAAACGTTTTCACAAAATATGCATTTGAGCAATACGTTAATTATATTTACATAAAGCATATTTACACAGTATTAAAAAAAACTATACAAGGCGAAACTTAAATATAAAAACAGGAAATATTACAGTAGGAGTTCTAAAATGAGAGTACAATATAAAAGACCCTAAACTATAGAAATTAATGTTACTCATAGAGTAAGTATGTGTCCTACATTTTACTAACTAATTTTATTAGCTACAGTAAAATATATCTCTACAAACGAGTTATTGCTATTAGAAAAAGTATTTACACGTCAAGCATACGTAACAGGAGTATTCGAAACATCAAAAGTAGAAATAAAAGAAACGAAACTTTCATTTTAGCGCTCGCTACCTCTAAACAACATTTATATCTATCCAAAATCAACATTCCTACAATTTCGTGTCATTATTTTATATCACATTAGATTAGAATCTTGTATAAAGTTTATTTTTGCTTAACGTTAAGAATGTGACATCTGTCAAGATGTGGGAATTATCCATTATGCCTCAATTTGATGTTATAGTGTAACATTTAAAAAAATGATATTATGAAATCACAAAGGCTTTTCATTTTTCAAAAGCGGCAGCATTTTTTGTTTTTATTTGGCAAGGATTGTATGAAGTGTCATGTTACTCAAAAATGATCCAATCCAACAAATTTTACTCTCGTGTCATCAGAGGGCCTATTCTCGTAACAAGAACAGTTAAAATCTCGCCTTAATCTCAAGCGCTAGTGAAACCCACAGATCCAACAGCATTTCAAAAAGATGCTGTCTTAAAAGTAACTATTTTCTTTTTTCTTATAAATAATTTTGGTTTGAATAATTTTTTCATAACACACTCTTCAAAAAATGCTTATGTTGAATAATCTCAATCAGAATTGTCTTGTCCTATAGCCGAATTCAATGTCCTAGTGTCTTCTGCCAATAATGACCTATCATATCTTCTCTGCCTTGTGATCTTAGGTCTTACGGCACCAAGCAGTGGTGCTGATATGGCGTGGGTGGGGATCCTGCCGAGATCTTTTCTACCCTGGAGTAAAGGTGAGGTAACGCTGGAAGACTCGTCGCCCTCGTCATCCGAGAGTGCTGGGTAGCTTTCCTTCATCTTCAAACTACGTTCCAGACGACGTAAAAACCTGGAAAGATAATTTAAAGTGATTGAAGGAGTAAAATAATACACAAAAAAATTCTCCACACAAATCTATGTAATTTCTTGTTACTAATAACACTACATAAGAGTGGTACGGCACAGCGAACAATCCGCATAAATCGGAGCAGCCTGTCTGGGGAAGGACCTCCACCTTACAGAAGATCGTAGCCAAATAGCATTGGTCTCGGCCATATTGTGTTTCTACGGTGAGTAAGGTCTCCAGAGCTCCACTTGGGAGGGTTGAGAGGGTTGGCAACGCGTGAGTGATACCTCCGGTATTGCAAGCGTCTATAGGCTACGGTGACGCTTAACATCAGGCCGACCGTATGCATGTTTAACAACTTTGTGGAATACAAAAAAAAAATACTATTGTGAATAAAAATACTTATTTTTTGTATCAGAATGCTAATTTGACTAAGTACTTAGAACATTAAAAAATCGTTCCAATAATAATGTTCAGAAAATAGCATTATAAAAATCAAGAATGACACACCATCACACAACAAGATGAAGTTGCAATACAATCTTTAAACTCCCTACGAAATCGAAAATCTTTAGACGATCCTACGAAGTGCGCAAATCAGGATCGTCATACATTTGTAGAAATCTTAACAATAATTACGGACAATCTTGATCAAAATTGCTTGTAATAATTATATAAAAGTAGATATTTATGCAGTGCATTCATGTTTTTGGTTAGCGATCTAGACTTGGTAAGTTTATTATATTGTAGATTATGTTAAGATACTGTATACGATTGTTAACTGTTGTGTTTGCTAAATAAATAAATAAATAAATATTTTAAAGACCAAGATAATCCTCCAAATTAAGTCGTTACAAATAACAATATTCCTTACCTTATTTGATTGCTAATAGTTCTCAATTTGTTGATTTTAACTGGTTTTCTGGAGTCCTCAGTCAGATCTAAACTCGATGATATTTTGGATGACGTATCCTATAACACAAGAGAAAGAGTTGAGATTTTGTAGAATATCTCTTACTAACTTCTCTCCTATTATCATGCTTCTATATGTTTCCATCTACAAGTCTTATAGGTTACATCTCTTCTATACTTCAGTTATTTTCTGTTTCAGAAATAACTTCGGAATTCACTTGGTTATCATCATTGCCAGTAGCAAAACTCAATTGCTCATTGCTTTTTTGTTGAGGTTTGGTTTGGAGCTCATTTATTATGTTTCATAACATTTAAATGTGAAGAAAACCATTCGTGGATAGAACTTTGTAACCTACTTTGAAAATAAGGTGTATTTTTCGAAGCTTTTATGCGAATTCGCGTCGCATCTCAGAAATATCTGTGAGCTCGTTAGTACAAAAGCGATACGCGATTTCAGATATTTGCGATGAGATGCGAATTTGTAGTTATGTGTTGGGGTTGGGATTCGAACAATTTAATGTTTATAAACCCGTCAGTGAATTTCGAAGTAAACAATAAGATACAGAATGAACCAATAAGGATACCAACAGTTTAATTTAATACGCAAATAACCACAATTTTCTACATTCAGGCATACCGCAACAGGTCTATACTACCGACAGGATACGTACAGGATATTCATGTCAAACCTTAGCTAAAATTATGTGACTATTATGTAAAGGAAGTATTTCGTGTGTACTAGTGTCATTCATACGATGTTCATGTCATAGGTACATACATAAGTCAATATTATGTAATACGATTAGTAATATATAGGGTTACTAACGTTTTTTCGTCACATTCGAACGTATTAACGTGTACAATCAAATTTTAAAAAGTTTCATTTTGTGAATTTAGCAGATGCGTGTTACATCCAAATTAGCCGGGTTGCTCACTTCCAAATGTGAGCAAGCCACTTATTTTTGATATGTAAGACGTGTCTTATAAATTCGCAACATGAGAGTTCTTCTCTATTTGGTCGGTTTGTGCAAAATCTCTTATTAAGCACGATCTTTACTAGACTAATCATTTTTGTTATCTCGGAATTTACTGCAACCCTTTATATTCCATTTACATAAATTTTTAATACGATAAATTTTAAACGATGTCTCTCCTCCGTACATTCACCTCGGAACTACGGCATTTTTGTCGTCGTAGTGGTTTCCTCAATCGAGCTGGTTCACATGACTGAAAAGAACATAGGCTTTTTGATACCACCACCAATAAAGTATATCGCCGTACAGAAGCGATACCATGACGACAATTCCTGTGATGATGCTGAAGACGTGGTGGGTGGTAAGGTTGATAAAGTACCATCAGGTGATGTATTGTATTAAAAGAAACTTTAGTTATCTGCTTATCTCGATGGTGTATCTTGTAACATGTTTTTATTAGAATAATTAAAACTCAAACTATCTTTGAAGCATTTAAGATTAAAGGTGGTGACTGAAAATCGGTGATTTGCTCCCCGAGAAAATAATGACGCCTCTTTGTGTCACTGCGGCACACATCTCACTACTACCTTGTCAATGTTAACTGTTAATATCATTTTGTGTGCCTTGGAGAAACAGTTTAAAGATTGTCTGCCAGAGATTCATCATCTCATCCCACCTGATCAAATCTAACCTATGTACATTTTATAAAATGATATATTGATACCTGTAACTCCAGATCTGGTAGCCGCAGTTCCCGGGCTGAAGCTACGGACGCTACAGAGGCATTGGACACGGAGTCCTCAGAAGACGACGAGGACGCCGGCGCAGGCGCTTGAGAACGAGAACGCCGCCGTCCGCCTTTGCGCCCGCGTGCACTTGAGTCTCGGCAACCTGGTACCTACAACGATCAATATATTCATTGTTTAACGAGCGATGGACTGGCTACCAAATAAAAGTATAAAGAAGCACTCTATGTAGAAAATACGTACCTCTAATAAATTGTGCATAGAGTGTGGCATATGAGGCAATAAAGACTTAGTGGTTCCTGTAACTTCGTGTGACGTGGTCCTCGTCGTTCTTCTGTCTCTTTTCCTTCCGGTCTTCTTCTGCGCAATACTCGTTGACTTGCCGAAGCTTCCCTTAACGCACTCCGAACTTGGAAAGTCGTATAGGCCGTCAGAATCCGTGAAAGGTAACTGTCGACCATAAAACTGGGGTGAAAATCTACCAAGCCCTGTTTTATCACTCAATGGACTTTCGCTTCTGGAACTTACAGGACTTAACGGTCGACTGCATTCAGACACCAGAGTCGGCGGCCTCAAACTAGCCTTTTCGTCCAGCCCCCTCTCAACACTGATACATTTGACTATCGAACATTTAGTTACTCCACTCGGCGAACATAACGCCGCCTGAGGTACTTCTAAAGTTTCCTTCAGAGCTACCATAGTTTCCATTTCTTTCGCACTAGATGGGACGTCGTCAACTCTCTCATCTGTACCTATGCCTTCGTCGTTAGACTCGAGCAAAGGATCGTCTGACAAAGTTTCCGAATCGGATCGTCCTCGCCTCCTTTCCTTACCATCATCATTGGAAGTAGCCGGACTGGAGTTTGTCTTCATCAATGGTCGCCTTCTGGACTGAAAACAAGACGGCCCTCCACCTGAACCTGGATCTTCCATTTCAGAGGGACATAACGGATTACTTGATCCACACCTGGAAGGGCCTGGGCTTGCCATTGAACTGTATCCTGAAGAAGATAAATTAGATTCAGATGGCGCTCTCTCCCCTCGTGCAGACATTGAAAATGGACTCAAGTAACACATATTTCCACTAGGTGGTGGAGGTCTAGGAGACATTGGTTCGTCAGATTCCTCGCTCGCGTTATAAGTGACTGTTATCAGTGGTGGTGGTTGAAATTCTAAGTGTGGTGGAGTACGTCGTGGTGGAGGGGAGCCAGGCGATGGTCGCTCTATAGTAAGAACCGGAACGCGTAAGACCGGTGGAGCCGGGGACGGAGAAGACATTTCGCGTTCTGAATCTTGGCTGTGTGTGAAACTCGGACTTGGCGAGTCGGTGACTTGAGTTGACGGCGATGGCGTATCTGTGCTTGCAACAGCCGGTTGACGTAACTGCAAATAAGATTAATAGTTAGTAATGTGATTCTAATATTTATTTCACACATTAATTGAACACTTACTCGTAATCTCAACCCAGAGATAGATCTTTCAGGTTTTGTTTCGAATTTTATTTCATCTAATTCATCTTCGCTTGGCGAAACGCAAGTAGTTGTTGACTCGCTTTTTGTATCAGGCTCCATGTTTGCTCTTGGCATGCGTGGGGATGGAAGGGGAGTTGGCAAAGGTGTAGGTAGAGGAGTGGGTAGAGGGGTAGGCAGTTCACGGATAGGTGATAGGCACTTATTTATAGAGCTAGGAACTTCAAGAAGAATGGATGGGGGGTGAAGTAAATTGCTTCCGGAAGACGATGATCTGTGTGCACTGAGTGGATCTAAAACCTAAAGGAAACAAAACATTTAACATCAAAACATTATACATATAATATACAATTATATTGTTTCACGTAGGTATTACATTTACCTGAATTTCTATAGTATTGTGGGGTCTCGAAACTGGTGAATCTGGTGCGAGAGACGGGATATGCGAAGACGCAAGTGATATGTCATCAGCATCCACTGTGTCATCCTGTGGGGATGACGCTGACGGCGTGCTGGATGCTGACACCCCGCCAGATGATGCCCGAGATACGATAGCCGCCGACGACGATGAGAAATTACGGAACATTGCCAATATTGAATCTGCACTGGATATTTTTGGTTGTCTGAAAAAATCATGGTCATTAATTAGACACTATGTTGTGCAAATTCCTTACTTCTCATTTGCAATATCATTTTCTAATTTTGTAACTTTCCCATCTTTCTAAATCATTCATTTTATTACGTGTGGACGTAATTATTGCATGTTAAGATAATAAAAATAGTAGATTTTCAACATACCTAGAATATTTCTTCAAAGCTGCATGTGCTAAAGTCAGGTCAAGACTAGACATTGAATCACTTCCTTGATTACTAGAAGTGCTGTGAGGTGATCTGGCTTCAACTCCTGGCGATGGTGGAGTACTGGATGCTTTTGCTCTCATTCCTCTATCTGCTATTACCGCCATAGGAATAGCTATGGTGTTAACCATATCAACATCTGAACTAGAACTCATTTCGGCTGACACTTTATTCAGCAATCTAGCAAATGTAACTTTCTTTTCTAACTTCGGGTCTGATATGTGTCTCATGGATGGAGATGTTGATGGAGTGGAGGCTTCGCTGGCAAACGATGTCTCCTTATTATCGTAACCATATTCCATAAAAGCTGGAGCGCTTTCTACTATACTTAATGTCCTTTTTTCCGACATCTGAATGAGTTCTCCCATTGTGATCTTTTTTGAATGGTCGTTGGTAGCCGCTGGACTTATTAGTTGCTGTAATATTTGCTTCTTTTCTGCTGCGTTTTTCTTTGTTGGTGTTGAATTGTTGCGTTTTTTCCGAGGTGATGGTGTTCCTGATCAGAAATGTTTCATTATAGCATTCGTTTGGGTGCTAATAGCGTTCTAATAAAAGCGTTTTGGTACGACATCGAATCCATGACATTTAAAGCTACACAATATTCAGAAAAGTTAGAGAAGGATTTTTAAACAACAACATTAATTTGTACAGGTTTGGAAGGTCGTCATCATGCCTTTGATCTCGTCAGGTGCAGCTAATGGAAGCCAATTCTTTAGGAGTGCCATTAAGATAAAATAAATTTGGTAATTTTGATAAAATGTGCCAATTAAGAAATCTTTCACAAGTGTAAGTTTTTTTTGTGTAAATTTTGATTACAGTCTATTTTTAAAAGTCAACAACATCGAATGTTAAGTTGGTCTACCAGTTATTGGAATGTAGGTATTGTAACACTCTTTAAAGCAACACGAAAAGCTATATCTACATCTATGTCATTTAGAAGGACAGTGTCGTGCTAATCAAGTTAAAAATGAATTTGTATAAATGAATGTGTAAAGAGTTCAAAATGCAGAACATTGTCCTGTAATGGCATGCTCAAGCAAAAGTCGCTACGTATATACAAGTAAAAGTCCAGCTTTATCACCGTATAATATAGAAATTTAAAAAACGAACATAAGAATAAATAATGTAATAAACAATGATAAAAGAACGGTAGAAAAGCTGGACATTGTAGTTGGACGATCTAAAAAGGTGTCAACGAAGGAAGGAGCGGCTACATCGAGATGCTTTGTGTATAGTCAGGGTGCACACATTTAGTTTGAAGTAAGAAGTAGCAAGGCCAGGGACGGCCGAGGTCGCATTCCACATCGAGTGTCATTCAAGGAGCAAGACAGTTAGTGCTAGGGAAGAAGGGCACCGCGCGCTCCGCAGGATCGACCCGACGATGTTTGCGAAATAAATTTTGATTCTGAAGCTGTTTCAATGATTTGATGTTTGTGAATTCATGTTGATTGATAACTCGATAGCCATAAACAAATATTAAAATGAGACGATTTTAAACATAATACAGATAGGTTTAAATCAAATAAATAAGGAAACAAAAGGTCTACACAAAAACTGAATGTGACAGAGATGTGTTCGCGGGCGGGTCGGTGCGGAGCGCGCGACACTGCTGGGTCGGCTGGCTGGCCCGCGATCGCTCCACTCCTTACGTCCGGGCGGCGGCTTTAAGAGATCGTCCAAGCTAAAGGTGCGCGCGGCTCGCGGGTGCGCCGTGAGCCCCGACACCGACGGCTTGCGGATACCCAGCCGCGTGAGCAGCGTGCGGTGCGGCGCCGGCTCCCGCAGCGGCGCTGTGGACAAACGCCGCGTGAAGGCCGCTGGACGCCGCCGCTAGCGCTCCGCCGCGGGCACGGCCGCGTACCGCTGGCCGCGCCGGCCCGGAGCTAACCCATGCCACAACTATAGCCATAGACATTCGCACGGACCTAGCTCGCCCGAGCGCGAGCCCCGTGAGAACCGACGGCTTTGCATAGTTCAATTTACATCTGTTACCTAAGGTTACATTTTGACAAATTTGGAAATATCGGTGACCAATTAAACAAAAAAATTCGAAATGTCCAGGCGAAGTTTTCTGACACGGACACTGAGGTCCTAGGCTTACACAATTACTTTAACTTATATCAATTTTGTTATAACTATATACAGCATGCTCGGGCCAATCGAAACCTGATAAGGCAGCCGAGGAATAGAAATGAATCCTAAAATTATGACACCTACATTTTTTATCCTTTCCATAGAGTTAAAAGAATTGTGCACAGTACCAAGTCCAGAAACTGGAGATGCCTCTATGAGAAAAACATCTAATCTAAATCGACTCCATGCAATACTCGCAACGTTAACTGCTAAAATGCCCAATCATGACTCATAGCTAGTAAACATTGTTTCTGAACTCGTAGTACTAAACATAGAGAGAGAACAGTTAGAGAGGAAAAAGAAAATTACGCAAAACGTGTCCTTACCATCCCATAGACAGTGCGGTTATCGAGAAAATACATGAGTATAGCAGAAAATTTTAAAGTATATGGAACAAAGCGTTATTCGTTACTGTGAATCAAATGCCAAAAATCATTATCGTTTCAAGGTAATTAAAATCCGTGTCGTTTAAATACGTGATCGTGATAAGCTTTACGCTGTGTGCGGAGTTCCAAACGATTGGTAGATCAAGGTCTTTCTTTCATATTTGAGCCTAAAGATTTGTCCTCCTTTCGAGGGTATTTGTAGAACTTACGTCTGGCACAGCGGTCGGCCTCTTCGGCGAGCAGTTTCTCTATCTTCTCAGGGAAGTGGCGCTTGGCGCACCAGATAAGGCCGATCATGCCGAGCACAACAAACACCGTTATCAGCCCGAGCCAAAATGGCTCTTGTATCATACGCGTTCCAAGACCTACGATGTTTGGTGTCGGATTTGGAGTTTCACATCTGTTGAAAAGTAATCTGATTTGTTAATCAATTTACTGATGATGGATGAGGGTTTATGTATTGAAAGTAGCTTATTATTCTTATCTTGATCTCTTAAAATACTGAATGGATGAACGGAATCCTTTTAAAATCCTATCCTAACCAATTAAAAAATTATACTGAAATCAAAATAGTACATGACAGTTTTAGGCTCCATTGTAATATAGTGATTATCTGACCAACCGTCTTTCTTACTTAGATAATAATTATTAATGCCTTACGTCAAATTACTCTGTCTCCAATTGCTAAGGCATTAGTCTGTCTTTCTTATTAAATTTATTGTGTGCTTGCTTACAGACAAGTGTTTCAAGATATCTAATAGGCTTTTCTCATGGAAGTACCTCTTTCCCTTCCAGGAAGGGTTGCATTGGCAGAGGAAGCCGCCGTCTCTTTCGCTGCAGGCGCCTCGGTTGTTGCAGGGTCTCGACGCACACGGTCGCACGCGTTCGGCGCAACGTCGCCCGCGCCAGCCACGTGCGCACACGCACACCATTTCGCCCGCCGTCAACGTGCAGTTGCCATACACGCACGGCGACCGCTCGCACGCCGTCAGCATGCAGAACGCGCCTAAGGAAATTTTACAACTTTTTTAAATTGTGTCTTTTTAGAATAATTTAATGATGGATAGGGGAAAGCGCTACGATTAATAGGTGTGGAACATCAATGTAAATTGTAGCAATAATGGGGAAAGGCATACGATGTCTAAGATTTTGTATGAACACGCTACCAGTAATCTCCGAAACTACCAGTCGCATTAAAGAAATATTTAATTAGAATGGCAGAATTAGAATAATATGTAATTCTGCAATCAAAATTAAGTATTCGATATTATCGAAAATATTATTAGGTTATGGACCAACTATGACTCTAAAGACGAGTTAAATTTATAGGTGGCAATGTAGTAAAACAATAAAATATGTATTTTGCGAAAGAGACTGTAGGAAAACGAGGAAACATTTTGGCGTAAAATCCATGGTAAAATGTTTCTTTAAAAATTTTGTTGAGTTGGCTACTAACCTGTATAATATCCAGCACATTGGCAAAAATTCTTGCTTTCATCAGTTGCGCAAATGCCATCATTCAAACATGGGTTTGGGTAACACGACTCTAGACTGGTCTCCTCGGATAACAACAGCAATTTACTGTGGTATTCAGGATCTGAAAAATAATATCATGTTTTATGCGCAGAAAAGGGACTTCCTAGGAGAATCATCCCACATTGGCTGGGCAACACTAGTGCGCCGCAGACGATGGGCCATCTCCTATCCTGTCCGGATTGTCTAACTAGCTAGTTAGATAATCTGGGCAGGATCTGGATATAGGTACAGCTACTAGCTAGTACGTTAAAAGATTTGTGTAAGGCCATGAACAATGACATCTTACTGGCTGAACATCTTGCCAGTATTGTGTGATAATTTTGAGTTATTTACACGAAAAGAAGAAGATTATATCACCCGAGACATACAGACAACATGATTCTAGAAAGTATTTGAAAGCAAGAAATTTCTTGCTTTTCATGGCAAAGTTTACCTTTATTGACGACAACTGAGATGTCCACATTCAATCCACGGTCCCCCGAATGTTGCGTCACCATCAGCGAATGCAGATACGAATTGATGACGAGCGGCGCGCTCGGCTCCATCTTCCTTTTGCTACGTTCCATCTCACAGAGAATCCATTGCGTTCCGTTGTTATCTGTGTAGCTATCTCTCACCTAAACATAGGTTGAATAAATGACAAAATTATCATTTTTGGAAGTTGTCGTTGTATAAAATTGACCTTTTAGGAATTTGTCGTTCTCAGCCCGTGGGATTCTAGAGGTTTTATTGTTGACAAATAGAGATGTTGTAATATGTATGTTATAAAAGAAATATGTGCGTACAATATTACAAAATAATGACTTATAAGTCTGAAGTACTTAATTGGTTTTACTGGATTGCGCCGATTACCGAGAGCTCTCACCTCAAGCCATCCGTTGCCATCTCCGCAGGGCTCAGTTTCTACTGGTGAACCGAGGCGTGCGCGGTGCAGTGCTAATGCCAGCGTATGCCGTGGTGGCGCTAGTAGTCGCACGCGCAGTTGTGCCCGAGGCGGCGGCGCGCCCGGCCAGTTGGGCGCATACACGCGTCCACCGCGCGCTGAACCCAGCTCCACCACATGACTCACGTTCAGGTAACTCACTGTTGCATTTAATGCAAGGTTATGTAAATCAGGAGCAGACGAAAGGAGGGTTATGTCCAACAGCTGATGGAGATGAAATTGTGTCTTGCGGTTGAAGAAATGATTTGAGAAGAAGTCTGTGTGGAGGGGTTATTTGTCGAAGATTAAAAGTGCAAGGCCATCAGTGTCACTGTGATATTTAAATTGTTCCTTATGTTAGTCATGTTCTTATAGCTTCATTAGCTTCGGAATAGATTTGGAAAGGTAAAAAAATCCCGTATCATTTTCTTCAGAATTTTTAATGGTTTTAAGGTAACCAGTGACACTGTTTTAAAAGATTTACTTGTAAAGTTATGTAGATACAAGCTATACATAGCATTGTGTTTACGTTTTTACTGTTATCAATAGAAAGTACCTATTTAAAAATTCACTTACCAGTTTTGAAATGCGCTAAAAATCCGATTCCTGTAATGTTTTCTCCTGTCCTCAGTCTCAAGCGTAATATCTCTGATTGTGACACGAAGAGTCCGTTTGTCAATATGTTTGAACTCAGGAAAGGACGGATAGGTACTGTCTGCGGGTCCACTTGCACCTCCAAAAAAGAGTCTTCTGGCACCAATTCTGTTACGTTTCTTGGGACACCTTTCTCGAAACTACCGTAGCCAAAGTCAAAGTAGCTTATATTGAGGAATACTCTTTTACCTGAAAATGGTAGAATAAAATTTATAAGTAAGTACTTATCAAATATAGTTAAAGAGCGCAGAATCAAGGCGGATTTACACACAGCAGTATCGGCACAGTGCCGACACGTGCCGGTCAGTAAAGTATCCATCAGTGTCAGTGAAAAATTATTATCAAAAAGTAGCATACATTTTGTACGACGCTATCCATAATAGTCAGTGACAGTGACGTTCAGTGCAGCACTGACAGAACTCTCACTGACTAGTATGGATAGCGTAGTACAAAATGACATGCTAAATATAATTTTTCGGCACGCCGGTACTGTTGTGTGAAAAGCCGCCTAAATCAATTTAGATTTTTTTAAATTTCATTTGGCAATTAGCTGATTATTAATTTTGACACGAGACCTCAATAGGACATAATTCGTAAAAATCGGTCCTGATAAAAAGATACATCATCATCTCAGCTGCAAGAAGTCCACCGCTAGACAAAGGGGCGTTTCCAATATGACCAGTTCTTCCAATAAAAAAATACATAGGTAATACTTAAAAAATAAATACCTGCAGGAGCAAATATATCAATAGTACAGTCAAGATCAGGTAGAAGAAAATGCGGGTAATTGGGACTCTTGATGACTCCCTCTTTGGAAGTGATGGTCTGTGACGGGCATCCCGGCAGTTCCACTGCTCGCCATTCCAATGAGAATCCTGCGCCTTGGGTGCTGCAATAGATGCATCGAGGAAATGACTTGACGGTAAAATTTTCAAAGACAGATAAATGTGAAATTTTGGTGTTTGTATAGTACAGTCATACAAATAACGAAATTTTACACTAGGGATATTCAAATTCAAATTCAAAAATACTATATTCTGTGGGCCCTCGTACACGTCATTTACAATGAATTTTACATAATAATATTATTATTCTGTAATTATTATAAGCTCATCTATAAACTGCCACCATTTCGGAAACAAAACAAAATGACCACCGGTAAAAGAAACGGCGAAAGAAAACCGGTTACGGCCTCTTTTGTCTATCAGATACTTTTATTTTTTTATTTTAACTAGCTGTTGCATAATATAACAGTATAAATTAGATAATCTACAGGATAAATTATATCAATTTAATTAACTGTATAAGCAGATCTACCATGATACGAAATCCGAATCATAAAAATGATTACAATTCAAAGAACTACTAAAATAACCCAGAAATACCTTGTATTTCATGGCTAGAATTCTTCGAAGTTTCGGATTTCGTTTCATGGTAGATCTGCAGGAATATTCTATTCTATTCGATTGGTTTAAAGATTTTTAAATTGTAATAAAAACTTACTTGAAATCCGAGTGGAAATGCAACACCGCTCTGTTGGTGGCTGCTACCCAGCGTGTCTCACTCATGGAACCGCAATACCTCGAAGACTTGGAGTTTCTGATGTCATGGAGCTGTAAAATTGACGTAAGTACCATGTATACATAAAATATACAAAGTTTTATTCATTGAGGGATCAACGTACAGCTTAAACCGCTGATTGCAGAGACCTGAAACTTGGATGCCATGTCATACAAGAATCTTTATATGACGTAGGCATCCGTTAAGAATTTGAAACTCCCACGGGAAAGCGAGACAGACGAAATCAAGTTACGCGGTTCGGGAAATCATCCTCTTATTCCGTATTGAAATGAAAGCTCAACGTTTAAAGGTGGCAAACAGGCATATGGCCCGCCTGATGGTAAGCATCACGGTAGTCTATAGACGCTTGCAATACCGATATTACTCACGCGTTGCCAACCCTCCCAAGCCCCCAAGTGGAGCTCTGGAGATCTTATTCATCGTAGGAACACAACATGACGGAGACCAATGCTATTTGGCTACAATCTTCTGTGAGGTCCCCACCTTCCCCAGATACCCTACCTCTCTTAAATAAATTAAAATCGGTATTTAAGCGACATCGCTTTAAATTCAATCGTGTTCAATCAAAATGAAACAAAACCATCTTATATTTTAAAGAAAAATATTTTTCATTAGTCACCAAATGTTTACTGAAACAGGAAAACAATTTAAATTCGAAAAATGATACCTATTACGCGGTTGATCGATTCGGGAGGTAAAATCTACATACAAATCGTTTTGTACTGAAATCCTGCTTTGGAAAGAAAGTTTAAGAGTAATTCTTTCCTTATTGACTTGTGTATTGTAACCAAAATTTTTAATTTAAACTTTTTTACGATCATTACACCATCAAACATTCTCACCGGTCTAATTTCTATGTAGCGAGGAGGAATGTTGCCGTTACGTTAGAAAAAAAAAATACTTGGAACTCACAACGACATTAATCATAAAGAAATTAGTAGTTAAATAAAAATTATTATCCTATAAAGAAGACAGATTTATTGTTAAATTATCCGACCGCCTAGTTGAAATTTAAATTAATTATATTTAAAGAAATTCTATACAATACAGCGCCACCTGGTCCCAAACTAAGCTAGGCATTACTTGCTTTTGTTGTGGTTAAACAATGAATACAATACCATATTGTTATACTGAGCAGAAAATTTACAAACATACAAACATAAAAACTTTAAGAGAGGTAGGGCACAGCGGATAATCCGCTCAAATCAAGCCAAATAGCATTGATCTCGGCCATGTTGTGTTTCTGCGGTGGGTAAGGTCTCCAAAGCTCCACTTGGAGTTGGGAGGGTTGGCAACGCGTGAGTGATACCCTCGGTATTGCAAGCGTCTATCTGTAGGCTACGGTAATGGAATAGATCTCGGGCATAGAAGTAGGAGGCGGCGGGGCGCGGAGTACTTTTATGATCTCGGGTCTTACCTCAATGAAATCATACAGGCAGTCTTTCTGGTACTCTAGCTCGATGGTCCGGAACACGAAGACGAGCCTCGTATCTTGGGGTCCGATGACATGTACCCAGTAGTCCAAGTCGTTTCCGTACAAATTTGGGTGGTTCGGACTTGATAGAATACCTGGTAACATAAATAAATAAATAATAAATAAATATATAGGGACAAATCACACAGATTGAGCTAGCCCCAAAGTAAGTTTAAAAATTTGTGCTATGGGATACTAACTCAACGATACTATATTTTATAACAAATACAATATAAACTATAGATAAACATCCAAGACCCGAGGCCAATCCAGAAAAAGCTCGTTTTTCGTCATGATCCGACCGGGGATCGAACCCGGGACCTCCGGGGTGGAGGTCCGGCGTGGTAACCATTACGCCACGGAGGTCGTCAACATTTTGTTTGTTATTATGATATTTATGACAAAGAGTAGGTAAACAGGTTAGATATCTACGCATAATTTTTGGGTTTAGCAAATGCAATTCAATTCAATTCAATTCAAATTATTTTTATTCAAATAGGCCTA
This sequence comes from Endotricha flammealis, assembly GCA_905163395.2. Taxonomy (NCBI): domain Eukaryota; kingdom Metazoa; phylum Arthropoda; class Insecta; order Lepidoptera; family Pyralidae; genus Endotricha; species Endotricha flammealis. The sequence continues at coordinate 15,512,458 of LR990862.1, read as the reverse complement.
ATATACACTGAAAAAAGTATTTTACCGAACTAGTTCGACTATTTCAAATTTTAGCTAGTACTTGACAAAGTAAGCTTAAAATAACTGACCTAGCTTGATTGTGACAATAAAACTAGATATGTTAAATTTAGTTTGATTTTAAATAAACATTTTTTTATTTGTCATTAACTAAACTAAGTTAACCTAACCTATTAAGTTATATATAACAATACTCATCATTATATCTTAAACAAAGTACTTGATAATTTCTCATCAAACTACTTTTATTGTGATGACAAAACTGGTGTGTTGTTTTCGGTTTGTTTTTTAGAAAACAATTTTTTGGTGAAATTCTAACAAACTTAGCTTGACGAACAATAACAAAATGTGTAACATATTTTATCCAAACTGTTTCATAATATCTTATCCAATCATCGATTGCATGTGACTAAATATATAGGTAGCATGTACATTTTTTATTTGACATACAGTAACAAAAGCACGTAATTTTTCGAATCAGCAAAACTTCGACTTTTGTTAAACAAGGTATTCTTTTTACCCATTACATAGTGTTAAACACTGAGTAATCAAACCAGTGCTGCCAACTTATGTTAGCGAAAACGGGCTGTCAGCCCTTTAAAAAAGCGCCATTTTGTCCGCACTTCGGTCGGCCGGCAGGCCGGCACTTGTTGCCTTGCGTAGTCGTTTGCGCGCGCGCGTAATCACAGAGTGAGTGAGTAGGTATACTAAACGTTTTTGTTGCCTTGCCCCGTTTTGTTATTATAAATTAATAGTGGCGAATGTTAGTAAGCTATTTAAAAAGGCTTACGGACATGGAAGTCCCAGAACAGGAAGACACTCCAGACTCCATGGCGGATTATCTCCGCTCCTGGGGTCTTCAAATTTATATTCCACAGTTTAAAGGTAAGCATGATTGTTATTGATTAATGTTCATCAAGAAGCCATGCTCCAGTGATATTTAAATCTATTTACAGCATGATTCACAATAAAGTGTGTTAAATTTAATTAAATAATCGGCTAGCTATATGTAGGGTAGGTAGGTACCTACCTAACCGACGTAAAAGTTAATTAGGTAGGTACCTTACTTACGGCCAGTTGCACGCTTATTCTGGTAAATGTGGAGCTGCTGCAGTGTTTACTAGAAAAAACGTGTCGAAATCGGAACTGAATCCCATACTACGGGACCGGTCATATTATTGGTGAGAAACGTAACGTACTTAGAGGTGTATAGCACATGCAGGTTTCCTCACCACGTTTTTCTTCACGTTTTTAAGCAAGTGATAAGATCAGAGTCGCGTTACTTAGAAACATTGATAAGTCCGTACATAGGTTAGAAAGTTACTCATTGGTACAGGCCCAGACCGTGACGCGAACCAGGTCCCTCTTGACATAATATGGAAATAAGTAAGTTTAGGTATTTCATTTTTTTTCAGAACATCAAATAGATTTAGACACACTACAAATGTTGCCGGAAGACAACTTAAAAGAACTATTAGTACCTGTAATTGGCCATCGCGCTAAATTGAATATGCAAATTAAGATGTTGCGAAGTCTAACGGACACAAAGTGTATTGAAATTGCAGTAAGTAATATTTTTTGTTTCATCTATTTGAGGCTTGGTGCAACAGGCTTCTCAACCATCCTTCTCTCAATGTATTTTAATGTATGTCGGTTTCCTCATGAATTTGCTTGTGACAACTTTTTAAAGTCTGTACATAGAGAAGTCAAAAGAACCTCATTGCTGCAGGCCCTAATCGGGAATCGAACCCACTAACAAGTAACAATAAAAACCAGGAACCGACTTTAATTATAGACTGAGTGACTTCTGACTAGTTCATGGTTTTCATTTAACCTTTTTCAGATTCCAGATGAACAACCCTGTTTGAACATAATGATTTTTTTTAACCCAACAGAAACAGATTCATTCATGATTTTAGATCCAACTCCAACGCCACTTAATATAATAGACGATATGGAACGAAATGAACCAATGGAACCAATACAGAGCCTCAATATTTCCTGTGTGAGTATATTACAGTTTTTTGTCTGATGTCGGACTCATAATATGCCGAGGCAGGACTTTAATATTCATCTATAGTATCCCTTGATATGACCTATAGAGATACTTTTTAAATTGAATTCTATTTAGAACATTTTACTGAAAGACTACATCATTTCGCTTTGAAAAATAAGGAGTACCTACTGCTTTCATAGATTATTAAAAATCTACTGTCTCCACTGGGATTCAGTTCAATAGGGTTTACCTGTGGTATGGTGCCATATAAATTTGGTTTAGATTTGATGATACTCTATTTAACAAGTATTTATTATTATTTGTTTAGTTAGCAGAAGCTATTTAATAGTATAAAATTATTATTTATTATTACAGCTATCAAGTTTCATTTGCCATTTGAAGACAGCTGCTGAAATAGATGAAACAATTTCAAGAAGACTGGTGAAACTTGAAGAATTCGGGTTGACTATGCAACCATTTATAATAGTAGTAGGTCCCACAATAAATCAAATCTTAGCAAGGTATGTAATTCTTAACAGTTACCTACTCACTCACTCTGTGAGCGCGCCGACGACTACTGCAAGGCAACAAGTGCAAGTGCGAGTTAGGTATGGATAATGAAAAATTCTGTGATTATTATTTCAATTGACAGCATATCTCTATCCCTGTCGATTTTTCTCAGTTCCGTCTTTAATGGTCAGTTAGCTTTTAATCGACTGTACCTACTTCAAATAAGGCAATTTTGTATGATTTTTTAAATAAAGAATCTTCTAGACATCATTTGCTGTATTATTTATTGTATATCTACTACACTACTTAAAAATTACTGATCATACCGTAAAATGTAACAAAAGCTGTATGATTTAGAAATTTATAAGCTTATAGGACTATTCCATAATCCAAGTAATATTTGGCTGTTACAGGTTCCTCTAATAAAATAAAATACACCAGCCAACAGGGGTAATTGTACTTATGAAACTGATCAAAGTTATTTTGTTGTATGAGTGCGCCCTTTTATGATGTAGCCAAAGCATTTTTTAAAATTCAAATATTGAGAAACTAAAGTTTTCAGTTCCATGACTCCAATTCTTTGAGCTTGAGCCACTAGAACCAACGTGCCATTCATTATAGAGCGATTCGATTAGACAGAAATAAAAAAATATCCAATGTATGGGTACATTTTCTTTCTATTCTATCGAATCGCTCCGTAGCGAATGGCATATTGGCTCGAGCCGCTGGTGTATTTTATTTTAAGGTGATTCGGTTCGCACGACCCGCGGAATTCAAATTTTCTTCGGTTTTTAACAAATTGCAGCCCAATCTTTCATTGCACATTCATAAGAATGCGGTTCCCGACTATAAACACAATTTATCTACTGAATAATCATCGTATAAATTAGAAATAGTAGCGCTTCTCTTTGTATTTGTGACAAATGCATTTTTTACAAACTTGTATTTGTCACAAATACAAAGAGAAGCGCTACTATTTCTAATTTATACGATGATTATTCAGTAGATATATTGTGTTTATAGTCGGGAATCGCATTCTTATGAATGTGCAATGAAAGATTGAGCTGCAATTTGTTAAAAACCGAAGAAAATTTGAATTCCGCGGGTCGTGCGAACCGAATCACCTTAAACTATCCATTTAGCCAAACCATTAGGCTATCTGCAACAAAATTAATTTGGCTATAATTTGTAAAACTGTTTTGTTAGATGTAGCCATACTCTTATACTACATTTAGCCAAACCATTAGGCTATCTACAACAGAATTATGGCTATAATAATTTTGTTGTAGACAGCCTAATGCTTTGGCTAAATGTAGTATAACAGTATGGCTACATCTAACAAAACAGTTTTACAAATTTTGTAAAACTGTTTTGTTAGATGTAGCCATACTGTTATACTACAAGTAACAGCAGAACAAAATTTATGATAACAAAATATTTGTTATGAAAAGCTGTGACATTGGATATGATAACAAAACTATATTGTTAGTATTCATTAAATATACATCAATTTTAACTTAACCTTTTTGCATAAAGTAACATAATAGATAGTTTATAGGCCGACAAACACTTTGAGTGTAGATAACCGAAGCATAATTGGTGACACATAACAAGAAACAGTTTGTTTGCAAACTAAACAACATAAATAACAAAACTAGGATTTGTAATATACTACCATAGTTCGAGTGTCACTATTTTTGTGTAATGCGTAGTCAATTTTTTTTTGTTATATATATCGAAAAACTTTTTTCAGTGTAAGCTCTTTCGAATCGTAATGCATAAAAAGGTATGCCATTTGTAGAGTAGCCTTTAAAATTAATTGATGATTTATATTATAACATTCTGTACTGGTCTTTTCTTGTTATTATAATCAGCCCACATTCACCCACTGCTGGTCATAGGCCTCCCTTTTCTCACGATGAAGTGTATTTATTGGTCTTTTCACTTCACTTCTTCTTGTTGTTATTATCAACCCACATTCATACTGTTGGGTGAAGGCCCAACTTTTCTCCAATTTACTCGGTCAGTTTTCACTTCTTGCATTTGAAATTTTCTATCTTTTTACTTCATACGACGGATGTTTATCTTATTCATAAGCAAGCAAGCAACCTTGTGGAAAGTAATTACCGCCGACTATGAACATACACCTCAGTACCAAATATGCATCCTATTGGAGAAGTCATCATATTTCAAAGATTTGAATTTCTTACCTGATGATCCTTCTATAGTTCTATTTTTGACAATGTGTTCAGGGTTTAGTCTGCGCTTGCACACGTATCCACCCGTTGCGAGGCATTTGTGAAGTGTCCAGTATAAACCGCTGGGCTGTGATGGTACTGGTGATGTCTTCCACTGATAAATTATTAAATGTAAGAAAAAAATTATTAATTTTTTCTCTCTGAACTGTTGCAACTGAACAAAAAAGAAAAAAAAAAAACATTGTGAGAAACTGTTGACTGAACTAAGCATAAACTAAGCGTAACACAAGTCTTCCCCAGGTGTATTAGACAATAACATTATATACCTACCTATGTGATTGAGTAACTTTGTACAAAGTTGAGTTTATACAAACATAAATGAAGATATGCATAAATGTATATTTAGTAACAAAAGTTGAACTAATATTAAAATATAAAAATTATAGTAGTTAATAACAAGAATAAATCAAATTCCAGCTCTGTTTTTTCTTTTAAAAATAACTATAAAAAATACTTATTGAACTTGCAGAAAGCCGTATAGAAATAATTATTAGTATATTTATCCAAATATGTTTATGTATTTATTTATTCACATTATTATTTTATTACATTTATTATATAATTAACCTTTTAATTTACTTTTTTTAATTATTTAAATTAAATAAAAGAAAATGTTATGTTTAAATATTTTAGTTTGCACGGCGTCAGCCTCTGTCCACACACATTGCAACCCACAGAATACCAGCGTTGCGGTACTCGTGCCGCGACTTATGCTGAGTGGAGGCCTGTTTGGGCGCGCAATATTTATAGTCTATAAGTAATTTTAAAAAATATTGTATTAAATAAGTACTACAAATAATTGTAAGTTTTAAGTGCCCAATAAACGTATTTTCTTTCTTTCTTTCTTTCTTTCAAATTACTTATGCAAATGAACAAAGAAATCTGTAGCAATCTAAGACCCTACAAGTACCTGAACAGCAAGACATGCTTCCTCAGTGTCCCCTGTTTCATTATAAGGTGGCCAGCCCCTATAAGTTAAAGGGCTTCCGTCAATCCAGCTGAAACTCTCCAAGTTTTTGGTGACGTGAGCGCCCAACCAGTATACCGATCCAGCGCTGTAATCGATACTCTCCCTGATGCCTGATACGATGAAGCGCTCCTCTTCAGCTGAGTGGACGGATGATAGGTGCATGTTAAGACCTTCGCAGACCTGCAAAGAAATCGTTGGATATCAGGGAACTATTGGAGATCAATCCCAAAGAAGATTTGTTAATTAGCGAATGCTCACGACTTCGGACTTAGTCTCACGCTTAATCTAATAACAGAATGAAAAAAAAAATGTTCTTTGTAATGTCTTTCTGCAAAGTCGAGTCAAAGTCAGTCAGTCAGTTTTTTTTCCTTAAGTAATTTTAGAGAATTCTTAGAGACCTATCCGCCAAAAGTAAAAAGACAAATCCAACTTTAGTAGTGGAAGCTATTAAAGAGTACATGAGTAGGGAAGTAGATTTAGCATAAACTCTCCCTAAGGCAATAAAAAAGTAAATTTATTTTTAGATTACATTAAAATGTAAAGTTATCCAATGCCATTTTTATGTTAAAAACGTTAATGCACATTTTTTTCATAAATCGAGGTTATTTTTATTAGATAAGCGAGATAAAATGTATACGGAAGGGCGTGTAGGGGAAATAGGGTTGTCGGATTTAAAAAAAAGGAACTGATATGAATCAATTGTAATTTAAAAAAAAAATATATGTAAGACATTTTTAAAGAACGTAGGTAACTGGTTTTCTTTCGCCATTTCTTTTACCAATGGTCTTTTTGCTTATGTTTCCGAAATGGTAGTAGCTTAGAGTAGAATAGTTACACAAATCATTTATTATTGTATGTACTCAGAATAGAGTACTTACTTAGGTTAGTGCTAGGTAAAGTGGTCTTTCTTTAGTCTGTCTGAATGTCACTAAATGGGAAATATAACACGTATACGTAAAAAAACAAGGATTTCGCGGATATCACAATTTTTTCGTCAATATAAGTAAAACTTCTGCAAGGTATAATATTTGTCAACCCTATAAGAAAAATACATTAATAATATATTACGGATTTAATAAAGTAAGCGGCTGCTGTGTAATCAGGAGAAGGATTACTGTCGAATCTGCGTCTCCGCGAGAATATTATAATGACGAACAGAAACTTGGTCTTATTATAAACTTCTATAAACTTGTTAAAAATTGTACCGAGTCTTCGTGAATATCTTTTAAGAGCTCATATATCTCATCTACAATTCGTATTTCCAGCTCACCTTCTTGCGATAACTTACTATCTGTCCTGCTAATCGAGCTTCACCTTGATTTGCCATCTCTCTAGGCTAGGATGCCTTTTGTTTAAGCCCAATTCCTTCCCTATCCCCTCTTTCCCCCTCCTTACCCTTCCCTTCCTCCTTCCTTTCCTCCAACCTCCTTGGTGGACTACGCATTGGTAGCGTCCCTGGTGTTACAGATGTCCATAGGCGGCGGTGACCGCTTTCCATTAGGTGGCCCGCTGGCTTGTTTGTCTACTGTATGATTTAAAATAAAAATACTATCTCTCGCAAAATTGAGATCAATAAGTCAAAGTCTTGAGGTTCGATAGCGTGGAAATTATAAACATTTTTTTTTTCTATTGTTAGCTCTACTCTCTCGGAAAGTTGAGCGAAGTGAAGTGAATTTAGGCACGAAGAAGACAAAGGAAAAGTGAAGACGAAGAAGGGCGTTTTATATAGCGGTTAATATGATACCAAACCTTCTGCTCAAAAATGAGTTAGACCTATATTTTTATCTTAACTTAAAAAAATATCTAACTTACTTGCTTAGCAGTAGCCCATGAAGCCTTCGGGTATCCAGAGAAGAGGTAGCAATGTCCATTGTAGAGTACTTGCTTCAGGTCCATGCAGGATTGAGCTGTCAACAAAAGAATGTAAATATGTACAGACGGTGGACCATAGATACCGAATTCCAATATGTGAAATATATCATTTGTGAAAATTTCGACTTTCCTGCTTGCCTGGTGACAACGGACAGAGAGACAGACAGACAGACGGATACCGCTATAAAGCTTAGTAGGCTATAAACCTAGGCTTAGTTAATAGGGTCCAGTTTTTTAAAATTAAATAAGCACTAACCCCCAAAAAGTAGCAATACGATGTTATTATGATAACCTTAACAACCCACCGAATTGTTTACTACGGTTATAAATTTCGCAAACAGTTTATACAAAATGATGTTTCAAATTGTTTTGCATAAAAGATCGGGTCACGGCTTACGGAGGCACCACTCGAAAAGGATGGGATTTCTTTCGCTTAATTTACTCCCCTTTCTTTGTCAGTCCCCTTAATTTTCACTTCTGTTTCGTACCTACTAAGCCTTCTTTGTAAACTTTTTATGCGATTTGTTTAAGAATAAATACAATTGTTTGAGTTTTTTTGAAGTTTAACAACGGTATTTTTTACTTGAAAGAAAGACTTTATAAAGTATTTTTAAGAGCGCGGTTACAAAGCGATGGACTATTAGCTGTTTACTTCAAGAAGTTTTCTTCTTTCCTTATCCTTCCCACAATTAGTGTCAACTGAGGTGTCAGTTTTCAAGCCACTTAACTTGGCGGTCACAAACTTGGTTAAGACCTTACTGTTATAGAAAGGTCTATGTGTACTTTTAAAAGCTTTGAGCCCGTTTTCAAAAATAATCCCTTAATAATAATTTTGTTTTTATATTCCATAATTAAATGAAACATAGGAATCTCCTAGCTCTGATTCAAGTGGAATGAGGGCTTTCTTCTTCTTCTTAGTAATCTTAGTATATTAAATGTTTATTTTAGCCCTAAGTTTTATCGATATAGGTATATTTTTAATGGAATAATGGCAAGAATTTTGTTCTTAAATGTTTAACTGTTACCTGTAGTATACACTGTCTAATAATACTTATAAATTAGAAATGATTTGTTCAGTATAAGAAAGAACCAAAGTAAACCTCGTGGGAAAGCGACCGTCGCGCGTCTACGATAGTGTGAATTGGTCGTTAATGTTCAATGGAGCGTGGAAACCAAGAAATGGACTGAAAACATGACGAATGGAACGAAGATCGCAACTCGATTCCAGAACATTCCTTTGTTGCAAAGGTTCACATAGTAAACCAATTTTTATTTTTAAAGTCAACTACCACGTTCTTCTTTTATGTATAGATTTACCTATCTAGATGACTCTCCGAAAATATTAATTAACCTCAAGATGTCTGAAGTTAGTCTAGATTTTACTGTAAACTAATTTTAGTAACTTTGATAATATTAAAGATTTGTAATTTAATGTAAGAAAATTGTATTTTACCCTCACTACTTAGTCTGACGGCAGACAGGTTTATTGAAATGATTAATAATTTATTAACAGTGTCTGACCGAAAGTCTATTTTTAAACGAACCCGAAATCGATTAATAGTGTAATTGGGGAAGAGTAGAGATAAGAGAAAAAAGCCGAGAAGACAGCTCTGTGGTGTACCACCAGAGGGTGCGGTTCGATTCCCGCTCGGGGCAAATATTTATGTGATGGCATGTTTATTTTCGAGTCTGTGTGTTCCCTATCTATACTCGATACTAATATTATTAAGCTGAAGAGTTTGTTTGTTTGTTTGAACTCGTTAATCTCAGGAACTACTGGTTCGAATTTATATAAATTGTGTTGGATAGTCCATTTGTCGAGGAAGGCTTTGAGCTATATAACATTACGCTGCGACTAATAGGAGCGAAGCATCAGTGAAAAATGTTGCAAAAACGGGGAAAATTATTCATATCGCGATAGTGTTTTCGAGAACTACGCGGACGAGTCGCGAGCACAGCTAGTGAATTATAAGTATGTATTTATCCGTTTTCAAAATAACAAGCAGATTAAGTCTAGCAAGCAATTTATTGTTACTAATTGATTTTTTCATTTCCATTTATATTTGGTACTTTCTGCGTAAAAAATATGTCATTAAGTTAACAATTTTCGTATAGATTCTATAGCGGAACATTTCATTTATTACAGCTCAATGGTCCGTGTAAATGTTCGATTAACTTCGAAAGAAATCTCTTTGAAATATGTTAAAAGTTGAGATGTTACGGCAGGCGACGAGTCATTCTGAGAAGTCACGTACAAATACACCTCTTTTATTCCAGCTTAGAGCTTTTATTTTATACAAGCTTTTAAATGCGACTTCTTTCACTTTAAAACCTTTTTTTAAACTTTCTTTTCACGCGATTTCCGTTGGCTCATCTGCTGGGTATTTAGTGTATTTTCTGGTCACCTGACAGTCACTGATTTGTCTTAACGACATGTCATCTAACGACCATCTAACGCAAAACATCGACGGCGAAGTGTCAGGACCTCCTAACTTACATTTTGACGTTGTTAAATTTTTAATGCAGAACGACTCGATTTTCTTTACTACTTACACGCCCCATTAAAAGAGCACGTGAGATTTTTTGATATTTAGTGAGATACATTATCTGCAAAATTAATTTATTTAAGATTTTAAAGTCCGTAATTTCAGAGAATATTATTAAGTTTTTGTCACCTGTAAAATCATGTTTTTGTAGATAGACACGACACAGATTTTCGGACAGATGGTCTTGACCGTCGATATGGAATATTTTTATTTGTATTTATGTAGTACTTTAATTTACATCATATCAACCAATAACCATTGTACCGTTGTGCGGTCCATAATCATCCTATGATTATGGATCTCCCTTCAATCGTAGGGGATTAGAGCGTACTCTGCCACTTTGCTCCAATGAGGATTGGCAGAGGCCAGTATTTCAACCCGCATGAAGGCCACCGACTTGGTTTCACTACTGTCACCACAGATGTCACTCATCAGTCAACAACCGTGACGGACGGCCGTCATTTTTCATAGATGTTTATTCTGTGACGAGTTTACTTTCTGACGAATCTACAACAACTCTTTGTATGATATAAACAACGTAATACCTCGTGCAGCGGCAAAAATTTAATATGCAAACGAACCACGTAACTTGCATCTCCATTCCGTCTTTTTTTTTAAAGTAAAAAAAAATAATAATGGCTACTCGTGAAAAGCTACAGAATTTTGTAACTATGTTATCACGTAGTGGGGTCTACTCTGTTTTTTGTGAGATTTGTCTACCAAAAAGCGAGTTATTTTGATTTTGTATTTTCAAACTTAACGATCAGAAATCACCGTTCAAAAAACCGAAACCGGTTTTATTACATTTCGTTTTCCTTTAGCCATTTTGATTTTTTTTTGCCGAAATGGATAGGTTTTGGTTTTGTTTGGTTTTTTTCAGTCTGCCTAGGGGCGTCCCAGATCTGTACGCTTTTCCTAGAAAAAATATACCATGTCTCTAAATTACAATCTTAATTTAATTTTAATTGTTTTCACATGTAAAGTGGTAACTGCGGCATGGCATGCCAGAACATTAACCAATTTTTATAAGCATGCCTTACAAAATCAAGTAGAATTTATACGAAAAAATATTATAAATGATTATAATACAAAACTGTATCTGAATCTCGAAATTAAGTTACATATTAGACACCTCGTTTCTATAAATCCAACGGCCATGCAAAATATGCTCGCATAAAGTATTTCATTTCTGTATGAATTTAAATTCCTTTGAGCTCGAGCCCCTCATATCTTTATTGCTGGGGTTTTGTAATACCCCGTGTTGTTCTAATAACAATTACTGCTGTTCTCTGAGTCCTATAAAGAGCAATGGGGTATTCACCTGCCCCATTTGGGCCTCACTAAATTTGTATAGTGCCTCCTGATGACGTCATTCAAGTTTATGAAGTTCCGTTATTAAACATGTAACTTTTATTTATGAATAATTTCCTTTAGCAAATTAAGTAATTAAGAATATAGCCAATCAGGGGAAAGAATTCGTGTAGTTTTGAAAACTTATTATTTCCCGTAGATCCTAAAGTATTGATTGTAGAGCAAAAACTAATATAACCAAATCGGTAGGAAATTTTATGTAGGAACTTTTGTCAGAAGCAATCATTATGCTATTTGTACAGATTTTCGAGATATGGACAAAAAATTTAAAAAAGTATCTTTGATGAGCTGAACTGAAGGAGTCAGCACACCCCCGTACTCTGCGTTTAACAAAAAAACTACTAAAACCGAAAACTGTTACCTCGAAATAGTTCTAATAATAATTGTTAAATGTTAAAGGCAAATTTCGAAATATAATAAAATAAATATCAATGATCAAAAATTGAAATGGAAACGAAAACTCCGTTAGTTTGTGTCCAATATTTTCAGAAGCGAATAAAAAGTTACCACATAATTAGTCTATAACAAAATGGTCAATGGCAAAAGTTTTTCGTTCGGAAACCATTGAGTCGATATGAAGCTCCAATGGACTGGACCACGAATGTAGATAACAAACATAAAAGGATTCAGTTCGCTTGTTAATTTTCAATTCATTATTCCTTTTGTACGAAATTGTTGACACGAGAGCTGTATTGGTTTATTCAAGCTCGGCGGTGTGTTGGTACTGATCATACCTTCGTTACCAGAGGGAAGTTCGATTCCCGCTCGGGGTAAACAATAATGTGATGGCATTTGTGTTTGTTCTCGACTCTGGGTGTTTATGTATTATAAGTATACTAGCTTTTTCCCGCGGCTTCGCTCGCGTTAATTTTATGACACAGACAGATCTCGTTTGACAACAAAACAACCCATAGCGCGACTTGTGGCGCCGGCCGTCTGTGTTGGCCGATACAGCGCCCTCTATAGTAGAAAAAATATTTACCCATTGGATAGACATACTTTCATGGAATAAAACGTAAGTAAGCCTAGGATCTGTACCCCTGTACTTCTCATTTATAATATTAGTTAGGATTATGATTATGATTAGGATTAGGATATTCACGACTGTCACAAAAGTTGAAGTAGCTCGGAGGGCTATTCTGAAGGTAGGTCGTTACTTTCCTTTCATTTACTCAACCGAACTTTTACCAAAACTGGATTTATTGGTTCGATAATTATTTATACCAAAAAAGAGATGGACAAACGAACTGACGGAATTTGATAGTAACGGGAGAGATTCCCAGCAGTGGGACATAAATAACTGGTAAAAAAAGTCAGGAAAAAGCATAACTACAAGTACCTACTAGTTTAGGAAACGTATTTGTTTCCGACATCGTAGCTAACACAGCTAATCTATACATATAATAAATTATGAAATAAAGCCAACAATTTTAATTATTCACCACAAACATTGCAGTACAATACATACCTACTGGAAACTAATTAGTTATCGATTAGGTAGCAAGCAGGGCATGAACGTGTACCGTTGCCGCCTACGCGTCCCCTATCGCCCAGTCAGTCAATTAGCGTTGTCCATTACCCCAATGACTTTAAAATAATAAACCTTCATTAGCAAGGTGAAAGGGGCACTAATTCCGAGTATAACTTCGCTGTATCATACATTGCTGGCTAAATAGCGCCCTAGGCGCGCTTGATGAACATTGTCATGACATGAATAGTGAGCTTTGTAATCTACTACATATAATTGTGTGTTTATTCTCCTTGCTATTGTTATACAAATCATTATTAAACGTGAATGCTTGTTTGGATATTTGGTTCAAAGATATTTATTGGCATCTAACATCCTATTTTCTAAAACGCAACTTAATGTCACATTATATTATAGCTGTGTCTAAAGAAGAAATAACTTTACTTTACGTGGAATTAAAATTACAATGCGTTTTAGACACTGTCTCAAATATTAAATTTCATCGTTGTTTTGCTATGACGACAACAATATTAGGTACTAGCTTTTTTGACCGCGACTTCGTCCGCGTGAAGTTCCGGACCCGTTCCCCTGGGAACCACATTGAATTTCGGGAAAAGCTATAGCCTATGTCACTACCTGATAATGTAGCTTTCTATCGGTCAAAGAATTTTTGAAATCGGTCTAGTAGTTTCGGAGTCTATTCAATTCAAACATATATAATTCAATATAAATAAGACATGGTTTTTGGATAGCTGTAGACCTTTGTTCAAAACATGTAACATTTTACCTCTGCCATGCCTATACATAAGAGATCTTTGTGTTTTTATTAAGTCTCATCCCGAATACTTTAAAATGCGCAATACGGTAATACTCCGTCAAAAAAGAGAAAGGTTTGATAACTTGGTATATCAGCCTCGGTGTCATAAAGAAATCTTCAAGAAAAATATATTTAATAACGCGATTACGCTGTATAATAAAATACCCAATAATTTAAAAATGTTAAATATTTAAGGAAAAATTAAGTGACTGGTTATTGAAAAATTGTTTTTACAGCATTAAAGAACACTGTAACAAAAAATATCCATACTAACATTTGCACGTCTGCTTGCAGGCTGAATACATTCACCAATGCATCACTAACACCCCATGTAATTATTTTTTTTGTGTATTCTGGCAAATAAATGATTTGATTTGATTTGATCTGAACAATCAAATCTTTCCTCTTTATAATATTAGTATATAAAATCACATGGTGCTAAGAGTTCATTCTGTGCGAGATGACGAATAACTGGAGTATGAGTTAGCATACGTTTTACGCCGACTTTCTATGAGGTACTTTCCCGGTCGAGTCTTCATAAAATTGATTTACCACTCCAAATACCCTCCATACTTCATTAATCAATATGCAAAGGGTGAAAAGTCACAAGTTTCCACATTAACAAGAGCTTTAACAAAAGTGAGCTTTGTGGACACAATGGCGGCTGAATCTAGTTTTATTTTATCGTTGCTTTATTCGTTCCGCCATTGAGCCAGCCTGAATGAGCTTCAAGTAGGAAATCCTGGAATGTGGCTTCCATTTGTGTAATAATGTTATAGATCTGTGAGCTTAAAGGGATCTTTACGTTACAAGCTTTTATTTGTCAATAGGTAAATAAAAATTGTTTATACATATAAGTACACAGACCGGTGTAGTGGTGGTGTAAATGGAACCTTCGGCACAAGAAGGCGCGGCTCGGGGCAGAGATAATAAATTAAACATTGTAGTATCACTTTATTTTTTTATTTTTTATGTCACAAAGTTGGCAAAGCATACGGTCCGCCTGTTGGTATCACCGTAGCCTATAAACGCTTGCAATATCGGGGGTATCACTCACGCGTTGCCAATACCTTCTCAACCCGCCCAAGTGGAGCTCTGGAGACCTTACTCACCGTAGGAACACAACATGGCCGAGACCAATGCTTGGCAACGATCTTCTCACATGATTATCACAACAAGTCTATTCTTGTAATAAAAAAACAGTTTAAATCTTATGCCAATCTCAATTGCAATATTGGTCGTTCGTATGAGCAAGATAGCCTTTATATGAGAAGAATAGGCCTGTAGTACTATGAAAATGTAGTTCTTGAAGTGACCACTTGAAGCACTTTATTATTTTACGAGCTGTTACCCGCGACTTCGTCCGCGTGAAATGTTCAAATAAGGATAACTCCTTTTCCTGTCAGGTGATTTAAATGAAACAAAGTCTATATTCTGCTCCAAGCTGAGCTCTATCTCCCTGTGAAAACAGGATTAAAATCCGTTCAGTTACTTAGAAGATGTGCGCGTTCAAACAGACAGACAGACAATAAATAAATAAATAAAAATTTTTCGCTTTTATTACCTTTCTCTAACTGTTCCCTCTCCATTATTGCCAAATATGTTCAAAGATACATATCGGGGTTTACTGTTTTATTATGTATGGATATAGACAAATTTTACGTTATGTCTTCGATAACAACCCGTGGTAAGGGACCACAAATTTTATCCATGTCTATTTACCAGAGAGAGTATAAATAAGTCAAAGTCAAAAATACTACTCTGTAGTCCCTCAGGAGCACTTAGGCACGTCATTTACAACATATTATTCTTCTGTGTTAAATCCATACTAATATTAGAAATGGGAAAGTGTGTTTGTTTGTTTGTGCTCTCTTCACGTCGAAAGTAATGAACGGATTGATATGATTTTTTTATTGGAGATAGTTTGAGGTCTGGAGAATGACATAGGCTACTTTTTATCCCGGAAAAACATCTTATTCACACGGAAAAAAATTATAAAATTATTTATTAAAAAAATTTAACGGGGATAATTTAAGGTCTGTTGAGTGAGACATAAGGCTACTTTTCCCCCACGGGATAAAGAGATTCCCATGGAAATAATTATTGACATTTTCCCTTGACCACGCGGGCGGAGCCGCGGGTAACAGCTAATATAAAATAAATAAGCTACTCTATAAACTACTACCACCAATATAACGTATAAGTATCCACTGCATTCACTACGGATAGCGTAATTGTCGTTCCCTTGTCTCTTTGCAGTTTCCAACGTGAAAATGCTCAAAACGAGTTTCATTTGAGAATTTCCAGCCGCTTTCTATCTGCATCGATTCAAACGATACAGGCACCATGTTTAATTAAAAATGTTCGTTTTGTTACTCTGGGAACGGTGAGTGCGCTAAAATTTTTCACGACTGCATTAACGACGCCCCTAGACGGTTATATTTCGGGTGAATAGACTAAAATATTTTTCTGTTGTTTCTTTTGTTTTCTTTTTTAAACTTTTTAAGGCTAACAACGCCACTTGATTAGAAACAATTTTCTTTTGATTTAAACACGTATGTGTGGATTGTGTCTTTATAATAATCTACCCGATATTCTCGTAACAAAACAGTTTGAAACACATCTCAAACTCACGCATACGCAGTGATACGGGTCTCCCTGCAATCGAAGGTGATTAGAGCGTACTCTGCCACGCTTGTCCAATGCGGAATGGCGGTGGCCAGTATTTTCAAGCCGCCACAAGGCCACCGACTTGGCTTGTCATCCATCTATAACAGCGGGACCGACGGCTTATCGAACCCTCCGAGGCATGGAGAAGATCGAGATAACGAATGCAGCCGGATCCACACCAGACTATGGAGCGTCTATTGGATCGAGATCTTTTTTTTGTATGTCGGGCTCTCCATCAATACCACTTGGGGTATTCGGGACAAGCCCACCACACATTCCCACCACTGTGTCTCCTGTGTAGCCAGGATCAACAACAACTTCAGATAGACAATTAGGCAGTGAAGCTTATTGACGTCCCGGGGAATAAACTACAGCTGTCTTGGAACTCACAACGAATTTAATCAGAAAGAAGATAAATTAATAATATATCGGAAATTAACGCGATCATACCTTGATATTGCCTGACGTTTCGACCAGGTTGCACCGGCCGTGGTCACAGGCGAACTCACAGTTAGTAGGTATGATCGCGTTAATTCCCGATATATTATTAATTTATAATAATGCAACGCGAAAGTTTAAAAAGTTATTATTAGAAAGAAGATAGTCGGAGTAGGAAGTATTGAAAGGACTTCCCTCCTTAACAACTACGTGAGAAACAGCAATTTGAAGCAAAAGGCATTATACCCTAGAGAGATGGCAAATCAAGTGAGGCTCGATTGCCGAGCACCACGGTCTATTGTTACATTACTATTGGGACCTAATGCTATGAGCTGTTGTTTACTATTTTGATTCCAATAATATGTATTTCAAAACCTTCTAAATGCCTGATAATTCTCTCTGCTTGCTACGAGATCAGAACAATAAACTGCGCCCGAAGTGACATGTAAAGAATCCAACATGATTACGCGTTCGTCATGCCAAAGATCACACTCCCACAGAACGTGATGAGCCGTTTGTTCTACTCTGGTATTCGCGGTAGAACATTCACAGAAAGGAGAAGGTACAACCTTGAAATAGAATAACTTGGCCTTAAAGTTTACGTGTCCCGTTAAAAATTGAGCTACTTGATGGTCGACCTCTAGCCAGGTTTTCTTTAATCTGTCTCTCACCGAGGGAAAGAACAGATACAGATGGCGGCCTTTTACCACTTGGGGTATACCGACTAAAAACCTGACTGACAGCCACCTCATCCGCCTAGATTGGCGGGGTTGCGGGAATAATAATACAACCGCTGCCCCGCCGGTGGTCGTCCGAAGACCCCCTTGTTGGCTACGGTACGGTTGCCGGCGCTCCCGCGACCAGGCGCGCCGCAACACTCGGGGACTTCCGTACCAGCGTTCCAATGGGCAGCAGTTTCCCCAAACCCCTATTGGATCGAGATCCTGCCGCGCGCATTTGGATCGCATTGGATCGTCTCGTTCGGCTATTCAAACACTAGCTTCATGTTTTTTCTCTCAATACCTTTCAGAATTGAAACGGATAGAATAATCGATGAGGTATTATTACCCAAGCAATCCATTCTCGTTCCCAATTCTAATTATAGTAGAAACTAAAAAAAGATTACCGATGGAAACTAAGTTATTCCCTGAATTCGAAGTACCTTCTAGGCGGGTAACGTAATCGATCGCAGCGCTCTATGTGGCCAAAAATAGTAACTGTGTCAGATTTTGGAACTGTACAGTCAGCAGCGGCATAAATTTGTTGTCTGTCACTTTAGCAAGTTGCACCTTGGCACTATAAAATTGTTAACATATTCACTTTAAAGTCTACAGTAAATAAAATGATTTATTCAAAAGTGAAAAGGTACTAAAGTGACAACATACTTATGCTGCTGACTCTACAATCAACGAATGAAAGAGGTGACCAGGGTAGAGAACTGAGAACAAGGATTTTTATTTATTGCTAATTAAAAGCATCGATGAAACTTTCAGGCTATAATGAATGCCAAATTTCTGAAAATAGGAATTATTAATAGGTACTTTCTAAATAAAATAAATAAATAGATAAGGACAAATCACACAGATTGAGCTAGCCCCAAAGTAAGTTCGAAACTAGTGTTATGGGATACTAACTCAACGATACTATATTTTATAACAAATACATATATAGATAAACATCCAAGACACAGGCTAATCAGATAAAGTTAGTTTTTCATCATGACCCGACCGGGATGCGAACCCGGGTACCTCTTGGTCGGCGGTTTGGCATGGTAACCATTACGCCATGGAGGGCGTCAACAAAATAAAGATAGATAGATAGATAGAATTAACTTTATTTGCAGTTCACAACAGTTAGGACACAGTATACATAAACACAACATACACACTAGTGAAATCGCAACATGGCGGCCTTATTGCTAAAAAGAAATCTTATCAAGGCAACCTTAACCTTAAAGTAAAACTGTAATATTCTCGTAACAAGAACAGTTACAATCCGATATCAATCTCATGCGCTGTGTCACTCATACAAAATAGGAATTGAATATATCAAAGATTGTTGCTGTTTGTAATGACATTAAGCTTGCAAAGGGGATTTTGATACAATCATCGGCTTACAACAGATATGAGCCACAGCATAGACTAATGCGATGTTAAATTAAATGTTAACTGGATTTCTAACAGTGCAGGTACAGTGAACCTTAGGTACAATCAACAAAAAGAATTCAGAGATTACGATGATACTTTTAAGATTTATTATAAGGTGCTCCTGCACCGGGAGCATTCGCGTGTAATGTAACATTTTAGATTCTACTTTGAGCACCTTAAAACTAGAACGAGCTCGATGGCGACGTCGCTGTAATATGAACACGCAAAAGCGATGTCGACCGTAGCCACCCTTTGGATGGGTTTCGTTATCTCGAACTTCTCCGTGCTTCGGAGGGCACGTAAAGCCGTCGGTCCCGGCATGACAGTCGTTAAGTCAAGTTCGGGCGGCTTGAAAACTTCGGCCTCTGCCAATCCGCATTGGTGCAGCGTGGCAGAGTACGCTCTAATCACCTTCGATTGAAGGGAGACCCGTATCCCTGCAGTGGGATGATTATGGGTTGATATGATATGATGGTTTATAACTAGTGGCCCGTCCCGACTTTGCACGAGATTTACTTACTGTCTGACCCACATTAGATCAAGGAAATCTGTCATAGATATACTTCCCAATGCACATTAATACTGCATTTAATATCTTAGGAATAATTCTAATATATTCAAATATAACATTAGATTATAGTCTGTGACAGTTTTAGGAATAACTTTCTTAAACTTTATCCGGCTTGATTCCGAATTTATAGGATTTTAGGAGTCCGCTTCTATAGCGTAGCGCAGTGGCGAAGATACTAAATAGTGTATTTTTTTTATTCCTTTTTATACCAAGGTGACAAACACGGCCCGCCTGATGGTAAGTGGTCACCGCAGCCTATGGAAGCTTGCAACACCGGGAGTACCTATCACTCGCGCGTTGCCGACCCTGTAAAAAACTTTTAATTCCCCTTTTGCATGAAGAACCCCATATTATAGTCTAAATAAAGAAAAAACCTCAGTAAAAAGATCCTCTATGAAAAGATTTGATGTTGATAAAAAACAAATATGTAGAAACGATATTTCTTCTACGTCTACTAAGAAAGAGAGGATGATTAGAGGAGGGGTTATGTGAAGAGGTGAGGCACAGCGGATAATCCGCATAAATCGGAGCAGCTCCTTTGGGGAAGGAACTCCACCTTTCAGAAGATTGTAGCCAAATGGCATTGGTCTCGGCCATGTTGTGTTCCCACGGTGAGTAAGGTCTCCAGAGCTCCACTTGGGGGGTTGGGAGGGTTGGCAACGCGTGCGTGAGTGATACCATCCCGTTATTGCAAGCGTCTAAAGGCTACGGTGATGCTTACCTTCAGGCGGGCCGTATGCCTGTTTGCCACCTTATAAATAGTAAATAAAAAAAGCTCGATGGCGTCGGTGTAAAATGGTATTTGTACTTGCATATAATTTAAGAGGAACGCTCAAAAGTCAATAAATATGAAGAATCAATAAAAACTTGTACAAAAACGGGTCAGCTTATTGTTGAAAAAAAAAAAACTAAATAGCTTCATAAAAATACAAAAGAATAAAAAAAACTAGAATAAAAAAATATTATTATGACTCGGTGCTCTGAAGAGTGCAATACGCCTCCTCGTTAACTATGCAACGCAACGCTGCAAAAACTAAAAGGAACAAGAGTATTATGCTTATTCTGTTAATTAAAAATAGACGGCATTCAGCCTGCCGAGCGGACAAAACCTCGCTCGGAGCGCTTCTAGGATGGATTTAAAACGTCGGCTCGTTGGGGTTAAGAACAGTGAGTAAATACCATAGAATCATTGTTACTATAATAAATATTTATATTTATTAAGCTGCTCGGAAAGTACCTTCTTTCTTCCTTCAAAAAGAGCGAGGAAGTATTACGATTCTTTCCCTACTCACTCACCGAACGAAACGCATTACTGTTTAACGTCGATATGCTTTGTGACGGTAGTGGTTCCCTGGTCGAGTTAACCCATTTCATAAGTGTCTACCAGTCCAAGCTCTCTAAGTATCGTCATATTTCGAATGCTGAATTAGGATTTTGAATTAATGTTTGACAAAAAAGATCTATTTTTTTAAACAAAGATTTTCGCAGAAAGGTTTTCTCCCGTTCGACCTTCCTCTCCCAGTGTATGTTGTTCTAGCCTAGGTGCAAGCCCTCCTTTGGAGCGCCCCTAGGCAGACACTGTAAATTCTTCAAGCGCCCATACAAAAAAATTATATGACTAATAAATTAGTTACATTATGGTCCTAAAATATTACAATTTAGGTTCACTATTTTGTTAACGCTTGTTAGCATGCAAACTTGTGAATAAAATAAAATTTCTGAAGACTGTAGAAACATTGGCTGATCAACCATGACCGTAGCAGCTTAATCATTGACGCAACTGTTTTGCAGTCCACTATGATCTCTACTGGACTCGTTCAGCGTGCATGAACGAGTTTGTGGCCATTGTGGAAGTGTTCCATCGAGTGACAATTGAATTTGTATTCTATTCGCCAGTGTTAAGGTCGTCAGACAAAGCTTGCAAGTGTCTACGTTCCAGCGGCATATCCGTTCCACTATCCGCGTACCTATTCGAAAACTAGACGGACGGAACGTTAGAATTGAAAACAAATGCTCGTGTTATTTTTAGTTTTAATGTACGAGATAAGTTTGCGCTTTGTGGGCTATTTCTTGTTGAACATAAAGCGCTCAGAATGGCGATTAATTTGCCTTTAAACTTTAACCTGAATTTCGTTCAAAGAACCTTGTTTCTGTAAGAGACATATTTTGTAATTTTATCCTTTAACATTGTTCTATTTTTTATGACAGAGGAGAATAAACGAGCTAGTGGGTCACCTGATGGTAAATGATCATCTCTACCCATAGATATCTACGACTACAAGATCTTGGATGCATTGTCCACTTATGAAGGAATGAAAGGTTGGATGGGGGAAGAAAAGTGAAAAAGGGGTAAAAAGCAGGAGGACTTTTAAGCTTTCGGCTGTCTCACTCATCGTCAACACAGCGGCATAACATCGATAGTAGAGGAAAGGGTACTTATTAACGTCGATATTCTTTGTGACCACGGTCGAGTCACCCCATTTACATTTACCAGTTCATAGTAGTGGCTAGGTTCTACCGCTCTAAAACAAATTAGACGGAGTATAGAGTAATGTAATTTCTTGCAACATGAGATACGGTAATTCCACAAGGCAGCAAGCACAAGGCAATTAGATGGCTAACCAATCTACATTACTAAAGATAGTTCAGCAACAACTATTAACTTTAGCTCCCATTAGACCGTATGTAACAAGTGGTGCAAGGAGGATACGCAAATAAAATTTAATTTGGGCATATATTTCATATAAACCGCATTCGTGAATTTCTGCACTTCCCAATGGTTGACTGGTAGAGAATGCAGATTATCCACCTGTGTATTGTGGTCAATGAAGTTTATAATGTAAATATTTTAAAAGGAAATGTCCTCAGAAAGGTATTGGACATGAAAGTAAGAGGAGAAATAGTGGAAAACCAAAAAAAAGATGGATTGATTTTGTGAAGGATATGTGGAGAAGGAATGATACGGTCGAGATGACGAATGATACGGCGAAGTGGAAATGTCTATGTATCGTCCTGGCAAAGTGGGAGAAGAAGTTAATATTTAAAAAAATACTTACAATCAGCAACAGTGATCTTCGCCTTGTATCCAGCGAAGTGTCTGGAATGGTCAGCTCTGAATCGAAGTCTAAGTACATTGCTTTTGGACTGGTAGCGTAGGAGTTTCAGCTTTCCTCCCCAATCTCCGCACAGCCTCCTCGCATGGCTAGCATGAGATTCCCTTGACCAACCCGCGCTGATGGAGTCAGATTCTGGCAGAAGAGTCTCCGTCTCTTCCCATACCTGATGGGGTATTAATTAGTTATTGGATAGTTGGTGAAAGAAGTGTCGGTTGTTAAGAATATGAACATTTGGATATACTTTAACAAAGCTGTAGCCTGTTTTGTATTCTCAAATAGTATAAGACCTACAAAAGATTGGTGTCCAAAAAATGAGTTAGTGAGCAGAAAAGGGATAAATCATGATCCAATCAATCATGACGATGGTTTAGGTGTTACTTTTGAAATACCAGGACCAATGGTGAAGCGTAGCTAAGTTTATGCGATTAGGGAGCCGAATGTGCGGAACCAATGTTTAGTTCGATCTATACTTTTTTAGCACTGATTCCCAAGTTAAGATCGCTCGAATGTTTGATCCACATTTCCTCCCGATTAAGGCTTGTAAATCTAGTAAGTAATGCCTAATTATAAACTAATTATTATCTTAATACAATTATTATATACTTCGTTCTCCGAGCTGTAGGACTCATGGTGGTCTTCTAGCAGCCAATCCCCGGACGAGGGTTCTGTGATGTTCTCGATACCAACTTCAATGATCTCCAAGAAATCGTAGCTGCAACTGTAACAAGAAAATTAGTGTGCTTAGTACAAGTTTTTGTTCGCGTTCATATTCAATAGATAGCTCTCATGTTACAAATTTTAAAAGAGATACACGACGTACTCGATCCGAATTTATAAATGTTACATATCAAAATGACGTGGCTTACTTGCACACATTTTAAAGTGAGAATTTAAAATGTAACACTCGTCTGGTAAATTCACAAAATGAAACACGTTTGTAGACATTTTTGAGCGAGAAGGTAGATAAATGCAGTACATTAAAACTGACCGTTTTAAAAGTCCGTTAAATCTAAACTATGTTATAAGAATTATCCAGCAAGTAGTTCCATTATTTTCAGATATATAAAATTCTAAGCGATCGTGTCCCAATTTCGAATTTACAGTCCAGACACGTATACCCACAGGGGATTGAATGTTTTAACGCAGACCAGTTTCACAGGATACGATCGAGTATACTCAAATAGACGCCCACTATGTTAGTCGCGCAATTCTGTTGTTCCTCCTCCCATAGGATTTTTTTGTGATTTAATTTAAAATCATAGCCCTTCTACTTTTCAAAAAAAAAAAATTCGCTCCATTTTTTTCCTGTTCTGTCTGTCTCTATGTATGTTCAGATCTTTAAAACTACGCAACGGATTTAGATGCGGACATTTTAGGGTTCCGTAGTAAACTACATGGAACCTGTAGTGTTTGTATCTATACAATAGATATAATACATTGTCTCATGTACACCAGTAGAGGGCGGTAGCCGTGAGTTGTCAACCGAGAGGGAGTCGCGTTGCGGGCAGGACGTGCGCCTGAGCCTCTGAGCTGGTGTAGTAGTGAGCCAGTGATATATTAGTATTTTCCTATTCATATTAAGTTAAAAAGCGATCATTACAAGTGGCGACGAGAATAAAGGTCAGTAAAAATAATAATATTAAGTAAAAAAAAAAGGGAAAGATAGATGATATTAAATAAATGGTTACTCAATTGAGTTTCTCAATTGATTCAATCTCGAATGAAATGACAATTTAGTTATTTTTAGCTATTTGATTTTACTATTATAATAACTATTTGCTATTATCTCTATGCGTTATATATTCTAAGCTAATTATAAAAAAATACAAAAATACAAACTTAAAAAGTACTTTCTGGAGTAACCTGTGTAGTGTATGTGACGATGACGAGTGTCTCGCTTGCACTACTGTAATTCGCAGTATGGCATCTCTGTTTAACCGTAATATCTTGTTTAGGTGACTTTTTACGTATTAAATTTGGATTGTAAGTTTTGTAAGGTTTTCAATTCCATTGCATGTTAAATTACCCACATTAAATTTAATATTTTTATAATACTGTGACAGCGTACAGTAAAACAATATTGTTTGTTGCGCTGATAAATATTCATTTGGTAAATAACCAAATGTAACGTTTTTAAATAAAAATAAATAAAATTAAATTAATAATGACACTTATCGTAATTTTTGTAATGATACTTATTAACTTACTGCATTTTGTTAGATTTTCTCTCATTGAAATAATTTCAAAATACTTCGGATTTCCATTAAATTGGAAATATCATACTTCGGATTTCCATTAAATTGGAAATATCATACTTCGGATTTTCATTAAATTGGAAATATCATACTTCGGATTTCCATTAAATTGGAAATATCATACTTCGGATTTTCATTAAATTGGAAATATCATACTTCGGATTTCCATTAAATTAGAAATATCATCGGATTTCCATTAAATTGGAAATATCATACTTCGGATTTTCATTAAATTGGAAATATCATACTTCGGATTTCCATTAAATTGGAAATATTTTGGGTTTAGATTTTCATTAAATTGGAAATGCCTGAAATAACTGAGAATATGGTAATATTGGATTTCCATTCAATTGGAGATAGTTACCATGGTAAAACAATTAATAATTCATTAAATTGAATTATGTGCATTTGGAACTTCTTTTAAATATGTATTATTAGTACATGACTTTTATTAAATTAAAAGTGGCTAAGAGACGTCCATTCAATTGGGTGTATTTTCAGGTCACCCCATACGAGCAACCATGGCAAATCAGCTACCACCACCTGGTAAATTGGATATAGAAGGTGATAGTACATCAGTAGGCTTAAGATGGGAAAAATGGCAACGTTCACTTAGAATTTATTTTGAAGCTGCAGAAATCACAACCCCAGCTAAAAAAAGAGCTACATTGCTAATCCTAGGGGGAAGTGAATTGCAAGAGATATTTTATAATTTACCTGGAGCTAGCGTGGAACCTGAAGATAATGTTGATATTTTTGAAGTAGCTATTAGTAAATTAGATGATTATTTCCTTCCAAAACAAAATAAGACCTTCGAACGTCACATTTTCCGTCTTATTAAGCAGGATGAAGGGGAAAGTTTTGAAAAATTTCTCATTAAACTAAGAGATCAGGCAGCAAAATGTAAGTTCGAAAAACCGGATGATCACATAATTGATCAGATATTAGAAAAATCGTTATCAACTGAATTAAGAAAAAAAATATTAACAATGGGCGAGGAAATTACATTAGACAAAGTGATAACATTAGCCAATACCCTCGAAATAGTAAATTACCAACTGGACAGTTACGAACAAAATGAAAAAAGTAAAACAAATGTTGTTAATACAATAAGGACTAGAAACAAAGATTATTCAAGATGGACTAAGCAGGATAAAGAGTTTAATGAAGAGAAAAAGACACCAAAGTGTACTAGATGTGGAAATTCTGCACATGTTTCTCAAGGTCTTCCTTGCCGGGCTAGAGATAAGACATGCAATGGATGTGGGAAATTAGGCCATTATCAAAAATGTTGCAATACTAAACCGTTTCAGCAAAAACGTAAACTCGCCCAAAACCAAGAAAGGGGTAAAAACTATAACAAGCAACAACGAAAAGAAACTACTGTAAATTCTCTGGAAGACGAAGGAGTACAATACATATTTAATTTGAATGACGATGCAACAATCAAATGCGAAATAGGAGGAGTACATTTAGAAATGTTGATAGATTCTGGGTGCAAATTAAATTTAATATCCTATAGGACCTGGGAATATTTAAAGAAAAACAAGGTAATATGTGGCAAACAAGTGAAAGAGCCAAATAAAATACTATTAGCATATGGAAGTAAAACACCATTACAAATTAAAGGTTCATTTGAAACAGTAATAAAAGCAAATGGAAAAATGGATGATGCTACGATTTATGTTATTGAAGATGGGTCACGTAACTTACTGGGCAAAGATACTGCATTGCGACTGGGTGTCCTGAAGTTAGGCGTGGACGTAAATCAAGTTGAACAGGAGTTAAATAAAACATTTCCGAAATTTAAGGATACTTTAATCGAAATTCCTATTGATTCATCAGTGAAACCTGTTATGCAACCTTACCGGAGAATACCAATACCATTAGAAGAAAGAATAAATAAGAAGATTAAAGAACTGCTAGATTTAGATATAATTGAAGAGGTTCATGAACCTTCACCATGGGTTTCTCCTATAGTTCCAATTCTTAAGGATAACGGTGATGTACGCTTATGTGTTGATATGCGACGCGCCAACGCAGCTATATTAAGAGAGAATCATCCATTGCCCTGTATGGAAAGCTTATTACCAAAGATAAAGAAAGCACAATATTTTTCAAAACTTGATGTAAAAAACGCTTTTCACCAAATAGAATTACACCCGGATTCAAGATATTTGACTACTTTCATAACTTCAAATGGTCTTTACAGATATAAAAGACTTTTGTTTGGTGTGACATGTGCTCCGGAACTCTTTCAAAAAATTATGGAGAAGATGCTCATAAAATGCGAAGGAACTACAAACTTTATAGATGACATATTAATCTGGGGGAGTAACGAGAGAGAACACGACTTACGACTTTCCAAAGTGATGGAAGTATTGAAACAAAATAATGTATTACTAAATCAGGAGAAATGTATTTACAAAGTACAGACAATATATTTTTTGGGACACGAATTAAAACCGGAAGGAGTAAAACCATTGCCTAAATATATAAAGAGCATAAATGAATTTCGAGCACCAAAAACAATAGAAGAATTACAAAGTTTTTTAGGTTTAGTAAATTATATAAATAAATGGATTCCAAATTTGGCCACGACAACAGAACCTTTGAAAGAAATACTAAGACAGAAACTAGGAAAAAAGGCGAGCATAGAAGGATATTGGAAGGGCAATCATGATAAAGCGTTTGAAAATTTAAAAGAAAGATTAGCTAAAATAGAAACTTTGGGCTATTATGATGTAAAGGACAAGACTCAAGTTATAGCGGATGCCAGCCCTGTAGGCCTAGGAGCAGTCTTAGTACAGATTGATAGTAAAGGACCAAGGATTATTGCATATGGAAATAGGACACTTAGTCAGTGTGAAAGAAAATATAGCCAAACAGAAAAGGAGGCATTAGCTCTGGTATGGGCAATCGAACATTTTAATGCGTTTCTTTTCGGTAAAGAATTTGATTTGATAACAGATCACAAGCCATTAGAATTTCTGTTCAGTCCAAGATCAAAACCATGCGCTCGTGTCGAAAGGTGGGTTTTGCGACTCCAAGCATATCGCTATGTTGTAAAATATAAACCGGGTAAGACCAATATTGCGGACCCATTATCGCGGCTATGTAATTACTCGGATCAGTCAATTCAATCATCAGAAGAGAATCATGTTTATCAGGTAGTCGAACTTGCGAGACCTTCTGCAACCTCAATGCAACAAATAGTAAAGGAATCTGAGAGTGATCAAGAAATTATCAACGTTAAAAGAGGAATTTATAATCATCAATGGGATGAATCTGTAAAATCATATAAAATATTCTCAGATGAGTTATGTTTTTTTGAGAATGTCCTTTTAAGAGGACATAGGATTGTCATTCCACAGAACCTCAGGAAGCAGGTTTTACTAGCAGCTCATGAGGGCCACCCAGGAATCGTTTCTATGAAGAGTCGCTTGCGATCTAAAGTTTGGTGGCCTAGGATAGATAGGGATGTCGAGATGATGGTAAAGAGCTGCAAAGGCTGCACTTTGGTTAGTCTGCCGAATCCTCCAGCACCGATGAAACGCAGAGAACTTCCATCTGAACCATGGGTTGATATTGCAATGGACCTATTGGGGCCTTTACCTAGTAATGATTATATCTTAGTCATTGTCGATTACTATAGTCGTTATAAAGAGATAAAAATTACAAGAACCATTACGAGTTCTCAAATTATTAAAATCTTAAAAGAACTTTTTAGTAGGCTGGGCTATCCATTGTCTATCACCGCTGATAATGGCAAACAATTCGTCAGTGAAGAATTTAAGGATTTTTGTCGAGCGTGTAATATTAATCTTTTTAGTACTGTGCCATATTGGCCACAAATGAACGGAGAAGTAGAGCGACAAAATAAAGACATAGTAAAACGTCTGAAAATAAGTTCTTTTGAAAAGCGAGATATGAAAGACACATTATATGAATACCTAATGATGTACAATTCCACTCCTCATTCAGTTACAGGAAAGACTCCATCAGAACTTTTTTCAAAAGAATGAATAGGGATAAAATCCCTATGTTGAAAGATATAAATGAAGCGGATAATGATACCGAAGTTAGAGACCGAGATAAATTACAAAAGGAAAAGGGGAAGGTTTATATATGGAGACCTAAAGAGAAAAGCGGAAAATCCAGAACTGACAGAAGGTGATAAGGTGTACGTAAAAGAAATGGAAAAGACGAATAAATTATCAACTACTTTTAACCCTGCACCCTATGTAGTTGAAAAATCAATAGGAAGTGATGTGATGATAAGAAATGAAGAAACTGGGCATAAACTGCGACGGAATGTGATTCATCTGAAACGTGTGGAAGGACAATGGAAATCAGTAGAAGACGAGACCAATGAAAATGGAGAGGACACGACGAAAGATTTAATAAATCAATAAGTATTTGATGTAATGGTGATTGATTAAGTAAATTATAATTTAGACATATAACTATAATTACATATATTAATTTGCAATAAATAAAAATGATTAAAAGGAAGGGATGTAGTGTTTGTATCTATACAATAGATATAATACATTGTCTCATGTACACCAGTAGAGGGCGGTAGCCGTGAGTTGTCAACCGAGAGGGAGTCGCGTTGCGGGCAGGACGTGCGCCTGAGCCTCTGAGCTGGTGTAGTAGTGAGCCAGTGATATATTAGTATTTTCCTATTCATATTAAGTTAAAAAGCGATCATTACAGAACCCTTATAGTTTCGCCATGTCCGTCTGTCCGTCTGTCCGTCCGCGGCCTAGCGCCTAGACGCTTGATGCTAGAAAGCTGTAATATGGTATGTATACTCATATTAACATTGCTAATATTTTTTAAGGTTTTTAGTTTTAGGTTCATTATTGTACACGACGGCTTAGTACATAAGCACTATGTAACGTAACGGCCTATTATGTAAATATTAAAAATAAGTTGTGAATTGAGTATATCGATAGGTTGTCTCGCTCGCACGCGCCTGGCAGCGCTGCGACTGGCTGGGCCCTTGCGAACCGAGAGTAAATACACGATTTTTCCGATAATTCGCTATTGAATTGAACATTAATTGCGTGATACGTAATAGTTGGGAAGTAAGGTGTCCATTTCCAATAAGAATGTTCAATAAAAGCTAAAATAAATTTGTATTTATATGGCACGTGTAGGAAAAAACCGGTTTGAACCGGTTCCTTACACGTGCCAACTTCAAGAGGTCAAAAAAGGTACTTCTACTAAGAATATAAGGAAAATGTTTGTTGTTCTATAAACGTAGACTATAGAACTCTGTTGTAAACGTATTTTTGCTGAAAATAAATGAATTTTGTGTTTTCGTGCTTCGGGCGGAAATCGTATAAATAGGAGGCCAAATTCGATACGGTAGTCATCATTCATCATTCGCGCTCGCGACGCCGTCCGAGTCACACGTCCGGTGCCCGGTGCCTCCGCGCTACGCTGCTCCCGCGTGCTACGCACGCCCCCCGCCGCCGCGCTACGCTACCGCCGCTCCGACACACGTGTCTCCTTGCCTTTTTTAAGACAAGGAGGCATTATCGTGATTTTTAGAGTTTCTTCGGTTTTTCGCGCGTTTTTTTTTGCCGATTAAAACCACAGTTTCGTGGTCTGGCTGTGTGATACCTCACGGTGCCAACTTTGCACAGCCAGGAGTGCGACCCGGGCACTCGCCGATCCCCTTCAGGGTGAAGCAGTTACCCGGACGGGGCTAGAACCACCGGCCTAGGGGGCTCCCCTGACCGACACTAGCTGTCGCCCCCTCCCGCCCACCCCTTCCTCCTTCCTATTCTTAGGGAACGGCTTGGGCGCCTAGAGCTCCGGCTCGAAGCTACCCTCCGAACCTTAAGCAGTTAGGGACCCTCTGACACATTAAGATTGGTCAGAGGCATACAAGCTTAGGGCACACCCTAGAAGCACCCCCCTCGCCTCACCCGGCGCGGGGGACTAGGACTACACACCTCGGGTTCTCCCCCCGAGCGCTCCCAAATTAGGCACGACTGCCGCAAGGTTTCTTCGCAGCTCTTCCTTGCGGAACGTGACGCGACGAACTGCGATAATTTCGTTTTAGCTGTAGGTTCCCTTACTAGGCCGGTCGCCATGGCGACCGACCCGCGTGTAGACCTCTTAATCGCCTTTATTGAAAGGCGATGGAACGATCTGTCCCCATACGAGCAGTCCGAGCTCGATAAAATAAAAAAATCTCCCCCCCCGGCCCCTCAGGCCACCACCGCCCCGGCCCCTCAGGCCACCAAGCCCTCGGCCCCTCAGGCCGCAGCCCGCCCGGCCCCTCAGGCCACCAAGCCCTCCGCCGCCGCGACATCCATCGCCGCGCCCTCCGCCACCGTTGCGCCCGCCGTCGCGTCCCCCGTTGCCGCGCCCCCCGCCACCATGCACCCCGCCGTAGCGACTTCCGCCGCCGCGCCCTCCACCACCACACCCTCCTCCTCGATCTCCGATGACGAGATGGAGATCATCCCGGAATCTTCAGATTCCAGTTCCGCCCCCTCGTCCGACTCGGACGATTTCATTGTGGCCTCAGGCCGCAAGCGCACAAGGCGCAACAAGGGCGCTGCCAACAAGGCCGCCAAATTAGCCGCCGAGTCAAATCCGGCCGCCCCTCTCTCCGACTCGCCCGCTTCGCCCCCCGCGGCTGAACAGGGTGCCGAGGGAGCTTCTCTCCCCACCCCTCCCAAGCGCTCCCAGCGCCCACCGGCGGTCGTTATCACGAACCGCCATAGGTGGATGGCCATCAAGGCTCGTTGTGATGCCAATGGCATCTTCTTCATTGCGGAGACCCGAACTGAGGGTATCCGCCTAAAAACGGAGTCCATCACGGACTACCGAAACCTCACCCGCCTTCTCGACGCCATGTCGATCACATTCCACACGTGGAGTCTAGAGGAGGACCGGCGCCTTCGCGCAGTCATCCGCGGAATCCCGAAAGAACTCGAGTGCAATGACGTACTCGAGGACCTTCGCGCCCAAAAACTGCCCATCCTCGAAGTGCACCGCATGCACCGTGGGCCTTCCGCCCCCTTCAACATGGTCCTTGTCATTTTGGACAGGACTAACCTTAAAGAGGCGAAAGCCATCTTTAATATCAATAAAGTCTGCGGACTGTCCGGGGTCGTCGTCGAGACCCCTCACCATAAAAGCACTGTGGGTCAATGCCACAGATGCCAATTGTACGGGCACTCCGCCCGAAATTGCCACAACACACCCAGGTGTGTCAAATGCCTCGGGGCCCACTCAACACCGGAGTGTCCACGCCCCAAAGACCGCGCGCTATGCTTGGAACCTCCGAGCTGCGTAAATTGCGGGGAGGTGGGGCACCCGGCTAATTACAGAGGGTGCTCAAAAGCGCCCAAAGGAAAGAGCCGGAGGCCTACTCCCTCCTCATCCAGAGTCCTCGCTCCTCCTCAGTCCCAAACTGCCGAGGCCGCCCCGGCAACAGCTAAGGCACCGGTGCCACCACTCAATCTGTCGCCCTCGTGGCGCTACAAGACCAACAAGGTCCCACCCCCACAGGCCAGCCCCTCAGGCACGCCTGCACCCGCGGCGGTGGAAGTCGCAACATCTCCACCCCCCCCAGTAAAGGCATCGCTGCCACCTTCCAACGGGACCGAAGGGCTCTACAAGCTCGCAGCCGTCCTAGACATAGATAGGGTTCTTGCCATGGCCGCGTTGGTCAATGAACACGCGAATAGTCCCAACGCTCTCCTAATGGCCGTCTGTCAATTCACAGACGTGTTCGTTGCCCTTAAAAATTTCAATAAATAATTATGGACTTACACCATACGAGTAGAGTCAAACCGACCTCCCTTAAAATCGGCTACTTCAACGCAAATGGGCTTCGCACCCAGAGGTCTGAGGTAGCCGACTTCCTCTACACCCATCAGTTGGACGTCCTCCTCATCCAGGAGACGTTCCTTAAACCATCAATTCGCGATCCCAAAATCGCGAATTATAAAATCATACGTAATGATCGCACAGTCTCTGCCCTCGGTGGCACTCTCATCTACTACAAAGCGACATTACACTGCACGCCTGTGGATACACCCAATCTCGTGCACATTGAGGCCTCTGTCTGTAGATTAGGAATGACAGGTCACCAATCCATATTTTTAGTGTCAGCTTATCTAGCTCCCACTAACTCCAACTCCTCAAACCCCAGATCACTACTCGATAGTGACATACAAAACCTTCTAGATCTTGGCCCGTCTGTTATCATAGCGGGTGATCTAAACGCCAAGCACCCTGCCTGGTGTAGCCTAACCACAAACCAACGTGGTAGACAGCTCGAGCGACTCTCAGAGAGTCTCAATTTCGACATTGTAGCACCCATGTCCCCTACTCATTACCCGGACAATGTTAATCATCGCCCGGACGTCCTAGACGTAGCCCTCCTAAAGAACATCAATCTTAGATTGAGTTCAATAGAAGTACACTCCGAACTCACCTCAGACCATAGGCCTGTCATCATTGCTCTCTCACCTAGAGTGAGTATTCCCAATGTGGCAGCCACAGATCCCACTATGATCAAGACCGACTGGGTCAAGTTAGGCGAAAGCCTCAAATCCATTTCGTCCCCCTTGTTAGATCCAATTCCAGACGAAATTGTCTCAATTCCCGATGCAGTAGGTGCTATTGACTCGTTAACAGCGCACGTGCAGAAAGTCGTTAGCGACTGCTCGCGGCGTGTCCCAGTGAACGCTCATCGTCGCTGGACACTTCCGCCGGATGCGCGCGCTCTGTTAACAGAGAAAAACCGAGCCCAAAGGGCCTACTTCTCCGCTCCCACTGAGCCTAACCGCGTCCGCATGCGCGCTGCTCAATCAGCGGTTAAGCGTCGTATCAGACAGCTTAGAAACGACCAGTGGGACGAGACTCTCTCCAATTTGGTCCCATCTCACCAAGCCTTCTGGAAACTTGCCAGAGCCCTTAAGGCAGATACAGTGGCTGCCACCCCTCCGTTAGTACAGTCAGATCCCTCCCTCCCCCTCGCCTTCGAGGACGAGGAAAAAGCTGAATGCTTAGCATCCAGTCTTGAGGCACAATGTGCACCTAGCACACTCCCCGTTGATCCAGATCACCTACTCGAGGTCGATACTGTGGTAGCAAATAGACTCGCGAGCCCACTTACAGATGCCGACCCCCCGTTAGAGCCGGTAACCCCTGATGAGGTAGAGTCCCTTATCAAAGACCTACATAATAGGAAGGCCCCGGGGCCTGACGGGATTTCTAACAGAGTCATCAAGCTCTTTCCCGCCCATCTTATACTACTCCTGACTGCTATCTTTAACGCAGCCCTCAAAAATAGCATTTTCCCCCAAACTTGGAAGGAAGCCACCGTCATCGGCATTCCAAAACCCGGCAAGCCCAAGGATCAGCCCTCGAGCTATCGCCCTATCAGTCTTCTTAGTTCAATAGGAAAAATCTATGAGCGCATAGTTCTCGCACGTCTCAAAGATTTTTCCCTTGCCAACAATCTCTTGCCTAACGCGCAGTTTGGTTTTAGAGCCAAACACTCTTGTGTCCAACAAGTGCATCGCATAGTCGAACACGTGTTGGACCGGAGAGCGAACAGATCCCGCCCGCATAAAACGGGCGCTCTCTTCTTTGACGTGGCAAAGGCGTTCGACAAAGTTTGGCACAACGGGCTTATTTATAAGCTCTACAAACTCAATACGCCAAATCGTCTTGTGCTCATCATTCAAGACTACTTGTCGAACCGCTCTTTCCGCTATAGGTTGGATGGGGCACTATCCCCCCCTCACACCATTAGAGCCGGAGTACCACAAGGGTCCGTGCTCTCGCCTCTCCTTTACACGCTTTACACAAGCGACTTCCCCGAATTCAGACCCAGTCCACTAGCGACCCATACCGCTCTCTTCGCAGATGATACTGCCATCTACTGTTCAGCCCGTAGTATTCCCCCAATTATAGACTCACTCCAAACTGCCGCCAATACTCTTGGCGACTGGTTTAGGAAATGGCGCATCGAAGTCAATCCTCAAAAAAGCGCCGCTATCCTCTTCGCTAGAGGTAGCACCCCAAATCCCTCCTCCAGAGTCGAAATGTTCGGACAACCGATCCCTTGGGAAAGGAAAGTCCGCTACCTAGGCGTCACACTCGATAGGGGACTCACCTTCCGCGATCATATTAAGATTGTCCGCAACCGCGCCGCTTTCGCGCTAGGCCGACTATATTATCTGCTCAATGGGCGTAGTAAACTCTCTCTTAGAAATAAGGTGAGAATTTACACAACGTGCATTAGGCCGATAATGACTTACGCGAGTCCAGTTTTCGCCCACGCCGCGCCCTCTCATATCCACAGGCTGCAAACCATCCAGAATAGGTTTTTGCGCAAAGCCATCGGTGGGCTTTGGTTCATTCGGAACAAAAACCTCCACATTGACTTAGGTGTGCCGACCATCTCGCACCACCTACCACCACGTCCTCAACGACCCGGACGACGCCATTACAGTCGCCATCGAGGCGTACAAACAATTAGATTCCGCGACACAAAGTAGACACACACGTCCGTCATATCGGCCCCGCCGGCGGGGCCGCGCGTCGCGCCACCCTGTAGGGACTCGGTTTTCGCGGTACCGGCACGTGCCCGGCCGCTTCTCTCCAATCCGTTCGCCTTCCCCCAGTGTCGCCATAGGCCGAGGTTCGAGCCCCCCTCTGGGGCGCCCCTAGGCAGACACTGTAAATTTTTGGCGGTGAGAGCCTTACGCTCCCGCAACAGTCCGGTGTCTCAGTAAAGGGTGTCAGTACACCCGAACTGATTAGTCCATACAAAAAAAAAAAAAAAAAAAAAAAAAAAAAAAAAAAAAAAAAAAAAAAAAAAAAAAAAAAAAAAAAACGGTAGTCAGTCGCCGAATAGCCACCGATAAGGAACAAGTATCCCGCCCGAAGCACAAGCGCTCTTACCAAGAACAAAGAAAAAGTTTTATTTTACCTAGAAGTTAGAGTCAGTTTTTATTAAGTTTAAAGTCAGTTTTTATTTTTGGAAGTAATTTAACGTAGAGTCACATATTCTTCAATCACACCTAGTATACAGTCCACACGCGTAATAGACGCAAAACAAGTGACCGAGGGAGCATCCAAGTCGTTTATCACGATTAGCTCTTATCAGAGCTGGGTCTCCGGATAGGTAGACAAAGTCTACAGATAGCACCATATGTGGAGTGGTCCGGTCCTCCACAATTATAATTTGTTTATGTTAATTGTAAATGACAAGAAAAAGTGTCTGGAATTATAATTATCTGTATAATGTCCATAGATTATCGAATACACGACATACGCTCAGTAATAGAAGTCGATTACAATGCTAATAAAGTGGTGGAAAATGTTGAAAAATATTTTTTTGGGGGCCTCCCCTATAGTGGAAATGAAATTTTTTTTTCGCACCGACCCCATGTTGTCTTAAAACATTGAGGGTGTGCGTAGGGTATAGAGAACCGGTACTATCTCAAGGAACCGGGATTTTCGGTACCGGAGTATGCTGGAACCGGGATTTCCCGGGAATTTCGGTACCGTCGGTATTTTTTTTCAATACATCAACACCGCCTAGGGATGTTTTGATTTTGCTCAATTTACACATTTTTGGTTAGACATACTAATTTTTAGAAAGCTTATTTATTGGACTAGGTACATGTAAAAGTAAAATAATATTATATTTATTGCGTAAATATTTAAAAAAAAAGTGAAATAATGATACAAGTAACGACCGTATTTGTTTAATACGGTCGTTACAAAGAAAAATAAAAAAATTACTTATGCAGTTTTTTGCAATTATGCGAAAAATTAGTTATCAATAAATATCCCATGATTCATACAATGGTTCTGCATCGATTTTTCATGTCACAAATAAAATCTTTTTGGGCGACATTACCCAAGTCCTGGTATGATGCTAAAAAGTTGCTCTTGTCGCAAGGCTTGCGGCAATCAAGGTTAAAGTAACGTTATCATGCTACTGGGGAAGTAAGTGAAAGAATGCCATGGCCAGAAGCGCAAGGACCATACGCACGAAGACCAATTTTTGCTAACTGATGCGAAAAACAGCCAAATGTTAGGGCAATGCTGTTTTTTCAAATGCTCTCGTCAGAGCACCAGTTGTTTGTGTTAAATAAAAATTGTCAATTGGACACCACTGCTTCTGTCGCTCGCTCGCAACTGGGTTGTGGTGTTAATGTCCGTACGCAGACAGCGCGAGTGGTGACCAGCTGGCTTCAGGAGCACGCACGGCATTTCGGTCTTAGACTGGCCTGCGCAATCACCAGACCAAAATCCCAAAAAGTGTCAAAGCGTATACCGGCAGGTAATAAAAACATGGGGTGGTTGTCGGGATACCTCCACGTGGTCCACCCCGGGCAACGCCGGCGCGTCCTTGCCGGCGGCTGAAGTCCCGACACGTGGGTCCCCTCCCTGCGCTCGAGTTGCGGCGAGCCGCGGGTTGAGGGGGACGAGCGGGGTCCGGTCCCTGCGTTTCGCCGGGTGCGGGTTGCAGGCGGACGGGTGTGTCCACTCCCTGCGCTCGGCTCGCGGGTTGACGCGGACGCCCTAGTGGGCGCCGGCCTTACCAGCCGGCGTGCGGCGCATACCGTAACCCGTGGGTCCTCCACCCACGGGCCGGGGGCCTTGGCTTAACCGCCCGGGCCGCGAGGAAGACAACCTCTATAAAAATCACGAGCGGAGCTGACGGCCGCGCCACGCTGAATAAGTCTGGTGTGGCCGTTGGCTGGCGGTCGGCACAGTGGGTGCGATCGCCGAGTGGACGGGGACCATAGCCCAGCCGAGACGGCGGGCCGGGGAAGGCCCGTCGTCTTGAGGGAGCGATGGTCCTCGGTGTCGGCAGTGCACCTGGATGCGGTGTACTGCTGACGGAGCGTATCGGGGGCGAGCGGGTCCGGCTGGTACCTTGGCCGGACGGCCCTGGCGGGGTCGCGGTTGTATCCCAGTTTCCCGTGGCCCCGCCACACAGGGCAAGAGGCATCCCGTCAGTTTTTTAGTGGTAAGTTCCACAGTCCCCACCGCGTGCTCCCCGGGCGGTGGGGCTGCCACAAAGCATTTTTCTGACGTAAAAGGAAAAAAAAAAAAAGGTAATAAAAACATAGCTTTCGATATTCGAAATTGACACTTGTATAATCTTTTTAGTCTGTACTGTTCTCTCTACTAATTTATAAGTTTACACATTTCTAATTAATATATTCTTCCTTTGCTACCACTGTTTTGTCTACTCAATTCTCCTATTTAAGTGGTTATGGGCCCAGACCATATAAGTGCAAACATTTGATACGACGAAGTTAAAAAGTGAAATGTCTACGACAAATTCTTCAGACGCCTGCTCGTCCAGTGAACGACCCTGCAGTTTCAAGAAGCTAATAGGTACCAATTTTAATATGTGGGCCTTCAGTATTCAATGTCTTTTACAAGACCTCGACCTATGGGATGTCGTTGAGCATCCTCATAATCCAGAAAACCAGGCCGAAGTCAGAAAAGACATTAAGGCGAGAGCTAAGATATGCCTGGCTTGTGATGAAAGCATATATCCTGTAATAAGGTCAGCCAAAAATGCTTTTGACACGTTCAACTGTTTGAAGAAGGCGTACGCTGACAGTGGCCTGACGAGACGAATGTCTCTTATGAAGAAACTGCTGGCCATCCAATATACGGAAAATAACATGCAGCAGTACATCACCAGCATGTTGAATACCCAACAAGAACTTCTGGCTATTAATTCTGGAGTTGATGACGAGTTTCTGGCTATCATCATCCTGGCTGGACTACCGGATTCTTTCAAACCGCTCGTCATGACTCTAGAACACTCCAGCATGCTCTTAACTTCGGAAAATGTAGTATTAGCACTCCTAAAGGAAAATAGCAAAGAACAGAGAGTACCGCTACCAGGACCTAGTAACACTGTGTTTAATACCCAAACGATTAAACTATTTTGTAAATACTGTAAAAAGTTAGGGCATGTAGTCTCACAGTGTAGAAATTTAAAGAACAAGAAAAATTCGGCAAGCATTTCATTTATTAATACATCCGAATTCACACTTTCATCTTGTTTTGCTAATATTTCTTCCACAGGTTCTCATTCTCAAAACTGGTACATTGATTCTGGTGCAACTTCCCATATGTGTAATAGGAAATAATGTTTTTCCACTATATCCCCACACATCATTCCTATTACAGTTGCCAACAACAATGAACTGTTGAGCCAAGGTAAAGGTACTGTACATATGAATATATCTAATAGTGTAAATAAAATTAGCGACGTCTTGTATATTCCTGGGTTAGCTACAAATCTACTATCTGTAAATAAAATAAACCAAAACGGTTTGGATGTTTTGTTTACATCTGACGGAGTCAAAATATTTCCGAAGGGTGGCTGTCAGGTGACAAGTTCTGTCATCGCTACTGGCTCTGTACATAGAGGTTAGTATAAATTAGACGTAAGTTCCGATAACCCGCATGCCATGCAGATTTCAACCAGAGAGTCTGGAATATTATGGCATAGACGTCTTGGTCATTTGAATGCCAATACCTTAAATATTTTAAAAAATAAAAATATTGGTATTAAGTTTACGGGAAATCTTAGCACACCTTGTATTTCTTGTTTACAAGGTAAACTTTCGAGGAAGCCTTTTCCCAATTCTACAAGTAGGTCGAGTTGTGTGCTACAACTCATACATTCGGATCTTTGTGGTCCTATGAGTACACACTCGTGGGGCGGAGCCCTATACCTCCTAACTTTCACTGACGACTTCAGTCGTAAAACTTTCGGATCTTTTAAAAACAAAAGCCGAAGTCTTTAGTAAGTTTGTAGAATTTAAACATTTAGTCGAAAACCAAACCAATCGAAAAATCAAAGTCCTGCGTACCGATAATGGTGGAGAGTTTGTAAACTGCAAATTTTCTACGTTTTTAAAAGAAAACGGAATTATCCACCAGACTACGATTCCATACACACCCCAACAAAATGGTGTTTCAGAGCGCGCTAATCGAACTATTATCGAAAAAGCTAGATGTATGCTCCAAGATTCGCAACTTTCGAAAGCGTACTGGGGAGAAGCGGTTAATACTGCCATATACCTAAAAAACCATACACCTACACAGGCCCTAAACAATCAAATCCCAGAAGTATTATGGTCTGGAAAGAAAGTTAATCTTTCTCATTTGAAAGTTTTCGGATGTGAAGCTCATGTTCTCGTACCAAAAGAAAAACGTACGAAACTTGATGCCAAGACGCAAAAATGCATCTTTGTAGGGTATGCCACAGACAGCAAAGGGTATCGGCTAGTAGATTCACAGAATCCACGAACGTTAATAGTCGCAAGAGACGTTGTCTTTATTGAGGACAAAACGCCGTCGGTTTCTGAATCCGCCTCAGTTCCAACCCCCATATCGACAGAAGTCCTAGTACCCATTTTTGAAGAAGTTCCACAAATGCAACCTAATACTGACTCTAGTGACCTTCAACCAGTAACATCCACAGAGTTGGACGATCCTGCTCCTAACACTGTATGTGATGATATTCCTCTACAGGCTCCTTCACCAGAATCTTCACAACCTGAAGCTACAGGAGAACCCATACCCGAACGGAGGTATCCTGCCAGGGACAGGCGTGCCCCTGACAGATACGCATGTAATGTAAATATAGGTATAAATGGTGATATGGAACCTGAAACATACAAGGAGGTTACAGATCATCCTCAAAAGGAAGAATGGCACGAAGCCATGCATGCTGTTACACTGGAAGGCAGCTAAAAGAGTTCTTAGATACCTAAAAGGTACTAAGGATCTCAGTCTTCGTTTTTGTAAAGGTGACAACCAACCTGTTGTTGGTTACTGTGATGCTGATTATGGGAATAATATAGTGGACAGACGTTCCTTTACGGGATATGTATTTATGATGAGCGGAGCTCCTGTCTCGTGGGAAGCGCGTAAACAGCGCACAGTAGCCCTGTCTACCACGGAGGCAGAGTACATGGCCTTAGCAGAAGCTTGCAAAGAAGCAATGTACCTCAAAACTCTCATCGCTGAAGTCTTCGCTGTCACACATCCCATTGTCATCCACTCAGATAATCAAAGTTCCATAAAACTCGCTCATAATAACACGTATCACTCGCGTACCAAACACATCGACGTCAGACATCATTTCATTCGTGACGCACTTGCACAGCACCATTTTATCATCAAGTTCATTCCTACAAATGACATGGTTGCCGACATTCTAACCAAATCTTTGGCCAAATTAAAACACTGTAAGTGTACAAATTCCCTAGGCTTACGTTAGGTTAGATGTGTACATGTTCTTAGTAGGTAGGTGTTGTAGTGTTTAGGTATATTTTTAGTGTGGTGTTTGTTTGTTGTACATTTGTATATACATACAGGGTGTTTTTATTACGGGGGGGTGTCAAAGCGTATACCGGCAGGTAATAAAAACATAGCTTTCGATATTCGAAATTGACACTTGTATAATCTTTTTAGTCTGTACTGTTCTCTCTACTAATTTATAAGTTTACACATTTCTAATTAATATATTCTTCCTTTGCTACCACTGTTTTGTCTACTCAATTCTCCTATTTAAGTAAAAGAACGCATAGAACATGCTTCCTCCACAATCATTGAGACTGAAGAGCAATTTTTTTGCATCTTAACAGGACTTGAGACAATTCTTGGAAAAATTGAGACTTCGTGATCTTGATTCGAAGCATAAAAACCGTTTCAGAACCATTGTAAACACAGGTGTTTTTAAAGACAACATTTTCTTTGGCATAGTTTAGATATTTTTTTTACTTTTTCTTGAAAACATACTCGATCGTTTGTTGACCATCAAAATATATTCGATCGCACGTAGCGTCACTAGCGTCAGTGGTGCCAATTGCCATATAATTGAATAAATAAAAAAATCCCGAAAGTACCGAAAATCCCGGTTCTTGTATTTCAATTCCCGGTTCTTTTACAGCTATAAAAGAACCGGGAATTCCCGGGATTTTCGGTACCGGGATTTCCCGGTTCTATACCCTAGGTGTGCGAAGATCATTTTCCGATACAATGATCCCTACGCGAAATATTTACATTTAACGTGTCAATTTTCGTTTTGCACGGTGGTCCCCAACTATCTCCGAAATTCTTGTGTTTAGAAATTTGAAAAAATTCATGGTAGTAGTCCATATAGTAGACCTACAAGGAAAACTATAACGGTTAAATAGGCACTACTAGTTACCGAGTAACAGCCGACGAACCTACCCACTTCGAAATTCCTATTTCCTATTCGACTCTTAATCCGGCCCGTTTGCTTGTTTGCCAGCGTTATGTCATAAAAAAGCCTAAGTTTTCAGGTAAAATTTTACAAATATATAAATTCCGTTCTTGCGTAGCTTATAACATATTGATATCGGTAAAGTAGGTCAAGTCCCCAGGCACTTTTACATTTATTGCGATGGGGCGAACATTTTTCAAAGAAAATTAATTGATGATAAAGAGGCGTAATTACAAAGTTAATTAAATTGAGTGTTTGCCGCTTATTATGTGCAATTTTACAAAATTTACACATTTTGGTAACATTTTCGCTCTGGCAAAGATTTTCTAATTTCCATTCCTGTGGTACAAGGCGCTATACACCAGGTCATAAAACTATCATTGTGGTACAGGGCTTAAAACCCTGTAACCATTGAACCCATAATCATTAAACACTGCAGGGATACGGGTCTTCCTTTAATCGAAAAGGATTAGATTAGAAGATTAGCTCGAGATAAAGAAACCTTTTCAAACAATGACTAGGTTGATGATGCTTAACTTGCGTGATCGTCTAGAATGCGACACGTGACGCCATAGAGCTCCTCAGTAATTTTAATTAATATATATTTATTTATGCCACAATGTTGGTAAACAAGCATACGGCTCGCCTGAAGGTAAGTATCACCGCAACGTAGCCTATAGACGCTTGAAATACCGGGGGTATCACTCACGCATTGCCAACACTCCCAACCCCCCCAAGTGGAGCCTGGAGACCTTACTCACAGTAGGAACACAACATGGCCGAGACCAATGCTATTTAGCTACGATCTTCTGTAAGGTGGAGGTCCTTCCCCCGACGGGCTGCTCCGATTTGAGCGGATTATCCGCTGTCGGATATTCTATTCCAATGTAAAAAATTTTTTATTTTCTTTTTCTTTTTGTGTTTGAAGTAGCTTATCAAACCTTATTGGTGACATAATGTTGTGGGCTATGACGTAATAAAGTGATTTGTAAATTGGAGCTTTTGTGCCAATTATAGTGGTATCACACTAATATTATAAAGGCGATTTGTGTATGTTTGTTACTTCTTC
This sequence comes from Endotricha flammealis, assembly GCA_905163395.2. Lineage (NCBI taxonomy): Eukaryota > Metazoa > Arthropoda > Insecta > Lepidoptera > Pyralidae > Endotricha > Endotricha flammealis. The sequence goes on along the minus strand of LR990862.1, from coordinate 15,469,076 downwards.
ACGCTCAAATTTTTGGACAATTTTCATGATATTTGGTATGTAGGTAGCTGATACCTTTTAACGAAGAAAGTACGCAATTCCTGTAAGAGATGGCGCTGCTGTGCATAAATATGCTGCGCGTGTTTCGCTAGTGGAATATAATAGGAAAATATCATCAAAATTCGAATTCCGATATCAACATCTGTAGTAGGCAGTCCAATTGGAAATATTTATGTCGGGTCGCCATCTTTCGGGTTATGCGTTGCGGACAGGTGTTCACCATTCTTGATATTAATACGTTTCCTTGGTAAGATGTTTGGGTGGGAATAAACGTGTATATATTTTTTATATCATACAAAAAACGGCAAAACCTGATGGTAAGTGGATGCCGATACACCAGGGTATTATAAATGTTTATTTTAGATCTACGTTTGTAAAAAAATGGTATATAGTGTTAGGTACAACTCAAGTAGAAGTAGAGTAACATTCCCTCGCGATTTTAAGGATGTATTCTCCATCACCGTGTAAAAGAAAAAACAACAGTTAAGGCCCTATTCGACGAGCGAGTAAAACCGTTTTATGGCTCGGCGGTAAAGCTCGCCGGTGTATCACTGCAAAACCGCGGTAAACACCCGACGAGCCTGGCTCGCGGCTCGTCATGTTTGCTGTATTTTTTACTCGGCTCGTCATGTAAAAACGAGATGGCGAGATAACACAAAGGTTCAGACTCGGAACAAGACATGTTAGCTCTCTCATTCAGGCGCGACTGTTTTTCTCGCTAGTCGATCAGCACTAACCTTCCTTTAGCCTTCTTTAAAAAAACCGCGGTATAGACTCATACGCCGATCAGGGCCTTCAGAACTATTTCTAAAGCTCGAAAATAAAAATTCAGTTCACACAAAAGAATTGTTTAATTCGAATTAGAACCTTGTACTTCTTGCTAAGGTGGTTTATTCACTAAGCTGCCGTACGATCATGAATAAAAAAATATATGAATAATGCTTGAGTTGAAACTCACACCTGGGGTGAAGTTTACCCCGACTTCAATTTCAATATTAATCTAACTTCACGAACCCCATACTTGCTCACATTAATTCCAGTTCTAATAAAAGTTTTATTGCGTCCCAAAACTTGAATAATAACTGAAAAAAGACATGTTTTACTGATCAGAAACTTTCTGTTTTTCCTCGTATTTTGAAATGTTTATTTACAACCTCTGTGCCCGTTATTTGTAACCTTTGTGTTATAAAAAAGAAAAGAAAAACATGTGCAACAACAAAAAAACAAAAAACAAATATTTTATTCATAGCCTACATAGGCACTCTAATGTGAAAGATGTTATATTCTCACGTAATATAACATCTTTCACATTAAATAATTAATTACAATTTGCATAAAGTACATCTATCATACTAATATTATAAATGAGAAAGTGAGTTTGTTTAAAATTTGTTATTCCTTCACGGCTTGACTAAGCAGCCGATCATTATGAAAATTTGTATATTCAGAGCCCAATATACTTTATTTTTACGCGGGCGAAGCCGCGGTAAAATATTATAAAGATATTTGTATTTTTTACTGTGTACTGGACCTGTGACATAGACTTTATTTTATTTTCATAAAAATTAGGGATCTCTACTAAAACTCGAGCAAAGTTAGGACGGGGCGCTAGTATTTTATAAAAATGAAAAACATAAAAACGTGTGCCCTTGACCTAGACTCGGACACTAAAAAACTGATCCGCATCAGAGTTTACTACTACTAGTCAAATTGAAGGACCGACTGAGGGTTAATTACTGTCAAAATCATCGAACAAAAGACTATGATGTTACGACGATAAATTTGTTGTGACAAGAAAACAATATTAATTACTCAGAAGAATGTCAGGGATCCAATCTTTAAGATTGTCTCTGTGAAGCCCGAAAGCGAACCAACGCTGCGGTTACAAGTGCAAGAACACCAGTGACTCAGCGGATTAACTCAAAGATGTTTCAATAGCTAGATAAGACATAGCTTTTTTTCCTTTCGGCCGCCATGGCAACTGAATTTCACAACCAGTTGTTTGTAACATACAACTTTTGTTAAAAAAAATCTTTTTCTATTAAAAAAATTAAGAAGAATTGGTGTAGCTTGCGGACTGTCTCTATTTATTTTCACAAAACTAAATGTGAAAACCTGAGCCTTTAGTGAGGGAACGCACGAGCAACTTTGTCTTCGCAACTATTTTGTCATAAGAGACAAAATAGTTGCGTTGATGTATGCATCAAGTCTATGGGTTAGTATGAAAGTGCGCGCACGTAGCGACGCAACACCCGGGAGACATTTTTTTTATATAGAAAAAGCAGTGTTGCCACCTTGATTTTTGAAAAAGGGCAGTCGGACGAGCTAAAAAGAGCTCGATTTTTTTATTAGAGCAAATTTTGTCAAAATAAGGGCTAGAAACGTCTAAAAACATAAATACAAATAAAATGCGCAAAAGCAAGGGTTAAAAATTGTTTATTTGAAACGTACAAAAAGCGCAAAATGTTGGCAACACTGCCTTTCAAATTGCGGCAAGGAGACGGCGACATAGACAAATAAATTGCTGGGAGACAAAGTTGCTCGTGCGTTCCCTCCCTCTCTTATACTCAAACAAAAATATGAGAAAAGAAAAAACTTAGTATAGATACCTATATTTGAAATTACAATTAGGGCGCTTTGGCGCTTGACTACCTGACAGACATGCATTGTCGATCTATAAAAACCTTTCACTCCCTCTTTATTTAGCGCAATGCTGACACATCCAGACAGATTATATCTGTATCCCAGCCATTAGACTCGGGAACAGCTGCCGAGAAAAATCACCCTATCCGGTGCACACTCGTTACACCCACACACAGATAAGAGATGGAGTGCACCGCGGCATATTGCGAACTTAATGACATGAATTTGCTTCAGTATTGTTGTCAAAGTTATGATAGAGTTATACTAGTTAAGGTATATGTTGTGATGCGACAGATGGTTTATGTACCACAAAGTTGGCAAACAAGCATACGGCCCGCCTGATGGTAAGCATCACTGTAGACGCTTGCAATACCGGGTTGCCAACCCTCCCAACAGAAGATCGTAGCCAAATAGCATTGGTCTTGGCCATGTTGTGTTCCTACGGTGAGTAAGGTCTCCAGAGCTCCACTTGGGGGGGAAGTTGGCAACGCGATACCCCCGGTTTTGCAAGCGACTATAGGCTACGGTGATGGCTTAACATACTGGCCAACATAGGCCGACCGTATGCTTGTTTGCCACTTGTGTGGTATAGGTTTATAAAAAAGTAGATACAAAGATATCGAAATTTATCAGTTTTGGTTTTACACTATATCTCGCGGCTTTTTGTAGTGGAAGGATTGTGTTACGAGGCCCTGGCTTTGATTTACATTTTAATATTTTTGATGGGATTATTATAATCTGTTACTGCTATAAAAAAAGTTAGTAGGTGTAGATGATGTAGGCTTATGCCTACATCATCTACACCTACTAACTTTTTTTATTACCTACTAACTGTCTTATGACAGAGATAGATGGCGACAACTGAATGAGGCCTACAACACCACCATGATGGTCGAGAAAGGCTAAGAAGAAGAAGAAGAAATGTAGAACTGCGTGAATCAATCTTTTATAAATAAACATCATGCTTAGTTAACATCCCAACTTAAGCTTTCCCCCCATTCTTGTCTGCTACCTTAAGGAGCACAAAAAGCCGTTTCTAATCCCCAGCTGACGCCACCATTTGTAACGTGACGCCGCGTTTCAGAAGTACAATCAAGTGCAAATAAACGACTACAATTTGTGTAATGACGATATTGACCAAAAGAGAAAAATCTATTTAATATTTTGTTATGAAATTGGCTTATTACAAGCTCTTTCAGACATAAGCGGCTCCATTCTAGCAATAAGAACAGTTAAAATCTAGTCTCCATATGAAGCGTTATCTTTCTTAAATATAAAACGAGCGAGATTGAGACGATTTTAATTGTTTTTATCTTACGAGAATTCCGTAGCCAATAAAATCTGTGAAACCTGAAAATACTTCAGTATGTAAAAACGTTATGTCAAACGCATGCACTACCAAAGACGTTTGTAGGAAGCGTTGGTATCAAACCGCTTGTTTACACTGAGGTCCAATTTCAAGACGGACCGCACGCCGCAGACTGCTCCTGCAGATTGCAAGTGACACTACTAGGTTTCTATGTTTCTCTATGAAAATGCCGCCGACCGCAGTGTCGCCGAGCTTGTAATCACTTTTATAGAGCTACATCATAATTATCCACATAGAAACAAAGTCACTTGCAGTCTGCAGCTGCGGTCTGCGGCACGCGGTCCGTCTTCTAGAGTTCGAAGAAGGCGACGCGTAGCTGTCATTGTTTTAAACGTAACCTCCGTTCGTGGTCGTACGGAATCCGCGCCCCACTAATCCAGGCTTAAAGGTCTGCGTGCACTTGACTGTACCTCTCACCTGACCTCTTTTGAGGGCGCAAACAAATAGTATACACGTGTCAGGCTTTGTTTATTTTTTCCTACATTTAGAAAGGGAAAAGACTCGTCGCTTTCGGAACAATTCGATCATTTTCTTTGCTCAAATAATCTGTTGTGACTGATATGGCGTGGAGTAAGTGGGTAGATTAGTTTTTGTAATTGCATGGTTATTTTTTCATAATCATAATAATCATTTATTTAGTTCATAAAACATGGGCTAGTAACATTATCCTACTTCCTTACTAATATTATAAATGAGAAAGTGAGTTTGTTTGTTTGTTATTCCTTCACGACTTGACTAAGCAGCCGATCATTATGAAAATTTGCATACATATTGTTAGGGGTGCAGAGCCCAACATAGGCTACTTTTTATCCCGTGAAAGTATGTCGTTCCAATGGGAAAATAATTTTTCTATTATAGAGGGCGCTGTATCGGCCAACAGATGGCGCCACAAGTCGCGCTATGGGTTGTTTTGTTGTTAAACGAGATCTATACAGTCATAAAATTAACGCGAGCGAAGCCGCGGGGAAAAGTTAGTAATATTATAAAGGCGAAAGTTATGTGTATTTTTGTTACTCCTTCACGCTCAAATGGCTGGGCCAATATTTATGATATTTGGTATGTAGGTAGCTGATACTTTAGAGTACTTTTCATCCCGAAAATACTCGATTCCCGTAGGATTTAATCAAAAGCCTGATATAGATGGCGCTACTGTGCATAAATAAATACACGCAAACGAAGTTGCGCGGGTTTCACTAGTGATCTTAAATTAGTGTTAGTAGGTACAGTACAGCCATGTTTCGCCTGTTGGCATATGAAATTAATATAATTTACTTAATTAAATTTTTAATTGATGAGAATAATGCGAATAATTTAATAAATTTGAGATAATATAATTTAAGATAAAATTAGATTTTTGTGGTTTCATCTCCGTAACCCTAAAAATGTGACGACAGTAATAAATACATAAATAATAGGGACAATTCATACAGATTGAGCTAGCCCGAAAGTAAGTTCGAAACTTGTGTTATGGGATACTAACTCCCGATACTATATTTTATAACAAATACATTTATAGATAAACATCTAAGACCCGAGGCCAATCAGAAAAAGTTCGTTTTTCATCATGACCCGACCGGGAATAGAACCCTGGACCTCCTGGGTGGCGGTCTGGCGTGGTAACCATTACGCCACGGAGGACGTCAGTAATGTATTAAAGATGTATTTATTTATTTAAAGCATCTTACTTCGAATGCAAGGCCCTTAAGACTTATTCGTTTTATTCGTTATAAGGCGGAATCTCACTTATTTCGACAGTAAATCCGTTTTTATTGACAAATATACGTAATTCATATCGTTTACATTATTTATGTGTCGCGTGAGCTTACACGAAATGTACATAAAAGTTTCACGCAGAGGTTGAACCAATAACAAATTTAAATCACAGATAATGTACCTTTTCTTCACTTGGCAAAATATCACCCAGTTACGGTGAGTAAGGTCTCTTTGGGGGGATTGGGAGGGTTAGCAACGCGTGAGTGATACCCCTGGTATTGCAAGCGTCCATAGGCTACTGTGATGCTTACCATCAGGCTAGGCGGGCCGTATGCTTGTTTGCTACCTTTGTGCTCTTAACTTAAAGTGGTACGTTTCGGTCCGCGCGGGAAATAATTTATATGATGATTATTCAGTAGATATATTGTATTTGTTGTCGCCAAACTAATTTTCACGAAAATTCTTTCAATAGTTGAGATGCAATTTGTAAAAATCCCCAAAAAATTTGAAGCACGGAGTTTAAACCCATCCAAATACAGTTCGGAATCATCGTTGCCTGACGCTGCGTGTTCAATGTTAATTGAGTTATATCGCACAACGACGCGTTGAGCACATTAATTCCGTTAATTAAATACATTTTATAAATGACAGGTGTAAATAATGAAACGCCAATTAAATATGTCAAAAACAAAGATTACTCACCGGAAATTCTAAGAGAATTCGTCTTTATTAAATGTTCGTAACTTGGTAATTATTAATCACTAGCTAATACCCGCGGTTTTAATCGCGAAATCTCATTGTACCCGTTCCCGGGATAAAAACTATTCTGTATTTGGTTTTATATCACTTGTGTACCGAATTTGAAGCAAATCTATTCAAGCTGTTTTTGCACAAAAGAGTAACACACACACTCATAACACATTTTTTCATACAAACTATCGCACTTATAAGTTGGATTAATAGACAGTTAACACTTTTCAATTTTATTTCGACATTACACCAGAAGATATCTTTTTTAGGATTCAAAGTCTCTATTGCATTTACCTCTTCCAAAAAGTAATCATCATATCAACCCATAATCATCCCACTGCAGGGATACGGGTCTCCCTTCCATCGAAGGGGACTAGAGCGTACTCTGCCACGCTGCTCCAACGCGGATTGGCAGAGGCCGGTGTTTTCAAAAGAAGCCGGCTTAACGACCACGACGTCATCTACCGATAACAGCCGGGACCGAGGGACTAACGTGCCCTCTGAAGCTCGGAGAAGCTCGAGATAACGTAACCCATCCAAGCACTGGCTAGGGTCGACGTCTCTCTCTCCAAAAAAGTAATAAAAGTTGTATATTTATAAGTAAGAGATTCCTGTACCACCATTTTCAAATTCACTAATATAAACGTGAAAACATAACAAGCTAACGCACTTTCGTTTTCACACTAGCGGGATAAAAGAATAATGTCCGTTCACATATGGTATTCCGTACATCTGTCGACACAAACCTTTTAACATTCATATACTCACAACTATAAAAGTTGATGGAATAGATTTCACGTTGCGGACGGAATAACAAGGGCGTCGGATTGTCACATGTATTTGTCGATGTTGGTCTCATAAAAAGTTGTTATGAATATACGGATAAATGGTTCTTTTATTTATTTTATAACTAGCGGATTTTTTATATCATACCGTAGGCTTATTATAAACACAGGCTTATAAGCAAGCAAGCTACTTGATGGAAAGAAAGGAAAGGAGTTAAGCTTTCACTTTTAATTGTTTATTTTGAAGGCTTCACGTCGTTCACGTGGGGTTTATTAGTAGACTTTACGTATCGTCTCAATGTCGACCTAGCGTCAACGCATGTTCATAGGAATCTAAGGAGTTAACAAAATGAAATCGTATATTTTTAGAGAATGTGCCTATGAAAACTTACTTTCTAAAAAGTAAGCTTTCATAGGCACACTCTCTCGTCATGTAAGTAGTACTACATATTATTATTTTGTGTTAAATCTATACTATATAATATTATAAAGAGGAAAAATTTGATTGTTTGTTTGTTTGTTTGAATTGAATAGGCTCCGAAACTACTGGACCGATTTTCTTTCACCAGTAGAAAGCTACAATATATATAGCTTTTCCCGAAACTCAATGTGATTGAAAATTGAAATTGTGAATTCCCACGAGAACGGGCACGGAACTTCACGACTCTATAAACGACCACCATTTCGGAAACAAAACAAAATTACCATTGGGAAAATAAATGGCAAAAGTAACTCGGTTACGGCCTTTTTTGTCATTCAAATTTTATTTTTCGATGTAACGTCGACGATATTGCTTTGTATCAGACAACGCGACTCCTTTTAAAAGTTCCTATATGCTTTAACCAGCTCTTATAAAACTTGGCATCACAGACGAGGATTGTAGAAACACAATAGAGAAACAGAAAAGAAAACCGTTAACGTTACAGAATACAGCGATTGTTCCCTAGATAGGAAAGTGATTTATTACTCGTCCGATCTCATCCGGGAATCCGGTGATACGTCGCCGGCATACCCGGTCGCTGTCCGGATGATACGGATATCATTTGTGTATGTATTATTAACAGTGTTGGTTCATTAGAAAACGTTTTTATATTTTTTATTCAAAAACTTAAAAAAACATTTTCTGTTTCTTTGGGAATGATTAAGTATATTACAATTTAAAAAAAAAACCAGGGTGTAGGGTTCCGTATGAGTACAATGTCATATTCCATGACCTCAAAAGTAAAGTTTACAAAATCAATCTATGAACCGTCACTGCACTAAAATAAAATAAAAATACTCGTTGTGATAATTGCTATTACTACCTCAGCGAGCGGCACGGAATACTGAGGCCAGATTTCAAGAGTGTATCCGACGAGATGGCCACCATTTAGATTCAATAACATTTAAGTAGAAATAAAATCCACAGTACTCAGCGCTATAATTGTAAATAAATTATAGATATTTACGTATGTTTCGTAGTTATTTTTTTATTCCGAAAACTGCCACCGGACAACCTTTTACTTCAAAGGTCATGTAATGCACGAGGACCTGTGATTGTTTTTTCTCATGGAAATATAACAGACTTAGCGGACATCCCCGGCTTCGTCCGGGTTTTACCAAAGATCCCTTATTTAAAAATATATATAATTTAGTCTTCGATCATAAAAATTTTGCCTATGTCATTCGGTCCGGGCATAGTGTAGCTTCCGAACGACATAAGTAATAAATAACCAACGGTATAATATTTTTTAAATCGATCCAGTAGCTAATTAAATGCAAACAAGCAACTAATCATTTGTTACATACAACTCACAACATACAATCTTAACTAATATTCTTAACGACCTCCGTGGCGTAATGGTTACCACGCCAGAGCGCCACCCAGGAGGTCCCGGGTTCGATCCCCGGTCGGGTCATGATGAAAAACGAACTTTTTCGGATTGGCCTCGGGTCTTGGATGTTTATCTATATATATATTTGTTATAAAAATATAATATCGTTGAGTTAGTATCCCATAACACAAGTTTCGAACTTACTTTGGGGCTAGCTCAATCTGTATGAATTGTCCTTATATATTTATAGATAATACGGTGGGTGTGAACGTATCACATAATGGAAAAGTATCACATAAGTAAAAGAGCAAAAATGAAACTCGCAATATGTCTGTCAAAATATCAAAGAATGGAAAACCTAGACTGAATGCCGTTTGAGACGTCGTCGTCGCCGCGAACAAATGAGCTCGCGCCGCCATCTTTTCACCAGTCCGTATTTTTATTTTAATCTCCTTACAGACTTGCGACTAAATGCATAAAGTCAACGGCATCCAATGGCGGAAAATATTGGTGCCATAGGCAGGGAGTTCATCCTCACATCTTGGAACCTATGCCGCCCAACGTAGGTCGAGCACAGTGCGGTTTCATAGAGAAACTTCCTTCCGCGGACACGTAGGATGTAGGATGAGCCATTCTCAAGGGATGCCGAGGTAATCCCAAGGGAGTACAATATGGGGTGCTTCAAAAATGGAGTTTAATGTATTTTGTTTAAAACCACTGATAGTCATGATAGTTATCTTAGTTGTTGTTTTTATCATGAGGTGATTCGTTAGTTCGATTGTCTCTTTAAACACTTATTAAAATGAGGTTTGATGCAGACTACTTCTTAAAGATTATAATATCCTGATTTTGTCGCAAGTCTGTCTCGCCTTTCAATAATGCTCTGAGACGATTTGTCTTTCATATTTTAAGTGACGAAATGAGAGATTACAATGTAAGTATTTTTGAATTATTCAAACATAATATCTGTGTTACATATTCGCAATGAAAGATTAAAAGGCTTCATAGGCACTTTCTTAAGCTTAACTAGAGGATACTCGAGGTTTTTCTCGAGCAATTACTAAAGGAATCATGAAGAACTCGATGGGGCGTCGCTGTGGGAGACACGTAGGATAAGGAGGAGTCAGGAAAGGAGATCCAGATCCCTCACTTACCGAATTAAACTTATTGTTACGCCGATTACCGCCGATATTAGAATTCAATATGCTTTATTTGCAATTTACAACAGTAGGACACAGTATACATAAATATCTTACACACTAATACAATCGCAACAAGGCGGCCTTATTGCTAAAAGCAATCTTTTCAAGGCAACCATAAAGGAATTATGGATATTCAGTGAGAAGGTGATACTTTCATTTCATAAATGCTCAACTCCGAAAATTAGATGAATTAGCGTTACCCCGGCTTTTGACTACTTATTTTAATTAATTATTAAGTTAATACAAACAATCCCTTGGAACTCTCTTGTAATAATTTTAAGATAACACAATTACAAGTTCAGGCAAACTTCTTGAAGCTATTAAACATGTGAACAACGGTTAACTTTTAACTACAAACGCAAACTACGTAGTTTAATGTAATTAGGCACCGTTATCTCTGCTTGCTGTACCAAGTAATAGGTGGTGAAGTTAGGAAATTCTATTAAAATCTACCGATTAGCTTTTACTTTGTACTAATCGACGCCCGTGGATTTAACTGACATAATATCATTTTTTCCGTTGCATGTGAATTTCTAAAATGTGACTAACATTTCAGATTTAATTCTACAGCAGGGACAAGTCTTCCTTGAATCCAAGGAGATGAGAGCGTATTTACTCTGCCACGCTATCCTAATTCGGATTGACGGAGACCCGTGTTTTCAAGCCGTCTGAAGGCCACCGACTTGGTTTAACGGAGATAAAGTTTTTTAAATGAGTCCTCTGAACATTGAGATATTTCTAACACAATGCAAATTTCGTGTAGAGGTTATTTTTAGCTTGTAGCTTTAATAAGAACACAAATTTTCCTACAAAGTGTTACACTTTAATTTTTGGCATGTACGAGTATGTGGGCTATTTAGCATTTTGTGGTCTCAAAGTCACAGTGTTACCAGTGTTGTAATATTACCGTCATTGTTGCAAATTAACATAATGTTGCCAGACGAAAAGTCTTTGTTACCATTTTAATATTTTCAGCGTTAACCTGCTTTTGCATAATGTATACGAATTTTCACGCGACTTGAAATGTAAAATATCAAAACCATTTTTAAATAAGCAGCTTAAATTGTTAAAGCATTTACTGAAGCAAGTTATTGTATTTAAATTTAAATTTTTTGAGTTGTTTCAGTGAACAATTTCTGCAATTAACAATGATCGAGGTATTATCAAGAATAAATTGACTGTACTCAAACGATTTAATATTCTAAATGCTATAATAATCTATTTATATAAAATTACTGACTGACTGACTGACTTAACTATATATCAACGCACAGCCCAAACCGCTGGGTCTAGAGATTCCAAATTTGCAATGTAGGTTCCTTACTACGTCTAAGGATGTACTAAGAAAGGATTTTTCAAAATTCCCACGAGAAAGCTAGATAGGCAAACGAAGTTGCGAGGGTATATCGACGCACAGCCCAAACCGCTGGGTCTAGAGATTCCAAATTTGGCATGTAGGACCTGTAGTATTCCTTATAAGGACCGGACCGACCGAACCGAACCGAACCGGACCGGAACGCATCAGACCTGATCGGATCGGACAGAAACGTACCGTACCGGACCTTGCCAGACTGGACCGAACCGGACTGGAATTTGTTTCTGAAGAAAAATATGCTAATTGTTAGTAGGCCACGCGGGCGAAGCCGCTGGCAAAAGCTAGTTTAATTTTAAATTAATTCATTTATAATAGGAAAATAAAACAAAACCAGTTTTTAATCAAGACCGGCGAATCCAGAATCTTGGCATAACGCGAATTCTTTCCGTCAACGATTATTTTTTCGAAGACGATTTGAATTTCTTTAATCTGTTCTTTATTGGCAATCCATTCTTCCATTCAATGACTTTTTGTCATTTTGTCGTTAAAGTAAACATTTTTATTATAATGGCAAATTTTATTTAAGACCGCGTTGGCGTCACGTTTCCTGCTACATGTAAGACCTCACGATGAAATGATTGATACTCCGCAATGAATAATGAAATGCAATGAAAACACGCGAATTCGCCCTTTCCGGACAAGGTCTAACAACTAATTTAATTATGAAAAGAAATAACTTAACAATCTTGGCAAAATTTTCGCTACCAGTTGGCGCTACTCATCGAAATAATATTACTACGTATAGAAATGACAGCGCCTTCAAATTTTGGCGCCGCGTTCGGCCGTGAGGGGCGTGCCCCTCCCTGGCCCCGCCCCCAACCGAGTCATAGAATATGACATTACTACGCAGGGGCGACACTTTGTTTATATTCTGCCTATTGGACATCTAATTGATTATTTTATTTTATTACAATATTTTATTTTACTTAATAGAATAAACTTAATAGAAAATAGGTACAATATTAGCTTTATTGGTAGGAAGCTACATTAAATTTTTGTTCTTAACTAAATATTAGTCAAAAATAAACTGAGATTAAATCAAAACTAACTTTATAATGAAATTTTATTTGTTCGAAAACGGTTGGTCGAAATTTAAAATGCTGTTTCGTTTTCCTTCTTTTTATTTTCTAGAAACTATTTTTTTTACTTAGTTAGTAACTTTAACCACATTTACATATTTTATACCTACTATATAAAAATATTTTGTAAATATAGTTGAAAAAATCTAATTATAATAATTACGACAACAAAGTAAGGCGTTATACGTGCCCATGAAATTTGAGGGTTGCCCTCGATTTTCCTGGAATTCCCATCATCAGATCTTGAATTGGTGACAACTTGGGAGTATGCACTTATGAATAAAAAAAGAATTTTGAAAATCGGTCCACAATTGGAGTAATCGGCGGACCTCCAAAAAAAAACAATGAAACATAGAACCTCCTTTTTTGAAGTCGGTTAAAAAAAAGCAAAAAATTTTTCAAAAATAAGTACCTAAATTATATTATAAAATTGACTCACGCTTAGTACCTACGTATCCCATCTGTACGATTACTTTTTGATAATCTATGATTTTCACATAGAAATGGCGGATGCAATCATGATGCAATAGAAAATAATGAAAAAAAATTGTTTTGGTTGGTTTTACTTAATTTTTTGTATACTTACCGATGATAAGTGACGCCGCTATCTTTCTTTCTTACTGTTGAACGGTTTTTGCAAGATTTTATTGAACATGACGGCATTTTTTAATTATTTTTTTTAACATAAATCAGAGGACCAATCACGATGAGCGTCGGCAAGTTTCTAAACGAGTCATAAACGAGTTGATGTCTATTGGCCTCAACGTATGGGGACAAAAATTTTGTTCGCGGTGTCATTTCTATACGTAGTAATATTATTTCGATGGCGCTACTAATATCTGTGTTTTGACAGCGCTGTCAACTAGGTCACGTGTCACTTGGCCCAAGAATACGTCATCGGCTGTGGTGCGTTTTAATAAGGTTGACTATATAGTCACACTGATCGTGACGTAGTCTTGGGCCTATTGGACCATAGATACGGAAAGGGTTTACCAGGCGCAGTAGGTGTAATCATCATCATCATCAGCCTACATTTGTCCACTGCTGGACATAGGCCTCCCCAACTGCACGCCACCGCGCACGATCCTCGGCCACTCTCATCCAGCTCTTGCCAGCCACCTTGCAAAGATCATCGCTCCACCTAGTCTGAGGGCGTCCTACGTCCGCTTACCGATCCGCGGTCTCCAATCAAGAACTCGTTTAGCCCAGCGGTTGCCGGTTCTTCGGCTGATATGGCCGGTCCACTGCCACTTCAGTTTGCTTATCCGGTGAGCTATGTCGATGACTCTGGTTCTCTGTCGGATCACTTCGACCCGTGCATATCGCCACCTAGCACACATGGGTCAGACTGGTGTCGGGCAGCAGCGACACTGGTATAGCATTCACTGCGATTGCCAACCCGGCTGCTCAGTGTGACAATTAGAGCAACCCCCCTCAATATGGCAAGCCGAAACGTACCACGGCCCCCAGTTCCCGGTCGCCCTGCTATTCCTGATCACGGCGGCGGTCACGGTGACGGCAGGGCAGGGGGTGCGAAGAATCCCCGGGTTACGAAACGCCGCCAAAAACAACTGACCTTGGCGACGTATAACGGACGCACGTTACGGCCAGTAGGTATATTATTGTCACACGCTTTCCCCGAACCGAAGTAACGGTAACTGGTAAACTTAATGGTTTAACACAGTCATACATATACCTGTTTTGACATGGCTGTCAAAGTTAAAGACCTTTCGCCAAAGTAGCGCTAACTGGTATCGAAAATTTTACCAAAAACCTTCATTTAGAAATAAAACTTAATAACTTACTGTGGCTCATGTTCAGTTAGGAGTTCTTCAAAATGCAGCCTCAGAGTGTGAGCTGGTGGCGCTCGGAGCTCCGTGACGCAGTCCACGTCGTCAGGGTAGGGGCGTGGAAATCCAGGACTTGACACAATGGCGTGGGGATGCGCGTGCGATAGAGAGATCGTCTCGTTACATTGTATCTTCGAAGCTATGTATGGATCTGTAAAAGAAAAATATATTTTAAAAAAAATGTGTTCAAACATCGCGAAATTTTGTTTCCATTCAGAGTTAACCTGTCGGAAACTTGTAGCCATAATCATGAAGAAAATAATTTTATTTCAATAAAATACGCTGTGTTATGCAAAAGCATTCGTAGATAGATAGATATAGCTTTATTGACATCTCCAATCGAACACATACTATTACAGGAAAAATACACACACAAAATGCAAAATTGGGTTTACATTACACAAATAACAGAATGTGTACGCTGCAGTACAATGCAAAAAAGGCCATGGCTCAGTGATGTCAACAATAAACAATTAAAACAATAGAAATAGGTTTGTTATTGTTTCTGGTAGTTTTTAGGATGTTTGCCAACACTAATAAATTATCGTTCCGCATAAAATAACCACAAAAAATAGTCTGAAATAACAAATAATTGAATTGTGAAAGAAACACGTTTCACAGAAAATTCTACGGAGATTCTGCACCGCGGGGTGAATAACCGCAAATCGTTGGAAGACGGTAGTCATGTGGCTTATCACTCGCTTTGTGTCGCCGCCTCATCTTCACACAAGATGCAGTAAAATGAGATACCCGAGCTACGTGTATGTACAGTCAACAAACGAAGTATCCAGTGTAAAATTATTTCTGCTTTATATTCATAAATAAATATATATATAGGGACAATGGGGACAAATCACACAGATTGAGTTAGCCCCAAAGTAAGTTCGAAACTTGTGTTATGGGATACTAAACGCAACGATACTATATTTTATAACAAATACATAAGTAAACATCCAAGACCCGAGGCCAATCTGAAAAAGTTCGTTTTTCATCCTGACCCAAACGGGATTCGAACCAGGGACCTCCTGGCCTCCTCCTTGTATTTGTACAGGCAGCCATTGAAAGACGTATGGTTCTCCTGATTATGGTTTGATAACCCATAATCACCCCACTGCAATGATACGGAAAGGGATGCGTACTCGATGGATCGGGACAAGCCCACCACAAATTCCCACCGATGTGTCTCCAATGTATCCAGGATCAACAACGGCGACCTCAGATAGACAATAAGCCATGAAGCTTATTGACGTCCCGGGGGAGAGACTACAGCTGTCTTGGAACTCACAACGAATTTAATCAGAAAGAAGAGTCGGAGTAGGAAGTACTCGATGGATACGGGTCTCCCTTCAATCGAAGCGGATAGAGCGTAATCTGCCACGCTGTTCCAATGCGGATTGGCAGAGGCTTGTGTTTTCAACCGCCGCCAGAAGTCCACCTTGGCTTGGCTTAAAACTTAAGATAACGAAACCGATCTAAACACTGGCTAGGATCGAACGAAGTTGCGAGGGTTTTACTAGTACAAAATATATGCAAAAGTTACCATAGAATACAGGTAACTCGAAATACTTATGATTACTGTTATAGAAACTCGGTACAATTGGCGTGGGTGAAACTTGTAAACAATAGGTTTGAATAGAAACCGAGCCATCTACTTAGTGGACTTCGCATGAAAGCCGGTCTCCCCAACTTTTGTGTTTGTTATCAATTTGTTCGATGTAGTTGTGGTAAAATTACTTATTGTAGTTGCAACATTGAAAAGCTCAAACAAATATTAAATAGGTACAATATTGTGTCCGCGGTTAATTTGATAAAAAATTAACCATGGTACAATACAAAAATGATCAGCGCCATCTGTTGGCATACATATGAACTCTTAGACCATTCTCTCACAACGCTCTCCAAATGAAGCGACTCGACTGCGACTCAACTGTGACTCAATGCGATGCAACTCTGAGTGTTCGCACATGACGCTATCTACATACGACTAAATTCGTTCATTTTTCCTTGAACTGTCACACGATACATATATCGAGCGACCTTAAATAACGATTTAAAAATAAAATAAATAAAAAATAAAATAAGCCTTTATTGCTGTAACTTAAAATTAGTGTAACACGTTATAATTTCTTAATTAATTGCCTACTTAATTATACTTGATAATATCTTAATTCTACATTTTTAGTTTATAACTGTACATTTTTAGTGTAACTAAGCTGTAAAAAGTATAACCGGTTGCCGATGTTATAAATAACGATATATAGCGACCTTAAATAACCGCTAGTCTATAAAAAATAAAATTATGAACTGCAAGCATCAAGAACTTTCAACAAGCTTCGTTTACAGTGTCTGGTTAAAAAATTAAAACAAGTTTGCAGTGAGATAAACCAGTTTCATTATGGTTGGAAAATTTCAGTCTTACATTTTACTGTCGCCCGTGTCGTTTTACAGTGAGCTATAAATCAACTATTTAAAGAAATTCAAAGTGAAAGTAAAATTTTATACTAGCGACTTTGGGACCTATGGTGCAGAACTTAAGTACGGTACAAAGATGCAAAGGTTGATGTACGCTTGACTCCATTAAGTTTCAGCCCTTTGACACCTCGCGTTTGTAGAATTTCAAGGTTAAATTTAGTTTTATATTGCAGAATTCATTGTATAAGTAAATGAATTTGACTTATTAAAATTTACCTGTGGCAATCAGAACTGCGAAATCACTAATAATATTTAAGCGAGAAGTAAAAAACTATTTCCTTTCACACTGATTCCTTGTTTTTAACGACATTTTATTTTATTTTAAATATTGTATTACACAAGTATACACCATAATAATGTAAACTAAGTACCTGTTTTAGTTTAATAAATTTATATATATGTACCTATACGACGACCTCCGTGGCGTAATGGTTACCACGCCAGACCGCCACCCAGGAGGTCCCGGGTTCGATCCCCGGTCGGGTCATGATGAAAAACGAACTTTTTCTGATTGGCATCGGGTCTTGGATGTTTATCTATATATGTATTTGTTATAAAATATAATATCGTTGAGTTAGTATCCCATAACACAAGTTTCGAACTTACTTTGGGGCTAGCTCAATCTGTATGAATTGTCCCTATATATTTATTATTTATTATATATATATTAGTATTATGTAATATTGTACTTATACATACTTATTATGTGTTATATAAATACCTTATGGTATATAGATTATTTATTTATAGATATGTATATTGATATGTTCTGCTGTTTACTGTGGTTTGCTAGCCCTGCCCACTCCATTACAGAATTTCGTTACCCTAAGGTTGCCTTGAAAAGATTGCTTTGAGCAATAAGGCCGCCTTGTTGCAAATACACTTGTATTGTTTGTTACTTTTACTGTTTACTGTATCACTGTGTGTTTTGCAAATAAAGCTTATTCTATCTATCTATCTAAAATTTGTAAGGGCTGACAATCACGGACTGCTCGAATAGTTAGGTATTGATGATCAACATACATAGACCGCTTTTGCAGTCGTAGTCAACAGCTATGACCGACCGCCCGAAGCAGTTGCAACTGCTCGAGCGGTGTCGTATAAGTGTTTATGTAGAAAACTGTAGTTCACTATGCTGCAACTGCATAGTGAACTACAGTTTCGTGAACTACACGCTTCTGGTCTGGAGGGAGGTGGGCTGGATGGAATGACAGCCATGGCTCACGTACAATGGTCCAGGACTGGACTAAGCGGAAACCACACCCACTAGGTGGGTAATAATGATGATGATGATGATGCAGTCGCAGCTTGAAGCAGTTCATCCTGAGTGCTTCAAGAAGTCTATGTAATTCGGCAATAAAGTCGAGATTTTTTACACAAAGGCAATGAGGTTTCTTTTGTGACGTAAGTGTTCACTAACAAGTGATGTCAGTTACATACGCGTATTATACCTACTAGTCGCTCGAGAGTGAGTTTCATACAAATTCCCGTCGGATACCAGTCGCACGCGATCCTAATTGCATAAGAATCGTATCAAAATGGCGGTCGACATATTATCGTGTGATAGATCAAGGAGAAATTGTGTGCGACAGGCAAATGAAAGTTGCGTCGCAGTCGAGTCGCTTCATTTGACGCTACCGTCGTGGGATAATGGTCTTATAGGCAATCTACCGCTGGCTATCATGGAGAACTCAGTAATTTGCCATTTGGCAACACTGAGTTTTGGCTCCAAAACCTAGTAGTGCCGTATCGTTAAACATTGCCAACGTTGTAAAACTGAGTTGTCAAACTATAAACCGAGATTGAGGTGTAAAATAGGTCTTAACTTTTTACCTTTTGAGAATTAGAAAATTCTAGAATCTTTTCCTTTTCGCATTACATTTTTTTATTCTATTAACATTATTACATTACTTACATAAAATTTTAATTATTTTTATAATAGTAGATTTTACAACAAGTGCACAAAACGAATCATTTCTATCCGAGACTTTTAGCAGATAGTAATGTCGAGAATAAAAATGGTTTTGTGGACGAGTTATAAACTCTGCTTTTCACTTCGATTGCGAGGAAATAAATAAATAAATGCACGAAAAACAAGACCTGTTTCCCGCCGCTTTTTTTTTTAAATCTTACGACATTGAAATTTGGCTTGGGCTGCAGACCTATACAGCCTACTATTAAATTAATTTTGTAATAAAATATTTTTTTAAAATTAATTAAATAACCTACCGTACTTTAATTTAAATTTTATATTAAAATTTAAATTAAATGACTTAAAAAACACATAAGGCAAATAAATTAAAGTAAATATTATAAAACAACAAATTCTATCACTGAACTTTTTATTGTGTTTGGCTGTATGGCTCATTTCCTTTGCCTTAATATAGATACATTTATGAGTAGATACGTTTTTGCCCTTGTGCACAAAATTCGATTTTGTGCAGCCTATATCCTGCGCAAATAAGCATTTTCTGAGCATGAGAAGTGAAAAATTAATTTATTTTTACAAGTTTGACTTTCGATGGAAGTGCGATAGGGTTAAATAATAAATATGTAAATAAATGAAATGATGTACAAATCACACAGCGCCACCAGACAACGGATATATCATTGTAAGTAAATACTTATGATACATAGAACTAAATAACGAGGTTTATTATTTAAATTTGATTTTTAATGTATATTTAATATGTTTTTTCACACAATTCGCACAGTGTCAGGTCCCAAAGTAAGCTAAGTACCTGCTTGTATTACAGGTACGTACCAGATGAGTATTTATTGAGTACGGATATTCCATGGCCTTTAATAATATAAATCCGGGTTTATTTTATCCAGTAATAGCGACACTTAACTGAATATTTCATGGAAGTCGAGGCGATATAAATGTTGTTTTTATAGATCTCTAAATTGTACATGTTTACGAGAAATGCCGCCATATTTATACTTTATATACTGTGATACTTAAATGGAGATACTTTAAGCAAGATATCGTCGTGTATTAAATTATATTTTGTTTATACAGGCTCTTTTATATTTTGTAAATAATAATTCTAAAGAATTTTGGATTCAACTGGAAAAAAGTCACCTGGGATCCATTGAGGAGAGATTAAATAATGGAGCCAAGTGGAATGAAGGACACAAATGACACAAATAAACATTTGCCTCGAGCGAACGGGAATCCAACCCACGCCCTCTGGTTCCGAAAGTAAGATCACTATACCAACGCACAACCGGCATGCACCGGGCAGTCTTAACCTCAAATTGTGTTAATAATTAAAGAATCAAATCGTGTTTTCAGGAAGTACACCTTCACAGGCACTCTCTCTCGTCAAAGTGTACATACAATAATAACGTTTAATTAACACACTCTATAAAAAAAAAATTCGCAAGTAGATTTACAAAAAATACTTTTGCACGTAATTTTTTTTTCTAAGCACTACAGACGCGAATTGCCTGTTGAGAAGAAGTGCCGCAAGACACTGAACTGTAGCTTTTTTTTAAAACCATTTTAACATTTAAGCTTAGAATAATAACTTAATAGAAGGAGTATCCGTGCACCCGTTTTGATGAAACGCCGAACTTTGCCGAACCGCTTCGTAGTTGTCGATGTCAAAACGTGCCAAAGGCCAAATGAGCGCTTCACTTTTGACAGAGCGCTTGTATGACGACACTCCTTCTATAAGTTATTATTCTAAGCATTTAAGTGTATATTTTTTTAAATTATACGTTAAAAATATAATTTAATTAGCTAAAGAAAGGGAAAAAAAGCAGAGATTCAAATTATAGTGACCACAAGTTTTTATCTTATAACCTTCCACTTTATAATAACCCTTTTTCATCAAGCAACCTTGAATCTACAAGTAACCTTTAAAATAAATAAATATGTCAGCGTATTCTATTTTATCCTAGGACATCTAGTATCTAGACAATAATGAACAATAGTTACGTTCTATGTATCATACATTACCAGTCATTTGCCCATAACAATGCCAGGCAAATCACAAATATTATGCTACCACAATAACCTTTAACACAACGACATAAGTCTTAGAATCGTTTGTATTTAACATGCGATATCGTGAATGCGGAGTGCGTTCCGTTTTATGTCGAAGTAGGTCACTGGGTGTCACAGGCGTCAAAGTAGGCACAGGTAGGACCATTGTTAGTTGACCTGTCCCTGCTGTACAATATTTTTGTTGTAAATTCGTCTTAAGTATCCGGAAAAACACTGTGAGGGCTCACCTTTGTTACGCTTGTAATACTAGGGATTTAAGAGCGTTAACAAAAAAGAAAAGTATTTTCTTGGGAATTATGTCTACTTTTTGTGTGCTTCTTACAATTAAGTGCGTGTTAGTTTTCATGTTAACTAACGGTTATCGACTTGGTTTAACGTTAATCTACAACTCACTCCCTTTTTTTATGACACAAAGGTGGCAAACAAGCATACGGCCCGCCTGATGGTAGGCGTCACGCGTTGCCTATAGACGCTTGCAATACCAATTCCAAGTGGAGCTCTGGAGACCTTACTCACCGTAGGAACACAACATGGCTGAGACCAGCCGAGACCAATGCTATTTGGCTACGATCTTCTGTAAGGTGGAGGTCCTTCCTTCAATAGAAGGGGATCAGAGCTCTGTCACACTCTGCTCCAATGCGGATTGTCGGAGTGTTTTAAAAGTCGCCTGAATGCCACCGAACCGAACCGCTCGAGATAACGAAACCCATCCCAACAGTGGCTGGGGTCGACGCTGCTCGACTTGCGTGTTCGTTTTAGAGTAAGACACACAACGACGTCATCGAGCTTCTAAATCAACTTGTGAAAAAAACATGATATTAGATACATAAGCACTTTACATTATTATCACTTCATAAAGGGATAAATAAGCAAGAAATCGTATGAACCAGAACATTCGCCAAAGAGTGTTCTTGCTTTATCGCAAAACTTTTCTCGGAGCAAAGATAAAATTGTGTAAGTGGAGGTTTTTTATTGACATTACTATCGTGAACTGAAACTTGGGAGATATCGCATCAAAATAAAAGGGGAGAGTACGGCTTCGGTACGCTTATTACTCGGAAATCGCTTTTTTGGAGACATAAATAAGAGGAATGTCCTATAATTTTTGTATTGTTATATCTCAAAGGGTTAAGACAGCTTTAGACATAGACAGCGTTAGACTGAGATTTAGGTCTCCAAAAAAGTCCGCGATAGCATAGGTATATTTATCGTTTACGTATAACTTACCATAAAATAAAAAGCTATTTCCGAGTAATAATGCGGAAATTGGAAACCGATTTTGACGTATACAGTATTTAATCCTTATCCAGTTAACTACGTTAGTTACCTTAAACATTTCATATACATTATTATAATCTTTACACCATATAATTTAGATAGATACTTTAGAAGTTATAGCAAAAAATTGACGCGCTTGCCAAAATGAATTCAAGTTCTTTCTATTCTACGCTAGATGGCGCTATTTCCGCATTATTACTCGGAAATCGCTTTTTATTTTATATTAAGTTATCCGTAAACGATAAATATATGCTATCGCGGACTTTTTTTGAGACCTAAATAAGAGGAATGTCCTATAATTTTTGTATTGTTATATTTCAAAGGGTTTAGACAGCGTTAGACTTAGACAGCGTTAGACTGAGATTTAGGTTTCCAAAAAAGTCCGCGATAGCATAGGTATATTTATCGTTTACGTATAACTTACCATAAAATAAATGCGGAAATTGGAAACCGATTTTGACGTATACAGTATCAATCCTTAACCAGTTAACTACGTTAGTTACCTTAAGCATTTCATGTACATTATTATAATCTTTACACCATATAATTTAAATAGATACTTTAGAAGTTATAGCAAAAAATTGATGCGCTTGCCAAAATGAATTCAAGTTCTTTCTATTCTACGCTAGATGGCGCTATTTCCGCATTATTACTCGAAAATCGCTTTTTATTTTATAGTAAGTTATCCGTAAACGATAAATATATGCTATCGCGGACTTTTTTGGAGACCTAAATAAGAGGAATGTCCTATAATTTTTGTATTGTTATATCTCAAAGGGTTTAGACAGCGTTTTCGTCGACAGCTCCCAAGCGGGTCCATTTTTTCCGACACTCCCAACAATAATCTTTATATTTCAGCCAATTTACACAAAATCGTGACAAATTTTATACATAAACCTTCCTCATGAACCAGGCTATCCGTTGGTAAAAACCGCAAGAAAATCCGTTGGGTAGTTTTTGAGTTTATCGCGAACAGACAGACAGACGCGCGGGAGGACTTTGTTTTATAATATGTAAGGATTAATTATTTATTTATTATAAAATATTATACGAATTTTAATAAAACAGATTTAGCCTAAAACGCATGGCATATATGCATAGTACACAGTCAACAGCTCTCAAAGTGTTAACTATGACAATGTTGATTTTGTAACTTGCAACTCTGTAAGGAGTTCTCAACATGTCGTTAAAGGGGTTGCCAGCTGCGAAGCAATAACACTAGTATTATACAAACATGGTAACACAGAGTGCTTTCGACACTAGAGCTGACGTCACGAATGTTATCCCAGAGGGTAGAGTTTATAGCTAACAAGTGTTTAGATGGGATGACATAAAAGTTTAAGTTGTCATAATGACGTAGATTTAAGGTACATTTGTCGGTGAAAATGGGACCATTCCAACTCTACAGGCTGTATGGACCGGTCTGGAGCACAAATAATATAATTTTTAAAGACCGCGCCAAGCCGCGCCGCAAAAAAGCATCTGATTCAACAGGTGCTAAAGACAAAGCAAATTTTGTCTGCCAACTATCGTGATAGCGGTAGGTATTGCAAGCGTCGCGTCCTACGCTGACGTGTGCTTGTTTGCCACCTTAGTAGTATAAAAAAACCTACACAAGTAACCACAGAACTTTCGACATAATTCGCGAAGTCACAGCGACATGCAGTTATCAAATGAAACGTAGGTACAGATGACGACTGCTCATTTTCATTGGTATGATTCTTAAAATTATTTCTTTTACATCATTGTTATTTTAAGTGTACTACTACACTATTATTTATCCTTTCGGACCGTTAGGGCCACTTCCCCGCATGACCACTTCCTAATATGACACACATTGAAAAAAATTAATGTAGATGGACAAAAAAGGCCATAAACCGGTTTTCTTTCGCCATTTCTCTTACCGGAGGTCATTTTTCTTTGTTTCCGAAATGGTGGTAGAAGCTACTCAGATAAGCTACTCTATAAACATAGAGTAGCTTATCTGGCAAACAAGCATACGGCCCGCCTGATGGTAAGCAGTCACCGTAGTCTATGGACGTTTGCAATACCAGAAGTATCATTGAAAGAAAGTGGAGCTCTGGAGAACTCACCGTAGGAACACAACATGGCCGAGACCAATGCTATTTGGCTACGATCTTTTGTAAGGTGGAGGTCCTTCCCCAGACGAGCTGCTCCGATTTGAGCGGAATATCCACAGTGTTCTGAGGTAGAACCTCTCTTAAATTTAATCATATAACCGTGTATCAGTTGTTTCATAAATCATCCCTACTATAACAGAGGCTGCACACAGCTTTAAATTGCAGTGGACATAGTGAACGGCCAGTGTTACGTTCCGCTGATTACTCTCCGCCCATTGAGTACAAAGGGAGGCTACCTTTCACGACGTTATGTAATAGCTTGCTTTTCGACGTCATCGCTTGCTTTTGGGTATATTAAAGCAGAACATAAAGTTATGTCACAGTTTGACAGCCCGGTCATGCGTTGGTAGTGATTCTAAAGAGGACAAGAGATTGATCGTCGATTTCCCCTAAAAAAAAAAACATTTATGTGATGGCATTTTTGCGTTTGTCTAATCTGAGTGTTTTCTATGTATAAGGGACCAAACACACGAGCAGCATTTTGCTGTCGACCACTCAACTGCATGCAGTCGACGCAGCAAAACTGCAGCTGTCGACGCAGCAAACTACGCTGCCGACGAAGCAAAATGCCGCTGTCAACGGCTGCAATCCATCAATGTCGACAGCTTGATGTCGACAGCATGCAGTTGAGTGGTCGACAGCAAAATGCTGCTCGTGTGTTTGGTGAAAGCTGTCGACATTGATGACTGCAGCCGTCGACACTGTCGACAGCGGCATTTTGCTTCGTCGACAGCGCAGTTTGTTGCGTCGACAGCTGAAGTTATACTGCGTCGACAGCATGCAGTTGAGTGGTCGACAGCAAAATGCTGCTCGTGTGTTTGGTGCCTTAGGTATATACATATTTACAATAATATAACGTTGTCTCCTACCCATAGCACAAGCAGGATAAGCCTAGATTACTTTGGGACCGCCCCTATTCTCGTAAAAGTTACTATCTCATGTTAATTTCAAACTCTGTCTCACTCATACAAAATAGAAATTGCACGAGATAGATGAGTTTGAGATGAGATTGAAGCGGTTTTTGTTACGAGAATAGGTGGAGCTGTGCAATTTTTGTAGAATTAATTAATTTATTAAAATAAAAACTTTGAGCTGCCGAAAATATTCATTAATTATGATTATACGGTGATTACTTAACATTAGGTGACATGAATGCTCGTTTGCCAACCTCGTCCTTAAAAAAAGTTGTTATTAAATAGACCGTACCTGCAACTCCAGGTCGTTCGCATACGAAGTAGTTGTGTTCCCTGCACCCTCTATCATTCCACATAAAAGTGGGGATGGCGGGTGGTGGTCGAGGTGGGAACTCTCTGCGTGCTTCAACACAATCCTGGCCTGAAGTGCCGTCGTCGTTAGGCTGACTGCTGTGTTTGCGCCAGCCAGGGAACCAGTCTGTCGAGGAAAAGTAATAAATACATGAAAATGAACGTTTTTTAGGGTTCTGTATCCAAATGTAGGAGCCCAACGCAACGCGATGGACTGACCAGATTCGCATTGCCCTCGACACCACTGTCCACGACGCATTTAACTCTGCTTCTGATGGGAGGTGGCGGCAAAAAGTCCGCAACAAAGTACTGCGTCGAGATGATGATCACGACCCTCAGCATTGAGGAGAACGACCCAAGGAGGAAGTGATAGTTTAGAATAGTATTTATAAATATCCTCTAAAATCTGGGATATACATTTTTTGCGCCGCCGCCGGGGCTTAGTTTTGTGTACAGTATTCCTTGTAAAACCAAATCAAAATGAAGAATTTGAAAGATATGAAAACTGATGAGTTTCATTACAAGATACCTATTTGTTCTGTAAATTTCTCCCTTAGACATTAATTGAGGCTTTGTAATTAAAATCTGGGAACCTGAGTCTTGGAACGTAATAATTACCATCTTTATTTTAGACACGCGATTAATGCAAGGAAATTGAAACCGGTGTTTGAATCTTTTGTTGCTTTTGTTAAAGATAATTTTCAATTACATTTTCAATATTTTTCATTTAATCAAATTAAGGCTGCCGTCTGCTGAGGCCGGTGGTGCGTTTGTAGTGACCTTCGACACCAGAGGGCGAGGGTTCGATACCCACTCGGGGCAAAGATTTATGTAATGGCATTTGTGTTTTTTCTCGTGTCTGGATGTTTTATATTTATTAATATTAATATTTTATTTATTTTCATTTCACAACATATATTTATTAAAAATATGTTTTACTAGTGAAACCCGCAACTTCGTTTGCGTGTATTTATCTATGCACAGTAGCGCCATCTATATCAGACTTTTGATTAAAATCGCGTACTTTTCGGGATAAAAAGTACCCTATGTATTAATCTAAGGTATCAACTACCTACATACCAAATATCATAAATATACACCCAGCCATTTGAGCGTGAAGAAGTAACAAACATACACATAACTTTCGCCTTATTATATTAGTAGGATACGTATATATTTACACTAGGTACCCTTACAACAAGCAGCTATTAAACCTATCTTACTTTGGGACTAGCTGTGTGAATTTTGTAGTTAAAAAAAATACATTTTGAAACAATAACAGACCGTAAAGATATATTTTATATTTCATTGTTGTGATTACCTTTATAAATTGTAGGTATAATAATTTCGCAGCTAAACGGATTTGTCCCATGGGTAAATAGGTTGGTTAAACACACGTAAAATGAAACCATGAGAGGAATCTCAAAAACAAACATGGCATTGTTTGTTATATTAATACGACCCTTAGACGCCATATTTGCTTAAACGACCTTTGACGGCCACGGCCATTTATTAGTCAACTAGCGAAGCACAACGTCCTTTGCGTGTATTCGACTTTCCCGTGGGAATTAAGGAAAATCTTTGTATGTATTATACCTACATAAATGCTAGCCTTGTTAGCTCTGCTGCTGCCTTGAACATATTGCTGTCAGCAATAAGACCACCTTGTTACAAGCACCAATATGTCAGTCCTACTGTAATTTTGTACGTAAATTACTCTTTTACAGGGGCCCGATTCTACTAACACAAATGCACCAATGGACTCTCAATGGTGTCTCAATCGTGTCTCAAAAGAATGCCGATAGTGTATCATTGGAATAGTTTTTGACAATAACATAATGTTTAACTTATGGTTTAAGTCCATAACAAATGTTAAAAACTATTCCACTGATACACTATCAGCATTCTTTTGAGACACGATTGGGACACCATTGAGAGTCCATTGGTGCATTTGTGTTAGTAGAATCGGGCCCCTGTTTGTCATGTACGGGATTTGAACCCGCTGACCTATGAGGTAAAGGGACCAACTACGTCCATCCTTCCAAAAATTTGCATTTATAATATTACTAGCGAAACCCGCGTAACTTCGTTGGCGTCTATCCCGTTTTCCCGTGGGAATTTCAGAATGTATTATACACATTAACCTTCCTCTTGAGACACTCTATCTACTGAAAAAACCGCATCAAAATCTGTTGCGTAGTTTTAAAGATCTAAGCATACATCAGGACAGACAGACAGCAGAAAGCGACTTCATTTTATACTATTTAAAGATATGACAATGAACAAATTGCCCTTAGTGACAGTAAGAAAAGTGCCGATGAACATATTCTTAATCATATATTATATATAATCATATATTTTTAAGAGAGGTAGGGCACAGCGGATAATCCGCTCAAATCGGAGCAGCCCGTCTGGGGAAGGACCTCCACCTTACAGAAGATCGTAGCCAAATAGCATTGGTCTCTGCCATGTTGTGTTCCTACGGTGAGTAAGGTCAGAGCTCCACTTGGGGGGGTTGGGAGGGTTGGCAACGCGTGAGTGATATCCCCGGTATTGCTTACGTCTATAGGCTACGGTGACGGCTTACCATCAGGCCGACCGTATGCTTGTTTGCCACCTGTGTGGTATAAAAAAAATTATACATTTGACGACCTCCGTGGCGTAATGGTAACCATGCCGGCCCGCCACCCAGGAGGGTTCGAATCCCGGTCGGGTCATGATGAAAAACGAACTTTTTATGATTGGCCGGATCTTGGATGTTTAACTATATATGTATTTGTTATAAAATATAGATCGTTGTGGTATGGTTGAGTTAGTATCCTATAACGCAAGTTTCGAACTTAATTTGGAGCTATAGCTAAATCTGTGTGATTTGTCCCAATATATTTATTTATATAATCTAGGTTAATGTAAAAATACTCATTAGCCTTTTAATATTAGTGTCTTAAATAATATCGAATGTACTGAGAATAAAATGATAATAATATTAATAGGATTTACTTATTTAATGTACTTCCAAAAGTATAACCTACTTGTAAATTGACTGTGCAAACTGAAACGTGACGTCATTTCCAGGTTGCAAAGTGAAATTAACCAAATATTTACTGAACAAGTTTCCCTCAGTAAACCGACGCTCGCTTGGGGCCAAAAGTTTTTAGTTAATTACCTTTAGAGGTTTTGTTTATTTTATAAAATATTTTATTTTAACATGATAACAGTGCAGTTTCTCAGTGTGCGGAGAGAAGTTCACACACGTTTTATGAAAATATTTATAACTACAATTGGTGCGATGGCCCGTCTAGACAAGATCTGGACGGATAGATCGATCTCGTTGAAGACGAAAACCGCCCTGGTAAGATCCCTGGTGTTCTTGATCTTCCTTTACGACGCGGAAACATGGACTCTCAAAAAGGCTCGCTCACGCATAAATGCGTTTGAAATGTGGTGCTGGAGAAGGATGTTGCGAATTCCGTGGACGGCCCATCGTACAAATGCATCCATCCTACATGACCTGCGAATCACCACGAGACTATCCACCATTTCCGCAGGGTCTTCGATTTTTTCGGTCACATAACCAGAAAGAGGAGCGACAATCTGGAAAGGCTTCTGGTGACGGGAAAGATCCAAGGAAAACGACCAAGAGGATGGAGCCCTATGCGCTGGACGAACCAGATATGCGAGGGTACTAATACCAACTTTCCCGACGCAATGCGTTCTGCAGAGGACCGAAAGGGGTGGAGAGCGTTCGTCCGAAGAATAATTCATGGAGGTCACGACCCTCAGCAATAAGGATTACGACACAAGAAGAATAATATTAAAATGTGTAGGTACCTACTTTATGTTATTTCATATTACATGCAGTACACATTTAACTATTGTTTCATAAAGATATTTATAAGTATTTATTACTTACTCAAAAATTACTACGACAGCCTTTTTCTGAGAGGCATTTTAATTTTAATTCCACATTAAATCTCCCGCTATCTCTTGTTTCTTCTTTAGTTTGATGGCTTTCGTTTTGAGCAATATCGCTAAATTCTCATCATTACTAACAAATATTTCGTGGAATTACTTAATATGAAATATCACGAATAGAATATTTCAATGGCTTCATTAATCAACAGGAGATTTTCAATGTCGATGAAAATAATCAGTAAATAACATATTTTGTAAATTGGTTTCATTACCGTTAACAAAATCCTTTGCCAATCATTATATTATTGAAAACGAATATAACAGATTTATGTACATTCAGAATATCTATTGAATTACTTTAGGTATCTAATTTATTTATTACGAATATAAATAAATTGTTTCATATCTCCACATATTCGTTTTCTCGATAACTAACTGTCTGAATATAATAAACTCAAAAAATGTGAAACAAATTTTATTTTCATACGACTTTTTGGTGAGCAGACAGAGTGTTCACTCTTCTGCTGTGAGTTACGGTGCTGCTATCCTTTTCTCTCATCAATTGGGATTACTCACTTTGCGGTCTATACATCTTCGAATCAGCATATTTTGTAAAAAGTAATCCGTTACTATTTAAACGAGCACGTGACATTTATCCCAGATGCACGAGAAATCCAAACAGAATAGCTTATCCACGAAAAAAAATTGTCATGCAATGTGTGGTAAAGTTTACAACGGTATTCCGACGTATATTCAATCGTTACCGCTGAGACAGTTCTCTTATAGATTGAAAAAGTGGATACTTGAAAAAAAAAAACTATCATTGAATGTCTTAGTTACAATAACTCATCGATAAATTTTTGCTGACATAATAATTTTTTTGAATTTTTGTAATTTCTATCCTTGTTTTTATTGTTTAATTAATTATTATACTTGAATATGTTTGCATGCCTGACTTGTAAGGCGAATTTATTGGAATTATTTGTAATATGTAACATCTACTGTAACCTACATTGCGCAAATAAATGAATTGAATTGAATGAGAAACAAGGATAATAATTAAAAATCGGACACCGATTCTTGGATGTGGGCGGGTAACGTTGCGTTATAGTCAATGACACATTAAATAAAGAACGAAAAAGAGACAACTAGAATTAAGTTTAAAAGGTCAATGTTTAAATACAATACAATACTCTTTATTGCACCATTAAATACAAATATACAATGAAAATAAACAATAATACAATAATGAAGTACAAAAGGCGGTCTTATCACAAAAGTAATCTCTTCCAGACAACCTATGAGACGTGAAAAAAAAAAACAGACGGGGTACGTGGCGCCGATACAAAACAAAATATTCCAATAACAAAATTACATAATAAATATCTATACCTACAATTACGCATTCAAAAGCTAGATCCACAAGGGCGCATCTGCAGTACCACTACTGCACATGCGACCATGCGACCCTACATAAATATGCTTTTAATCCCATTGCTAACAAAAGCAAACACCAAGTAATTTAATAACTTCGTAGAGGATGCTACGAGAACGTGCCGCGTAGCACTTTAGCATTATCGTAGCACTTTACCGTAGCGCGTCTTGTGATCCGTTGGTAATGTTCACAGGATTGCCAACAATCCCTACTAAGTCGACTTCACGAAGTCGCGTACTACGGGCTCTATAAACGTACCACTCGATATCACCATATTAATATTGTTTGAATAATTTCATTTCTTTACTTAAATTCTACAAATAACACACATTTACACGTGTTCCGTAGAATCTAGTGAATGATATGGATTGATATCATCATTATCTCGGCCAACTACATTCACTCAGCAAAAAGGCTTATTATAGAATTGAAGATTATCTAAACTAAATGATAAGAATAGCTGGAATCATCAATTTGGCACAGACACCAAACACAAGTCTACCTACTGTACAGGTACATAATATATTGCGCATATATATACACTGTTTACTTTTTTTTTACACCATAAAATGTATATAGGTATACCAGTATATTGATAAGCCTTTTTTATTATTAATTTCTGCTATTATTTTTAAAATTTCAGTTTTTTATTTTTTTAATATGTTTCAATGTTTACTTTTTTAAATCATAATTGTAACTCTTATCATTACCATTTTAAAAGAGCAAGTGCTAAGTTTCTTGCCAGTTCTTTTTAGCACAAATCTGCCGTCTGAATGGTGGTAGGAAAAAAATTTGACGATTCGAAAGTGCTTGTAATATGCCTATTTGAATAAAAATGTTTCGATTTTATTTGACAAGAAGTCCATTGCTGGACACAGGCCTCCCCCAAAAGTTCCCAGTGCGACCGGTTGGCAGCTCCTTATGTGTTTAATATGATGATTAATACACACACACTTCCAAGCATAGTTTTAAATCACGTTTGAAGTCGTTTTTACTTGAAAATCAAAAACAATATGGACGATCTATGGTTGTCTAGGTGGCGGCTCTGTATGCGTGGTTCGAGTACACTTGTACCCTAAGTTTTTATTATTTATATTTTTATAATTTTATTTCGTCTATGTATTTAATTTTCCATCACTGCAATACTGTTTAATCGGATATTAATTATTATTACACAATTTTCAGATTTTTAATATTTACAATATTTTAATGAGCAGCTTAGTCTTTGGCTTGAGCAGTACCGTCTGCGCGCCTCTCGCCCCGTGTGGGTGATAACTGAAAAGCAGTGTTTTGCTCTCTGAGCAATCGACACACTGAGCTATTACCCATATTTGTATCACTGCGGCACACGCACACAATTTTTGTCGCCATCATGTTACAGTTGTTTATGTTGTTTTGTATATTTTTGTTGAGATTTATGTATTTCTTTTTATGTAATGTGTGCTTTAGCTGAAGCAAATAAAAAATTTATCTATCTATCTATCTTATCTACACAAAATAAAGTAATATTTAATTTTAACAACTTGCACGTTGTTAAGTAGGTACACAACATGTCCGTAATTGCACGGTAAACACGCAACTTCCTTAGTAAAGTCGAACCAGGATTAATGTGCTTGTGAGAAGAGATATGAGGTCGTTCGCTAAATTTATCGGCGGCCATTTTATGGGACATCTGGCATTCTACACGTCTAATGGCCGATAGGCTTGAGGGTCAAATGGGAGCAAATAAAATTAAGATTATTGATAATACTCCTGCTTAATTGGACAATGGACTACTGAATAGGTTTCAAAGGAATATGTCTACATGGATTCTAGCATGAAAAGTTAATAAACACGAAAATTCAGTTTTTCACACATTGTATCGAGAACCATTCAAATAAATTAAAAGTTTGTTATATTCTTTCTTTTTTCAATGATTTAGCGCACAGCGCTACCAAGTATATTTTTTACAAAAAAAAATACAATCAGGCGTGCATTAGATTGATTTTAATTTGTGACAAATGTCTAAACTGGAATATAAATTCACGAAACACTCATTCCATAACTTTCAATTTTCATGTTCCATGGAGCGATATGTTTGAAGCAGGGCCTGAAGAGTTTGCAAGTGTGCTGCCTTCAAACTACGCCTCTTGCTTAGCTCCTGGTATACAAAATCGTACAGTCACATATTATATGCTCTATAGTGAAAACTAAAATCGATGAAATGAAATGAAATCGTTTATTTCAGAAATTAGACCTTCACAGGCACTTTTTCTTGTCATTTACAACTTGTTTAAATAAAGAAAAAACTACGTTATATACTACCACCATTTCGGACACAAGCAAATGGCAACCGGTAAAAAGAAATAGCGAAAGAAAACCGGTTACGGCCTTTTTTGTCATTTTGTACTTTTTTTTCTCTCCTTTTTTTTCCACTCATAAGTTACATTAAAATTTATAAGAAAAATACGCGGAATGTTATACACAATGGTGTGGAATGAACAAGTCTTAAATCTACAATAAAATAAAAAAGTCAGTGTGAGCAGACAGGCAGATGACACTCAATTCCCGTTTTGGGAAATACATCTTGATGACAATTGACAGTCTTTTATTGAAATCGGTGGGACAGGTACAAAGAAAGTGATTTTATTTGTTATCAACTATTAAATTCGGAGTTCACGTGACGGCGACGGGTCGTCTAGACTGAATTGTGACTAAAATGGAACTTCAATTGAGTAAGTTCAATTGTTAACGTAACATTGAATAACTTATATTTAAAATGTTGCTTTTACGATTATTTGGGGATAAACTTTATATGAAAACTTGATTTTTATGAGTGTTCTTGGTTTTTGTTGTAAAAAAGATCGAGAATTTTGAGAATGTCATTTTTTTTAAAATGTAAAATAGAAAGAAAATAGCAAAGTACATTATAAAAGTTGTTGTGATTAAATAAAGCACTTTGATTAGTCAACAACTTTTATTTATAGAGATTACAAAAATATTAGAATACATTAAACTGCCGTGTCAATGGCAGGCGCGGTGAGAGAGAGAGAGCGGAACCATAGAGTAGGAGTACGGACGCGTTCCTTAAATCATAATCGGTGTTGTTGCGTTCATAACTTCAACAAAAGTTAATAACACATTAAATTATAATTTGTCACTGTCAAACAAAAGAACAAAAAAGATAGCTTGAAACTATTCTACTAACTAGCTGTTCCCCGCGGTTTCGCTCGCGTTAATTTTATGACATAGATCTCGTTTGACAACAAAACAACCCATAGAGCGACTTGTGGCGCCATCTGTTGGCCGATACAGCGCCCTCTATAGTAGAAAAAATATTTTCCCATTGCAACGACATACTTTCACGGGATAAAACGTAGCCTATGTTGGGCTCTGTACCCCTAACAATGTGTGTGTAAATTTTCATAATGATCGGCTGCTTTGTCATGCCGTGAAGGAATACCAAACAAACTCACTTTCTCATTTATAATATTAGTAAGGAAGTAATGACTATTCTTAACGTGCATTAAATATTATTTATGACGCTAATATTATTACAATCTAACCTAATGATAGGCTAATGAATAATTTTACACTAACCTAGATTTATAAAAATACTGGTGAAATCCGCGCAACTTCGTTTGCTTATTATATTTACTTATGCACAGTAATGTCATCTATTTTGGACTTGATCAAATGCTACGCGTATCGCGTACTTTTCTAGCTAAAAAGTAACATATGTGTTAATCCAAGGTATCACTACTTGCACACCAAATATAAATATCCAGCCATTTGAGCGTGAAGAAGTAACACACATACACATAACTTTCGTCTTTATAATATTAGTAGGATACGAATATAATTAATCGGCGCTCTTTTCTTACT
This sequence comes from Endotricha flammealis, assembly GCA_905163395.2. Classification (NCBI taxonomy): domain Eukaryota; kingdom Metazoa; phylum Arthropoda; class Insecta; order Lepidoptera; family Pyralidae; genus Endotricha; species Endotricha flammealis. The sequence continues at coordinate 15,434,072 of LR990862.1, read as the reverse complement.
GTCTCTATTAAGGGGAAGTCACTTCACTAATGAATACTTTATTTCATGTCAATTTCAAAACATACTATTTTGGACTTACACATACATTTACATATTTTACAACATAACTTATTTAAAACATAATATTACATTAAAATTGAGATTTGCTTGCCTTTGATTGCTTGAGACTAATGTAGATTGAGTTTCGACGTTATAGGGAATTTACGTAAGGTAATTCTCCGACCATTTCGTCTCGCCTTATACGCTCGTTTGACATCTCATTAAAAAAACATTTAAGAGTAATCCAAGTGTCATTGTCTGGCTTCGCTCTCGTCACGATTGCCCCTCACCGGAGGGTGCTTACGTCGATGACATTCCAGTTGAAAGTCATCGACAGTGACATTATTGGAAGGCTAAACTTTCTGCGTATCTTCCCGATGACTCGGAAAGTCGGAAAAGATTGAGAAATACAAAACATTTAACATTTTATATGCAACTAGCTTTTCCCCGCGGAGGCGCTCGCGTTAATTTTATGACATAGATCTCGTTTGACAACAAAACAACCCATAGCGCGACTTGTGGCGCCATCTGTTGACAGATACAGCGCCCTCTATAGTAGAAAAAATATTTTCCCATTGGAATGACATACTTTTACGGGATAAAAAGTAGCCTATGTTGGGCTCTGTACCCCTAACAATATGTATGCAAATTTTCATAATGATCGGCTTAGTCAAGCCATGAAGGAATAACAAACAAACTCACTTTCTCATTTATAATATTAGTAAGGATAAGGATCGTTCCTTCAGAGAGTAAAATCAATGAAATAGGTGACCAGGGTAGACAATTAAGAACGAAGATTTTTATTAACAATGTAAAGAAAATATTATTACATAGTACAATATGAACAAAAAAATACTAATGATAAGTAAAAATTCGAATTAATCCCTTCACGCAATATTTAGAAAATTTAAAAGGAAAACTATCACAGTTAAGTAGGCTCTACTAGTTACCGAATAATAGGCGACGAACTTATAAAATATTTCTTTGATGAAAATGTAGAAATGTTATAGAATAAGCACATTGCACTTATTTGCCAGCAAACCAAGCGTAAGTTATATCATCTTATTTTTGGTAGTAATACGGAACCCTATACCTTACGTGGCCCGACATGCACTTGTCCGGTTTTATTTTGAATTAGGATTCTATAAGAAAGTTTAGATTTTTTATTGATATGAGTCGCAGATAATTATTTATATTTTGTGTAATATTTATTTTCATATTACGATAATTTTTTATTGATAGTAACCTCACGTTTTTATGCATTGTAGTTTTTTGTAGAAAAATTCGATACCTGATTTATGATTCGTTTTTCTGGCAGCCGTAGTAAACCCTATATTATCATATGGATTATGTAAATTACATTCTGAAAGAATATGAAATAAATCCCTGGAATATCTGAAAATAAATTGGCAAAGATCATTGATAGGCCGGAGCTTAGTGGACGGACAGTATAGTCGATATTTTATAAAGCAAATCCATTTTTGGGGTAAAAATTTATCTGTCGCATTCATGATTTGTATCCTAACCTGTCCTTTCTACCTTCCTACTTATGTTAATATAGGTACATCTAGTTATACGGCCAGATTTATAATCCATATCCATACTGAATATAATAAATGTAAAAAGTATGTTTGTTTTTTTGTCCTTCCTTCACGTCGAAAGTAATGAACGGATTGATTTGATTTTTTTAATAGGGATAGTTTAAGGTCTGGACAGTGACATAGGCTACTTTTTATCCCAGAAAAACATCTCATTCCCACGGGGAAAAAAAGTGTAACATAATTTTTTCATAATTTTTTAACGGATAATTTTAGGTCTGGAGAGTGACATATGGCAACTTTTTTCCCACGGGATAAAGAGATTGCCTAAGGAAACATTATTGACTTTTTCCCTTGACTACACGGGTGGAGCCGCGGGTAACAGCTAGTAATAGTATAAAGAAAAAAATATTTGATTGTTTGTTTACATTGAATAGGATCGATTAGAAAATTCGATTCACCCTTGGGAAGCTAGCTACACTCTCCGGGTGACATACACAAAATTACATTTAAAAAAAAAATTATATCCCTAGTAATTAAAAAATTATGGGCACGGTAACCGTCACCGTTAGGTGGTGACTGTTGAAAGCATAGAGAAATTAATCGAACCGCATCTCTACTGAAGAGTAAAACTAAACATTGAGAGCTGAAAGTGTATGCCTTTACTGTTAAAGATAATTAAAAATATTACTTACGTGCATACGAAAAAGGAAGTCCGTCTGACCATCGGAATTCTCCCTCGTGGACAGCATCAGTTGCACCGATCCAGTACACGTCATCCACGCCAGCTCCGGGCCTGCAAGATCGAAAAAATTTAATGACGACAAACGTACCTACACAAATAAAAGGCTAAGTCTTGGACCCATTGATCATCTGCATGCCCCGACCCTTGGACCTGAGAGCTGAAAATTTTTCATAAGGATAATTTTAAACCATGGAAAAGGGAGGAATTTTTGGAAATCTATTTATTTCTTGAAAATATATGTATAATGTATACAGGCACAAAAATATACATGAACCTTTTCAGGCACAGTAATATGGAAGCGAGAGAGGCAGACCTCTTATAGGTAATCATTTATCTTCCAAATTTATATCTATACTAATCTATACGAATATTATAAGGAAGTAAAGTTTGTGTGTTTGTATATTTGTTATCTATACTAATATTATAAAGAAGTAAAGTTTGTGTGTTTGTATATTTGTTAAATTGTAAGGGGTAATCTCGGGATCTACTGAACCGATTTTAAAAATTCATTCACCAATAGAAAGCCAAATTATTGCTGAGTGTCATAGGTTATATAAAAAACCGAAAAATAAAAAGGCTTTTACGTGGTAGTCAGTTTTGCAAAGTGAATCGGAGAAAAAACGAATGAAAGCATTTCTTACGAACGCCTGTACTAAAAAAGGATTATTAACATTATGCCCAACGAAGTGGGCACGGGTCACCTAGTATTCAATAAAACTATAGTGTAATAGGGTTTGAGTACTTTTTGATTATGGTGCATGAATTTAGCTAATTATTTTTTCAGATTTTATGTTTTTAGGAGTTTATTAAAACCTTTACCAAATTACCACGGGTACATGCAAACTAAGTTCCGCGGGTTAGGCTACTACATATTTAACAAAAATACTAGTATTACGATAAATAACTTTCATACATTATTTTATACTTTCATATGATTTCTAGAGAGGTAGGGCACCGCGGATAATCCGCTCAAATCGGAGCAGCCCGTCTGGGGAAGGACCTCCACCTTACAGAAGATCGTAGCCAAATAGCATTGGTCTCGGCCATGTTGTGTTCCTATGGTGAGTAAGGTCTCCAGAGCTCCACTTGGGGGGGTTGGGAGGGTTGGCAACGCGTGAATGATACCCCCGTTATTGCAAGCGTCTATAGGCTGCGGTGATGCTTACCATCAGGCGTGCCGTATGCTTGTTTGCCAACTTTGTGGTATAAAAATTCTAATTAAAATATCTGCATCAGAAGTGAGTTAGATTGGAACTAGTAATTAAAACGGGGATGCCTTAGGAGTTCACTTGCATTGACCCGAGTAAAATGTCATTAAGTTACGTACATACATTTCTAGCCAGTTAATGTAAGCTGGAAACATTAACTGGCTAGAAATGTATGCTCTGATTTAACTTAATTCCTAAAACCACTGCAAGGTTTTGATGCCTTGGTACGAGCGGTGATGGTCCAGTGGCTCTGGATTAAAAGTAGTATAATGAATTTTATTAACAGATTGTACGTGGCTTAAATCCTGGTCCATACACCACTAAACCCGAGTTTTCAGATTTATGAACAATTCTTTATTATCAATTGATCAGCGTCGAAGGAAGGGCAAACGTAGATTTTGTTAGTACTGCAGGCAAACAAGATGATGAAGAGGCCTCCTAAAAACATCAATAATATCAGAATCACAACCAATGTGTTTCCGTTAATCCTTATAAATTTTGAGAAACGGGTAATATTAGGAAAAGGGAAGAGTATATACTTACGAATGCAGCAATAATTGGTCCAGTCTTTGTTGCTGTCGTTCATTTAGTATGCTAGCTAAATGTCCCCCTAGCCTCACGCATTCAGCTTCAGCCTGCCTCCACGCCCTCTTAGCTTCTCTCACGGCTGATATGCAGAAATCACCAGACAGTACCCAACCGTAATCACAATGGCCACCGATCTCTTCAACGGCTTTATCCATCCACCACACTTTCAGCCACATCGCTGAAGAATTCTTCTTCGCTAAAACACTGATGTTCAATCGTATAGAGTTCCCTTCTGATACTATTTGTACACTCCTCAATGGATCTCCTGGCTGCGAACAGTGTTTCCATCTAGAATCTCCATCTTCAAGACTCAGTTCCATTCCTCTACAAAGAGCTTGAGCATCTTCGTGTATAATGTTAGATACATCGTTCTCTCTCTCCGTTATTGGCCCTGTTCCCATCTGCAGTCGTAAAGCTACCCTATTACCGTAAGGCAGATGGATTTTGTATGAGCATATCAATTTGATGGCTGGGCCGACTTCGAACGAGCCGTTCCTGGCCGTCAGCAGGACATCATGGCAATGGTCTACTAGACGGTAGGTCGCGGCGAACGTGGGTCGACCGTGCAGCTCAATCGTTGTAAATTTTGTGTGGGCTGAGTACAAAAATTTCCTATTTTGAATTGGTATTTGTTCAAGTTTTCCACACAGGGGTGGTGTGTTTGGTGCAAAACGTATGAAGCCGGTTGAACATGGGACGTTTAGTTTGTGAAGTTCGATGAGTAAGGCGTTTTTTTGTGATGGTGGTGGGATGAGAAGGCGGCAGCCGTGGGTGTGTGGCAGGTGGCCGGAGTGGACGCGGCCCACCCTCGCTGCCCGTAATCGTATCGCACATTCTGTAACAATACAAACATACTGTTGTTTATCTGAGATTTTGTCAACTATAACTGAAAAATTTAATAAAGTTAATGCTGATGAGGCGTATGTCCAGCAGTAGACTTATTGTGGTTGAGATGATGATGAATGCACGAAGTTAGAAGACAAAGAAAACGTAAAGACGAACTAGGACGAAACCCGTCCATAATCTCATTTTCGCTAATCATAACGTCGATCTCATCATCTCAGCCACAAGAAGTCCACTGCTGGACTCCGGTCAACCCCAAACGTTTTCAGTAACGTCGATCTGGAGGTCGAAATATTTGTTTCGAATTTAACCATATTTTTTTAGCATTTTCATTTTCACCATATTGAAATTACAAAGTAGACTTTATATAGATTAAAGACGCATCAAAGTTACTTTGTAAAATTTATTAAACGATTCTCTTATAGGTCAAGGTCCACTGATAATGCCGCGCCTTCGCCCCCGGAGTTGCGACACAGCATTCCCATCACGATCATAAATCAAAATAACGTTTGTTTATGTGCAATAAGCTTTATTTTGATGCTTGTATATAATTGGTTAATGGATGAAGCGGGGACATTTTATGACTAGATACCAGCATATTTGTTCGAGTGGTCTTGTGTTATTGTCACACAGAAATAAACCGAAACAAGCGACGTCTTAACCACACAACATGACATAAGTGTTTAGAAGTAAATGCGTTTTTTTTTGTTTTGACAAACGGCGAGTTACATAAAAAAAATATTTTAATTGAACACATATTAAATTATGGTTGTCACTTTTTAACAAAGGAAGAAGAAAAGGGATAGCCTACTTAAAATGGAGTGAATACTAAGAACAAAGATTTTTAAGCTTTAATAAAAACATCGCTACAAAACTTGTATAAAAAATAAAATAAAAAATAAAAAAATCAAGTAAATCCTTTCATGCATATTTAGAAAATAATCATATTCAGCGCTGCTCATCTCATTCATTGGCTGACTGTATATACATTTCGGCATTTCTTTATTATTCATAGAGATATGTATGAACATGACTATGCTAGTTTCAGTAGGCGTTCCAGAATAATATTCCGTGAACTTACACATATTGAATAATTCATATCAATTGAAACAATACGATGAATCTGGTGTGCGGCTGTGCAAACAATATGCTTATAAAATATAGAAAGATCTTGTTGGAAATCTTTGTATTCTTGTAAATCATACTGGTGTCAAGACGCTGACCTTCAGAATCCTTCAATCGACTTTTGGTAAACGATTTCAGAATCGAAGTTTGTCGACGCGGGTTGATAATTCTGGCCTCTGCCAATCTGCATTGGAGCAGCGTGGCAGAGAACGCTGTAATTCCTTTCTTGTGACAAGGAAGAGGAGTAGGATTACTTTTTTTAATGGACATTTTGTAGCCAGATCGCTGCGTTCTTGTGCTACTACACCGAGCAGTTACTCAAAGAGGACAACCGTGTCTATCAAAAATTTGCGATTGTATCGAAAAATGATCTTCCCACACCCCCATTATTTTTAGAAGAGCTACCTAATGACATCCTCATAAAACCACGGGGAGAGCGCGAGAAAAAAATCATCCACAATTTACACGCAGTACACCTCCAAAGAAATTTATTTTCATCAGTATCATTGCACAATATTGTAGATAGCTAGAATCGAACCAACAACCCAATAAAATTATACCATAACCCCTCGACCAGTGAGGTATAAACCGTCTGTTGGAAAGGGTTTATTTGTTCAATTTCAGCATTGTTTACAACGGAACTTTCTCTTTGACACCATTGTTATTATTTTCACTGCACCCACTGTACCGTTCACTTCAGACTACAATAAATATTTTCTGTAACTGCACAGTGTTAAGTGTTTTTAAACTTAAGTGGATTGCGCTAACGATGCGACAGTTTGTCTGGAAAATGGACTTCAATTAAGTTATTGTTTATAGAAGTTGCACTTTATAGTTATACATTAAAGCCTAAGATATACGGTTTGGTGGGAATTGTGAGAACAATAAAAGAAAATAATATTATACTGATCGCCAACGCGGCTGGCTCGCGCAGTCATAAATCGAAGTTCGAATCTCATACTTATTACTCAGTGCATAACGATAAATCGATTGAGTGTTTTATAAAATGTGTGCCCAAATTTTGGCGCGTACTATAATAGAAAAATTGGTCTATTACGTAAATTTTATTGTAGAAGTGAAGACGAGAAAACATTTTACCATTTCTCCTTATTTTCCAAAAAAAAGTGGCAGGTAAATGTCAACGACCATACAGTCAAGTCTTTAGTTCAATAACAAAGTGAATGACAATAAAATATTTTTTTTTTTGTTTTCTTCGCTCTAGGGCAGGCAAAGGGCTTTGAGCCCATACAGCCAAGTCATAAGTAAATTTATAAGTAATTCAAAGCAGCGAGTTCATGTTATCCTGACATTCTTGACTCAGTATACAGTCTCTGAGTCAAGACGCCCCGAAGAAAGATGATAGCAAAATTTCTTCAGAAAATACGGATTTTGAAGTCAACACGATAATGCACTTTTAATAGGTTCCTGATCACAAACTTCAATCAATATGTACTATAACCAATGTTTGCTTCACATTACACTATCAATACTATGAATCAAACGCAGAAACACACAAAAATTAAATTTCTAATCACGAGCCCAAGTGGACGCTATTGTAGTTGGCGCCAAAATCCTGACAATGAAAAATATAACAATAAAAACATAGACAAAATTTAAATAAAAAAAGATAATAAAAAAAAAGAGTTTGGTTTGCCACACTCAGCTTGAGACATAGGAGGATAAAAGTCACATCAAATACTATGGACGAGTAAAACCCACAGCTTCGGAAGAATTCGGGCAAGACGCGACACTAGCGCCCCTACGGCATGAGGGCGGCATGAGGTGAACGATTTCAAAACTTTTGTATGCAAAAGTTATAGCGCACCTAGCGGCATGAGGTGAACTGTGCGTTTTGTATGCAAAATGTTATAGCGCAACTAGCGGCATGAGGTGAACGGAGGTTGCCAAGTCATTGTATGAGAAACGTCAAGAGCTGTGCGTATTACTCGTCTATAGTATTTGGTCACACTGAGTTGCGCGTTGTCGGCAACACGACGGTTGAAAACCAAGTATGTCCGAATTGCTACAGGTGAAAAATTTGTTTGCCACCAGAGAAATAACAATAATACATCCATACTATATTATAAACTTGCGAAACCCGCGCAACTTCGTTTGCGTGTAACCCGCTTTCCCGTGGGAATTTTGGAATGTATTATACTTAAAAATCTTCCATTTTAATCACTCTATCTATTACAAAAAACCGAATCAAAATCCGTTGCGTAGTTTTTAAGATTTAAGCAGACATAGGGACACACAGACCTACAGACAGACAGGAAAAGCGACTTCATTGTATGCTATGTAAAGATGCAAAAGCGTGTATGTTTGTCCGTCCTTCTTTCACGTCGAAAGTAACGAACGGACTATTAGGTGTGGGGAGACATAGGCTACTTTTTATCCCGGAAAAACATGTTATTCCTATGGGAAAAATAAAGTTTGTTATTATTGATCACAGCAAAAGCGACTTCATTTTATGCAATGTAAAGATGTAAAAGCGTGTATGTTTGTCCGTCCTTCTTTCACGTCGAAAGTAACGAACGGACTATTAGGTTTGGGGAGACATAGGCTACTTTTTATCCCGGAAAAACATGTTATTCCTATGGGAAAAATAAAGTTTGTTATTATTGATCACAGCAAAAGCGACTTCATTTTATGCTATGTAAAGATGCAAAAGCGTGTATGTTTGTCCGTCCTTCTTTCACGTCGAAAGTAACGAACGGATTATTCGGTGTGGGGAGACATAGGCTACTTTTTATCCCGGAAAAACATGTTATTCCTATGGGAAAAATAAAGTTTATTATTTTAATAAATAAATATATAGGGACAATTCATACAGATTGAGCTAGCCCCAAAGTAAGTTCGAAACTTGTGTTATGGGATACTAACTTAACGATATTATATTTTATAACAAATACATATATAGATAAACTTCCAAGAGCCGAGGCCAATCAGAAAAAGTGCCTTTTTCATCATGACCCTACCGGGGATCGAACCCGGGACCTCCTGGGTGGCGTGGTAACCATTACGCCACGGAGGTCGTCAATTTGTTATTGATCACGCGGGCGAAGTGGCTGGTAATACGGTACCTAGTAGATTTATAAATAGATTTCCATCCGCGTCTGTTCAAAGCTTTTACTATGGAAAACATAACTTCCCTGAAAGTCGATTGCGTGATGTTTATTTAAGCTTTACCCACTTTTTGTTAGGTGCTTACACTTACTCGTGTATAAGATGTTTGTCTACATTTTTTTATGATATATAAGAGGACAAACAAGCTCGCAGTTGATGGCAAGCAATCAGTGCCCATGGACTTTCAATAGTACAGGATGCGTTGCCTGGATTAGCAAGAATTAGCATAGTTTTCAAGCCCGAAGGCCACCGACTTGGTTTTAACGACTGTCATCCATTGAAAATAATTCTTTTGATATTAAATTTGAAAGATTTGTATTTTGTTTGTATCGAATAAACTATTGAACCGATTTGAAAAATTCTATCACTATCCACCAGTGGCGAAGGGTGAAATTTTACTCAGGGGAAGCCAGAGCAAAAAAAAAAATATACAGTGTTATCTTACCACAGGGATGGAGAATTCCGAATACCATATTACCATTACCATACATAAAAGCACTGATAGATATAATATGGAAAACCAAAACAGTGTTTTAAGTTTACAACTACCTACCTGTGAGCCACGAATACTTTTCGTACAAATTACAATGAAAATGTTTAGTAAAGCCATCTTTCCGTTTATAATCTATTTTCATAGAAGGAAAAGCACGGGCGTGCTGTATAATATGTTTTTTATTTTCAAAACTGTATGTTTGAAAATTATTATCCAATAAAAAGTCTGTGAGACAACAACCCACGTCTAAAATTGCAGCCATTACGAATATAAACAAAACAGACTAAACCAAAATAAACAATTAACTACTTACAACTGAAACCGATAAATTCTATAACTATAACACAATTCACACCGAGCCCTGTCCAACATTTAACCACGAAGTCACTCTAATCTATTCAAATTTACTAAATTAACAACAAACAAATAAAATAAAAACTAACAACAGTACGAGCGAAAGCACAGGCGAAAGTGAATTGAAAAAATGACATAATTTTGACAATTACAACGCGACAAAATTATAGTTGTTTTATTATTCAAGCACTAAACACATAATTAACTATATTTTTTACTTCTCAGGTTAATACCTCTGTTTATCTTTGTCGCACTAACGTAATCTGATACATGCCATCCTTGTCGTAACTCGGCGACTACCGGCTTAATATGTTCATAAGATCGGCGTGAGAAAAAGACCGCGCTAGGAACAAAATGTACGCGTAAGAAAGAGACAGCCGCTCCTAAAACTGTATGCAGCTACAACTCGGGAATTACCGGCTTTCGACGCACAGGCTAAGCGACGAATAAATAGCAATATCACAATATTGCTATTTATTATTGTATAGGCGTTTGGGTATCATTATTATGTATGAAGCGAAATCATGTTATTAGCAGAGTCGATGCTGTTAGATAATTCACTATTTTTAAAAGGGAAGCCGACAGGAATCGTGTTATTAGGACCCCTCGCCACTGCTATCCACGAGTGACATAGGCTTTATTTTTATGCCACAAAGGTGGCAAACAAGCATACGGCCCGCCTGATGGTAAGCATCACCGTAGCCTATAGACGCTAGCAACACCGGGGTTATCACTCATACGTACCCTCCCAACCCCCACAAGTGGAGCTCTGGAGACCTTACCGTAGGAACACAACAAGGCCGAGACCAATGCTATTTGGCTACGATCTTCTGTAAGCTGGAGGTCCTTCCCCAGACGGGCTGCTCCGATTTGAGCTCCGCCCGCTGTGCCCAACCTCTCATAAAGGCTATATTATATTTTCAAAAAAATTAGGAAACATTTGTAAAACCCGTGTGAAGCCGGGGCGATCTTTAAATAGAACTAAAGTGATCTAAATGAAATAAAAATACTAGTAATAAATAGCGAGTCTAGAAACCTATTTATTTTATTACCCGTAATTACCAACATTCCTCAACACTGCTTTGTTCCCAATAACAATGCGTCTATGAAATACTATGGTCTTCAGTCATCAATAATATATTATTTTTATTGTTGGCAATAAAATTAATGATAAAATAATGTTGCCATCATTATAGTATTTTATAGTGTTATTTAAGGTGCTGCCAGACAATCCTAGTCAATACTTGGATGGGTTTATAAAATCTCGAATTCCTCCATGCTTCGGAGGGCAGTTAAGCTGTCGGTCCCGACTTTTGTCGATAGGTATCAGTTGTCAAGTCAAGTCAGCGACCGTTAGGGCGCATTTAGACGACCCGAAAATTTGCTCGCTCGTATTATATTTCGTATGAGTAAAGTAGCGTTTGAAATTGAAATTACATTATAGCTGCTTTTGTTCCGAGAATAGGCCCCCAGTCTGCTTTACTTCAGTCAAGCCTGTTTGCTGCTTACAAAAAACACATTGTGGGTAAAATAATCGTGTGTACACACGCGCATACTCCATATCTGTCGGTAAATATCCCAATGTTTGAATAACGATTCATCCCTGTTGTTATAACGCTTCAACGGCAAGGACGCGTACCACACATAAAACAATTTCTATCAGAATTAGTTGATGTTTGCATTAGTTATTTTAATCTCAAAATCTAAATCATACTTGATAAAATAATTTTGCAAGTAAATTTACCGGAAATACTTTCGCTGTTGAGAAGTGCCGCAAGAAATTCAACAGATAACTTTTTTGAAAGCCAAATATAACATAAAAGTATTTTAAAGTTTTTTATGCAAAATAAGTTTAGTCAGAGTGCATCAAATTTCTGTGATCACAATTTTTTATCCTTAAAGTAATCTTCTGTTTTATAATAACCCTTTTTCATCAAGCAACTTTTGATATTCGACTTAAAAAGCAGAGGCAAATCAATAAAACAGCAGCTTGTTGACATGGACTTCCCCAGTGTGGACAATCATTATTATGTGCAGCACGTAACGAAACCCATCCAAACACTGGCCAGGGTAGATGTTATTTAACTTGTTCGTTTTAGACACAGCAACGCCATCGGTGGTTTTCTCAAAGTTATCTAAATTTGCCGCGTACGAAACCGCGGTCAATATCTTGTTATTATAAAACACTAGCGAAACCCGCGCAACTTCGTTTGCGTGTATCCCTACCCTACCTTACCCCTACCCCTACCCTACCCCTACCCTACCCCTACCCTACCCTACCCCTACCCTACCCCTACCCTACCCCTACCCTACCCCTACCCTACCCCTACCCTACCCCTACCCTACCCCTACCCTACCCCTACCCTACCCCTACCCTACCCCTACCCTACCCCTACCCTACCCCTACCCTACCCCTACCCTACCCCTACCCTACCCCTACCCTACCCCTACCCTACCCCTACCCTACCCTACCCCTACCCTACCCTACCCCTACCCTACCCTACCCCTCCCTACCCTACCCCTACCCTACCCCTACCCTACCCCTACCCTACCCCTACCCTACCCCTACCCTACCCCTACCCTACCCTACCCCTACCCTACCCCTAATTTTTTTCCGTAAGAACCTTGTACAGAGTATTAGAAAACTACAAAAAAAAAATCAGCCAAATCGGTCGAGCCGTTTTTATGGTATGTCGTGATTTTTATATATATATATATGTCGCAGTGTCGCATACGGTCATGAGTATGGACATGGACGCTAAGCAGAACGAGGGTGCGCCATCTAGCGGCGTGTTGAGAAAACGTTGCTTTGGCGCGCTTGGGCGGAGCCGTGGCGGTTGGGGGGTCGAATGGACACAGTTGGTTTTCGAGCGCCATAGAGAGTAGGACTCGTAGTCACGGAACTGTCGCGTTTTACCTAGTGTCTATTTTATATTGAGTTATATTAAGAAACTGTACCTAATAAAATGTGTGTTGTAACAGCGATTGAGAAAAAAGACCTAGACTGAGGTTTTTCTTGCGGCATTTCTTTTCCATCAGTGGTCATTCCGAAGTGCTAGTAAATTTAATAAACCTTCTTTAAGTAAAACTAAAACTGTTGTTTCTCTCATATCACGACTACCCTCGTTACGCCCTTGTGATGTTGAATTGCACATCGAATAACCGTTAGGCTATCCGACATCAGAAGTGAGATGCAAGTCGTGGTATTGAGAGTTTAACAGATCAGTCTGGTCTCACTAATGTAAAGCGTGACAAATTAACGTGACAAATCAAGAAAGTACGTGTTCGATGTACGACGGACAGTCTACTATCGTCGACTACGAGTAGTGGAGTTTGCGGACTACGAGTAGCGGATTCTACCGACAAAGAGTATCGTATGGTGGGTACTTAACCTCAAAATGTATGGAGATTCTAATATGGTGTAATTTCAGGTGTATGACCGTGCGATACTCGACGATGTGTGACGGGTAGCTGAGGCTGAGACGCGACGCGCACCAGGCGGTGGCGGTACTGGCGGTGCAGCGGCGGCGGCGTGGTGGCGGCGTGCCCCGAGTCGCAGTACAATTGAGGCAGAGACGTGCCACGACACGAGTAAACACGGGTGTGTGTGCCCGTGGCGGACTGGTAAAGTGTACCCTCCGATATTATAAAAAAAAAAAGGTCGGTGTTGATTACGTATGATGCTAAGTTTAAGCTGAAAGTGTTGAGTTGAAGCTGAAACTGTGTAAGTTGAAGCTGAAACTGTGTACGAAGTTAAGCTCATTGGTCATTTAGCACTATTCATTTAAATTAATGATTTGGAGGTCAAGGTCATTTAAAGGTTAATGCACACAATGATTTAGAGGTCAAGGTCATTAAAAGGTTAATGCTCAAAATGATTTAGAGGTCAGGGTCATTTAAAGGTTAATGCACACACAGAATAAAGTATTTTTGACTTCAACTTTGACTTTGAGATTTTTGACTTTGGAGGTCAAAATCAAATGTATCACGTGGAGAGTGAGGTTCTTAAAAGGGGTTCAAAATTTTCATCCTTTTATCGCTAGGACGCACCGTTTTCGAGATAAACGTTTTTTTTTAAATTATTTTCACTTAGTAACTTCAATGAACTCAAACAATGTTTTATTTTCGATTTCCGGACAATGGAGCGAGACGGGGATCAGCGGGTCAGCGGTGCGCAGACTCTGAAGTGGACCAGGTTTGCTCGTGATGGTGGTGAGCTGGCGAGGCAGACGGGACCACCGGCGCAGTCGAGGTGCCCGGGATTTCTTGAGGAGAGTATTGTTTGATAATTTTAAAGTGGAGACTACTGAGCAATGACGATGAATTTTAAGTTTTGAATTTTGAAAAGTTTTGTTTGTAAAGTGAGAGACACTTAAAATTAAATTTTGAGAGATAGTTGCTCAATGGTTTCGATTGTGGAGTATAATTTAGAGTTTAGTTCAAATTGTGCTCAGAAAGTAATGTGCCATTTTAAGTTAACGTACCAATTTATAATGTTGAGTCTGATGAGGACAGTGCCGGTGAAGGCCCTTCTAACTGTGTGTGAACACTTACTGTCATGGCTACTCATTTGATTAAACCGCACGCTTCAGTCGTAGTCGTAACTGCGAATTTTCGTACAGGGCGCGATGCGCGGCTGAGGGTGTGGCAGTCTATGTCTCATGGGAGACCATGTCATTGTGATGAGCACAGATGACCATGTCATTGTGATGACCACAGATGACCATGTATATTGAGTATACCGATTCCATGTGGGAATCCTTGTCTTTATGTCTCATGGGAGACCATGTCATTGTGATGAGCACAGATGACCATGTCATTGTGATGACCACAGATGACCATGTCATTGTGATGACCACAGAATTGTGATGACCACAGATGACCATGTCATTGTGATGACCACAGATGACCATGTATATTGAGTATACCGATTCCATGTGGGAATCCTTGTCTTTATGTCTCATGGGAGACCATGTCATTGTGATGAGCACAGATGACCATGTCATTGTGATGACCACAGATGACCATGTCATTGTGATGACCACAGAATTGTGATGACCACAGATGACCATGTCATTGTGATGACCACAGATGACCATGTATATTGAGTATACCGATTCCATGTGGGAATCCTTGTCTTTATGTCTCATGGGAGACCATGTCATTGTGATGAGCACAGATGACCATGTCATTGTGATGACCACAGATGACCATGTCATTGTGATGACCACAGAATTGTGATGACCACAGATGACCATGTCATTGTGATGACCACAGATGACCAGGTATATTGAGTATACCGATTCCATGTGGGAATCCTTGTTTGTGGCCTGTTAGTAATGTGTGTTGATCGTGTGACTTTGATTTTAAAATTTTGATTACCTATGTTAACTTACTATGAGGCATACTTTCTTCCTTATTTTTCTGTGTACCTACTAACCTTTTAGTCAGGTTAAGCCGAGCGAGAGTTAGCTCCATTATTTAAAATTGAGTCATTTTTATTTAAGAGTTTTGATGAAACGAAGGCAAATCTTAATAAGGTTTCTATTGGTGAAATAGTGACAAATAAGTTTTGAGTAATAAGAAAAGTTTAGTTGATTTAATTACGAGTTACTGACTTGAAATGTAATGTAATGACCGGACGTTTTGTGTCCGATGTGTCCGATGGACTTGACATTGTATGTTCGATGGACTGAACTTATTGTGTGACTCGATGCCTATGGATAGGATTGAGTTTGTGTTGGACCAACACTGTTGGTATGAGAAGTGATGCAATGTAATGCATTGTAGTATGTTAATTAAGTTTCTTTGAGTAAAGTTTTCTCATTACTACAACCGATCCCTCTGTTGTTAAGGCCAAGAGAACTGAGTAGATTGTATTGGCAAAATACATGAAGTCTAAGTACCAATTTTATTGACGTGAGTAATGATTATTTTACTGTAAGTGATTTAGTTTTGTTTTTTTTTTAATTTTGTCAAAACTGGTGACTTCAAGCTGCATATGTTGGCATGTAGTCGTAGCTCCGGTCTAACCGAAGAGTGCGCGATGCGTATCTAACTATGCATCCTATCACTGGTAAAGCGAAATCGCTGGTTAAGCGTAAAATTTTAGAATGGTCGCTGGTCAAGTGACTACTAAATTCAATGCTAGTCAAGTAACGACGAAAAAAAAAGTGATAGTGTAAAAAAAAAAAAAAACAGAGTTGTATGGCTGGTCAAGTGATACAACATTATTGAGGTTCTAAAACCAGTTTGTTGTTTGTACATGATTGTTTGATGAAACAAGGTCACAGGGATGATCTAGTGGTTGGTCACAGGGATGATCAGCTGTAACCACGACGATGGTTATGGCACCTTGCTTTTGACGAACTCTGTTATATTCGGTTGTTAATTGATTTTATTATCATTATTGGTACTAAGCTCTTCATGGTTAGGTACTTGATTTGCTAAGCTAAGTGTGTTTACTTAGAATAGAAGTAAATTGGACTTGATATTTAAACTTTGGATTTGAGTTAGAGAGAAAGTCCTATGTGTGGTCAGGAGTGACCGAACGTTGTGATGCTGTGTGAGTGTTGATTGTTTCAGAATCACACGCGGGGACGCGTGTCTTGCAGAATGGCCGTGTCGCAGTGTCGCATACGGTCATGAGTATGGACATGGACGCTAAGCAGAACGAGGGTGCGCCATCTAGCGGCGTGTTGAGAAAACGTTGCTTTGGCGCGCTTGGGCGGAGCCGTGGCGGTTGGCGGGCTCGAATGGACACAGTTGGTTTTCGAGCGCCATAGAGAGTAGGACTCGTAGTCACGGAACTGTCGCGTTTTACCTAGTGTCTATTTTATATTGAGTTATATTAAGAAACTGTACCTAATAAAATGTGTGTTGTAACAGCGATTGAGAAAAAAGACCTAGACTGAGGTTTTTCTTGCGGCATTTCTTTTCCATCAGTGGTCATTCCGAAGTGCTAGTAAATTTAATAAACATTCTTTAAGTAAAACTAAAACTGTTGTTTCTCTCATATCACGACTACCCTCGTTACGCCCTTGTGATGTTGAATTGCACATCGAATTACCGTTAGGCTATCCGACATATAGATAGTTCGTTGACACAACAAGAAGAAGAATTAACAACAAACAAGTAAAAATATGAAGTTTCATAACTACTGAACAAGATCGTAACCGTGAAAAGCCTTATAATAAAGTTAAGTCAACATTAACTTGGACAGCAAATAAAGGGTCGAAAACGACTCGATATCATAACTGGGGCTTACAAAAACTTTTCCTTGTGTATGAAAGAATGAAAATAAAGATATTCAATGTTATAATATCTTTTTTAGGGTTCCGTAGTAAACTAACAATTTTCTTATTAAGTATGTAGTTTCCATCTGTCCGTCTGTCTAGTGCCTGTACTAGACGCTTATTATAAAGAAAGAAAGAAGAAGAAAGAAGAAAGTTGAATTTTGCATGTTTGCACATAGTAAAACAAAGTGGTAGAACAAAATAGGTATTGAAAAAAGTTATTTTTAGCGTCCACCCCGTTTTGTGGTGGATTCTATAGATAGGATTCTATAGGAAGACCATTTTTTGATACAATAATCCGTTAGCGAATTATTTACATTTAACATATTCTTACATTTAATATGGCCGGTTTTCTTTGATAACATTTACACAGTTTTCTGGAATAAATTATATGTAGGTATACAACTTGGATGTAAATACAGTCTAAACATTTTAGTACCATTTCGAACCCAACTGTTGCTATTACTAATATGAAGATTTGATATCAGTTGTTTGAATCTTTAGACATGAACTACTACGACTTTAGAATGACATGGTACTAAAATGTTAATCTACTTGTGTTCCTGACTTACCAGGACATCATGAATCCAAAGAGTATAAAATGAATATTACATAGAGTAAGCGATGTATGATGACCCTATTTGCATCTCGGACCAAAACCACGGAATAACCACCCTTATATGGAAATGTATCAATGTTTATGGCACCCATAATATTTGTTATTCCGAAGTCTCAACACACTGAAATATTCCATCAACATACAAGCGAAAATGTACCTTATTGCAATATGCTTAAAGGCGTTATACCCTGTTGACACGATTGATGTCGGTTTTCTTGGTTGAGAGGAGATAATTTCGACGCTTTTATCTTTATTGCCTAACATATGGATAAAACTCAAGAACTCAAGATTGAGTTTCTTTTTAAAAATTTTGTAATATCTAATGCGCGGAATACACAGAGGACGGTACCGTGTTGCGCGCGGGTCGGGCGCGGGGTGAAGGCGAACGTGACATTTTATATAATTGTCAATTGTTAACATACGCGTTCGTTGTTAATGATTTATAGATTGTTTTTTAAAATTTTGCGTAATAATCAATAACTATCTAAGGTAAAACACACAGGGGATGAACGCAGGTCATGCCGGGTATAGACTGCTGTAAGAAATATCATCTTTCCACCAGAATTCCCATAGTGTGGACGACTTGCGCGCACCAACTGTGCACACTACGCGCACGAACGAAGCATTCAGCTTGTGCTCGATGGAGGAAGAAAACGTAAAGAAAACAAAGCGCTGCGTCCACACTATGAAATACTTGTTTCATGTTACAGTCAGCAGTCTGAACCCAGCAACGCTTGCGGGCGCTGCGCTGCCGCGTGATGCGCGTATGTGGGGATATCGGCGGCCGCGAGGCGGACTCATGGCTGAACTGTGTCCACACCGCTCCCGCCTTGCATCCATACTCTGTGTGTTTTGCACTTAAATATAAAAATATACTTACCTAGTCTTAAAATTTTAGTAAAGAACACTTGATATATGGTGGCACTCGTTATCTTCCTATAACGTAACCTGAAACAAGACAAAAATAATATTAGTAAGTACACGAAACACCAAATTAAGATTTTAAAAAAAACGGGCATACTTTGTAGTTTATTACAGAGACTTAGGCCTTCACAGGTACTTTGGTCATTTACAACTTGTTTTATAAGTTAAAGTATAATTAGATTAACATCCTTACATATTATAAAACAAAGTCCTCCCGCGCGTCTGTCTGTCTGTCTGTCTGTTCGCGATAAACTCAAAAACTACCCAACGGATTTTCTTGCGGTTTTCACCAACGGGTAGCCTGGTTCATGAGGAAGGTTTATGTATAAAATTTGTCAGGATTTTATGTAAATTGGCTGAAATATAAAGATTATTATTGGGAGTGTCGGAAAAAACCAACCCGCTTGGGAGCTGTCGACGAAAACGCTGGCTAAACCCTTTGAGATATAACAAAACAAAAATTATAGGATATTCCTCTTATTTAGGTCTCCAAAAAAGCCCGCGATAGCATATATTTATCGTTTACGGATAACTTACTATAAAATAAAAAGCGATTTCCGAGTTGACGACTTGACGACCTCTGTGGCGTAATGTTTCCACCGGACCGCCATCCAGGAGGTCCCGGGTTCGAATCCCGGTCGGGTCATGATGAAAAACGAACTTTTTCTGATTGGCCTGGGTCTTGGGTGTTTATCTAAATAGTATTTGTTATAAAATATAGTATCGTTGAGTTAATATCCCATAACACAAGTTTCGAACTTACTTTGGAGCTAGCTCAATCTGTGTGATTTAAAAAACAAGGTCCTGCTTGTCATAAAAAGGCAGCATTTTTGCGTGTAACATACGTATCATGACTTGCTTTATATTTGTACTGTTGAATACGTTGGGGCAAGACAATACATCAACCAGTAGAACGCTCCGTCAATCAGCTGTCCCGTCTTGATTAGACGCCCTGATTTACGCTCACTGGACAGTGGCCTTGGCCTTTATGTTGCAACCTTTTTCAGGTTCCCTATTAAAATAACAAGGAATCATAGTTTCGTCATGTCCGTCAGTTCGTCCGTTGTACGCGCCAAAATACATGTCTACATACATATTAACTGTTCTAACAAAGTACCTACTTGCAAAGCGGGAATGAATGTTTTTTTCAAGTCATCCCATCGTGTGATGTCAGACCACGAGAAACAGTTCTCCCTCGTGGACCTAGTAATATGATAAAAAAGCAGGGCCACAAAAAACGGGGCATTGGATAGCTCTTTTAAAAACATTCGTATGGAAAGACCATTTTTTATTACAATGATCGCCGTTTGAAAATTATTTACATTTTACAATTATATTTTTGCCCCTATCTTCGAAACTTTTAGGTCCCCCCTCCCCCTATCTCCGAAACTGTTCTGTTTAGAAATTTGAAAAAATTCACGGTAGTATGATGACGATGACCCTACAAAAAACTATAACGGTAAAGTAGGCTCTACTATGTAGTTACCGAGTAATAGTCGACGAATTTCATTTCTATGAGATTGCACTCATCTGCGAGAATTCTATAATACTAGTTTTATTACGCGACATTTCAGTATATCCGCATAAAATTCATAATTCAATAAGTTCCAAGTTTTACGGTGAAATAACTTTGTGAACGAACTGAATAGACTTTGAGATCCCTTTATAGGGGCTGTAAAAGCTGTAAAACTTTATTGTATTTCGCGAAACAAAAGAGTTGAAGACTTTTGAACATTATTAAAAAGTGTTAGTAACCCTTTAACAATCCTTATAAATATACTAGGTATAGGAAAACAGATCACTTCAAAAGATGATATTTCCCAATGCCTTCCACCAAATGCGTTCTTCCGCTTTCTGTCATCCATCCGCATCAGTTCCAACATACAGTAGAACATAAACACTCCGCCTTTTTTGAATTTGGTTAAAATCAAGAACAAAAATCTCAAGAATAGAGGAATAAACAAAAAGGATATATCCAATCTCATTGGTAGCAGGATATGAGACAATCGGCTACTTATAAATCTGATCTAATAAATAAATTGATCGATCATGTAAACGAACGATCGATGGATAACAAAAAGGGAATGTTAAGAGATTCAATATTGTAAGTAATCACGCCTACATTAATCCTCCGAATACATACGGATATAAAGAATATTAGAACAAGAATTCGATTTTCTACTGATTCATCATTCATTCTGGATTTATAGACGCGGCGGGGAACAATTTTATACTCACGTTCTTGATGTTGCTTATGTTGTTCATTAGAACAAAGCGCTTTGCCTCATATTTTCTAAAGCAGTCAAATATTTTTTATTCAAATAAGCCTAATAAAAGCTCTTTCCATCCGTTCCATAGTTTGTTTCCTACCACCAGTTCAAACGACAGATTTGTAATAAGAAGAACTGCCTAAAGGAATGGAAATCGCTGCCAACGTCCATGTTTCCGGAAAGATAAAGTGGTCAGTTTAAGGCAATAGTGAATAGTTTACTACTGAGTCAGCGATGTACCCTCTTGACCGCCTACCATCAGGTGACACTGTGGTCAATCGCTGGCCAGTCGTACCAAAAAAAGATTTTAGTAAATTATCATCAGATTTCCTCGTTCTATTTAAAACCTTTCTACTCCATCTAATATCCTTCTGATTAAATTTGTAGTGAGTCATATGTTTAAATCAAATCGTTTATTCTGAAAAGTCATATGAGATTGCAACTGTACTAGTTACAAAAAATAGGAATGCGTCTGCGTCGTCTACTATGTCTTCGCCTCTTCAAGTAAACACTGTGGATCTGTAACTTTGTTCAACCGCAAGCACTGTGTGTCCACTTGCGCAAACCATCATTAGTCTTCGTCAAGCCGCTGTTTAACTAAACTATATTTGGTAAGATTGAAAGGAGGGAGTAATGACGCGTTAATTTATAATGTACCTACCGGCCACCGGCTAGTACACTGATTGATAGGTATGCTTAATAGAAAATCCACTATAGCGAGAACAAAGAGTATAGTGGCTCGTATATGGGCAGTACCACCTTCTTACAGAATATAGACGTGACATGTCGATGCCGATGTGTTTCTTACGATGAATGAGAGAGCCGATAGTCTTCACCCATCATTGCTTTATAATCCCTTCATGGGTGGGCAACGCATCCAATATCTTGTAGTCGTGGTGATGGTGATCCGCTAAGTCGTTTGTCCTCGTCTATCATTAAAAAAAACACAGATTTCGTGCCTCACACGACTATCGAGTACATTGGAAATGAATCTACGGAATTCGAAAAAATATTGTCGCTGAGCGACGATAAAGTCGGGATAAGGAAAATGTTACAAAATAAAACTACAACGTTTTTGACTTTGTTCAAAAAGGGCAAACCTACAGGGCAAACCCTTAACCCGATCATCTTTGTTTTAGACTCAAATTATAGCTGACTAAATTGTCCAGAGGAGTTTTTCTCAATTTTCTTATAACATTCTTCGTTTCTAAAATATCGAGCGCCAAAATCAAAAATTCGGAAAGAAAATGATTTTTAATTTCACAATTTCGGCTATAACTTTTTTTGTTTTCGACTTCCTCAAATAATTCTAATAATAAGTTTTACACCTTACAGCTCTCGTGAGTCTTTTGAGCCTTTTCTGAATATCATATATTCACAACTCTCTGAGATATAAGGAGATCGCACTTTTTCGTGAAATTGGAGCCTACACTGGAGCGAACGAAAAGACATTTCCAATGGCAAAAAGGTTAAGATTAAAATGTGTTACTGAACAGCCCGTATGTACTGTTATTGACTAGTTGACGGTGTGAACTGTGAAGGTTATATGAAAACTAAAAATAGAATTAAGACAATATTTATTCATTGCACAAACACAAGACAATAGAACTAAATAATAGATAAAACAAACAAGAATTATAAACAAACATATTATTATGAACAATAATTTATTTTCGTTACACAAATGCCTTCACATAAATGTTTTGCCTCGAGCGTTAATCGAACCCGCGCCCTCTGATGCCGAAGGTAGGATTACTACTAACAAACCACACCGGATTGTCTTGAAGATGAAAACTATCTTTAATTCATTAATTAGAAAGAGCTCAGAAGATGATTTTGAAAGTAAGCCTGGAAAGGCAAAAATCTCAGTTATTTCCAACCACCGAACTCATATTAATATGTGTTTCGTTAACTGTTATGTGTGAGCACGCAAACTTGTCTATGGACAAAGTAAAAAATGTGGCGGGTACTAGACGACATTACGCGGTATGTGAGCCTTTTGCTGTCAACACCACTTTTGCAAAACGACAAAGTAAAAAATGTGGTGGGTACTAGACGACATCCCTCATTCCCCTTGACATTACGCGGCCGCGGTATGTAAACCTTTTGCTGTCAACACCACTTTTTGCAAAACGTTTCTATCTTTCCCGCGGTGGGATTCTATACAATAAACTCAATAAACACCACTTTGGTGTATATAGTAAACTTGCAAACGAGAATGTAAAAATATCAACATACCTACATAGTCTCGATTACGATGACACTGAAAAATTACTTGAAATAATAGTAATAATGAATAAACTAAAAAGTAATATAAATATTTATGTAGATATAATATAATATGTAATAGTTACACACACACATGAAAAATAGGCACGTATACGCGAGTACACACACGCACACACCCAACCCAAACTCATACATATACAAGCGCATCTGACGGCGTCTGTAACAAAATCACGTGCAGATGTCAACCGGTCCGGACGTTAAACAACCTTTTCTTCAACCTTTTCTCCAAGACACTAAATTTTTGCAATACTATCTATGCAGGGGAACCTGGTATCCTAAGATACAGGCTTCGGCTTTGTTTAGGCTCCAGGTCTCCCACAAATTGCATTTTGTCTTGTAAATTTGTAATTTACAATTTAAATTAATTACAATAACTTGTAATTTGTGAAGAAGAACAAAATAATTTTTATTTTATTTTGTTATTTTAATCATTTTTTTACTAGATTCCTCATCATTATCACATTTCTCATTAAAATGACCAAAATTGAAATATTCCTCAATTTCTTGTAGTGTCCGATCTTTTGTTTCGGGAAGAATATAGTTTAGTACACATAACATTATTGATAAAACTATACCAAATACCGCAAATGTCCCATACACCTTAATTGAGATCATTAAATATGGCGTAATTTTCAAATTTATCATTAGAAACAAGGATAAAATTATCCCGGATATAGCCACTCCAGCTCCTCTTTGAGCTAAAGGAAACAATTCACCGAGTAAAGACAATGGAATACTAGTGCATCCTAAATTAGCAAGTACAAAATATAATACAAATAATAATATAGGTATGTATGGATGATCACTAGAAATAATTTCCTTTGCTTCTAAATATAAATATGTACAAGCAGATAATAATACAAATGCAGCTAATAATCCACTGGTTAATAATAAAGTTTTTCTCTTAAACAATCTTATTAATTGTGAAGACATAATTATACTAGCTGTTATTATCAAATCTATTCCTAAAGTAAAATAATAAGAGTTATTTTTATCCTTAGTAATTTCCTCTACGATTTGTATAGCATAAGTTGGGAAGATGTGTCTTCCACAGCACTCTATAATAAATCCACAAACAAAAACAATAAGCAAGGGTTTTGTAAAGTTTTTTTGTGTGAGCTGTTTCAATAAATCCATTGACTTCGTCCAAAAGTTTTTATTTGTTGTAACAACTAATTGTCTTGCTTTCTGAGCTTTAAATAGATTTTCTAATTCCAGTTGAGTATCATCGTTCTCCCCTCTTAACCAGAAGAATACTTCCTCACTCTTTTTAAATTCTCCTTTCTTCGCTAACCATGAAGGACTTTCGTGCCATGTCAAGATGATAATGAAAGCCGATATTTGTGGTATTATACCAAAACAAGCGATAGTTCTCCAATGAAAATAGTTACCTAGGATATGGACAAGAGTGATACCGAGGTAAAGAGCTGCAGTTTTTAAGGTTAAAAACATCCCCCTATATTTGGGACTAGTGTATTCACCAACTACTATTGGTCCCATACTAGCAAGTGCACCACCAGTGATTGTGCCAAGAATTCTGCCGCATATTAACATACGCATATCATTAGCAATGTATATGAGGATCCAGCCAATGATTTCTGGGACGATATACAAGAAATATGGCCTCCGCCTGCCAAATATGTCTGTGAGAATTGAGGCGGATGAGGCTCCAATGAGGTTGGCTAACCCGGCGACTGATGCTGAAAAAAATATTACTTTATAAGACTGTGTGATGTGATCCACTGCAATGCAACCTGCTCTCTCCTAACAGTCTTCTCTGGTGAAAGTTACACATTGTAGGTATTTGACTTTGGTTGGCATCTATCTCAATTCTGGTCTTTTGTGGGAGCCTTCCGTTTACTGTTAGGAATTATTGGGGGACTTTTCGAATTATGGACTTCGAAATATAAAATTATTTTTATTTAAGCAGTAGCGTATAGGCATAATCATAAAATACATTTAGAACAAAAAGAAATTATACCAAACCATGATGCTGCAGCGAGATCGGCTTTTAAAGGAGAATCTGGCGCTTGAAGTGCCGGTAAGAGACAAGCTGGGAATCCCATCATAAATCCTTGGCCCAGAAGACTGAGATATACTCCTAATACTGTCCACGTCTGGAAGTAAGTGTTCTATTTAAAAACAAATTATATTTTCCAAGTTTAAAGCAGTCATTGCTCGGTCAATCCAGATTGAGATTAGAAGGTCGCGAAGCGTAATAGATTGATAATCCTATCCGACTAATATTATAAAGGCGAAGTTATGTGTATGTTTGTTATTTCTTCAAGCTCAAATGGCTGGACAAATATTATGATATTTAGGTAGGGCACTTTTTATCCCGAAAAGTACGTGACTCCTGTAGGATTTGATCACAAGTCTGATATAGGTGGCGCTGTGCATACATAAATACAATACGGGTTTCACTAGTATTAATTTATATTGAACAACCATTACCAGTACACTGTTCGCTACTATCGGGTGCTAAACTCAATATAAATATCAACAATTATAAGTCCATTGCAATCTGTGACCTCGACCGATTTGAAAACCGTAGGTTTTGGTTTTAACAATATTTGAGAATTATGTATCAAGGTGTTCTATGCCAACAGGCATAGTGCACCTTGAAATGATTTTTTATTTCGTTCTGTCACCAATTTAATTATAGTGTGTACATTAATTAAAAAGTAGTTTTATAATATTAAGCATCTATGAGCTACACCGTGGACTGACGGACATGGCGAAACATAATCACACTAAAACGAGAAATTTGTCCGTCCATTATAAAAAAAAAGTTAAAAAAACCTTACTTGCTTCAACAAAGGAGACATCCATTTTGATTCTCTGGTCATCGTTTCAGAATAAAACAATAACTACGTATTTTAAATTGTTATCTAAGCATGCGTTATTAATATTGCTTATGGCTTAAATTTTAATGTTACTTTAGTCTCCGTTTTTTATAGTATTCACTTGAATTTAAAAAAAGCCAAATTAAGTGCAATTATTGAATAATTTAATTCTAATTAAATATATAAAAAAGACACGTAGACTGATAACGCCGTGTAGTATATGAGTGACGCTACATTCTCGTTATCAATATCTTAACAACAATATTAACTATTCCATTAAGGTCCTTGCATATTAATACTAGTCTATTTTTTATGAAACGAGTACCGATAATTTTAACCGCGTTGCAATTGGTCCACGTAATCATTGATTGCTATTGGTTGAGTTAGGATTGCGAGCATTGGGGTGGTTGTCGGGATACCTCCACGTGGTCCACCCCGGGCAACGCCGGCGCGTCCTTGCCGGCGGCTGAAGTCCCGACACGTGGGTCCCCTTCCTGCGCTCGAGTTGCGGCGAGCCGCTGGTTGAGGGGGACGAGCGGGGTCCGGTCCCTGCGATTCGCCGGGTGCGGGTTGCAGGCAGACGGGTGTGTCCACTGCCTGCGCTCGGCTCGCGGGTCGACGCGGACGCCCTAGTGGGCGCCGGCCTAACCAGCCGGCGTGCGGCGCATACCGTAACCCGTGGGTCCTCCACCCACGGGCCGGGGGCCTTGGCTTAACCACCCGGGCCGCGAGGAAGACAACCTCTATAAAAATCACGAGCGGAGCTGACGGCCGCGCCACGCTGAATAAGTGTGGTGTGGCCGTTGGCTGGCGGTCGGCACAGTGGGTGCGATCGGCGAGTGGACGGGGACCATAGCCCAGCCGAGACGGCGGGCCGGGGAAGGCTCGTCGTCTTGAGGGGGCGATGGTCCTCGGTGTCGGCAGTGCACCTGGATGCGGTGTACTGCTGACGGAGCGTATCGGGGGCGATCCCGTGGCCCCGCCACACAGGGCAAGAGGCATCCCGTCAGTTTTTAGTGGTAAGTTCCACAGTCCCCACCGTGTGCTCCCCGGGCGGTGGGGCTGCCACAAAGCATTTTTCTGACGAAAAAAAAAAAAAAAAAGGATTGCGAGCATTGCTATAGGTTGATATTAGGAACCATTTGAATTTGTCAGTATCGGAAATGTGCTAATACCACATGCTAATACTCAGTACTCCATTGTTTAAACAGACTATAGGAGATTTGAAATTACGACACTTCAATTTTCTTAATTTGTATTAACAAATGAAAGAGAGAATACTGAACTTTATTTAAGAAACTAAACCTTATGCTTGTATGCACACGTGTTTATTTACAATGCAATGAATGAAGTCCATTTTTAGCATATTTCCCCGGAGCATTAAGCCAGATTTCATGGCGTGTGCCCTGAGACTGCAAGAAATCAGTTTTCAGACTGAACCGAATAGGTTGACCTAGTTACAAGCTAGTTCATAAAAGTGTTAAATTTTTTTTCGTTAGTCGTAATGCCGTTGGAAAATAAAAATAATAGAAGTATCAAAGACATGACATCTTCCTTCAAATCATCTTTTACCATTGGCCATTTTGCTTTTGTTTCCGAAATGGTGGTAGTTTCTAGAGTAGATTTATTTATTTGTACACTTCGACAAGAGAGAGTGCCTGTGAAGGCTTTGTAAAAAAAAAATTTCATTTGCATATTAAAAATATTACACAGCGTTCTCTTACTATATAAGAAGCTATCAAAACTGAAGTAGTCTTGGTAAAAGGGTGATTCCAGAAAGGTGGGCTGAAGTTGTAGTGTAATCCTAACCGGACGGAAAAAAAGGGTTAGGGGTAGGCGTCCAACATAATTGCATGTAGTTTTAGAATTGGCATGTGACGCGAAGGATAAAATAAACTAGCAGTCAAAGTAGAAAGAAACCAGAAGTATTACTGTTTTTTTTCTACAGCTGTCTGTATCACCAAAACGTATCTAGTCAATTTTATTTACGGTGTACCCCAGGGTAGGATGTTAGGTCCTTATCAAAAAATAAATTATTCATTGTTCACCAATTCAAATACGAACGTGAGTTACATCGAATAACTTAAAAAACAACTTTTTTGTTTTTATTTGAAACCAGCGCAACCTGTTGCAACTTCGTTTACGCGTATCCCGTATAAATTTTGGAAAATCCTTTCTTATTGGATACATGCGTCATACAAAGAACACATTCTCCAAGTTTCAGGTCTACTATCAGAGGTATAGCGGCTGTCCGTTGATCCTGCTTCGCACGGGTTCTAGTTAAGATCCCTAATTTTACCCCTTTATGTTACCCGGGGATGATTTTGATTTTGATTTTGATCGTGTAGCTTTCCAACGAAGAAATAATTTTTCAAATGGATCCACTAGTTACGGAATTCAATGCAAACATTCAAGTCTTTCCTTTATAAAATATACTAGCGCCCCGCCCCAGATTCGCACGGGTTTTTTAATAGGGATTCCTAATTTTTTTTTGAAAACAAAACAGCCTAAGTCACTTGGGTATGGCGTAGGTGAACGGTGAAAGAATTTTTGAAATCGGTCCAGTAGATTTTGAGTTTAAAATTACAAATCTTTCCTCTTTATAATATACTAGCTGACCCGTGCCCACTTCGTTGGGCATAATGTTAATAATCCTTTTTTAGTACAGGCGTTCGTAAGAAACGCTTTCATTCGACTGTTTTTTCTCCGATTTACTTTGCAAAACCGACTACCACGTAAAAGCCTTTTTATTTTTTGGTTTTTTAAATAACCTATGACACTCAGCAATAATGTGGCTTTCTATTGGTGAAAGAATTTTTAAAATCGGTTCAGTAGATCCTGAGATTACCCCTTACAATTTAACAAATATACAAACACACAAACTATACTTCTTTATAATATTAGTATAGATATAGATGTATAGAAGATAACTCCTACTGTCCACGAAAATACATATTTTTTTATATTCCAATAACAACTAAAATAAGTGCCCTTTAACACACAATGTAGGGTACCCGTAAATTGCGAAGTTGTGTTGCCCATTGTCCCGGTATTGACTATAGAGTTATGAATTCGTACAACACAGTAGACCAATTGTGTTTTATTGTAATGATAAATAA
This sequence comes from Endotricha flammealis, assembly GCA_905163395.2. Classification (NCBI taxonomy): domain Eukaryota; kingdom Metazoa; phylum Arthropoda; class Insecta; order Lepidoptera; family Pyralidae; genus Endotricha; species Endotricha flammealis. The sequence goes on along the minus strand of LR990862.1, from coordinate 15,404,651 downwards.
ATAATGTATTTCCGAAATTATGGTAGTTTTTAGAGTAGCTTATTTATTTAATGCTAGGGAAACCTGCGTAACTTCGTTTGCGTGTCACCCGCTTTCCAGTGCGAGTTTTGAAAAAAATTATGGGTTGCCCAAAAGAGAGCATTTTCTTTGTATGAGGTTTCAAATCTCTAATGTTTATACATATGTATGCGGATGCGATTATGTTATATATATTTTTTTAAATCCTACCAATATTATAAAGGCGAAAGTTGTGTGTATGTTACTTTTCACGCTCAAATGGCTGGGCCAATATTTATGATATTATGTATGTAGATAGCTGATACTTTGTATTAACACATAGGGTACTTTTTATCCCGAAAAGTATACGATTCCCGTACGATTTGATCAAAAGTCTCATATAGATCTCTGCCGTGCATAAATAAATACTCGCAAAATTGCTCGAGTTTTACTAGCGTATACAATATAAAATCGCATCCTACTTCTTTTAATTAAAAAAAATGTACTGTCCCACCACGAGCCATGACATACATTTAGGTATTTACACTATATGTAAAGTATGTAAATTAACACTATTATAATTTAGTTATCTATCATCTACGTATGCACTGACAATTATGTGTGCGTACATTAAGGTTATTGTTCATATTAATCACATTGAGTACCATTATACAAATCAGATGAAAGCAGAATAATTAATGAACAACCATTTAGTTCATGAATACGGCACCTACACAGTATAACGGGCGATTTCGACAAAGATTCGGATTCATATAAGATGAATGAATAGAATATGCTTTATATAATTTATTTGATGTAAGAGGTTGGCAGACAAGCATGGCTGTCACCTGATGTTACTACACCCAGTTGAGTAATCACCGCCACCCATGGAGCACATGAAACCGGGCTTTTGTTTTTTTATTTGCAAAACACAGAAAAAATACAGTAAGTATAAACAGATGACTTACAGACTCGTGTTTTTGTAACATAACGGCCTTATTGCTACTATTTATCACATAATCCATCGTATTTCATATTGTCGTCTCCCACATTGTTCAAGATTTTTTGTAAGTAGCCCTTTCAATTCTTTCTACTTACCACACACCTAGCACGATAACGACTTACAGAAAATGTTTGTGTACACATACCCCGTCAAACCGCAATTAAGCAGGGTAGTTAAAGTATTCCCTTCCCTTTAAAATACCTTCTTTTAAATAATATATGGCGAAAGAATAAACAGTTGTTGACGGTGATGATGATGATGATGATAAAATGAGAAAATAAGAAAAAAAAACTTACCTAAAAACAACACTAGTTCCATCAGTTTCTAAATGCACCGCTTCAGTCAAAGACCATTGCAACACCACACCGCTTCTGTCCTCCAAAGGCCCGCTCACAACCCTCGCAGGCACAAACCTATTTCTGAACCTTCGCCCTATCTTCCTAAACCCAAGCACCGAACGCTCATCCCTGCTATGATACCTTGGCCTAAAGTAATATCCGTCGAACACGTAACTGTCTTTTGCTGTCCTGACCTCATCTAGACTGTCCACATTATACCACTTGTGTTTAGAACGTTCGGTTCGCGAATGCTTAGGTATGAAGTATGGCACAGGTTCTTCATCACGGCAGGGCTTCTCCGCAAATGTGGTTGGTGTGAAGTTGCCCCTGATGAAGTTGTCGACGATTGAGTATAGGACGTAGTCTTGGAGGGCACCTTCGTCGAATTGCAGGTGAACTGGAAAGAAGGAGAAGAGACTGTTAGTGTTGTGCCTAACAATGATATTGTTTTGGGATTCTAGCAGAATTTTATCAAGTGCAGCATCTAGCACTAAACTCAACATAATTTACACATCGCCACCTGATCCCAAAGTGACCTAGGCTTAATCTACTTGTGTTATCCATATTATATATTACAACGTATGTATATATTATTGTAAATTATACAGGTATTTAAAATACACAGTAAACACCCAGACACGAGAACCAATGCAAATGCTATCACATAAATGTTTGCCTGTATATTATTTTATTAAATTTGACAATTAAAAATCTTCATTTTCATACTAGAACAGCAAAAAAACACAAATTCACTCCTTGGAAATGGTAAAACACCGCTAGAAACATAACTATAGCAACAAAAACCGGGTATACAAGCCTCAAATCGATCGTAGACTATCGATCTTTTTTTTTAATTTGTGACCACCTGAATAAATAATCATATAGAATATTAATAATTGCGTTGACCTTCGATAGTTTGAAAGTAAATAGTATCAAATGTTATTTGCTGACAGTAATAACTGAAATGAAGCTGTTCGATCAAACGCACGCCGAATCGGAAGTTTCGGCAAACAACCGGGGATGCCCCAAAAATGTCCAATGAGACCAATTTCCTGGGACCCTATTATTACTTCGCTCGACATTTGTTGATTTTATTCGATTTGAAATCATTATTCAAATGTCAGCTGTACATTTCATTTTTGTTATCTGTTTTTCTGTTTTCTTCATATTCATCCATACTAAATGTAAAATGTAAGGTAAAGTGTATTTGTCTATTTGTGTGTCTTTCTTTCACGTCGGAAATAACGAACGGATTGAATTTTTTTTTCTGGGGAGGGGTCTTTATCCCAGAAAAACATCTTATTCCCGTGGAAAAAAATTATGGCAGATCCTCTAGACCGCGACGAAGTAGCGGGTAACAGCTACTACTTATTTCATATTTATTTATTTCGTAACATTAAAATTATTGATTGCTAGTGAAACCCGCGCACTTCGTTTGCGTGCATTTATTTTTGCACAGCACATCTATTTCAGACTTTTAATCAGTGCCTACGGGAATCGCGAACTTTTCGGGATAAAAAGCCTATATCAGCTATGTGTTAATCCAAGGTATCAGATTAAATACATACATACCAAATATCATAAAAATTTACCCAGCCATTTGAACGTGCTCTTCACTTTAACAAATATACACATAACTTTTGCCTATATAATATTAGGATGATTAATGCAAAATGTGAATTAATTTTAAAAAAATGATTAATATGTCTGTCCATACAAAAATTCGTTGCTTAGAGTTTTTCTGCGTTTCAGAAACTGGCAGTTAATCACTCTTCCGTTTGATGGTAGAAAATAGAATTATGATGATTAGGGAAAGTTCCTGTGTAAGGGTAGGTTTAATGGATATGATTTCATTATGCGATTTGTCTGTCGCGCAACACCAGAATAGACATCTTCTGTGGGAACGATAGAGGCATGATACATTGTCTTCATGGTATACACGTTAAATGTATCCGATTAGTGCCATAGCATTAGCGTAAGTTCGATTTCCGAACAAAGTTAAAATATAGTGGTCTTGGACCTCACAACTAATTCAATCAGAAATAAATTAGATAGAGTAGGAATTATTGAAAGGACTACGCTCCTTAGCAACTACAATACAATACAATACAAACTCTTTATTGCACCAATAAAATTACATAAAAACAAAGTAACAATGTAAAAAAGAACGCAATAGGCGGCCTTATCGCTATGCAATTTCTTCCGGGCAACCAAATTGCAAAGGAACGTTGCTAATTGAAAAAGGGGACAGGTGGCTACGTGAGAGATAGAAATTTTAAATAAAAGGTACTAGAGAGATGGAAAATTGAGGGAAATCGATTGCAGAGCACCACGGTCTGATTACAATAGCATTACAATTGTAAGGATCAGACGATGTGAAGAAGAAGGGTGCATCCCAGTAGTACCCCGTACCTGTAGTATTATAGAACTGTTGAGATATTCACCATGCTATTCACCCATCCGATACTTAACACTATAATATGAGGTGCCTCAACAGTTCTATACAACCACAGGTATGGGGTACTACTGGGATGCACCCAAGAAGAAAAGATTCGAGCGAATGGCGAGAAAGAGAGAGCTATGTATGAAGCATCCAAACAGTTGGGATGCTGCTGAGACTGGAACCCTATTGTATGTACCCAAATATAAAAAGATATTTCGATTACTATTCTATAAATATCAATATTTGTATTAAGCCTAATAAATCAAATTTCTATTTGTGCGATCACTCAAGGAATTGGGCGTCAGTGACAGCTCATCGCTAACCTACGCAGGAGAAATATGTTTTGTTACTTCCATTTAGGGCTGGCACCAATATTTTGGCAGACGGCACTCGACGTCATGAGTTTTAGAAAAAAATAAAGAAATAAAATGTTTTATTTATTTTCTTACTTACATGCAAAAACTTAAAAATAATTAACATTTAATTTAAAAAAATTGTAAAGTCAAAGTAAAAAATACTTTATTCTGCGTCATTTACAATGAGAGATTAGATAGTAGGCACATATTATTATTCTGCATTAAATCTATACTAATATTATAAAGAGGAATGATTGTTTGTTTGTTTGCATTGAATAGGCTCCGAAACTACTGGACCGATTTCAAAAACTCCTTCACTAGTAGAAAGCTACATTATCAGGGAGTGACATAGGCTATAGCTTTTCCCGAAATTCAATGTGGTTCCCATGGGAACGGGTCCGGAACTTCACGCGGACGAATAATAAATAAGACCACATTGTGTATTATCGTGGGCGCTCAACCTACAAAGCCGAGATTTTGTATTGAGGATCCCTTTATGAAGTGGACATTAACACGGACAGGAATTTTTTTAAATTCCCTAAGGGAAAGGGAGTAATAGGATTGTAAGTGTATTATCGCAGGCACTCAACCTCGAAAGCTGAAATTTGGTATAGACGTTCTCTCTAAGATGTTGACAAGGACAAAGATGGGGTTTTATATAATTCCCACGGGAAAGGGAGTAATAGGACTGTAAGTGTTTTATCGCAGGCGCTCAAGCTAGAAAGCTGAAATTTTGTATAGAGGTTCCCTTTATAATGTTGACAAGGATAAAGATGGGGTTTTATGAAATTCCCACGGGAAAGAGAGTATTAGGATTGTAAGTGTTTTATGGCAGGCGCTTAACCTAGTATTAAATGGAAGGAGGGTGCGCACGTTGGCACATGGGTAAGCATGCAACCAGTGACCGGCCTCCTTCCTTGACACAGCTCTGAGTCGTGCTTGGTTGGCATCAGTGCTGTTATTCAAAAGCAACAAGTTTTGAATTTCTTCACAACAAATCTTATCCCAGCTCCGTTGTGAATTTGGGTTTTCCGGTAAGTTTTTGGTTGGGTAGGCCATTTTCCAGGCGTGCTTTTGGTGTAGAAACATTAGGCCCGTGGGGTTCCAGTGCGTTGTCCTTTTTTAGGGACATCGCAAAAAGGCTGCGACAAACCACTGGTGACCCAAAGGCTGGCAGTTACTTCGCTCAACGGATCTCTATCGCCGTTCAGCGAGGTAACGCTGCTAGCATTTTAGGCACCCTGCCACAGTGACCATGTCTTTTTAATGCTTAATTTTAGTTTTTATTGTTAGTTTCGTTTTAATTAATTTTATATAATGTTGTAACAATACGTAATTCATTGTATAATACATAATAAATTTTTGAGTATTCCATCTCTTGTTTGAATTATAATATCACTACTACTCTACCTGTGTTGTACTTTAATGACAAATATTTAATGAGATAATGAGGATGGGTTATTTATTTAAACTTTATTAACCACCATATATGGGTACACAATATATAAAAGGTGGACTTAACGCTAAAAGCACTATCTACCAGTCAACCTTTGGGAAGTGAATGGGAAATGGGAAGGGAAATGAAGAAATTCACGAAATGTTTCAAATTATATGACATATAATAAATAATATGTAGTTGTAAAACAAGATTTTCCTTAATGAGATACTAACAATTACATATACTAAACACATACATTAATATCATATAAGAATACATACTTACTAATATATAAGTTATTGCTTAGTTTTAGTTTTTATTGTTAGTTTAGTTTTTAATTTTTATTGTTAGTTTAGTTTTAATTATTTTTATTGAATTTCAGGTTATTTAATTATGTATTTTACCAATAAACCTAGTTATTTTATAATCAACTAGTTGTTGCCCGCGGCTTCGCCCGCGTGATCTTTTTCTGGTTAATATTATAGGCTATAAACAAATAACGTAACATCCTATTGTTAAAATAAATAGACCAGTAGATTCAGAGATTACTACTTACTACTTATTCTTTATTGCACATAAATAAATAAAAAATACAGTAATAGATACAGTGTACAAAGGTGAGCTTATCTCTTTAAGAGATTTCTTCCAGCCTACCCAACCGTGTGTCATACAAGTTGTACAAGGGCGGTAAACAATTTTATATGTGCCAATTTATACTACTACATTCTAAATTCTAATACGTTTCATAATAAAAAAAGTGATGTACTTACACACAATAAATAAATACATTATACATACATACAATAAATAAAAATATAATAAATATATAAATATATATTACTACTATATATTATCTTGTAAATTGCTCATATTTAAGTGAACCATGCAAAAAGGTTAGCCGACATCACAGGAGACCGAAGAGCTGGCAGCTACCTCGGACAAAGAATTAGTCTAGCTATTCAAAGGGGGAACACTGCCAGTATCAATTCAAATCAAAAATACTTTTAGGGTCCGTTCAAACAGACCGGCTCGGAGAGGAGAGCAGATTGAAAACAGAGTTTTTAGTATTTGTAGTAAGGTTTATTTTTGCTAGTGAATTGCTTTTGTCATTAAGAATGCTTGAACGCGCTTGGTGTGAAATAATAACAGGAGCCGATCGGCTCCAATCGCAGCCGTTCGGCTACAATTGCATGCTCGCATGCATGCAGATCGCTTCCAGCCGGTCTATGTGAAATAGTTGGCAGCTCCGCTTCGACCAACTCCAAGCGTATACGATCCGGTCTGTGTGGAAAGAAAAATGCGCGCCGATGCCCCTTATTTAGAGGGCACTTAGACACGTGATTTACAACATATTGTCCTTCAGTGTTATATATAAAATAAAAAAGCTACTCTGTAAACTACCACCATGTCGGAAACAAAGCAAAATGACCACTGGGGGAAAGAAATGGCGAAAGATAGTTACGGCCTTTCTTGTGTTATCTTCGGAACCTTGCTTATAGGGACTCCTTTTAATAATATACATATTTCAGTTATTAAATTATATTTTTTTAGGTTTTCAGTTTTAGGTTCATTATAATTAATTATGTTTATAATAATGTTTGTTACTTTTTGTATTCCTACCTAGATAAGTTGGATTTCGGCCGGAGGACGTTTTAAAAAATACAATTATTTGAATGTTGAAATAAATGTATGTTTATTCCACGATGGAATTACTAAGACTAACTTAAAATACAGATGCTTGGTATGGCGAGCATGCATAGCCACCCATGGCTTATCGCCTTAACATGCTAACGCAGCTAGAATATCGCCGGGATGTTATGACTATCGGTAGAGTCGCCGGGCATAACTCCTCCCTCCTTAGGATCGAAGTTCTCTGGAGAACTTTGACGACATATCTTTGTTATATTGCTATAATACTTATAACTAAACATTACTATGATAATAAAGAGTACCATATATAGGACAATTGTCCAAACGCTTACACTTTTCACTATAATGACCTTCTCACTAACTTTGTTTTCACTTGCACTTTGTTTTACAGCATATGATATGAACTTTAGGTCTGTGAAGTCGATGCTTTCCAGGTTGGTGGTCTTCAGCGGAATCATCTCAGCGGGTAAGTTAACTGAAGGTAAGTTTAATATAGGTAGCTTAATGTAGGACATATTTTCGATACCTTTTTGGTGTCGTTTTAAATTAATATTTCCAATATGAATCTCGCAGGGGTCGTCCAAGGTAAGTATATAAGTACCATGAACATTTTGACGGAAAATTTCATTAATACAGGTCCTAGAGAGCATTGTCACCTCCTTGCAGTAGAGAATCCAGCGGTTGGGTTGTATTAACTGAACTCTTACAGGCTCTACGGCGACCGGAAACTGTTGGCATGATGTAATGTTCTGGGAGTACTGCATTAAGTCAGTTATGCATGGATCTTGTATAAATGGTGCATTTTCCTCTAAGCATAGGTAACTGGACTTTTCGAGTTCCTGACATGGTTGTGTGAGTAGCCTGATCTTCAACCCTTTCACTAACAGGTAAGGATATTTTGGCAGAATTATAACAGTATGGGTATGAGATATTACAGGTAAGGGAATAAGTTTATAGTATATATAAGTATCTTTCTCTATAAGAGGTATCTCTATAAGGTAAGTTATTTGGTTTCCTTTTATATAAGCTTTAAGTGTCATAGACTGCTCTATTTTAATAAGGTTTTCTAATATAGGCGTATAAACTAACTTTTCTATATTATTTATTCGCTCCAGTAAACGTAACATTTTGCCAGACTCTACTATAGATTGATGCATAACTCCTAATTTACTAAAAGCGATGCTCGTTTCAATTTCATCCAATTTGATATAAATAGTTTGAAAATTATGTATTAATAAGTAATATATATTCATTACTTCGATTTCTAACTGCTCAATTTGTTTTCCTTTTATCACTGAGTCTAAGCTTTTGGTTAATGTATTTAACCCTTTATCAATTTGGATGATATTGGAGTTAAGACTCATTGTAGTGTTAACAAGGCCTTGCACCATTTCAGTGACTAACGTCAACCTTTTTGCATTACCGTTCTGTTTTGCTTTTACCTCACTAAATAATTGTTCGTATCTGATAGCATCCTCATTATCAAGATTTCCTGTTATAATCTTCACAATTGAACCCAAGGGGTTAAGTATACCACGCTTAAACCTGGCGGAGGGTACTAATTGTTCGCACTTGCGTACTGTTAGGGTTTTTATATAGTTTACTTGATTTCTTGTATTAAGGCAGTGGTGTGTACGATTTTTACTTACAACTAACTTATCTAACTGGGATACTCGTAACACGTTGAGGTTTAAATCGTCTACAATAGGCTTAAGATCTAACATCCTTGCAATAGTCCACTTATCTCTACTAATTACTCCAACGCCATTCCTCACAGGAAGAATCCCAGGATTATTCTTCAACTCCTGCAGTTGAAGGGCCTGCGATGGGATCACCATGACTGCCGCTAGGGTGAGCGGGATGAGTCTGTGAAGGGCGTTTTACATTTTTTAGTGGCACTTTAGTATTACGGTTCTTTACTTCTATAGGAACTATATTTCTAACGATTTCGTCACTAACAACGGCCTTTTGATAACGTGGTTTGTCTTTAGCGCTACGTTTATTTACACCTTTAGCATAAATAACATTTCCGGGTTCGATTAGTATGTTTTCCTCTCCGCCTCTTTTATTTACTATTTGTTCTTTAGTTTTAAGTGCCTTTTCTGATATAAATTTATATAAGTGTTTAGTCCTATTTGCATGTTCTTTAATTAAGTGTTGTAAGTACTGCTTTTCAAATTCTACATTAAACGTGTCTCTTGACTCTGTGTGTCCTAACAAAACCTCAAAAGGAGTATAACCAGTGGCAGAATGTATGCTATGGTTGTATGCCATGACCGCGTATGTCATGACAGAGGCGGCATCTGTAAATTTGTGTTCATACTTAGCAAGCCTGTATATTTCAATTATGGTAGAGTGGAACCTCTCGATAAGTCCCATGGAATTCGGGTTATTAGGGGTACCTATGTGTATATCTATTTTATACAATGTCAGGAGTTCTTTTAGTAAGGCGTTATTAAACTCTGTGCCTGGATCTGAGCTTAATCTTCGCGGTGTACCATAAAAGGAGAAATATTTTATGAGGGCCTTTACTACTTCCGGTGTAGACCTATTAGCTATTTCGATTGCCTGTCCCAATTTACTAAAAGCATCAATTACTGTTAAGTAATAATTACTTTCGATCGAAAAAAGGTCAATAAATATTTCTTCGAACGGTTTTACTTGGGTTTGTGTAATTTGAAGTTTGGGTTTTATGGGTTTCCTGTCATATTTCATTGTCTTACACGCATCACACGAGTTGATGATACTTGATACAATGAGGTCCATATTATGCCAAAAATATGAACGTTTTATGTGAGATATGGTTTCCCGTATTCCACGATGAACAGTTTTACCGGTATGATATTTTTTTACAATAGCAATTTGCTCTGATTCATCTTCGACAAAAACTACTCTTTTAGTACATTCAAAGAATTTTACTGATTCCTTTTTGAAAAGAAATATAACCATTTGTGTGAATTGTCGACGATGTTCGTCATCTTCAAAATAAATAAAATATTTAGTATTAGGTTTAATGTACTCTTTCAGGAACTGCTTTACAAGATCAACTCTATTTAACGGTAAATGTACCTCTAAAATTTTTTGTTTTTCTCTAGACAAATTTTTGATTGTTAGTTTGTCGATAGACCAAGTGTGGACGAGAATCTGATTTGGTTTGGTATCAATGGCTTCTTGTAGTATAGGAATACCGGGCGATTCGGTATCCTGAGCAGAGTGGACGGTATCTGTGCTAGGTGTTTTTTCAGAAGCAGTATCTGTAGCACTGGAGGATGGTCCAATAATGGAATAAGGAGATTTTGCTCGTTTATTTGTGGTATGAGAGTTTTCCGATTCTGAATCTGAAATGACTATGGGGCTGTCAGGTTTATTAAATTTTTCTAACTCAGTAAGATCTTTATTTAGTTGGCGTAGGCATTCTTCCAAGTCTTCTTCTTTGTCAGCGTTCGCTAGCGTGGACATATTTTCGTCATTTGTTAACATATTTAATCGAATCCTAGAAAGAGCGTCAGCATTTGAATTTTGCTTACCGCTTTTGTGTAAAATTTCGAAATTATATTCAGCCAATCGTAAACGCCACCTAGTTAATCTGCTATTAGTCTCCTTCAGAGTACTCAGCCAGGCAAGGGGCTTATGGTCTGTATAGATTATAAACTTCCTGCCATAAAGATAAGGTCTGAAGTGGGTGACGGCCCAGATTACTGCGAGTAGCTCCTTTTCAGTAACGCTATAACGAACCTCGGCTGCGTTTAGCGTCCTGCTGGCATAGGCTATAGGCTTATCGTTGCCAACGGGGCCTTGTGACAGGACAGCGCCTAGAGCAAACTCGGAAGCGTCGGTGGTTAGGATAAAAGGCTTATCATGGTCCGGATATTGTAGGATGGGGGCATTGACTAGTAAACTTTTGCATTTTTCAAAAGATTGTACAAATTCGGCGTTGTTAACATGAGTAGCATTCTTTTTCAGTCTAGAAGTCATAGGTTGAGTAATCTTTGCAAAGTCTTTGATGAAACGTCGGTAATATCCTATTAAGCCAAGAAAACTCTTTATTTCGGTGGTAGTCTTAGGAAGGGGGTAGTTTAGTACGGCTTTTATTTTGTCGTTGTTAGGTTTCAGTCCACTGTCAGTTATTGTGTGTCCTAAATAAAGAACCTCTTTACGAAGGAACTCTGATTTATTCAGTTGTACCTTTAGGTTCGTTTTCCGTAGTCTGTCAAATACCGTTTTAAGTTTATCTATGTGTTCTTGTAGGCTGGATGAAAATATAATGATGTCGTCGAGGTAAACTAAACAGTGTATGCCGTGGAGACCTTGTAATACATTATTAATGGCTCTCTGGAATGTCGCAGGGGCAGTCTTCAACCCAAACGGCATACGAAGAAATTCAAAATGTCCAGAGTCTGTGCTGAAGGCGGTCTTTTGTCGGTCATTCCCAGAAACCTCGATTTGGTGATAGCCACTGGCTAAATCAAGGGTTGTGAAGTAGGTACTACGTCCTAATTTGTCAAAAAGGTCTGTGATGTTTGGAAGTGGGTATTTGTCGTCGATAGTCACGTCATTAAGTCGTCTATAGTCTACCACTAGTCTGTATTTTTTTTCATTTGAAGCATCTAGTTTCTTTGGGACCAAATGTACAGGTGCGTTCCAAGGTGAGTAAGACTCCTGTACAATGTTGTCTTTAAGCATTTTGTCTACCTGTCTATTTATTTCGTTATTAATTACTTGTGGTTGCCTGTAAGGTCTCACAAAAATCGGGTCTTCGTTTTTAGTTCTAATTTGATGCTTCACCTGGTTTGTGAAGGTCAAGGGCAGCTTTTCCGAATAGAAAATGTCTTTGTATTCTAAACAAAGTTTTTGAATACTGTCGCGTTCCTCACTGTTCATATGGTCTAGGCGAAGTTGAGTTAAGTTTTCCGTAAGTATTTTGTCAAGGTCAGGGTCACTGGTATCGTTATTAGTAAAGTTCAAGTCTATGTCTGTTGATTGGTATGCTGTTACTTTGAATGGGGCCGTGACAGTCAAAATCATTTCATCTTCTCGCGTATTCTGGATAACAGTTGTAGCAAACCCATCTACGCATTTAACAAGGGAATCAGGCATTCTGACGCCATTGCCAAATTGCTTGTAGTTTAAAATAGCATCTCCGTTCTGTAAATTAACTGGTAACGAAATAACTTGTTCAGAACGTGGAGCAAGCGATATGACCGTCGCCGGATTGTACACGATAGGTATATTTATGGAATCCGTTTGAAGTACACAATTTTTCATATCTATTTTGGCATCAAGCAACTTTAAAAGGTCACTGCCTATTAATCCGTCGTACCGTTTGTCAACGTCATAAACATAGAATTTATGTATTCTGGGACTGTTAAAGCTAGGGAATAAAGGAATTTCAATAACCTCATCATGATGGCTAGTAGCGTGAGTGCTAATAACCTTGAATGGTTCGCGATGCTTATAGTTTGGAAAGTATTCATTAGCTTTTTGAGAACTAATGAATGATTTTGAACTTCCAGTGTCAATCATAAATTTTGAGTTTATTTCCGGGATTATCACATGGGGTAACTTTAACTCTTTATTACAATTTACGTGTATTATTTCTTTCGTTCTTTCAGGCTTACTAGATGAAAATTTTCAATGGCATCTACATTAGCGTTTTGTTCATTAGTATCAGTTGGTGGTAATTCAGACGCGGATAGTGATGAGTCATAGCTGTAGGGATCAAATACAGTATCATAAATGGGCTCACTTTCATATGCATATGGATAAGAATTATAGGGGTAACTCTCATTATATATATCGTGATAGTCATGTGCATAAGTCTCATGATTTAGGTCAGATTCACTAATGTCTAACTCGTTCATCTGAAAACCTTGCGGTTTAGCCTGAGGGGCTGTTCTCATAGAAACATCATTAGACGGCTCTATTGGTTTTTGTTGGAACTGTTGAGGAGGCCGGTATCCGAACTGTTGAGGAGGCCGGTATCCGAACTGTTGGGGAAATTGAGGCTTGTATCCAAATTGTTGGGAATTATATCCAAATTGTTGGAGAGGTTGGGGCCTATTTCCAAATGCTTGAGGCAATTGGGACTGTTGAGGCAGTTGGGGTCTGTATCCAACTGGTTGAGGCAGTTGAGGTTTAAAACCAAACTGTTGAGGTAATTGAGGTTTATATCCGAAATGTTGAGGCACTCGGGGTGTATTCACGAATTGATTAGGAATGCCAAATTTTGGTAGAGATTGATAAGGCGCGGGTTTAAAATTAGGGTTCAAACCAAAATTATGTCGAGGTGGTGAGTTGTTCGAAAATGTTGGTTTTATGCCGAATCCCGTAAACGAATTATGGGTTACTGGTTTTAAATTATTTGACAGTTTTAAAGTTTTATTTTTCTCGTTATATTGTTGAAGGAAATCTACTTCTTCAAGAACAAACGATAAAGCTTCCTCCAGAGTATGAATTTGTTTTAAGCGTACTATACGTAACAGGTCTTCGGGCAGGTTATATAAGAACACATTTAATGCTTTACGATCATATATAATAGTTTTACTGTTTCGGAGGTTCAAATCAGATGTCAAGTTAACTTTAGATAATAGAGTACACTTTAAATTTTGTATTCTGTTACAGAAATCTTGATAAGATTCGCCTAATTTTATTTTTAATGAATCTAACTGTATAGCGATACACTCTTCCGACCTTGGGTCACCAAAATGTTGCATTAACGCAGTTTTTAATTCGGGCCATGTCTCTATGTCATTTCTCTCACTAATAAGTACTGCAGCTCTATCAGTTAATTTTGACGTAATTAACTGATAAAGATAAATATCTTGAGCTCGACAGTCAGCTACTCGAGAAATTGATATCACATATTCACACTTTGACATGAATAAATTCAATAACCTTTGATCACCATTAAATTTAGGTATAATACAAGAAATTTCTGCAGGTATTTTCACAATAGACTCCATTTTTAAAGGTTATTTAATTTATTATAGAACACAGAAAAATAGACACAAAACACACAATTAAAATAAGCACAATATTAAACATACAATTAAAATATACAGGGCGTAATTTTTTTTTAATTATGTACTGTAATTATTTATTTATTTTTATTTAAGTTAATGTATTCGCAATGTAATTTATATGTTAATTTCTTTCTTTAATATTTCCTTTTAAGCAAATTATTATATATTTATTTATTTTTATTTACTTTTACTTATTTCTAATAATTAAAAGAAACCAATTAACGAACTTAGATTTTTATAAGAAACGTTATCAATCTCTAGATAAATATACATAAAGGAATAGGATAAAGACAGATAGGAATAGCGATGTGGTCTACTCACAGGCTGCTCATTTCCCTCCAGTGAGTCTTAGAACGTCCTCGATGCACTTTTTGAACTTTATCAAATTTATTTGTTTACAGGTTTCCGTGAAAAACGCGTGAAAACGTTCGCCGCTTTTAGTTCGATTTTGTAACTTTCGCGACGCGGAATATCCTGTCCTCAGCGCCAGATAAGTTGGATTTCGGCCGGAGGACGTTTTAAAAAATACAATTATTTGAATGTTGAAATAAATGTATGTTTATTCCACGATGGAATTACTAAGACTAACTTAAAATACAGATGCTTGGTATGGCGAGCATGCATAGCCACCCATGGCTTATCGCCTTAACATGCTAACGCAGCTAGAATATCGCCGGGATGTTATGACTATCGGTAGAGTCGCCGGGCATAACTACCTTGCTTTTTGTTTTTGTTTCTATTTATGATGATATTACATGTTATGTTGAACTTGTAGTAATTTGTTTTGTTAGCTATAGCTAAAAAGTAGTAAGTAGTAGTGGACTGGTTACCCACAACACAGGGAATCCTAGTGTGGGGACCAGGGTTATTACTATTACCAAATACTATAGACGAGTAATACGCACAGCTTCGGAAGAATTCGGGCAAGACGCGACACTAGCGCCCCTACTGCATGAGGGCGGCATGAGGTGAACGATTTCAAAACTATTGTATGCAAAATGTTATAGCGCCCCTAGCGGCATGAGGTGAACTGTGCGTTTTGTATGCAAAATGTTATAGCGCCCCTAGCGGCATGAGGTGAACGGAGATTGCCAAGTCATTGTATGAGAAACATCAAGAGCTGTGCGTATTACTCGTCTATAGTATTTGCTATTACTTTGTAACAGGTTATTTTTGGGTCAATACATGATTTTGCTGTTTGTTTGTTGTTTGTTGTTTTAATGTTATGTACAAAATAATATAAATAAATGTCTTTTGAATAAATAAATTCTACATCTCTATATAGTATAAAATGAAGTCGTTTTTGCAGTCTGTCTGTCCCTATGTATGTTTATATCTTTAAAACTACGCAACGGATTTCGATGCGTTTTTTTTAAATAGATAAAGTGATTCAAGAGGAAGGCATTATGTATAAAACATATAAGGATCATCCGAAAATCTCACGGGAAAGCGCGATATACGCAAACGAAGTTGCCTTGGCTTTCGCTAATACCTACCGAACTAAAACATATTCATTCTTGAGTTAATTGAACTCACGTATTTTATATTAAGTTACAGTGTTAATGCTAGTACCTGAGCTAGTAGTATATAGCCTGAAAATACTTGACTATCTCATTATGTATTCAGAGCGCATCTTACGAAGTCCGTTCCCCGGAGCAACGTATGAACTACGATGTTGCTGTGTAACGAAAATACTAATTAAATATGTTACGTTAAAATGTTCTTTTCTTTTTCCGAGTGCACCATACAAAAGGGGGGTATTATTATCAGTATAAAATACATCTTCAGTCAAATGTTTACACGTTTGCAAAAAATCTGTTAGTTTCTGAAATACATCTTAATTTTCTTATTGTAAGCCATTAAAAAAAATCAACATATTTATTCACATAGACATATTACAGGCACTTTCGAATCGTCACTTTTTTCCCCTACCACCAGTTCAGACGGCAGATTTGTGCTAAGATTTTTCTACGAATAATCTGGTGTAGGCCTCCTTCAGACCTCTCCATTTACTCGGTCTAGCGCTACTTAGTTTCCAATTCGATCCAGCACTCTTCTTTTAATATCGTCTTTCCACTTCATTTTCTTTTTTTTTTATTTATATTAATTTTAGTTTCACGTTAAGTTCTTTAGCTATAATTTAATGCGCCATTAACTTAAAAATGTGTAACAGAAACTGCTGTTTAAGGAAAAAATCAAAATAAAATAGTTTATTTAGAGGCTTCACAATTCACATTCAGAGGCTCTTTTCTAGTCATCTATTTTAGAAATTAAATAAATTAATATAAGTAATTAGATAATTTTAATCACATAATATTAATTATTTTATATTAACCTTATGGTTGACTGGTAGAGAATGCAATTGCATTGTATCAGTATTTTGTGTGTATTGAGGTCAATCAAGTTAAATAAATAAAATTTATAAATATACCATCATTTCGGACACAATGCAAAACAAATGACAATCGGTAAACGAGAGTTGTAGTATCAGACATTTTGTACTTACATCTTTTTTTTTTTCCAAAAAAAGGCTCTGTTTCTGTATTATGCGATATCGTAAAACGTTTTTTGGTTAAACAAACGAAATATTACTATGGTCAGTGGCAGTAACTCGATCGATCGACCTAAAAAGCGCGGATCCTAGGGAATGCAAATCTCGCGAGTTTATAAATAACAATACTGCGAGATCTCGCCACTTTCGAGATCTCGCGAGATTGGCAGTTTTGTGTGTTTTTTTTTGCAAATAATTACCATAATCGAATAAATTAGGCAAAAATAATAAAAATTATAAGTTTTATAAGATCAACATTTTGTTTGACGTACCTGTCTATAATTTTTAAATTAACTTCTAAGTAGTAAACTTTGTAAACTCACGCGCACCGAACGAAACCGAAAGATCGCAACTTCGTCCGTGTCAGTCCGCGCCACTCCGCGCTTCGAATAAGACGTTTTTATGCTCGAGTGCAATCTCGTTAAACTCGCGAGATCTCGCCCTTTCTTCGTCCGAGATCAATCTCGCTGAAAAAGGCCGAGACCTCGCGAGAGCGAGATTGCATTCCCTACTTCGGATACAGTGCTACAGAATGTTGGGCCACAATCTGTAGAGAATAGCGGAAACATAAATTAACAAATCATTGTTGATTATAATTTATTACTATTAATTTATTTTTATTTATGTGCTCTGTCCATTTAACTAAATTGTCTATGACTAGCCCCAAATATTTTTGAGTATCAACTAGTTCAATATTTGTACATGGGCAGTTCTTAATATAGGTACATTTTTGAGTATAGACAAGAGTGGTTATGTGCAATGAGATTTATATGATTTGTGCATCTATTTTGGCTTGAGGATACATACATTAGGCCTGTCTAGGCTTGTATCGTGTGACCACTTCACCAACGCATTAGTCCACCAAGTCCGCACCAAGTCCGATTGTAGACGTTTTAGGGCAAGGTTTATATTTTCCTTGTAGTTACTACGGAACCTTAAAAAAAAGGACCAGTACCGATGAAAATGAGCAGCCTCCTTACTATTGAAGATAATTCCGCACGATCACCATTGGATTGTTAATTTTAGGTACTCTTTACTAAATACTAAACTAAATGAAATCGGATTATATGCCAACCAAATAGTTAGTAAAGTATAAAATTTCAATGGTACGAATTAGGATTTGCTGTTAATTTTGCATTTGAAATTATACAGAATTTAACTTAAAATCGCGATTGCTATGCAGAGTGACCTAGCAGATCAGTCCCTATGCATAAAAAATAACTTCTTAATTTCGTAGCAGCACGATATTTATAGTTCTATCATACGAATGCTAAGTACGCTACTAACTGTTCGCCGTTGATATGCCGAGAGACGGCACTTCATCGCCGGCTATACGAGTCGCCTTCAAGCTAAATACTGTTGTTTTGGTAGCCAGGAACAAAAGGTTTTTTGACAGTTTTTTTGGTGCGTTGGTAGTTAGTAGTAACATTTTTCTAACTACTTACAATACAATAAATTTTTTTTTTCACTGAATACTAGACTATTATTTCCTTGTTTAAACGATCATATGTAACCTACATATGTTACATCATGTTTTAAAAGGAAGTCAACTAATAAAGTAGGAATTATATAACTGACGGGCTTATAGCATTTCACATGAAGATATTTAATTTGCTTTAACGTTTTCAATTTGTTGAATTAATCAGTACGGTCTCCAGAGAGCCGTTCTAAGCAAATCGAGGATTTAATAAAGTTCTAACGTGAAATTGACTTTGCTTACTACACCTTCAATAATGAAGTCTAGCTCAGATCTTAACTCTTAGCCCCTTCGCACACAAGGCGACGCAAGTCTCCGTGCTTCGGAGGACACGTTAAACCATCAGCATCGGTCCCGACTTTTGTCGATGGATGAAAGTCGTTTGGCCGTCAGGTGGTTTGAAAACTCTGGTCTCTGCCAGTCCGCATTAGAGCAACGTGGCAGAGTACGCTCTAATCTCCTTCGATTGAAGGGAGAGGGAGACCCGTATCCCTGCAGTGGGATGGCTTAATTAACTTGACTTAAGGTCCTTGGTCCCCTAGCTAAACGATGCAGAGGGCATCCACAATGCGTCTCCATTCCGAACGCTTTTGAGCTTCGCGTTTTATTTCGCTCCAAGTCATCCCTTGCCTTCGCTTCTGCAGCGACAGTCCGCCGCCAAGTCTTGAACGACCACGTTTGCTCTTTCCTTGGGGGTTCCAGTCAATAGCTTGCGTCAGTATGTGGTCCTGGTGCGTTCGGAGAGTGTGGCCAATCTAATTCGCAGTGGGATGATTATGGTTAAAATGCCAGTAAGTCATCATCGCTCCCCGTAACGAGACGTAACGAAAAATGTAAACTCAATTTTGAAAATGTATACTCCATTCCGTAGTGGAATGGAGTACTTGGCATAAAAGCTTCAACCAATCATCTGATTTTAAAATATAAATTCATATGTCATAAACATAAATCGATTACCAGTCATTATAAAACCCATAACATTATGATACCACAGTTATGTATAACGAATTAATTCAAACAACATTATTGAATTTTAAATTACCTTCGACTTATTGCATTATAAAATTAAAAATAAATAAATATTTTTGGACGAATAATCACACAACGCAACGCCATCTAGTCCCAAACTAAACAACTAAGGTTGTAGGTACAGTCAAGAGCAGGTCGACCTTTACATATTGGACTTTAACCGTTAAGTTCTATGCCATGAGAGCCAAAATTTGGTACTGCAAATGTAAAGCTGGACGTGCACCTGTCTGTACTATATGGGTACTGCCATAAAGGCTTTACCCGTTTATTTCAACATTTATTATATCTTTGAGGCAAATCCAAACATTTATCAAAGAAATAATCGAAATGGGTCAAGTGCCAAGTAAATTGCGACCGAATATAATTACTCTGAGCTCGAAAATGCAATCCCACCACGTACCTAAGTGAAGTGCTTATACAAATTCTGGCAGATCCAATCAAGTGCAGTTCAAACTAGCGAAAATGTGGAACTTTCTTCATTGAAGTCACATTAGCATATGCTATAGGTGCTCGTGCTAAGTTCGGCATCAGATAGCGAAGTGCGAAGCGAAGAAGAACTGTGGTTCTAAAAGAGATACTTCGAGGACAGAAAGTAATTATGGATTTTTTGTGTTACTTTTCTAATTCAAACTAGCTGTTACCCGCGGCTTTATATATTCCCTTGGGAATAAGATATATTTTCGGGATAAAAAGTAGCATAAAAAACATGTCAATCCGTTCGTACTTTCGACGTGAAAAAAGGACAAACAAACACTTTGGCATGTATAATATGGCTTATAGATTTTATATTTTTCCAAACGATTTAAATTCATTTAATTAGTCTAGATTTACTAATAACGATTACACGATTCAATGCAATTTTCCTTCTCCTATATTATATATTATCACTCTCTATATTAAAATAAATTCAGCAAATGCATCAATTTATATGTATTACTAGTGTGGCAAACCGAACTCTTTTTATAAACCTTTTTGTAAATAGTTATTGTTTCCTCTTTTTCTTTATGGTGTTTTTTATATTCTTTTTGTCTGTCACCTTCACTTCACTTTTTCACCTTCTCACCATCATACATATTTTTCCAGAATATAAGTTTTCTTCATCCCTTCCTCTTTGTCTAACCTCTCCATCCATAATAACTAGATTAGCTGACTCTTGAACAATTCGTCCTCTATTTTTATTTGAATTGTAACTGAAGTCCGCTGCAGCGCTGTAACTATAATTACTTGTTTAATCAATCATTATAAATAAGCAGCACTGCAGGCAGCGCTAAATCTTTTTCAATGTCCAAATTTTCGCGAATAAAAAGTCATAAGAGCCGTCTATTTCATGGCGCTTACGCGTTGCCTTCGACGATCTCTGAAGAGTAATAGTAGGCCGGTTTTTGTCTAAAAGTCTTCTAGAAATCATTTTTCGCACAAGTCATCTCGGATATGGGTATATTTGGTATCAATGCATTCATAAATATATGAGATGACAAGCGCGAAAATGATGGGGGTAATAACTGAGACGTCATAAAGTCGGCAGTAGGTACAAAAATCATTTCTTTCTTCGAAATTTAATCATGTGGGATATCAAATGAAAGGGCTTTGTGAGTAGATTACAAAGATATGACACAAAATTTTTCACGATTTGGACTAACAAGTTATAAGAAATCTGGTTCCAAAAATTTCACAATTCAGAGTTGACTTTGAACTGCCCTAGATGGAAAACGACATAATGGATTTTCCAAAAATACATACCAAGTGACTCTTTATGTCCTGTTTATAATGTCTAAAAATAATTAACGAAATATATAAAAAAAATAAGAGAAGTACAGCAATGAACGATGTGTATTTTTAAATCCTCTTAGTGCGATTGATCGAACTGTGCGATCGAACTATGTTGCCGGAAGGAATTTGAGTACCTTTTTAATTTTCGGGAAGTAACCTATAACCTCATTTGCTGGCCTACTATAAGCAACATGGCAATATCAATAGTTCAAGATATGTAGATTTTACTCCACCAAAATTACGTTTTATACGGCTTCGCCCGCGTGGGTAGCTGGTACCGGCGACTTCGTCTGCGTTCATTACATCCACCCTGCTTGGGTGTAGTAAAAAACTCCTGGGTGTAAAGAACTACTCTTGAGTAGTCTTGCGTACTCTTGATTACTCTGGCGTGCACTTGCATACTGTGGTGTGGCGTACTCATGCGTATTGTGCGTACTCTTCCGTACATTGGCGTACTGTTGCGTACTCATGCGTAATCATAAGTATTCTTGCTTACTATGGCGTATTCTTGCGTACTCATGCATATTCTTGCGTACATTTGCGTACTCTGGCTTACTCTTACGTACTGTGGCGTATTCATGTGTAGGCACTCTGGCGCCTACGATAATACACGACACGTACAGTCCTATTACTCCCGTTCCCGTGAAAATTCTATAAAACCCCATCTTTATCCTTTTCAACATCATAAACCTCAATACAAAATTTCAGCTTTCTAGGTTGATCGCCTGCGATAATACACTAATAGTCTAATTACTCCCTTTCCCGTGGGAATTCTATCACTAAGGGAACCTCTATACAAAATTCCAGCTTTCTAGGTTGAGCGCCTGCGGAAAGGGGGTGGTGGCGACGCGTACATGTGCACCATTGCAATGCTGCAAAATCTAAGTACCGGACGACGGCTTGTCTACTTTTATGTCGATGAGCAAAGTACGATGAGTGAGATGAAAGGCCCTCCTGCTCCTGCTACCTACGTCCTTAGTCACATGCTAGCTAGACTACGGTGCTTAGGTCCTCCAGGGATTCCACCATGACCACATGCAGTTGTGGTCACTAGTATCTAATCCATCTATATTATTTGGCAATGATGTGTGGTAATTTCGCACGAGCTTTAGTCACAAGTATGACGTAGGTACTTCCATTAGCCCTATACAAACAAAAGCGCCCACGCTCTTCCCTTGACATTTAAATCCACCTGTAGGTCTTTTAGGGTTCAGTGGAACTTAACCGTTTATTTGAATCTACGATAATATGAAATTAGTTGAAAATGCAGGTACCTAAGGAAAAGAAGTAGAAAATTTTATACAATCGATGATACAACACAAACTTATCTGTGCCGGTGGCCAAAACTAGAAGTAATGAATACGCCTTGAATACTTTTACAAATTAGGTTCCTTATTTCATTGATATTATAAAAAAATATAATATATTATAAATAAATAAAATTCTTGGACGAATCACACAACGCCATCTAGTCCCAAACTAAGCAACTAAGCTTGTACTATGGGTACTAGATTGCTGATAAATATACTTAAATATGTACATTTTTTTTGTAAATAAATACTTATTATACATAGAAAACACCCAGACCAAGGCAAACAGACATGTTCATGCACACAAATGTTTGCCTTGAGCAGGATTCGAACCCGCGGCCCTCGAGATAAAGTGACCATTGCTAGCCGCTCGACCACCAGGCCCGTCAATATATAAATAGGTATAAGTTCGCACCGCTAGAAGAAATGCAATTGACACAATGTCATCTGGTCCCAGAGCAAGTAATCTAGGCTTAACCTTGTTTTATTGGATACCAGACAACGGATTATAAACATATCTTAAAAACACGCAGACTCGACCCCGAACGGGACTCGAATCCGCGCCCTCTGGTGGCAAAGGTAAGATCATTACCAACGCACCACCACCAGGCTCTCAAATGTTTAAGAATAAAGATACCTACTTACGGAGCCCTTCTTGCGCTGGTCCAACTCACACTAGTCTTTTATACAAGATAGAGCTTTCGAGAGATAATTTTTTTCTCTTCTCTTCTCTCAGTCTCATAACAACTTGTGAGAGGCTCAACTAAATTACATTTTAAGAAGTTGAACCATTCCTTCCATTGACGACCTCCGTGGCGTAATGGTTACCACGCCAGACCGCCACCCAGGAGGTCCCGGGTTCGATCCCCGGTCGGGTCATGATGAAAACGAACTTTTTCTGATTGGCCTCGGGTCTTGGATGTTTATCTATATTATGTATTTGTTATCTATATATATAAAATGCTTTGTCCTGACTGACTGACTGACTGACTGACTGACTGAGAATCAACGCACAGCCTAAACCGCTCATCGTAAAAATCTGAAACTTGGCAGGTGGACCTATTATATGACGTAGGCGTCCGATAAGAAAGGATTTTTCAAAATTCGAACTCTAAGGGGGTGAAAAAGGGGGGTAAAGTTACTATGGGACAACTTGATTCCTTGGCCCAATCTACTTCAAATTTTGCATAAAAATTGTTTAAGAGAATTGATGGAAGACGTGATTCTTATTTTATTGAAATTCTTGAAAAATATGTATTTTGTGGGTAATTTTCTTCGATTTGATATCAATACTCATACTCCTTAGTGCTTTTGATTCAATTACATTTCATTTTGACACATCCGTGAAGTGAAGTATGTCATCTGTCATGTAATATTTTTATAAATTGTGAATATTCAAACAAAATGATTTCATAATATCGTCGTACTATTTATTCTGTTTGTGATCTCGGAAAACAGCTAAAATTCTAACTATGTTAAAGCGGACTGAATCATATTCATCGATAATAAACAGTAAGTAATTAAATATTAAATTTATAATATTTGACAGGGTTCAAGTTAAATTGGTCAATGGTTAAATGGTATATTGATATTGTCTCTTTCTCACTTATAGGAAATCTCATTACGTCGACTCGCTCTAATATTTCGTAGTGTTGTTGTAGGGATGGTTGTAGGCTGAGGTTGTAGGTATTGAAATACCCATATACTTATACATTTTTTTTACGGAAGTGGTTGGAAAACAAGCTCAGGAATATGGATCATTTGATATTAGGTGATTACCGTCGACTATGGAGCACATAGATTCTAGGGTCCCTGACCCGTTGCCGACCTATAACATGAAAAGACAGGATATATAGCGAGAAATAGTATAAGGAAGGAGTTAGATTTTTTATACCACAAAGGTGGCAAACAAGAATTTCGGATATTTCACTCTCCGAACGAAACGCATTGCTGCTTCACATCAATATTCTGTATAAGGGTGGTACTTCACCGGTCGGGCTAGCCTATTTCATAAACGCCCACTCCGAAGATTGGAATGAGAAGTATTTAAATAGAAAAATAATCATGTATACATATGAAAATGTTTTGTCTTGACCGTAGAGACCTGAAATTTGGGTGTGTGATGTAGGCAACCGATAAGAAAGGTTTTTTGAAATTCCCACGGGAAAGCGGGACAAACGCAAACAAAGTTGCGCGGGTTTCTCTAGTCTATAAATATAAAATGCTTTGTCCTGACTGACTGACTGACTGACTGACTGACTGAGAATCAACGCCCAGCCTAAACCGCTCATCGTAAAAATCTGAAACTTGGAGGGTGGATTGTTTGTATGACGTAGGCGTCCGATAAGAAAGGATTTTTCGAAATTCTAACTCTAAGGGGGTAAAAAAGGGGGGCAAAGTTACTATGGGACAACTTGATTCCTTGGTCCAATCTACTTCAAATTTGGCATAAAAATTGTTTAAGAGAATTGATGGAAGACGTGATTCTTATTTTATTGAAATTCTTGAAAAAAATGCATTTTGTGGGTAATTTTCTTCGAGTTGATATCAAAACTCATACTCCTTAGTGCTTTATTGATTTCAATTTACATTTCATTTTGACATATCCGTGAAGTGAAGTGTGTCATCTGTAATGTAATATTTTTGTAAATTGTGAATATTCAAACAAAATGATTTCATAATGTCGTCGTACTATTTATTCTGTTCGTGATCTCGGAAAAACAGCTAAAATTCTAACTACATCCTAGCGGACTGAATCATATTCATCGATAATAAACAGTAAGTAATTAAATTTTATAATATTTGACAGGGTTCAAGTTAAATTGGTTAATGGTTAAATGGCATATTGATATTGTCTCTTTCTCACTTATAGGAAATCTCATTACGTCGACTCGCTCTAATATTTCGTAGTGTTGTTGTAGGGATGGTTGTAGGCCGAGGTTGTATGTATTGAAATACCGATATACTTAATTTTTTTTTTACGGAAGTGGTTGGAAAACAAGCTCAGGAATATGGATCATTTGATGTTAGGTGATTACCGTCGACTATGGAGCACATAGATTCTAGGGTCCCTGACCCGTAGCCGACCTCTATCAGGAAAAAACAGGATATAGCGAGAAATAGTGTAAGGACGGAGCTAGATTTTTTTTATGTCACAAAGGTGGCAAACAAGAATTTCGGATATTTCACTCTCCGAACGAAACGCATTGCTGCTTCACGTCAATATTCTGTAATAGGGTGGCACTTCACCGGTCGGACTAGCCTATTTCATAAACTCCAAAGATTGTAATGAGAAGTACCTATATAAATAGAAAAATAGTCATCAATATTTATGAAAATGTTTTGTCTTCATCGTAGAGACCTGAAGCCTAAAACCTGGGTGTGTTCTGAAAAGTGTGGTGTATGATGTAGGCAACCGATAAGAAAGGATTTTTTTTAAATTCCCTCGGGAAAGCGGGATAAACGCAAACGAAGTTGCGCGGGTTTGTCTAGTAAAATATAATATCGTTGAGTTAGTATTCCATAACACAAGTTTCGAACTTACTTTGGGGCTATCTCAATCTGTGTGAATTGTCCCTATATATTTATTTTATTTATTTATTTATTCCGGTAGCTCAGTGGTAGCAGAACTCGACCGGATATCGTGAAAACGTGGGTTCGAATCCCACCTGGAAAGGCAAAATGAAATTTTTCGTTCAATTAAAGAATAAAGATTCGAATACTCATTATGAAACTGAAATAAATAATACGATTCAAAAGATAATTAATTGGATGGAATGCAATAATTTAAATATAAACACCTCAAAAACAAAATTAATTCAATTTTACAACAAAAACGGGAAACCTTCAGACTTGTCCGTGTCTCATAAGGGCGAATTGATCATTGAGAGTGACAAGTTTTTGGGCATAATCTTGGATTCGCAGCTCACTTGGAAACAGCACGTGGACGCAGTATGCAAGAAAATAAATAGATTTGTTTTTACCTTGCACCGTCTGACTCGGACTTGTGACCTAGAGACCGCTTTGATGGCATATCTTGGTTTTGTTTGTTCCAGTTTGAGATATGGGCTTGTTATATGGGGCAACTCTTTGGAGCTGAGCCGCGTATTCATAATTCAAAAAAATGGCTAAGAGCGTTATGTGGTGCTGAGCCCATGGAATCGTGTCGGCCCTTGTTCAGAAAGTTGAATCTCCTCACTCTACCTGCTATGTACATCTTCGAGATATGCAAATACGTCAAACTGAATCCAGTTTTTTACACCACGAAAAAAGAAACTGTCAATTTTCCGACCAGCAGCCGTATTCTAAAGCATCAATTGGTAACTACAAAGTGAAGCAATTGCATGCAATTTTGGCATCTCACCGCGGATTCCGCTTTCGGGTTTACATATGATGCTTAGTGAATACGGTTACAGATATCCGAACAGATTGCTCACACCATCACATAGTACCACGTGTTTTTCAAAGAACAGCTTTAAAATGTCAATAACGTTGTTTAATGTATTACCTGAATCTGTAAAGGCACTACCCTTTAATAAATTCAAGAATGTTCTATATAACATTCTTGTAAAGGAGTGTGTCTATAGCATTGGAGAATAATAATATAAAAAAATCAAATTTTAATCCTTAACTTTATTATGTACCATTGTCGAATATAATTTCTTACTATTAATTTAATTTTTATGTCTAATTTTATGTGGCAATTTCTATTATGTGGCTGGCAAAGTAGAACGTACTTTTCTTTATAAGACTTAATGTACCTTTGTCTAAGCAAATAAATAAATTAATATTCATTCATATTCATATTCAAATATATTTTCAAAATAAAAATGGTTCGTTGAATTGAACTGTAATAACTATAAAAAGAAACCGGACAAGTACGTGTCGGGTATTTGCTGTGCTTTGCTTGCTTTCCGGTTTTTTTTTTTTTTTTTTAAATGTTATACGGCAGACAAACAGGCAAGCGGGCCACCTGATGGAAAGTGGTCACCGCCGCCTATGAACATCAGCAACACCAGAGGCACTACCAATGCGTTGCCTACCTCTGACGAGACCTCTAATATACCTCTTAAACAGTCCCATGTCATAGTCATGGACTACTACCTACCATGATTTTTTTCAAATTTCTAAACATAAGACTTCCGGAGATAGAGGGGGGGGGACCACCTCGCGAAACGAAAATTAACACGATAAATGTAAATAATTATCGAAAAATCTTTCCACACCCTCAATGTTTTGAAAAGATCTATCTAACGATACCCACAACATGGGGTGGGCACCCCATGTTGTGGGTATCGTTACTTCACTTCACTTAAGTGGTATAATAGAAAAACTATTATGTCCGTAAGAAATTAAACGTTGACACGAGCGAGGTTCAATACAATCAATGGTTTCAATTCATAAATGCTTAAAACAGGCGTTAATTACTTGTGATCTTGTGACACGCCATTAGATACCTAATAACATAGTAATCTTTTCCCGTTTAGTATATTCTCACGCTTGACTAGAAAACAAACTGCGTCGTAAAATGTGGCGTTTCATGATACATCACTCAATTTTTTTTACGTAGAATAGGCTACGTGCTTTCGTGTTTGATGGCAACTTGATTGTTATTTAAAACATAAGAGGTAGCGGTTAGCGGCTATACGCGCCTGTATATATATTTATTTATGTTTACAGTTCAAAGATGGCGCGGTTCCCGATTTAAGTAATCCTGAATCGCGCTATGGTTTGTTTTTGGCAATTTCATATCTATTATTTAAATTATTTTGACTAATACACGATCAACTGATACTAATAGTAAACGTTCCCGTAGCACAGATAATAATCACATCAGCTTCGATGTTAACAAATATGCTCCAGAGGGTATGTCAAGATCATTACCACCAACGTCCTTTCAATACTTCCTGATCTATCTAATTACTTTCTGATTAAATTCGTTGTGAGTTCCAAGACAGCTGTAGTTTCTTAACAATTTTTCGAAAGAATTTTTGTATTTCGACATTTTATCGCGCGAGTGGGAAGCAGCTCAGCAGAAAGAGGTAGAAGATCCAGTCAGGTTGTACACTCTTATATTCATACTAGCTTTTTTTCTTAGATCTCGTTTGACAACAAAACAACTCATAGCGCGACTTGTGGCGCCATCTGTTGGCCGATACAGCGCCCTCTATAGTAGAAAAATAATTTTCCCATTGGAACGACATACTTTCATGGGATAAGAAGTAGCCTAGGGCTCTGTACCCCTAACAATAATGTATGCAAATTTTCATAATGATCGGCTGCTTAGTCAAGCCGTGAAGGAATAACAAACAAACTCACTTTCTCATTTGTAATATTAGTAAGGATAGTAAGGATTATTGTGGTCAACAAAATTGCTCGTGGCAATTTATATTATTACTGTGGTCTAAAACCGTGTATCAAACTACCACTGTTGGTGCGGTCAAAAGTTAAATTTAAAGCTGTTATGGAAGTAACCTGGTGGTATGAAAGCGTTATATTACAATGCCTCATTTTAGTACACGTGTAATTTAATAGAACAAACCTTTAACAACTAAAAGGCGTAGGCAAATGACACGCATGAACGCAACTAGCGTTACGATGTATCTTCGCGTGGGGAGTCAGACACTAGTCATGAGTATCCAGTTCAATATCATGTGTTAAGGCATCAGAAAGGCGTTAGCCCAGTGACCTAGGGCTGATACCTTAGGTTACCCACCGTTTGGATATTGCTGCCAAATCACATGGAACTGGAGAAAATGACTCTCGCGTATTTATTGCCTGTATGGGTTTTTCACTCGTCACAAACCTATATTTTACCGAAAGATCCACATAGCGCATTTTGTTAGTTGCTTGTGTGTATTTGCCCGACGCGACGGTACACCGTTCCATCCAAAATTCTCTTATACATTATGCCTGAACAATTAATAATGAATACACGTTAAAGTTAGAGGTATGAGTATGGAAGGTGCGAGGAATGATGATATAAGAATTGGGCGCGGGACATACAGAGCGTACCCGACGGACGGGACATCGAGGCGGCGGCTAGGGTAGAGGTAGGGTAGGGGCAGGGTAGGGGTAGGGTAGGGGTAGGGCACTGCCACTTCTAAGGCGGAACAAAGTTCGCCGAGTCAGCTAGTCTATTATATAAAAATGAATCGCTGAATCAAGCAAATCTCGAGAACAGCTGAACCGATTTCGCTAATTCTTTTTTTAGAATATTTCTTGAAGTGAAAGTGATGGTTCTTGGAGAGAAAAATTAAGGATTCCCACGGGAATGCGAGATATAAGCAAACGAAGTTACGCGGATTTCGCTAGTCTAAATATATAAAAGAAGGAATGAATGACTGACTGGCTGATTGGTGACTGACATATCAACGCATAGCCCAAACCGCTGGGTCTAGAGACTACAAATTTGGCACATAGGTTCCCTATGAGGTCTAGGGGTGCACTAAGAAAGGATTTTTCAAATCTTACCCCCTAAGGGGATGAAACGGGGATCCAAAGTTTGTATGAAGAAACTAGATTAGTTAGACCATTTTATTTGAAACTTCGCAGGAATACTTCTGGCGATAAATGAGTAAGTACGTGTTTCAGAATTTTTCAAAATTCTACCCCTAGAGGGATTAAATGGGGTGACCTACTACCTAGGCGACTACACGTGTATTATCGAGGGCGCTCAACCTAGAAAGCTGAAATTTTGTATAGAGATTCCCTTTATGATGTATACAAGGATGAAGACGGGGTTTTTTAATTCGCACATTTCATTCACATTCACCGCAGTGCTGCGTATTCGTAATTATTGATTAAACAAGTAATTATAGTTACAGCGCTGCAGCGGACTTTAGTTACAATTAAAATAAAAATGAAGCATGAATTGTTCAAGAGTCAGTCAGCTAATCTAGTAATATTGATGAATCATCATATCAACCCATAATCATCCCACTGCAGGGATACGAGTCTCCCTTCAATCGAAGGTGATTGGAGCGTACTCTGCCATGCTGCTCCAATGCCGAGCCTGGCGGAGGCCGATGTTTTCAAGCCGCCCGAAGACCACCGTCATCTATCGACAACAGCCGGAAACGACGGCGACGGCTTAACGGGGCACGTTAAGCTGTCGCCGGCACGGAGAAGAATTTCGGGATAACGAAACCCATCCAAACGCTGGCTAGAGTCGACGTCGCTTAACTTGCGTGTTCATATTAGAGTGCGACACACAGCGACGCCATCCAGCTCCTCATAAACTAATATGAATAATTAATTTACTTATATTTTTTTGTACCACTCAACGACCGTAACACTGGCCTATTTCACTGGTTATTGGGGAGAATATATCCAAAATGCGTGCGATACACATTTTTTTTAAAAACATAATGAAAGGTATTCGTGACCGAAATATTTAAGGGTAGGTACATTTTTTTGTCGTATAAAATTGTTTACAGCATTGCGGAGCTGAACGTGATTCCGATTTTTATGAAGAACGAACTGAAAAAGCAGGCGTGGTTAAGTTTCTAAAAGTATTTTTTTTTGTGTGTAGAATACATAGAATAAATATCTGATAGAAGAGATTTTGACCAGTCCGCGATCACAATACGCGATGCTGGCTTAGGGTCCCTACTTAAAATTAACTAATAAAAGTGGAATCATGTTTTTCATTTAACAATTTAACACATTGACACTTCTTTAAGTGTCATTTCTTAGTAATTTCCAGGCCGATTGCCTCAAATCCAAACGGTCAGTTTTAGAACCAAGTCTGGGCCATAGAATCAAATGATTAGTATTGTCAATATAATGCTCTTTATTGACTGCCAGAAGGGTCAGGTCATGGATAAGTCTACCACAAAACAAAGTAGCAACATAGCAGTGTGTCTGGCGGTAACAAAACAGTTAATTTCGTTAATTTCATATGAAGACAAAAATGAAAAGAGGGCTTTGACTTTGACATCTCAAATAGTTTTCTTATGAGTTACAGTTTTTTTATATCATGCTTAACCAGTACGTGCGCAACTAGGACTCCCAAAAATTCGGTATTACACAGTTTAAACACCACTGATTTGTGCAACAGCATAAAATACTGTATGATAGTTGTTTCCTAAAATAATAATAATTCAAAAATCTATTCCATGCGGCTTTGTATGTACTACGCGTAGATGGACGCCAGGACGATGAAAGTAGGTCCAGTTGCAAACTGTTCCAGATTCGCTTAGATTATTAGACCACCTCCATCAGTTCAAGAGAGCATGGGTATATCAACGCACAGCCCCAACCGCTGGGTCTAGAGATTCCGAATTTGGCATGTAGGTTCCTTACGACGTCTAGGGATGTACTAAGAAAGGATTTTTCAAAATTCCCACGGGAAACGAGATATACGCAAACGAAGTTGCGAGGGGACGAATAGCTCCAAACCGCTGGGTCTAGAGATTCTATTAGGACCAGACCGATCGGACCTACTCGAACGGGATGGAACCGTACCGTAACGGGCCGTAATCGTAACCGGACCGGACTGGAATTTGTTTCTGAAGAAAAATAATAATATGCTAATTGTTAGTAGGCAAGGCAGACGAAGCCGCGGGCAGAAGCTAGAAACATGAGATGTGGACAACGGTATAGCGGTTTCACTATAACAACAAACACAAGCAAGCCTCTCTATAGGCTACGGTTTGCCAACTTTGTGTTATAAAAAAAAACACATCGAACTATTGAAAAGTCGCAAAAAAAGAAAGTACGAAACGGGAAAAAACCGGTAACAATGGCCGTACAGCAAATGTTTTTCATTCGTGTTCGTTTATTCAGAGTGCTGGCAACCCGCCAAACGACTGGCAACACTGGCTGGATGTGCAATATTCCAAATTTAAATATCGCTATCTCCGTTACAAAGTCTTTTCTTAATTTTTCGACGTTTCGCTTTCAATGGATGTTAAGTGCCGACTAGTAGGTATGTAGTAAACCATAGATTGTTTCTACAGCGTGCACATATTAATGTTGACCCATTATAAATAAATAAAAACGTTTCATGTATCACTCTGTTCTTCTAATTATGCTAAAAACACATTTTTCAGACGCTCTTGTGATAACTATAACAAGTCTATAAAGAACATAGACATATTTTCATCTTCAATACATAAATATAAAAAAGAGTTAAATAATATATTGCTCCAACCTAATTGACACTTGTTTGCGCTTATGCTTTTTCTGAAATAAGTATTCTTTTACAATCACTTCCTAGATTTTGTCAATTTACCGTCCAGTAAATTTTGTTATTGTTACCTATAATCATAATGGAACTTTAGGTTTAGTCTGTGTACATTAATTTATGAAACTTTCTGTATATAACCGTTTGTTTCCAAAATATTTAAATTAAAATAAAATATAATAAACTCTATGAAATTCACACAGCGCCAGCCATCTGGTCCCAAGTACTGCAGGCTTAAACTTTGTATGGCTGCAAATGAGCGCTTTGTCATATTTTCATAAAATAAAAATTATAAGTTCATCCATTATTACATTACATGATAACGAATAGATTCTAAACCGTGACCGTGATAGATTTCCCTGTTTTTTTTACGCAACACAGGCTTCTTCGATGGAGGCTGATAGAGGAGAGGATGGGTGGTGGCTATTGATTGATATAATATTAATTTATATATTTTCATTTTAATAACGTTTAAAAG
This sequence comes from Endotricha flammealis, assembly GCA_905163395.2. Taxonomy (NCBI): domain Eukaryota; kingdom Metazoa; phylum Arthropoda; class Insecta; order Lepidoptera; family Pyralidae; genus Endotricha; species Endotricha flammealis. The sequence goes on along the minus strand of LR990862.1, from coordinate 15,371,600 downwards.
ATATAATGTTAACTTGACATAATCGTTACTGTTTATTTTCATAAAAGCTATAATATTCATAACATTTCCTACTCCTGTGCTATTAAGTAACTATAGGCCTATTTCTATCTTACCTTTCCTTTCCAAAGTTCTTGAAGCTGTGGCACATAAGCAAGTATCATCTTTTATTTTCTCTAACGGCCTTCTATCTCCACTTCAGTCCGGTTTTCGCCCTGGACACAGTACTGCCACTTCTTGAAAATAACTGAAGACATCCGTGAAGGTATAGAAGGCAAGTTGGTCACCATTATCGTACTCATTGATTTCTCCAATGCTTTTAACATGGTAGACCACGATATCCTTCTTACCATCCTTGAGCATCTGAAATTTTCCTCCCCTGCTTTGGATTGGTTCTCGTCTTATCTTCGTGGTCGACAGCAGGCAGTGCGCGCTGGGCGTCGAATTGGAATGGTCTCTCTGCTGGTGTTCCACAGGGTGGTATCTTATCCCCTCTCTTATTTTCTATTTTTATAAAACTATTGTCTTCTTTGCTTAGCTGCTCTTACCATTTTTACGCAGACGATCTGCAAATTTATATGCAGACACCTGCTAATAGTGTAAATGCCGCAATTAACGCACTAAATATTAACCTCAACATCATTAGTGATTGGTCCAAGACGTTTGGCATACCGGTTAATCCTAATAAGTGTCAGGCAATTATTGTTGGGAGCTCTAAGCAGATCGCTCAAATAGACAATACTTCTCTCATGCCTCTCACGCTTGATTCTAAAATTATTCCGTTTGGGTCTAGTGTTAAAAATCTTGGGTTACACATTGACAGCACATTAAGTTGGTGTACACAAATTTCTGAGGTTAGCCGCTCTGTCATATCAGCATTGCGTTTCCTTAATCGATACAGACATTTTCTCCCTACTACTACCAAAATTACTTTAGTCCAGTCTCTTATTCTTCCCCTCATTGATTACTGTGATGTGTGTTATCCTGATCTTAACGAAGATCTTCTCAATAAGCTTGACCGGCTTATAAACAATGCCATCCGGTTTATCTTCTGCCTGCGGAAATTTGATCATGTTTCTTCATTTCGTACGAAACTTGGATGGCTACCAATTCGCCAGCGTAGGCAACAGAGATTGTTGTGCACACTCTCCTCTATTCTTTTTAATCCTCACTCTCCAGAATACCTCAAATGTAAATTTCAGTACCTCTGTCATTCTCATGAACGTCAACTTCGCTCTGGCAACACTCTTAAACTTTTTACTCCCCTTTTTCATTCAGGATTTATGTCCAACTCCTTCACTCTCCAAGCTTCACGACTCTGGAATGCGCTGCCTGAACCCATAAAAGATACCCATAATAATTTTACTTTTAAAAAGAGAGTGCGTGCGCATTTGTTAGATAATTTGCGAAAGTAAATCATCATTATACGTATTAGGTAATTATATTTGTTTCACTTTTGAAGTTAGTTTATAAATCATCAGTATTTATATATATTAATATATACATAAATATATTTATATAATGTTTATTATTATATGTATTTATGTACGTCTATATGATAGTTTGTAATGTATGTATGTATATTTATCATAAAACCGCATTCGTGAATTTCTGCACTTCTCTATGGTTGACTGGTAGAGAATGCAACTTAGCATTAAGTCCGCCTATTGTATCAGTACTTTTGTTTTGTGGTCAATAAAGTTAAATAAATAAATAAACATTTCCAATTCAAAAAGAAGAAACACATTTTTTATAACGTTTGTGTATAATAAATATCATCTGATGTACAACTTGTGCAGTATACATGCCAAAAAGTATACCATTCAAGAAGTATACTAGTTAAAATAAATATAAATTTTAATATATTATATCAATCAAAATGACTACTACTAAAATATTGAACTTTCATTTTATTGTATTCAAAGTAAGCAAAAGTTGCATTATTCAAACAAATATGTAGGTAATAGATTTTATTAATACAGTAAACGGAAAGTTAAACAAAAAGTAATAACCTCATAGGATTTAAAAAAATATAGAGGAAACCAGACAGTGATTGCCCACAGACAGTGATTGCCCGCGTTAAGAAAAATATTGCCAAGTGTTAAATTGGTACGATTCTTGTTCGATGAGAACTACCTAGATGGCTCTTTGACTAATGTATAGTAGATTTAAAATTGACAATTGGCAACACTGAGAAAAAAAAAACTGTATTGGCGGATTTTGTCAAGACGGGTGCATGTGTTACTCAAACACGTTAGCATGTTACCAATTTTCATAAGGACTTACTTGCTTATAGGTTCGTTTTTTTCGTAAATTATTTATTTTTGAACTATTAATGCATAGTTATAATAAAATCATAAGTGATTCCTTAGTTTTTAGTGAAAATATATGTTTAAATTTGACACCTGACCGTTATATTAACCGTGGACAATCCCTAAACCTAAATTTACATATTTTTGGTTATTGCCCACCATCTTTTTAGTAATTGCCATGTCAATGAGTATAGTTATTGCCCGGGTAATAACTGTCATGGGTTAATTTTTAATAAATAAGTAGATACGTGGGTAGTTTAGTGTCTTTGGTATACTGTAAAATAAGAATTATAACAATTTAGATATTTATAACGATTGCGAAACAAGTTTTTTATTTTAAACATAACTTACTTACGTTTAAAAAATACCCCATGACAGTTATTGCCCGGGCAATAACTACATATAGACATTGCCACATGGCAATAACTGTGCTTTTTAAAAATTTCTGTAGTATTATTTATTATTGTATTTTCTGTGTTATTACCCCTCCCGCACCCCCCTGATCGCACTAAACATTCTAATTTATTTATGTATTACTTGTGAGATATATTGTGTTTTCATGCGATGGCTGAGTCAATATACTTATTTAAAACGTTAAAGATTTTAAATATTAAAAATTAATAACCGACTTGGTATTACATAGATCTCACAACTTTTTACGGTAGAACAACCTGAGTTGTGAGACTTGGTTTTTTCGACAAGTATTGTTTTTTATGGGATATATAAAGCGTTTATCATACATAACATCTAATCGATTTTTTAATTGTTTAATAATAATATTTTTAATAATAATTTTATTATAATAAAACGGTATATTAAAACGTTTGTTATGTTGAATAATTTTTATAATAAAAGATTTTATATTTTTTGAAATTTTCTCTTCCGATTTTTATCTTTATAGATCATTATACTAACCAAAATTATATGTTTCGTTTATAAATATCTCAAAATATATGTATTTTGTATTTCTATGTCATATTACTTACCCCCCTCAATGCATTTAAGAGGTCTGTCTCATACCTTGGGTTATCCGCTCTTTATGTGTAACGACTAACGCCCCCAAGGAATCCCCCCAAATTTTTTTTGTTTCAGTAATACCTAATAAACCTCAAACAATGTTAAACACATAAAAGTTTATTAACGTAAAAATAAATGTTAATTTCATTAAAAATATAATTCTTATAATTTTTTCCCAAATTTGATTGAATATCAAATAATCACAATAATTTATATAAATTCGCGAATTCTCGCAGGAGTCCCGATTCCGCGAGATTGCATTTTCTAGTGTTTTATCTTTTTTTTATCATCATCATCAACTTCGGGTTTCTCATAGTCAAAATAGTTTGGGTATACTTCCAATAGTTGCTGCCTGTGTAGACCCTTTATTAGGTGGATCACATCCTCAATATCAACACTAAGACGCAAATTTTTTTCAGATAGCTTCATATAGAAAAAAACTAAGTTGACCCTCTTATAATATCTGCGGAATGTATGCATAAGGAGCATTTGCTGTTTTCTCAGCTCTTTCAATATAGCAAAAGCGAAGCCGATCTTATATTTTGTTATGTTAAGGTACTTCTTCCTTATTACTTGTGGGTATACCAATTTATATCGAGCACCGTAAACAAATTGTGCCATTAGATTCTTTGTAGTTCTTTTTATTTTAATATTTTGCCAAGTATACACATACTGATCATAGCGCACCCTACGAGTGTCGTTTCTTCTAGAAGTAATACTATCAAACCTCCGTGTGATACTATCAATTTCATCAGCGCCAATATTGGATAGATCACAACTCTTCTTTTCTAAAAACATTTTTAAGTCTCTTAAATCCTTCCTCATTTTTATTTGATTCGGAGTTCTTTTAGGCAAATGAGGATCTGGATCCTCCACTCGCATAGGCATTTTTGTAATGGCTTTTATGTCATTTTTCTCTGTGGTTGTTGTTTCAACTTCCTCAAATTGTTTGACGTATTCTTCAAACAATTTATAATTTCCCAAACGATGTATACTACTTAAATATGATGAATCTTCGATTGGGTTGCTAATTACGCTCGGCTTGCCGCCTTTTAGGCGCACCATTGCCTTTTTCGTCACACGATACTCGTCATAACCACTTGCAATAAGGCAAAAATCTGGAATTGTGTATAATATTTATTTAGGTTCGTTTTATAGTAGATACAGATTGCTGTAACGTTACATGTAATGTGGCACGCAATGAAAGAATTTCCCGTACAAAATGTTCTGTTCGTAGTATGGCGTCCTTAATTATGGACATTTTGTTACACAGTATGATATATGTATGAGAAGCTCGATCGCGTCGCTGTGTGTCGCACTCTAATATGAACATGCAAGTCAAGCGACATCGACTCTAGCCAGTGTTTGGATGGGTTTCGTTATCTCGAGCTTCTCCGTGCTTCGGAGGGCAGATTAGGCCGTCGGTCCCGGCTGTTATCGGTGGATGAGTCGGTAGCATTCGGGCGGCTTGAAAACACCGGCCTCTGCCAATCCGCATTGGAGCATGAGCAGCGTGGCAGAGTACGCACTAGTCCCCTTCGATTGAAGGGAGACCCGTATCCCTGCAGTGGGATGTTTATGGGTTGATACGATGTTACATTGTGTGTTACGTTACAACTGTCTGTGCGCAGCGTTAGAGTGAGACACACAGAGTACTCAGTGATGTCATCGAACTTCTCGTATGTTAATATTTCGTTAATGAAATGCATAGGAAACTCACCACTAATTAATAAAACTACAAATCGATTCATAATGTAACTAACATCAAACAAACATTTAATCAGCTCTGTGATATTGTCAAATGTAATTCACAGTATCATGTTTGAAACTCGTAAAATAAGAAATTATTGGCTATTAAATTTCATGTAATGAACGATTTTACTGCTCATAAGTAATTACACTCGAGAGCAATGAATGCGGGTCACCTAAAGAAAAAAAACCTAGAAATCTCGGAAACTAAGAATGCTAGCTTAATAAAATAAACAGTGGCAATATAATACCCCTTAAATGAAAGTAATAAAATTATTAAAAATTACATAAAGCAAAAAAAATTGCTAATCTCGCCTTGCAACAAAAATAGGAAAAATGACTTTTTTGTACAACAATATGATTTTCTTGAATTTTAATACTTTGTGTCGCCTCCTCGTGCTTCCGTTACTGCGTTTACGCTATTTGGCATGCTGTACACCAAGTTCCTAATACGATATTGGGAAATATTCTCCCATTCCTCTGTGAGAGCAATTTTGAGCTCACGAAACGTGAGTACACCGTTCACCAAGTTATCGATCTTCTCTTGCTGTAGTACACCTAGTTCTGCCTGTTCCTGAGCCTGAGCCAGTTTCCTCGTAACGTCGGAGAACTCTTTGTACTGTTGACAGCGACAGACCGACGGTCCTGGCTGTATCGCGCTGACTTCGGCCGGTTTCCAGCTTTGTGAGGATTCTGGTGCATTCTTCAGGTGTAAGCGACATCATTACTGGATGAATAATAAATATTGAACACTATCAATAAACAAAAGCAAAACCAAATGCAGTAATTTCGTAGTTCCGCATCTTCTAGTCTCCCTATGTCTTTGTTTTTTTTTATGACATAACCTTAATTTAAGAAGTATTTAATTAATACCTTAATCAATTTAAGGTATTAATTAAAATATTTAACTGTGTACTAAACACAATTTATTTCATTAAGCTAGCATTCTTAGTTTCCGAGATTTAAAGGTTTTTTAAGTGACCCGGAGTCATTGCTCTCGAGTGTATACAACATGAAAGCGATAGAAACTGTAAATAAAATATATTTCAGATATGTTTTATTGTAATTGGTTTATTCAATAATAATCTGTATTGCTTATTAGGTATTGGTACAGTCGGCCAATGAAAGGGATGAGCAGGCGCAAAATATGATTCAAATTTTCTAAATATTACATGAAGGCATTTACGCGAATTTTTATTTACAAACAGTATGTTATATTCATATTGTATTATTTAATTAAAAAGTTTCATAATGATGCTTAAATTTATTAGCGACAAAATGTTTGTTCTTATTTCTCTACTCTGGTCACCTCTTTCCTTGACTGTACAACGGACCTAAAATTATAATTGGACGAAGTTCCTGAAAAACGTTCCAAAACACAATCATGTCGAAATGGAGTTAATAATGCCAAACTGATCACGTGGTACATATTTACATTACACTAGATTTTTTGCCCGCGACTTCGTCCGCGGGAAGTTCCGGACCCGTTCCCGGGGGAACCACATTAAATTTCGGGAAAAGCTATAGCCTATCACTCCCTGATAATGTAGCTTTCTACTGGTGAATGAATTTTTGAAATCGGCCCAGTAGTTTCGGAGCCTATTCAGTGCAAACAAACAATCAACTCCTCTTTATAATATTACTAGCTGACCCGTGCCCACTTCGTTGGGCATAATGTTAATAATCCTTTTTTAGTACAGGCGTTCGTAAGAAACGCTTTCATTCGACCGTTTTTTCTCCGATTTACTTTGCAAAACCGACTACCACGTAAAAGCCTTTTTATTTTTCGGTTTTTTATATAACCTATGACACTCAGCAATAATGTGGCTTTCTATTGGTGAAAGAATTTTTTAAATCGGTTCAGTAGATCCCGAGATTACCCCTTACAATTTAACAAATATACAAACACACAAACTATACTTCTTTATAATATTAGTATAGATAGATTATAGACAATATATAGGTCTTCAAATGACCTGCAGGTAATGTAACTTTATTTGATGAATAGATAAAAAGTTACAAATAAAAAAAATACTTAATTTGGATCAATAGCAAATTCATAAAATTTTATTAAAATTAACCAAACAAACTTAAATTAAATCAATAATTAATTAATTAATTATAGTGTACTTTTTTATACTACTAAGTTGGCAAACAAGCATACGGCAGTCACCAACTCACCACAGTAGCCTATAGATACTTGTAATACCTGGTCCATGATATCGGGGCCCGGGGGTATCACTGTCATAAGTGGAGCTCACCGTAGGAACACAACTTGGCCGAGACCATTGCTATTTGGCTACTATCTTCTGTAAGGTCCTTCCCCAGACGTGCTGCTCCGATTTAAGCAGATTATCCGCTGTACCCTACCTCTCGTAATGTACTTGTATTTATACCTGCAAAATACAAAGGAAATACTCTTTTTCCTTTTCCTATCCGTTTCCTTCGGGAGGCAAACGATATGGTAGCGCCTCTGGTATTACTGATATTTATGGGCGCCGTAACCACTTTGCATAAGATGACCCGTTTGTTTGTTTGCTTGAAGTACGAAAAAAACCTGGCAAGCGCATGTCAAGGCACGCACAGTGTACGGTTCCGTATATGCTACGCTTTGCTCGCTTGCAGATGACTGCAATGTACTCGATGACTTATAGAGCCTACATAACTATGTACTACTATGAATTTTTCCAAATTTCTAAACACTTCTATTATTATTCCAGCTGCTCGGTTCCACTATCGTCCCATCCGTCACAGACTCCAGTTTCGTCAACATTATCTGAATGAATGGAGCTCTAGCACTGTTCCATTCCTGCGACACTTCTTTGCTCGCACAGAAATTTGGAAGCCCGCCAGCGGTGTTTCCGAATTACTATGACTGGGAATCTTCAAGAAGCGAGCATACATGAACTTAAAAGGCCGGCAGCGGCTCAGGGTCCGCTGTCTCTATTCTCCATGGGTGGCGGTGTCAAGACATCAGCTGACCCACATGCTCGTTTGCCAACGTCTTACATTAAAAAAAACAATACTTGGGGTGGATAGCCCCTGTGATTGAAAGGAGACCCATGTCCATCAAGTGGGATGATTATGGGTTGATATAAAAAATATTAATTATTTATTTATTTCCCAAACTAAATGTAACAATACAATGGTGATTCTCAGACTTAAAGAAATATAAATAACTAGCTGCCCGGCCCGGCTTCGCCCGGGTACTGTTTCGTTTTTTTTTTCAATCTTTCTGAGAGATTTTCTTAATATTTTTTTCCGTAAGAACCTTGTACAGAGTATTAGAAAACTACAAAAAAAAAAACAGCCAAATCGGTCAAGCCGTTTTCATGTTATGTCGTGACAACGGAAAACGGGTTTCATTTTTATATATATAGATATATACATTATACATAATTATATGACGTCGAACCTGTTTTTTTTTTATTCATTTTTTTATTGGGACACGGCGAGTGACGTTAGCCCCTGCCAGATGGGCCGCAGGTCACTGGGGTCCAGGAATAAGAGTGACGAGACACCCTTTATGGTGTCCCGTCGCTTCTACTTATATACTATGCCGGCCTAAAAGGTGCATCTTCAGGCTCCGCTTAAAGGACCCCATGTCGTACACGTGTGGTGCAGAGAACACATCGCCGGGCAGCTTGTTCCACCGTTCAATGGTTCGACACAGGGATGATTGACCGAATCTTTTTGTGCGAGGTGGAGGGTTAAGGTAGTCCACTGTGTATGAATGTGCGCGCTGTTTGGGAAGGTAGTTCCTGTGCTTGAACGTGGAAGGAGGAATAAGGTAGTGTAACTCATCCGAACACTCACTAATTTCGCTAAAAACTAATTCAATCTAAATTCTCTATTATGTTTATATAGGAACAAAACGGGTGTAGATCGATTGTCAACTTAATTCAGTATTGATTGTTCCCAAAATAAGTTTTCTCGCTGCCAGCTTATTTCTGATGCTTTCAAGCTTAACAGAACCTCGCGTCGGACGTCGAAAGCGGTTTTTATTGTAGTCAGCGGCATAAATATGTTCACTGTGGTACCACAGTATATGGTGATACCTTGTCACTGTGACGATGTTGATACATCGACATATCAGTCTTCAGTTGACAGGCCTGATGGACGACTGGCTAGCAATGGTCACTTCATCTCAATGGCCGCGGGTTCGAATACTGCGCAAGGCAAATTTGTGTGCATGAACATGTCTGCTTGCCTTGGTCTGGATGTTTTCTATGTAATAATGAGTATTTATTTACAAAAAAAAATATTTTTATAGGTATATTCATTAACAATCCAGTACTCATAGTTAAGCTTAGTTGGTTAGTTTTGGACTAGATGGCATTATTATCTAAATATATAAAATGCTTTGTCCTGACTGACTGACTGACTGACTGACTGACTGACTGAGAATCAACGCACAGCCTAAACCGCTCATCGTAAAAATCTGAAACTTGGAGGGTGGATTGTTTGTATGACGTAGGCGTCCGATAAGAAAGGATTTTTCGAAATTCTAACTCTAAGGGGGTAAAAAAGGGGGGCAAAGTTACTATGGGACAACTTGATTCCTTGGTCCAATCTACTTCAAATTTGGCATAAAAATTGTTTAAGAGAATTGATGGAAGACGTGATTCTTATTTTATTGAAATTCTTGAAAAAAATGCATTTTGTGGGTAATTTTCTTCGAGTTGATATCAAAACTCATACTCCTTAGTGCTTTATTGATTTCAATTTACATTTCATTTTGACATATCCGTGAAGTGAAGTGTGTCATCTGTAATGTAATATTTTTGTAAATTGTGAATATTCAAACAAAATGATTTCATAATGTCGTCGTACTATTTATTCTGTTCGTGATCTCGGAAAAACAGCTAAAATTCTAACTACATCCTAGCGGACTGAATCATATTCATCGATAATAAACAGTAAGTAATTAAATTTTATAATATTTGACAGGGTTCAAGTTAAATTGGTTAATGGTTAAATGGCATATTGATATTGTCTCTTTCTCACTTATAGGAAATCTCATTACGTCGACTCGCTCTAATATTTCGTAGTGTTGTTGTAGGGATGGTTGTAGGCCGAGGTTGTATGTATTGAAATACCGATATACTTAATTTTTTTTTTACGGAAGTGGTTGGAAAACAAGCTCAGGAATATGGATCATTTGATGTTAGGTGATTACCGTCGACTATGGAGCACATAGATTCTAGGGTCCCTGACCCGTAGCCGACCTCTATCAGGAAAAAACAGGATATAGCGAGAAATAGTGTAAGGACGGAGCTAGATTTTTTTTATGTCACAAAGGTGGCAAACAAGAATTTCGGATATTTCACTCTCCGAACGAAACGCATTGCTGCTTCACGTCAATATTCTGTAATAGGGTGGCACTTCACCGGTCGGACTAGCCTATTTCATAAACTCCAAAGATTGTAATGAGAAGTACCTATATAAATAGAAAAATAGTCATCAATATTTATGAAAATGTTTTGTCTTCATCGTAGAGACCTGAAGCCTAAAACCTGGGTGTGTTCTGAAAAGTGTGGTGTATGATGTAGGCAACCGATAAGAAAGGATTTTTTTTAAATTCCCTCGGGAAAGCGGGATAAACGCAAACGAAGTTGCGCGGGTTTGTCTAGTTATTATTATAAAATTTCAAAATTAAATTCCATATTTAAGTTAGTAAAACAATGTATGTACTTAGAAACTATGGTTAGTTAGTAAAAACAACTTATTTTATATTTTGTGGTGTGATCCGTACAAAGATATGTATTTACTAGTAAACCCGCGCAACTTCGTTTGCGTGTATTTATTTAGGCACAGCAGCTCCATCTATATCAAACTTTTGATCAAATCCTACGGAAATTGCGTACTTTTCGGGATAAAAAGTGTGTGTAGTGTGTGTTAAATGTTAATCCAAGGTATCAGCTACCTACATACCAAATATCATAAATATTGGCCCAGCCATTTGAGCGTGAATAAATTACAAACATGCATAACTTTTGCCTTTATAATATTACTAGCTTGACCCGCGGCTTCGCTCGCGGTTAATTTTATGACATAGATCTCGTGTGACAACAAAACAACCAATCGCGCGACTTGTGGCGCCATCTGTTGGCCGATACAGCGCCCTCTATAGTGGAAAAAATATTTTCCCATCGGAATGACATAACTTTCATGGGATAAAAAGTAGCCTATGTTGGGCTCTGTATACCTGACAATATTTGTACAAATTTTCATAATGATCGGCTGATTGGTCAAGCCGTGAAGGAAAAACAAACAAACTCACTTTCTTATTTATAATATTAGTATGATATGATAGTAGGATTTATTATTCAGTATTTAAAAAGTATAAAAACAAATTAACAAAAGTTTGTTTTTATATAGTTGTTTCTGTTTAACTATTTTTTTATTTCGAAAATATTATTGAAAGAATAGGTACATTACATTAATATACTTACATACGGCCCACATACTTATATCACATAAAACGAGCTCGGCGATGTTGCCTAAGTGACTCGGAATCGTTTACATATAGGTCTCATCATTACCGATGTAGTTTGGAGGTTCGCCAAGCAGATAGCACTACATAGGTACCGAGTGCATAATGTACATTGTGTACAGTCAGATGCACGTCGAGCCTTACACTTGCTGCACAATTTTGGCTCTTATGGCATAGAACTTAAGAATGGTACAAAGTCCAAAATGAAGGTCGACGTGCTCTTGACTGTAAAGTCAGCAGAGAAACATGTAAACTAAATAAGAATTAGTTTTTTTTTAGGTAACACAAATAAGATTTCAACGAAATTTCATCAAATAAATCAAATCATCGAAATTTTAAGAGAGGTAGGGCATACCGGATAATCCGCTTAAATCGGAGCAGCCCGTCTGGGGAAGGACCTCCATCTTACAGAAGATCGTAGCTAAATAGCATTGGTCTCGGCCATGTTGTGTTCCTACGGTGAGTGAGGTCTCCAGAGCTCCAGTTGCCCCCCTCCCAAGTGGAGGTTGGTAGGGTTGGCAACGCGAGAGTGATACCCCAGGTAAGTTGCGAGCATCTATAGGCTACGGTGATGCTTACCATCAGGCGGGCCGTATGCTTGTTTACCACCTTTGTGGTATAAAAATAAAATACTAGACGTAATCAAAATATAATTTTTTATTAATTTTCGTTTAAATACAGTGAGTATAATTACATGAGAAAACATAATTCTTACTTCGTTTTGGGTCAGATTTCTCTGCAGCTGACTGACAGCAAACAAACGACATAGAAAATGGCGCTGATTTTACATTAACACCAAAAAAACTTACTAACTTAATTTACTATACTTTTGGTGTCCCACGGTCGCACAGAAAGGTGGAAAATTTAGAATGCCAGATTAGTTTAAAAAAAATCCGAAGCTGATTTTCATTTGGCCCCTTTTCCCTTTTGACACCCGAGATGCCAGATATGGAGGTTGAAACAAAGTCCATGTAAAACCTATCCAACAATCATAACACTGAAAAATTGGCAGTGTTTTAACAAAACAAGCGACGGATGTTCAAATTGGAATGCATCCAAATGCTTGAATTGGCTGACATTTCGTATGTAACTCCGTTCTAAATGGATATTGTCTGGTACAAAGTCTGAGATATAAAATAACAAGAAAGAGAAATATTTATTATGTTGTTGTATTTGCTGAGATTTGCTTGAAAGTCGGACAAACGTCAACGATTTGATTGTTGAGCTTCAAGTTTGTCTTTTCATAATTTTGTTTTATGTAAGAGGGAGGCAAACGAGCATGCAGGTCACCTGATGTTTAGTGCTTCTTGAAAGTTGAAGTGAAGCTTCAAGTCATAGTTGTACGGAAACGCCGCTGGCGGGAATTGGTTCCAATTTTTTACTGTGTGAGAAGGAAGTAACATTGGGATCGCACAGTGGGGGAGCTCCATTCATCTAGATGATGTTGATGACACAGTCTGGTAGTGGATGGAACGATAGTGGAACTGAGCGGCTGAAATAAGATTGAACAACTCCTCGGAATACTCCCCGTTGTAAAGTTGATGTTGTATCTGTGTCAATTGTAAAATAAAGTCGTAGAACAGTTTGCGCTGCTCCAGTCTGGTATGTAATGGTTTTATTAACCTGCTAATTATCTTTGAAATACGTGCAAGCTATTTACATACTTTAAATATTTATATTTGTAAACTGCAATGAGATCTAAATAATTTTACATAAAATTTTAGGAAACACTTTCTTTTGTTTTACATACTTTTTTACGACGTTTCTTTTCTCTTGTCATTATATCACCTTCAGTATTATGCTACCACCAAAATAAAATTTTATTTTTATTAATGAGAAATAAATAAGGACTATATGTATCAATCATACATCAAGCTCTTCCATAATTGGATGTGGATTATAATTTTTTATCACATTAGAAAAGTATCCTTCTTGTTCATTTATTACATCACTTAATTTCTGCATAGATTTTCTAGACATGCGCACAATCATTTTTAAAACATCTGTAGGTTCAACTTCAACATTATCAGTGCTTGTTTTCGCTACAGCATCTTCTCTTGATTCTATATTAATTTGTGTTTCGTCATTCACATCAACCATTCTAAGTTCACCTTGATTTATTATTTCAGTTAAATCATCTGTTATATTAGGAAGATCTATAGTATCGTCAATCCTCGTTTGTGGAGTGGGTACAACACCAAATGCACCATTAGCAACAACATTACCTATTGTTAACTGATTTGCACTTGAAGAAGAATATAATAGGAGTGAAATAAAAAAAGTTAAGGAAAACATGTTGTTCTGATGTGTTCTACTAGACTAAATAACAGTTTGTGTTCGTTTGATTTTATCGTATTATTTACGGTAGGTGTAACTAATTCGCCGAATGGAAAATCAATCAGTGGATGGATATTGTTGTGAGCATTGAATGCGATTGTTTTGACGTTTACTACAAACTCAAGACACAACACATTTATTTTGTATTTTGGTCCGACAGGAAATGGTGGTATTTAGTCAGTCTTTGTTTAAATTGTAAAAAATAATAAACAGATCGAGAATGGTAATTAACGTAATGTAATTGATTGTAGTTTATAGAGTAGATTAATTACACAAATAATTTATTTCACTCTCTACAAGAGAATTCTCTGAATGAAAGTTTTGAATCTTTGAAATATTTTCACACATTTTACAATATTTTTTATAACAATACATTATCCCCGCAAAGTCGACCAAAAAGAGAACTGTGTGAGAAGTAAGTAGAGTGAGTAGTAAGAACACGGCCGTACCATTCTTTTCTCGAAGCAATTCAGGCCATTTTCGAACCTGTATAACTTCGTTGTGCATAAAACTAGAAGTTTGAATTTTCAGTTACAAAGCAGGCATTGTATAAACACGGTATATTTAAAATTTCATTCAGTTTGAACCAGTAGTTTGAGAATTATAACGAGTCAAAGTTTCTTAATTTTGCCACTGACTGACCGATCATCAAAATTCAAAGGCACTTCTAGCAGACATAGAAGCTTCAAATTTAGAATTTATGTAGTGTTTAGTGTATGAATCAAGGAAAAACTAAAATATTTTTCAATTTCAGTCTAGTTTTCTAGATACATTAACTGCATAAATACCTTTGTAATCCCATTTAAAATATATAGGATTACAAAGTTACATTTGCAGTAAATAAAGAAAAGTTTAGAAGACGAAAAAACTAGGACTATCTACAAAAAGAAATGAGATCCCATAAAAAACAATACTTGTCAAAAAAAATACTCACAACTCAGTTGTTCTACCGTAAAAAGGTGTGAGATCCATGTAATACCAAGTCGGTTATTAATTTATTCAGTCCCTACATAAGGGACCTTCTGTCTTAAGTTGTTACGTAATTTAACCTAACAACATCTTATATTGACCATAATCAATATTAAAAATCCTTAACGTTTTAAATAAGTATATTGACTTGGCAATCGCACTAAACAATCTAATTTATTTATGTATTACTTGTAAGATATATTGTGTTTTCATGCGATTTGACAAGAAACTCAACAGATTGGCTTTTTTAAAGGCAGTATTACGTATCATAAACAATACGACTAACTGTGACTATGAAGTGAACTTGTGTCACTAGGAAAGTGTAGTTTATTATTCGCGGTTATCGATTTAAAGTTATCATCTCATTAGGGACTTATCGAATACTCTAATGAATATCAGGTAACATTAATGAGCGTACGAATAGACTTGATTTGATTTAACAGCCCGGTGCGGTGGTGGGGCTTTGGTAGTGCGAGCTGTGGTGCGAGTATGACTCCCGCTCGGACCACTTACAAGCAAGATTACACTGTGCTAAATTTAAAAATTTCAAACGGTGTTACATAGTGTTATTTTAATAGTATATGACTGTGTGAAAAGTATTTATTTACAAAAAAAAGTATTTAAGTATATTTATCAGCAATCTTAGTACCCATAGTATAAGCTTAGTTGCTTAGTTGGGGACTAGATGGCGTTATGTGTGATTCGTCCAAGTTTTTTTTATTTTTAACTAAATTTTAATCCTAAATGAATCTTCCGTTTGCTAGAAACAGAGTGTCTATTCTCGTTCAATTCGTTCAAATCTCTTGTGAATTCTCAAACGCTGTGTGAGATTGAAACTGTTTCTGTTAACGCTCACCTAGAAAATACGTATTTACTCTAGACTTACAGACCCCTGGATTGTATCACATAAAAACCGGTTAAGTGCGTGTCGGGTCACGCACAGTGTAGGGTTCCGTATTTGATGTGCTTTGCTTGCTTGCAATTGAGTCAAATATCACATGCTAGAGTCTGGCTAATGAAAGTAGAGACTAAAATCATACAGAACAATATCTTACGCACGCCTCTTTTAATAGTTTTATTCATGTTTCTGATCTGAGAAACGTTAAAACAAGATCACAAAATTCACTGACAACAAACTGACAACTCGATTTGACGTGAATAACGTGACTTTGACATTCACTTTAACATTGCCAGAAAAAAGTTTGCATTAATAGATCAGTGTCTACTTTCATTAGCCAGACTCTATCACATTTGTAAGTTTTCATCAAAGAAATTTTATTTTAAAAGTTCGTCTGCTATTATTCAGTAACAAGGAGCCTTTTTTTTTTTGTTTATAGTCAGGAAAATGCATTACTGCATGCTCCGCCGCTTGGGGAAGCGGCGGGGGTATGTCGGGCTCCCCCTCTTATGCCACTTGGGTATACCGACTAAAAACCTGACTGACTGCCACCTTATCCGCCTAGATGGGCGGGGCCACGGGAACTAAGATACTTCCGTGACCCCGCCGGAACAAGCAGAGCCTACTTTACCGTAATAGTTTTAATTGATGATTTGGCTTATGGACTACTGCCATGATTTTTTCAAATTTCTAAACACAAGTATTGTGTTTAGTTCACCGTGCTAAACGAAAATTGACACGATGAACGACAAATGTAAATAATGCTGAAACAGATCATTGTATCAAAAGGTGATCTTCCCTTGATGTTTTGAAGAGACCAAGATACCCCAAAACATGGGGTGGGTGCGAAAAAAAAACTCATTTCACCTTTACATGTAGGGGAGGCACCTCAAAAATAGTATATTTCATTACGAGTGCGGAAAGCCTGTCATTGCAAAGAGTTCCGACAAATGTCTGCCCGAGTCGAGGCGCAGCCGAAGGTGAGGGTTGACAGTCGGAACAAGTTGCAATGACGGTTCCGCACGTGTACTGAACAACTATTTTTAATACAGTTGCGAAAAAATTAAGCAATTTAATTACTCATTATGTGCAACTAAACTCTGAAAATGGCGCCAGCAGTAAAAGAATAAAAGCAGAGATTTTTTTTTGTTTTCTTCACCCATTCTGGGTAGGCAAAGGGAACTATGTCCATACAGCCAAGTCTTCAGTAGATTTTTTTTATTAATATGAAATGAAAATGAAATTTAATGAGATTAAATGAAATAAAACCTTTTTATTTTTATTTTTTTTTATTTTAGGCAGAAAAATACTTTGCAGCAGCCCCACCGCCCGGGGAATATGCGGTGGGGACTGTGGGACTTACCACTAAAAAACTGACGGGATGCCACTCGCCCCCTAAGTGACGGGGCCACGGGTACTGTGATACATCCGCGACCCCGCCAGGGCCGTCCGGCCAAAGTTAAACTGGCCGGACCCGCTCTCCCCGGAACGCCCCGTCAGCAGCACACCGCATCCAGGTGCACTGCCGACACCGAGGACCATTGCCCCCTCAAGACGACGGGCCTTCCCCGGCTCGCCGTCTCGGCTGGGCAAGGGTCCCCTCCATCTCTGCGGTCGCAACAACGTGCGACCGCTGGCCGGGCTCAGCGAGCCGCCGGCCCCTCTTCTTCAATTTTTTAACGAGGTTTTCTTCCTCCACCGCGCCTCCTGCGCCACTCCAAGTGCCACAGCGTCCACTACGTACTTAGTGGACTCTGTGACACTTTGCGCCACCGCGCACTCCCTCTTCCAGGGTGGTCTCATTCGCCCATGTGACCCAACCCTTAACGCCCCCCGCAGTGTCTGGGTTGGCGAGACCCAGTGTCTGCAGGGCCTCCGCGTTCCACCATACGGAGGTCGCCCCCGGTATCAACGGGTGGAGTAGGCCCGGACACCAGTCGGGGCGAAGACGCTTTTGGGGAGGATCAGCGAGCGAACGAGTCCACCACCGCTCATCATACAGCCGGCCGAGCCAAGCGCGGCCGGCTCCACCTCTTGTTTTTTAACGAGGTTGTCTCCTCAGTCGCTCCACCCCCAGCACCAGTACGGAT
Organism: Endotricha flammealis; assembly: GCA_905163395.2. Lineage (NCBI taxonomy): Eukaryota > Metazoa > Arthropoda > Insecta > Lepidoptera > Pyralidae > Endotricha > Endotricha flammealis. Next base: position 15,353,735 of record LR990862.1, on the reverse strand, counting down.
GCAAGGGGGAGCGGATTTGTCCGCATCCCACGTACTCCATCCAAGGTAGGAGCACGGGGAGCAGACCCACCGCGTCGGGAATTTGGCCGTCGGCAAGTAATTCCAGAGTTGGGTCCAGAAACTAAGGAATTACTCGCCGACGTTACCAGGGTGGACCGCGTGGAGGTATCCCAACTCCCCACCCCAAAATGAAATAAAACCTAACCTAACTCATTGAATCAAATCATTAAATCTGATATTGAAATAAATTAGTAGCTTCTTTTTAGAATATTAAATTTGCATGAATCATAAAAACTTCTGTTTTTTTTTTTAGTAAAAACTTCGTGGTTGAGTTTTCCTTTTTTATACTACACATTATTTTGACAGTTGGGAAAGAGAACGCACGAGTTCGGAAAAGGAAAAGAAAAAGCACGAGTATGTAATTCGCTGGGTGCGCGAAGGCAGCGCCAACTAGCGGATGAACTTTAGGCGGACTCTGAAGTGTCAAATGGCGAGTTGTCATTACGAATAGTAAAATAAACAAAGAAATATTTTCAATGAAACGTCGTATTTAAAATCGTTTATTGTAAAACTAAAAACATGTAAATGTATAGCGTCTATAGTAACGTTGGCCTTTTTTATTTGCCGTGTAAACTGGCACAATTCAACCAACTGCCCTGTTCTTCAGCTTTTTTGCCTCCAATGAAGTGTGCACTGCAAATTTTGTCATGGGGCTTTGGGTACCACGGCGATCCATCAGCACTAAATAAACCAACAAATAAATTATAGTCACTTAACATTCTCATACTACATGGATAATAAAACAATAAAAGTGTTATTTTATAGGTTAACTTACTTTTTCTTCTTGACGGCTGTTATCCATTTCATTCGTTTTTCTTGTTTCCAACGTGCTTGTGGAAATTTGTAGAATTTACAAGCACTGTTTACGCCAGTGTTTTTACAGTTATCAACACAGCAGGTATCGTGACCCATATTTCTTTATTTTTAACGAAATACAATAAACAACAACACTCCACTATGTATGTACGCAAGGATGACATCCGCCGCGAGTTCCTTTTTTAGCCACGGCGCGGGCGCTGCGATCGATTCGTCTGTCCCTACTCCCCGTTTTGCACCCAGCGAATAGCCCACATCCCGAACGCTATACGTCCCTGCGATACGCCACTTTTTGAGCAACTGTATGAAAAAAAGCATTTTTCAAAATTTTGGTCCAGTTTTTTGTTAGCTTTGTTAATATATATGTATACATACCAAATAACAGCTTTCTAGCATTAAGCGTCTAGGCGCTAAAACGCGGACAGACGGACTAACAGATAGACAGACAGGCATATGGCGAAACTATAAGGGTTCCTTGTAGTTTACTACGGAACCCTAAAAATACACTTTTTGCAGGATGCTTAATGCAATTCTCATGCGGTCAACACGAATTCCAGAGACGGAATGCTAATTTTTGGGTCCTTAGAATGTTGTAAAGACGTTGTTGGCGTTTTCCAAATATCTTTCCACAAAATAACTCGTAAACAGCTTTGTCGGGAGGTCAAGGAGATTTCTAGAATACGTTCACGTAGAAATAAGTCTTTATTTACGACAAAATTACGCGTTTTGTACTTTTTAACCGACTTCAAAAAAGAAGGAGGTTCTATGTTTCATTGTATGTATTTTTTTGTCTTCTATTATACAAATATTCTATTCCTATTATAATTATTTACTACCTAAATTAAGTGATTTAATCAATATTTTATTATTTATTATTATTATGTTACTCTAATAGATAAGCAAGCTATAGAGCGCGAGCATCGCTCTTTGACCATTGTGCAAAATGTAAGCAGATGTTCTATAGTGATAATTTTTATTTTGCTTCCATTTCGTCGTTTTTACAGCTTTGCACTACACATTTCACCATGATTCCATAAAATCCGAATAAATAACATTGAGAGAAACAATCAGCGTGCGTGACTAATAGCTTCGTTCGTTGCTGGCTTCGTTGCTGCTGTTCTGAGTTCGTCTGTTTGTTCATACCGTTCATGCTTGCTATATAGCTTGCTTATCTATACTCTAAGACTGATGCGCGCAGATGGAAAACGAATTTCCAGACTCATACTTATTACCAGTGTATTACGACATTTTCAAATTGTTTTATAAACCATGAGCCCAAAGGACATCAACAAAAACATGGAACAAAATATAATGTACTAGCGAAACCCGCGCAACTTCGTTTGCGTGTATCCCGCTTTCCCGTGGGAATTTTGGAATGTATTATACATAAAAACCTTCCTCTTGAATCACTCTATCTATTTAAAAAAACCGCATCAAAATCCGTTGCGTAATTTTAAAGATTTAAGCATACAAAGGGACATAGGGACATAGGGACAGAGAAAGCGACTTTGTTTTATACTATGTAGTGATATAAAGTACTTATTCTAATAAAATATAATTAATTTTAGTCAATGATAGGGAGTGTGAAAATAAATAATTAAAAAAGCAATTTTAACACTAAAATTCTTTCTCATGTATTATCTGCATATTATAGACGAGTAGCTCGATGGCGTCGCTGTGTGTCGCACTCTAATATGAACACGCAAGTTAAGCGACGTCGACCCTAGCCAGCGTTTGGATGGGTTTCGTTATCTCGAGCTTCTCCGGAGGGCACGTTAAGCCGTCGGTCCCGGCTGTTGTCGATGGATGACAGTCGTTAAGCCAAGTCGGTGGCCTTAGGGCGGTTTGAAAACACCGGCCTCTGCCAATTCGCATTGGAGCAGCGTGGCAGAGTACGCTCTAATCACCTTCGATTTAAGGGAGACCCGTATCCCTGCAGTGGGATGATTATGTTATAGATAACCCATAATAATCAATAATATCCCAATATTTTCATGTTCACATTAAAGCCAAAAGGGCATATAATGTGGTTGGAGTCCTTTGGCACACTCGTAATTTGTGACAACTGTGGGCAGATAGTGCAGTGTACCTGACAGTCACTGACTTGGCCTAACAGCTGCTGTCATCTATTAAAAACCAGTGGACAACCCGATGTTGCGTTAGTAGTGATGCTACTTTCGGCACTAGACGGTGCGGATTCGAATCCCGCTCAGGGCAACCGTTAATATAATGGCATTTGACGACCTCCGTGGCGTAATGGTTACCATGCCGGCCCGCCACCCAGGAGGTCCCGGGATCCAATCCCGGTCGGGTCATGATGAAAAACGAACTTTTTCTGATTGGCCTCGGGCCTTGGATGTTTATCTATATTATGTATTTGTCATAAAATATAGTATCGTTGAGTTAGTATCCCATAACACAAGTTTAGAACTTACTTTGGGGCTAGATCAATCTGTGTGATATTTGTCCCTATATATTTATTTATTTGTATTTGTTTTCGAGTTTGGATGTTTTCTTTGTATTTTTATATTATTAATTTATGCTAAGTTCGAAAAGCCTGATCTTTTGTCCAGGAGTATAATATTTTTTAAATTCTCATTGAAAAGCGAATAACGTGATTACGAGTTATATCAAGGTAATATTTCATGTCGGATTAATAAATAAAGCAAGAAAATATAAACAGTTTCGTAGATTTACGTTTTATGTCAAAAATATTGAATTTCATTAAGAAACGCCGCGTATTGGTCGTGGTCCACCTGCGTGGTACACCTGGGTGGACCACGGGCATGTTTTCTTGCCCGTGGTCCACCTAAATGATTTGTAATAAGAAATTCAAATATTCAATGGGCCATGGTCCACCTCTATCCGAGTTAGTGTTTATTTCTAGGATTATTTTGGAATGTTTTTGGTGTAGTTTAGGAATGCTTTTTGGATGGATTAGGAATTCTATTAGGATTATTTTGCAATGTTTTAGGATGGATTAGAAATGGTTTTAAGATTATTTTGCAATGTTTTTAGGATGGATTAGGAATGCCTTTAGGATTATTAAGAAATGTTTTTAGGATGGATTAGGAATGCTTTTAGGATTATTTAGCAATGTTTTTGGGATGGATTAGGAATGCCTTTAGGATTATTAAGAAATGTTTTTAGGATGGATTAGGAATGCTTTTAGGGTTATTTAGCAATGTTTTTAGGATAGATTAGGAATGCTTTTAGGATTATTTAGCAATGTTTTTAGGATGGATTAGGAATGTTTTTAGGATTATTAAGCAATGTTTTTGGGATGGATTAGGAATGCTTTTAGGATTATTTAGCAATGTTTTTAGGATGGATTAGAAATGCTTTTAGAATTATTTAGCAATGTTTTTAGGATGGATTAGGAATGCCTTTAGGATTATTAAGAAATGTTTTTAGGATGGATTAGGAATGTTTTTATGATTATTAAGCAATGTTATTGGGATGGATTAGGAATGCCTTTAGGATTATTAAGAAATGTTTTTAGGATGGATTAGGAATGCTTTTAGGATTATTTAGCGATGTTTTTAGGATAGATTAGGAATGCTTTTAGGATTATTTAGCAATGTTTTTAGGATGTATTAGGAATGATTATTTTCGAAATTTTTTGATATGGTTTAGGATTATTATAGGTAATTTTGACGATATTTTTGTTATGTTATTAAAATAGTTTTGTGATGGACTAAGATTGACTTTAGATTTAGTTATGAATAATTTTCAGTCTTATTTTAGAATGCTTTTATGGTGATTCAGAAATAATTTTCATACGATTTTCGGATGGTTCTAAGATGATTTTGAAATGTAAAATCATACGCAAACCGTAACATTATAGTACTACAACCATATATCATCATACCACATTTTTTTAAGAGATCATAGAATGGAGTCGACGCGAAAAAAAATTATTCCCACTACATATAGGGTAGGCAATCCCAAAAAAATGATTTTCAAAAAAAAAATCTACTTTTTAGCATTGATAATAATTATGTGTATCAGTATATGTTACCGGAAATGTATGTGTCTGTAAATAAAATAATTGAAACATGTTGTTCATCAGACAAACTGGGTTAGGTTAGGGTTAGCTTGTGACCATTGCATTGCGCTTTATAATAACACATTTCCTAGAAATTGTATATGTTACGCTCAAAGACAGAAAACGCCCAGTGAGCGGAAAAATTGCTCACAACGCGTTGACTGAACCGTAAGAAAAATTCGCGCCTCACTCGCTTCGCTCGCTCGGCGGTGTTATGATCACAGGATAACCCTTTTTTTTTTTTTTTTTTTTTTTTTTTTTTTTTGTTTTAAGTCAGGAAAATGCATTGCTGCATGCCCCGCCACTTGGGGAGCGGCGGGGGTATGTCGGGCTCCCCTCTAACCACTTGGGGTATACCGACTAAAAACCTGACTGACTGCCACCTCATCCGCCTAGATGGGCGGGGCTGCGGGAACAATGATACAACCGCTGCCCCGCCGGCGGTCGTCCGAAGACCCCCTTGTTGGGCTACGGCACGATTGGCGGCGCGCGCACGACTAGGCGCGCCGCGCCGCAACACTCGGGGACTTCCGTTCTAATGGGCAGCGGTTCCCCAACCCGCCGCCCGGAAGCCCCCGTTAGGGTGGCAGTCGCCGGGCATGGGCCAAACGCCTGCCGCCCGGTCTTTTTCGGCGGAGCGGGGGGGCGGCTGGATCCGCTTCCCTCACCCGCTCCGCTGCCTCCTTCTGCGTCATTATTTCGCCGCAGAAGGAGGCCATCGCATCCCACGACCTCTCGCTCTCGACCATTTGTTTGACAACAGCCGGGAGCGAGAGGTCATCGCCAACAATTGCCACGAGCGCGGCGCGTGGCGCAGCCCACGCCGGGCATTCCTCAAGTGTGTGCTGCGCCGTGTCCTCCACGCAGCCGCACTCGTGGCACTCCGGAGTTTCCTCTCTCCGAGCCACGTTGTGCAGGTACCAGCCGAAACACCCATGGCCAGACAGCACCTGCACAACGTGGTAACTAAGCGCACCGTGGCGCCTGCCTATCCAATTTTCCAGGACCGGACAGATGGCGCCAACGGTGCGCCGCCTCGGTCTGCCGGCCCTCGCCAGCCCTTCCTCGCATCTCAGTGCCCATTCCTGGATGAGGGACTCCCGGGCAATCTCCCTCCAACGCAGGACCCCATCCGGGAATGGGTTCCCGCCGGCACGGGATTCGGCGGTTAGCTTGTAGGCTGCCGCCAGCACCACAGCGTCTAGCTCCCAAGGCGGACTCGCCGCCAACACGCACGCTGCCTCGCCCGAGATGGTGCGGTATCCCCTCACCGCTCTGACCGCCATGGCCCGCTGTGGTTGTCGCAGCAGGGCCATGTTGCGCGGGGTCAGAGCGTCGGCCCATATGGGGGCTCCGTAGAGGGCCATAGACCGCACCACCCCTAGATAGAGGCGGCGGCAGGCGACACTCGGTCCGCCGACGTTGGGGAGCAGGCGTTGGCGTTGATTGAATCGTAAGAAAAAAAGGTGTTATGATCACAGGATAACCCTAACCTAACCCACCAATGTCTGTTGGTATTCAAACAGACATTGGTGGGTTAGGTTAGTATTCAGACAGACATTGGTGGGTTAGGTTAGGGTTATCTTGTGATCATAACACCTTTTTTTCTTACGATTCAATCAACGCCTTGTGGGCTATTTTGCCGTTCACTGAGCGTTTTCGGTCTTTGAGCGTAACATATACAATCTAGTATACATTTCCGGAAACAATACATACCGAATTACAGATTTCTAGCATTACCTCTGAAACTATAATGGTTCCTTGTATTTTACTACTGAACCCTAAAAAGTTCAAAGGTTTGCAATAGTATTTCATATATTATTAAAAAGGTGGACCACGGGCAAGCAAAAATGCCCGTGGTCCACCTAGGTGGACAGAGGTGGACCACGGGCAAGAAAAAATGCCCGTGGTCCACCCAGGTGTACCACGCAGGTGGACCACGACCAATACGGGAGAAACGCCAGTGAAAATAATGGCCGTCCATCAGTTATATTTTTATCGTCAAAAATAAAGAGTGAGCAAAACATAATAATAATTTATAAAGATGTTATGACGGTTTCCAGAAATTTCTTCTAGAATAATATGGCTTACTAGCCGATGCCCCCGGTTTTACACACGAAATCCCCGTTATCCGTTCCTGGACTGATATCCGAATAAAAACTATTATGTGTGTTAATCCAGGTATGCCTAATTACTTTATCTTTATTTTTATTTAATTTAAACTTGAGTGTACCTATTACTAACAAATCTAGACTAAACTGTACTAACTCTACATAGATCTGTGGTATCTGAAATAAAATATTTTTATATTTTTTTTTAAATTTCAAACAAATCGATCATGCCGTTTTTGCGTGAAAGAGTAACAAAAACCCATACATCCATCCTCACAAACTACGCATTTATAATACACTCGAGAGCAATGAATGCGGATCACCTAAAGAAACCAATAAATCTCGGAAACTAAGAATGCTAGCTTCATAAAATAAAGAGTGTTTTATAGACATTGTAATACCCGTTAAATGAAAGTAATAAAAATTTTAAGTCACTACATTTTATTTATTAAATAAAGAAAAAAAAAACTGCTGATCACATGTTTATTATATAGCTTCATATAATAAACATGTGATCAGCAGTTTTTATAGTAAAGTCAATAAATAAATATATTAGTAAAGTCAGTGGCCTTCAGCGGCTTGAATGCTCAATGTATTTCAACGAAAATTGATAAAAACGTAGACTGTGTGAATTTTGTAGAATTTATTTATTTACTAGCTTTTCCCCGCGGCGTCGCTCGCGTTAATTTTATTACATAGATCTCGTTTGACAACAAAACAACCCATAGCGCGACTTGTGGCGCCATCTGTTGGCCGATACAGCGCCCTCTATGGTAGAAAAATAATTTTCCCATTGGAACGACATACTTTCACGGGATAAAAGGTAGCCTATGTTGGGCTCTGTGCCCCTTACAATATGTTTGCAAATTTCCATAATGATCGGCTGTATAGTCAAACCGTGAAGGAATAACAAACAAACAAACTCACTTTCTCATTTATAATATTAGTAAGGAGTAAGGATATATAGTCCAAAGATAATAGAATAGAACACTAGGTATCTTATTTAAACGGTGAAGTTGAAGAACGATCCTCCCGTGACCCTGTCAGTCCCTTCAAATCATGAGGGATTAAATTTTTCCATTCTTTCCCCTCGCGCTGACCGATTTCCCCATGCCCTAAAATGTCGTAAGAATCATCAATCATCATAATCTTAGCCTATTCTTTCAAGGCATTATAATTTATATTGTACAGTCAGCGCCATAGAAACCTGCAAAGTACAAAATAAGCGAAAAAAGCAAATAAGAAATTTTCAAGCAACTCTCTATGTGTTTTGGCGAAATTTCGTCTAATGCTAGAAAAAAACAAAGTTTTTTTGTATACCTACCACTAAGATGGCAAACAAGCTTACGGCCCGCCTCATGGTACGCGGTCACCGTAGCCTATGGACGCTTGCAACACCGGAAGTACCACTCGCGCGTTGCCGACCCTGTAAAAATCTTATAATGCCCCTTTTGAAGAACCCCATTAGTCTAAAGAAAAGACCTCGGCGGGATCTCATTCCACATAAGTCTACGTTCTTATCAAATTTCGTTGAAATACGTTGAGAATTACATTGGGACAATTCATACAGATTGAGCTAGCCCCAAAGTAAGTTCGAAACTTGTGTTATGGGATACTAAATCAACGATATTATATTTTATAACAAATACATATATAGATAAACATCCAAGATCCGAGGCCAATCAAAAAAAAGTTCGTTTTTCATCATGACCCAACCGGGGATCGAACCCGGGACCTCCTGGGTGGCGATCTGGCGTGGTAACCATTACGCCACGGAGGTCGAATTACATGAAAAAACTTAATTATTAATTCTCTTGGACAGTCTCTCTGACGCTGGCTGTACCTACTAACAGACTCACGCTTCCTCCACTCGTGCAACCGTCTGACCATCTATATTCTCGTAACAAAACCCGATTCTATTTCGGTTCAAATTCAATCGCTGTCTCACTCATACAAAATGGAATTGACCGGGACAGCGAGTGTGTTTGAATCGAAATAGAATCGGTTTTCGTTACGAGAATCAGCCCCAAGATCTCTGAGATAAAAACTATAATATGTGTTTTAATGCAGGATATAACTATGCGTCGCTTCGGGAGGGTTTGCAGAAAATTACTTAAACTCGACCTTAGGATTTTAATATCATTACCGTTTTTTCCATCTCATCTAATTCATTTTATTATGAAGAAAATGTGTACCATCAATGGAACAATGCCCTTAGATGAGACAACAATAGCCAGTAAATTGATTCCATTGTTAATAGTCGAGCTGTTTTTCATTGATTTTTCTTTGAATTCCCTGAATAGGTTGATGGTTTCTAGCAAACACTATAGAATGTGTGAAACTTGTATTGTCGACTAGTTATTTCCCATGACATTGTGACACTTTTGAAAATAATTTTTTGTTCATTTATATGTCTAGTCTCCGCCTAGTCTAGTATCTGTGCTTCGGATCGTGTCGTACAGATGAGTGCAATCCTAATCAATTGCAGCGAAAGAGTTCAGTAGTAAAAAAGACCAAACTATATAGTGCGATTAATGGTGCCATCTGTTGGCAGGCATATGTCAACAACCATTACTATTTGTCAGTTGCAGCGCCATCTACAATAGAAAAATGTTTTTTTTTGTTTATTTCCCGTGGGAATGAGATATTTTTTCTGGAATTAAAAGTAAGCAGTGCTAATTCTGTTGCACATATAACTAGACTAAACTTATTTTGTCAGTACTAGAAGTGTTGCTATCCTTGTCAATAGTTGTAAACCAAGGAAGGACAACAACACTTTTGGTCCTGTCAAAATTAGTTGAGTCTAGATAAATGTACAACAGAATTAACACCAATGTCACTTTCCAGACCTTAAACAATCCCCCAAAAAGAAATAACGGCAATCCGTTCATTATTTTCGATGTGAAAGAAGAACAAACATAATTTCACATTTATAATATTAGTATGTAGTATTAAATTAATATTAAAAAAAAAAAAAAAATTAAGTACAAAAACTATAAATTTCAAATATTTCACACGTTACACCGAAAACCAGTCTCGCAGTACACCTGAGATTTGGAGCTGTGCCCAATAACAGAGTGCTTTACTGATTTATGTTACCCCAGAGAGTCCATACTGCTTGTACACTGTACCTTCAGGAATTCGATACAAATATTACACAAAGGATCCATTATGGTATTATAAAATATACTTCTCTCATTATATTTGATGCTAGCTTTTTTGCCTGCGACTTCGTCCGCGGAAAGTTACGGACCCGTTCCCATGGTAACCACATTGAATTTCGGGAAAAGCTAGCCTATGTCACTCTCTGATAATGCAGCTTTCTACTGGTGAAAGAATTTTTGAAATCGGTCCAGTAGTTTCGGAGCCTATTCAATGCAAACAAACAAACAAACATACAATCAAATCTTTCCTCTTTTTAATATTAGTATAGATAATCATTGAGTTAGTATCCCATGACACAAGTTTCGAACTAAACTTACTTTGGGGCTAGCTCAATCTGTATGATTTGATTTGTCCATATATAAATATGGTTGCACTTCCAATACTTCCGACTTCATCTATTTTCTTTCTGATTAAATTCGTTGTGAGTTCCAAGACAGCTGTAGTTTCTCCCCGGGGATTTGATGGGAGGCAGCCAGCAGTGGACTTCTTATGACCGAGATGATGACGGTTTCATAACTTCACGCGCACAACCCGTCATCGGTATTTTACCATTAAACGAAGACATACATGCGCCGGCATCGAGTATAACTATTAGATAAAATCAAACATAAAAATATGTGTCACAAACGTTTCCCCACATCGTGTACTTAAATTTCAGTGTCGTTGTATCTCACTGATATCTTTACGTAGCCATTAATCGTCGGAATGGAGCACTACACGATATCATAACGCAGAAATAAATATAAAACACAAATACCTAGTTGTTCCTTTTCATGAAGATGCGTTTACACATGAAATATACATGCAAGTGTGCTCGCTACATCTTGCGCAAGCACAGCACAGCGCAAGAGAGTTGTCGCGCAAGCAACTGTTTACTAACAAGTTTATGAGGATGTATGTATGTTTGTTGTATGTAGGCCTATACCCTGAAATGGGTAACCCTAGGGTAACCTAATGAAAAAATAAATAAACAATAAATTAAGTCAATTTTATACAATTCAGATTAGTTAATAATTTAAATGATTAGTTAGATAGATAAAAATGTATTTTATTTTATTGTCATTTTTTTATATGAATGAATTGAATGTATATTATTATTATTTTTGGGAAATAAAGAGAAATTTTTGGGGAAATTAAGAGAGGTAGGCACAGCGGATAATCCGCTCAAATCGGAGCAGCCTGTCTGCGGAAGGACCTCCACCTTACTAAAGATCGTAGCCAAATAACATTGGTCTCAGCCATGTTGTGTTCCTACGGTGAGTAAGGTCTCCAGAGCTCCTCTTGGGGGGTTGGGAGGGTTGGCAACGCGTGAGTGATACCCCCGGTATTGCAACCGTCTATAGGCTATGGTGACGGCTTACCATCTATGTTTGTTACTCTTTACGCAAAAACAAAGTTAGTACACGGGTAGTTTTTAACCTGGATTAACATAGGTTTTATCCTGGTTATGCCCAGAAACGGGTACAACGAGATTTCGCGAGTGAAACGCGGGCTCATTCATTATTATATCTGACGCCCGTAGCACACCTCCGATGAGAACTCACAAGCAACGAGCCAGTACAGTGCGTTTGTATAGCTGTTATTAAAAGATTTTTACAGGGTCGGCAAAGCGCGTGTGATACTCCCGGTGTTGCAAGCGTCCATAGGCTACCGTGACCGCTCACCATCAGGCGGGCCGTTAGCTTGTTTGCCACCTTAGTGGTATAAAAAAGAAGAAAAAATGTGCGCTTCTGCGCGTAAACGCTCAGTAGATACGCATCTAAAAACACAAAACTTAAAACAATTGTTGTTTTTAGATTGTTTGTGACGTTTTAGATTTTGTGCCAAGTATATTAAGACGGAACATACATACATCGGATCGTTACGGAATAATCTTTGCAGTTCTCCGCGTAATAGCTCATATAAATAAAATATATAAACAGATACAAGTTTCCTTTGTATTACGTAACTCGGGTTTCGGGTCGACGTCCTGCACTGCGGAACGGACGTGCATGCGACGTCACACAATGCAGTTGAATAACACCCGTACTTGCGGCCTTTGAACTATGGAATTAACGATTCCTTAAGAGTTCAACCCTACAGTTCATTCCTTTATATTATTACTAGCTGTTACCCGCAGCTCCGACTGCGTGGTCAAGGGAAAATGTCAATGGGAAGTATGTCATTCTACAGATCTTAAATTATCCCCGTTAAAAAATTATGAAAAATAATATTATACTTTTTTTCTCGTAGGAATGACGTGTTTTTCCGGAATAAAAAGTAGCCTATGTCACTCTCCAGACCTTAAACTATCCCCAATTAAAAAAAACATATCAATCCGTTCGTTATTTTCGACGCGACGCGACGTGAAGGAAGGACAAACAAACAAACACACTTTCACATTTATAATATTATTATTAGTATGGATATTACTTTTATGCACAGCAGCGCCATCTACTTCATAAAGCGCCATTGCGCTAAACCCTTCGTGCGCGAGTCCGACTAGCATGCGGCTTTAATGGCCTCCGTGGCGTAATGGTTACCATGCCGGACCGCCACCCAGGAGGTTCCAGGGGTTCGAATCCCGGTCGGGTCATGATGAAAAACGAACTTTTTCTGATTGGCCTAGGTCTTGGATGTTTATCTTCAAATATATTTGTTATAAAATATATAACGTATCGTTGAGTTAGTATCCCATAACACAAGTTTCGAACTTACTTTGGGGCTAGGTCAACCTGTGTGAATTGACCGTATAAATTTTATAATAAACAATTGTGTACACTGATAAGGAATTTGTAAAGAATATTTAATTTTAAAAACAATACGATGAAAACAAAGAGACGATAGAGCTAACCGAATGTGACGAGGTACGAACAATAGGATTTTTTATACGCGAAATTGGTTTGGATCACTCCCGAATAATTGAAATGTCCAAAACAGAGGATTGGTTTATTAAAAAAATATAAGGGAAAAGATATTTCCTTCCTTGATTGGATACAACTTAATAGAATAATTTATTTTTGCGAGCTCCAGGGTTTAAAGAAGTGAAATTAATATTTTTTGTGTTTTGTTTGTTCTCGACAAATTACACAATTCCATCAGATGGAGACCTTGTATGTACATTGAATATCACATCAAGTTTTGAACTTTGAAATTTTTACCAATCTTATATCCAAAGTCAAAGTCACATTTATTCAAATAGGCCTATTCCATATTTCCATACATTTTTTCCTAATGAGTATAATAATATAAAATACTACTAAATACTATAATATTATAAATGAGAAAGTGAGTTTGTTTGTTTGTTATTCCTTCACGACTCGACTAAGCAGCCGATCATTATGAAAATTTGCATACATATTGTTAGGGGTACAGAGCCCAACATAGGCTACTTTTTATCCCGTGAAAGTATGTCGTTCCAATGGGAAAATAGTTTTTCTACTATAGAGGGCGCTGTATCGGCCAACAGATGGCGCCACAAGTCGCGCTATGGGTTGTGAGATCTATACAGTCATAAAATTAACGCGAGCGAAGCCGCGGGGAAAAGCTAGTATAATAATATATTCTTTAATGCACATAAATTTTAAAAACAATTTACAGTAATCACTACAGTGTACAAAGGTTTCCTACCCAGTTCTTAAAATAATTCACTCAAGAGAGGTAGGGCACAGCGGATAATCCGCTCAAATCGGAGCAGCCCGTCTGGGGAAGGAAATCCACCTTACAGAAGATCGCAGCCAAATAGCATTGGTCTCGGTCATGTTGTGTTCCTATGGTAAGTAAGGTCTCCAGAGCTTTACTTGGGGGGGTTGGGACGCGTGGGACACTTGGCAACGCGTGAGTGATACCCCCGGTATTGCAAGCTTCTATAGGCTACGGTGATGGCTTACCATCAGGCCGACTGTATGCTCGTTTGCCACCTTTATGGTATAAAAAAAAGATACTAAAAGTAACAAACTACAATATAAAATAGGAAACATAAAAAGCATTTTTTTTAAAAACTGCAATTTTCAATCAATATAATTTTGCGCCAAAAGACTGAAATCGCACTGCAAATTATTCACTAACAAACTGAATCTTGAATTTGAAAAATCAGCTGCCGATTTTCAGTCGCGTAATTGCAGTGTTTAGTCTCCTAAAGGCGTCCATTACCTATCCGTAGTATCTTTATTTACTTTTAATTACCGGACTGTCTGCCTTCGTTAAAAATGTTTACTCAAAACTTACCATACAAACGAATTTTTGATGACGATGCAGTTTCTATTCAACACAATTCTTATTAATGACGTTCATAGTGAGTTGCGCAAAACTATTTTAAAGTTGCTGTCATTGTCAAACTAAATGAGAAAAAAAGAGATAGCTTGAAACTTTATGTGTATTTTTATAAATATCATTCTCTATCAATCTGCATTGGAGCAGCGTGGTAGAGTACGCTCTAATCCTCTTCGATTGAAGGGAGAAGAGATGATATTATTTTGTTATCGTCAGTGTGTATCTGATCTGTGTGATGATTTAAAATCAATGCCATTTTCGCGTTTTAATAAATTCCAAATACTTCTCATAACAAACTGTTTTTAGATTCAAGATTCATTTGAATAGGGTACAAACATAATAAGATGGATTTAACAAACAAAATAAACACCTCCTAATCAGCCATTGAAAATATAGCATGCAAATTGTATCCTATGAAGTTAAAATAGTTAATATTAAAATGATTACTTATTACATTGCAAGATATAATATAATTTTGAAGGTAGTTATTAAAATTACAAATTTATTATTAATAGGTACATTATAATAAAAGATAAAAATATATTTATAACATTTAAAACTACTTACCTATGTTCTTAAATTGGAATAGTTTTATCAACCCTTGAATAACTATTAAAAATGTCTCTTACTCTTTTTACACTGTTGACGAGTATATTAGATTTAAGTGGTGACATGCATGTGGGTTTGATATGTTCGTTAGCAGTGGTGGTTGGCGCGTTTATTTATATTGATTATTATTATTATAAAACTTATTTTTTATTTAATTTTATGGATGATTGTTTATTAATTAATTTAAATTTTGCTATGATATTGTAATCTATAAATCTTGTAATTAATTAAGCAATTAATCATAATAAAGCATGCCAATTGTGAGCGCAACACGCTTGCACTGTTTATTTTATAAAATATGTATATGTTTTATACCGTGTTTGCAGCAAATAAATATATTTCATTTCATTTTATATCTGAAGCAATACAAGATATAAACAATTTATTAATCTATCTATCTATTTTAACTAAGCATCAGTCTCAGATAGTTAACAACTTCCTTATTTACCGTTCAGCGTCGAGTTAAAAAAAGACTTCAAAGTGAAACGGTTGGCATATTTTAAAAGAGCGTCATTACTATAAAACGTGTCCCGTAAAATATTCTTTGACCATTAGTCCCCGCTTGTAATGCATGTGATGCATAGAGTTCGTAATCAGGCACCTTTTGATCTAGATCCGGATTGTAGAGTCATTAGTACTCTATGTCAGCCTACCTGCACACGCCAACGTGAAGTACCAATTGCTTGAATATAAATGAACGTTTTGTAAAGAGAAATGTACAAATTAGATATATATTCAACGAGTTATCGTTACTTCGCATGAATAGCGTTTTTCTCTATTATAGTTATCATATCAACCCATAACCATCCTACTGCAGAGATGGAGGAATCCAGTAGGAATTAGAGAGCGTACTCTGCAACGCTTCTTCATACTAAATAACAAAACCCATCCAAACAATAATGTCTACGATCGACGTGGCTTTATTGTACTCGTAGCGGCGTCTATGCTGCATTGTAGTCGACATATATATTGTAGTGTCTTTTACACTGTATTAGCGTCTCACGCCTACACCTTCTTGTTCTCGTAGCACCGAAACACTGCCTTGTCGTAGCTTCTACGCTTTATTTTATTAATATTATTATTCGTGATTTAGCCTATTGTATAAATTATTGATAATTATTTTAAATGTAAATTTCCAATACGATGTGAATTGTTAAGGAATAAATGATTATGATTATTAGCGTCTCACGTCTACATTGTATTGTTGTCGTAGCAGCGCTGCACTGCCTTGTCGCTTTCAAGAGAGGTAGGGCACAGCGGACAATCTGCAGCCCGTCTGGGGTAGGACCTCCATCTTACAGAAGATCGTAGCCAAATAGCATTGGTCTCAGCCATGTTGTGTTCCTACGGTAAGAAAGGTCTCCAGAGCTCCACTTGGGGGGTTGGGAGGGTTGGCAACGCGTGAGTGATACCCCCGGTATTTCAAGCGTCTATAGGCTACGGTGATGCTTACCATCAGGCAGGCCGTATGCTTGTTTGCCAACTTTGTGGTATAAAATCGTAGCTTCTACGCTTTATTTGCATCTCACGCCGGCATTGTATTGTACTCGTAGCGGCGTCTATGCTGCCCTGTCGTGTCTTCTACGCTGTGATTGCGTCTCACTCCTACACTGTATCGTACTTGTAGATGCTCTACGTTGTCTTGTCGTGTCTTCTACGCTGTATTAACCTCTCGCGCCTACACTGTATTGTTCTCGTAGCAGCGCTACGCTGCCTTGTCGTAGCTTCTACGTCGCATAAATTTACGTCTCACGCACGCCTACCACTGTATTAAATCGTAGCGGCGGCGACTAAAATCGTATCTTCTACGCTCTGTGATTGCATCGCGCTCCAACACTCTATTGTACTCGTAGCGGCCTCTACGCTGCTTTCTCGTGTCTTCTACGCTGCGTTGGCGTTGGCGTCGTCGCACGCCCACACTGTATTGTTACTACTACATTGTAGTATCGCACACGTTAATTTAGAGAAAAATATAGCTACATATTTTTCATCACAATTAAAAATGCTGAGTGTTAATCGAGGCGCCGTTATAGAGTGACATGTTTGGTTGGATTAACATTTTTTTAGGTCAGCAGTGTCCTGAAAATAAATGTAACATTGTGTATTCCCATCTCTTTTAAAACTTTTGACACTCCGATGTTGCTTTGGTGATAATATTATTTATATCAATATTTTTAGTAACATTATAAAAACTTTTACTGAAACTGCGACTTTTTGTTCGTACGGAGTAACCGAGATAACAGACTGACTAGTTTGAAAAGCGACTACTATATTTATTCTATTCATGTAGATACTCATACATACATAAATAACCATAAATTCCTTACAAGATCACATAAAACTTCGACAAGCGACAATGACGAATTGAACTTATTCTGAGAAAGGCTATCTAATTACACAATCGAACTCACAACAATTAATTAAGTGAAATACAATATAATTTTTCTCAGTCGCAACGTATTTTCCGTCTCTACACTTTCTTGGAGTGGTAGAACATTAATGAAATGAGCTAGCTCCGAGAAAGTACCACCCTCTCCCGGAATATCGGCGTCCACAAATCCAATAATTTTCCTATTCACTTCCTTGTAGTGGACAACGGGTCGGTAGCGCCCCTACCGTACTGATGTTCATAGGCAGCGGAGACACTTTTCATCAGGTAGCAGTCTTGCTTGTTTGTCTGCCATTTGTCATAAAAAGAATATTCAGAAAAACACAAAATGCTCACCATATAAATTTATTTATCCTGGGGATCAAACTCGCGCCCCCTGGTGCTTGGGTTACCAATTAAATCATCGAGCTTTCGAAATAATTATAATATCATATTAATTATCTTATATAACTATGTCGCTTAACCGGAGACTCAAGCTTTTGGCTTCGTCGACAAGATAACAAATATTCACAAAGGGTTTTTTAAATTTACACACCACTTAAAGAAATTCCCGTTGAAAATACGCCGCGATTCAGCGTAAGACATTATCAAATTAATTACTACCTTCCTACTTAATTTAGTGAACCTTAATGGCTTTTGTTGCTCTTTGATTAGTCTCTTATCTTTTTTACTTGGGTACCTTTTTTACCCTGATTGTAATCGTTAACCGCGAATCTCGATGGCGTCGCAAGTAAAGCACGCACGCAAGTAAAGCAACTTCTACTTTAGCCAGTGTTTGGATGGGTTTCGCAATATCGAGCTTCTCCGTGATTCGGATGGCACGTTAAACCAACCGGTTTTATGTTCTTTACTCGAGCTAGGCGCCTGCCCATAGTATGATATTGTTTGTGTAGTAATTATTCGATTTAAATTAAGTTTTATTTAGAAATAAAATATTGAATTTTAGACCATAAAAAAACACAATATTTAAAAAAGGTTTAATAAAGCGCTTCAAAATATAAAATTTGGTGTTTAGTATATTTAGATAAGTAATCGTATAAAATATGTTTTTAGACGTAATTGTTATTGGACACTCAAGTATGGTATGTAAGTATGGTTTTTGTGATACTTTAAAAATTTGATAATCTTGTTTAATGTATTTTTATGTGACTTAAAAACACATAATATTTCTCACCGCCATGCGCCAATTATACCTTTCACAGAATTGGAAAAAAGTAGGATGTTTCATAATTTTCATCAGGAACGGAAACAGCGGAATTACGCTTACATCTACTAAGTATCCTTTTGATAAAGAAATTTTTTTTTTGTCCTAAAAACCTAGAATCATATATAGAGAACATGATATAAAATTATGTTAAACATAAGCTGGCCATTTGGCGGGACAATAAACCGTTGGAGCAGCATTGTCTGTTCTTTTATTACGCACCATGTCGTAAACTCGGAACAAAATCAGAAGTAGGAAGCGTGATATCTTGTTTTTTTCACGCAACTCAACCACTTTTATTTGTTCCGATTCCTTATCGCATATGTGCGAAAGGGACGGATAACTTTATGTTGCGGCGACATCGTGGAGGTTTAAACTATTGAACTAGGTAACAGTGGGTTAGTAAGCTTATAGTGCATGATAAATAGAATATAGTCTATTAGTACCAATTCACATGAACACATCACGTAAATAATAAAATTAGAACAATTCACAAAACGCCACCCCGTCCCAATTTAAGTCTAGGCTTAACATGGATGCCAGACAACGTATTGTTTTTTATAAAACATAAAAATAGAAAACACCCAGACTAGAGAACAAACACAAAACAAATAAGAATGTTTTCCCCGAAAGAGATTCGAATCCGTTCCTTCTGGAGCCGAAGGTAAAGTCACTACTAACGTACCACCTCATAAGAACAAGAACAACCCTTTTATCAAAGGATATCGGATATAGTCACGATGGGCCATTTAACATCATCCTACGCAGACAAAGTTGCGTTAGTAAACTAGTTAAATAAAACATTAAACTGAACTCATATGAAAGTTACTTCGCGTCTCGCTCCACAAATCTTGTTGCAAACTAATTTCCTGTACAAAGTTTTAACTTGGATAGATATCAGAGTATTGACAGCACCACACCGCACAAAGCTGCCTGGGGAACAATTTGAGGCCGTGAGAGATGAGTTCCACTATACACAACTGAAACTCTATTAAAATTGTTAATATTTCAGACTAACGGACTAATTTGATCGCAATCTCTTTGTTACGAACTAGCCATCAGGCTGGAGAGTAAATACATTTAAATATTTTTTTTAATAGTTTTTTTTTACAGAGAGAGCTTACCCTCAGTTGACACTTTTAAAAGAGGTAGGGCACAGCGGATAATCTGCTCAAATCGGCCCATCTGGGGAAGGACCTCCACCTTACAGAAGATCGTAGCCAAATAGCATTGGTCTCGGCCATGTTGTGTTCCTACGGTGAGTCCTGTCTCCAGAGCTCGCAGGGTTGGCAACACGTGAGTGATACCCTCGGTATTGCAAGCGTCTATAGGTTCCGATGATGCTTACCATCAGGCGCGCCGTATGCTTGTTTGCCAACTTTGTGGTATAAAAAAACACTAATTGCAAAAATTCTAGTCTTTATCTATTGCTTTCGATTTTCACTTTTATGTGTAAATTACTTTATTTTTCATACTTTTTCTATTTTATTTTGAGCTCTCTTTTTTCCACTACTTTCCTTTACCTTTATCCTTTACACTTTTTAAATTACCACGCCAGATCTCCACTCAGGAGGTCCCGGGTTCGAATCCCGGTCGGGTCATGACGAGAATGATCTTTTCCTGATTGGCCTCGGGTCTTGAATGTTTATATCTTTAGATATATTTGTTATAAAATATCGTAAAATATAACACAAGTTTCGAAATTACTTTGGGGCTAGCTTAATTTGTGTGATTTGTCTCTATATAATTATTTCATTTATTTATATATATTTTTTTATACAACAAAGGTGGCAAACGAGCATATGGCCCGCCTGATGGTAAGCATCACCGTTTATATATATTTATATTTTTTATATATATTTATATTCATTGCTATGAGAATTCGTAAATGAAAAGTTATTCTTTAAGGCCCCTAGCACACGGCGTATTTTAAACGCGCAGATGACGCGCGTATCGTTATCCAAAGCGGTGTTGCAATCATTCCATCGTGACGTCTAACATACAAAGAGCTCAATGTACCACGAAACGCGTGTACTCTGCGCGTTTAAAATACGCCGTGTGCTGTGGCTCTAAGATAAGCTTCGGACTTTCACTGCTTCAGTCAAAGTCCGAAGAAGTTTTGAAGAGATGCTTCAATGAATAAAATTTAAATATTTTAAAAGTACGTTAGCTGAGCAAGCACGCGTAGCAAATACGGAACTCTACATTGTATATGGCCCGACACCCACTTGCCGGGTTTTATGTGCATTTAGCATGGTTAGAATTATTATTATACTTGTGTACTTGCACATAATTATGTATAGCATGCTCGTTTGCCATCCTCTTCCGTAAAAAAAAAACAATTCAAATAATAACGAAGGATTATTTCTCTGTATATGTTATTTTCTTAAAGCCCATATACATAATCTTTGCCATTTCAGGGATCTTTAGTAGCGAAACACAATATAAACTGAATACGTCCGAAATAATTGAGTTAACTGTGCGACTGTCTTGATAAAACCCTTCTGGGTATAATTCGTCGTACACGACACAAGAAAAGGACAGATACATACGACCTTCAAGCTGTGGATGGGATACTGGCTAAATGTGGTTATTAAGAGGACGACAGCTTTTTAAGTACTACAGAAACAAATACTCTTGCAGGCTACTTATTTTGTTATAGTTTAGTTTTAGTGAGTTCTTCTTAGCACAAATCTGCCGTCTAAAATCATAATCAAAAATCAAAATCAAAAATCAAAATCAAAATCAAAATCAAAATCAAAATCAAAATCAAAAATCAAAATCAAAAATCAAAATATACTTTGTTCACACCTCGCGGGCACTTAGACACGTCACTTAAGATGAGTATCTGTATTAAATAAATAAGCTACTCTATAAACTGCCACCATTTCGGAAACAAAGCAAAATGACCACTGAATGGCGAAAGAAACCCGAAGAAGTCTGAACTGGTGGTATGGAGGTGACCAAGATGGATAACTAAGAACAAAGACTTTGCTAATAATGTAATATGCATGTCTATATTTAGTAATCCTAACTAATATTATAAATGAGAAAGTGAGTTTGTTTGTTTGTTATTCCTTCACGACTTAACTAATCATCCGATCATTATGAAAATTTGAATATAAGTATGTCGCAGTGTCGCATACGGTCATGAGTATGGACATGGACGCTAAGCAAAACGAGGGTGCGCCATCTAGCGGCGTGTTGAGAAAACGTTGCTTTGGCGCGCTTGGGCGGAGCCGTGGCGGTTGGCGGGCTCGAATGGACAGTTCGTTGTCAAGCGCCATAGAGAGTAGTACTCGTAGTCACGGAACTGTCGCGTTTTACCTAGTGTCTATTTTATATTGAGTTATATTAAGAAACTGTACCTAATAAAATGTGTGTTGTAACAGCGATTGAGAAAAAAAAGACCTAGACTGAGGTTTTTCTTGCGGCATTTCTTTTCCATCAGTGGTCATTCCGAAGTGCTAGTAAATTCAATAAACATTCTTTAAGTAAAACTAAAACTGTTGTTTCTCTCATATCACGACTACCCTCGTTACGCCCTTGTGATGTTGAATTGCACATCGAATTACCGCTAGGCTATCCGACAAGTATATTGTAGGGGTGCAGAGCCCAACATAGGCTACTTTTTATCCCGTGAAAGTATGTCATTCCAATGGGAAAATATTTGTTCTACTATACAGGGCACTGTATCGACCAACAGATGGCGCCACAAGTCGCACTATGGGTTGTTTTGTCCTCAAACGAGATCTATGTCATAAAATTAACGCGTGCGAAGCCGCGGGGTAAAGCTAGTCGCTTATAATGTAACTTAAGCTAAGAAAACACATGTTTATTTCCAGGATTAAGCCTGTCATGTGAGACCTCTTCCATTGGCCTCCATTGACCTCTTCCTCTTCCATTGACTGTACCAAGGCTTTCGTAGACAAGCTTACCCTTAAGATATATTTTTTCAAGTCGACCTTTATACTATTGGCGTACTTCCAAAGTTTATTGATTGCTTATGTAAGTCTCGAGTTATGTAATATATCGCTAACCCCAAAAGAATCGGGAAGATTTTGATCAGGAAAGATCACCATGGCCTAGATTATACGTCAGATATCTTATTCGGGCATAGTGGTTAAATGGTAATTACCCTACCGGTAACAAAAGTCGATTCAGCAAGAAAGTAACATTTTATGGTGATGAATAATTTTTGATTTTTTATCCTTTACTAGCTGTTACCCGCGGCTCCGCTCGCGTGGTCAAGGGAAAATGATAATAATTTTTGCCATGGGAACCTCTTTATACCGTGCGGAAAAAAGTAGCCTTACTCCACCAGCCGTCACTCTCCAGACCTTAAATTTTCCCTATTAAAAAATTATGAAAAAATATTGTTATACATTTTTCCTGCTGGAATGAGATGTTTTTCCGGGATAAAAAGTAGCCTATGTCACTCTCCCGACCTTAAATCATCTCTGCTATAAAAATCATGTAGGTACTTAGATTCCTTTCGACGTGAAAGAAGAACAAAAAATTATATACTTTATTTATCCCGTGGGAATAAGATGTTTTTCCGAGATAAAAAGTCGCCTATGTCACTCTCCAGACCTTAAACTATCCCCAATAAAAAAAACCATATCAATCCGGTCGTTATTATCGACGCGACGTGAAGGAAGGACAAACAAACAAACACACTTTCACATTTATAATATTAGTATGGGTTGCTCGATTGATGCCAAAAAGCTTTCTCTACCAGACAACCATCGAATAATGCAGAAATATTGTTGACAGGACAAAGTTGAAAGCAAATATCTAGTTATACTTATTTGTATTATCTATGTATCATTATTTTAACAATAGATCCGTTTAATTGTTGCATTATGAGCTTAAGAGTAACCTGAAGATAAGAAATCACCACTACATGTATTGAAAAGGAAGGGACTAGGGAGACAGAAGAAAATAAGACCTCCATACAATAATATTCTGTAATAGGGTGGTACATTCCCGGTTAATATCGAATGTATAACAGTTCTACACATAAAAAAGAGTACCTATGCACAAAGTCACATAGTAAGGATCATGTACGGACGATTAGAAGATACATAGTAATTATGTCAAAATGTAATCTCACCATGTTCCAAAAGAATGTTTCCTACATGGCGCCTAAACTTTTTAATAAACTACCCCCGACTGTTGTTCAACTACCATTGTGAAATTTTAAAAAGCAATTGGTGGAATGGCTCCTCTCTTCTTTTTACAGCGTCACAGAATTTTTAAATTATAAATTTTAATATTTATTACAATCTTTTCCGACATCTATTAATGTATGCTTATTTTTATTTTTGAAGTGAAAACTTCTTTAGCGGCACTTGGCACTTTTTTAGATGGGTAAAAAAAGTTAAACTCGCGTCACATCCGTAGCCTGTTTGAAAAAGCGTAAGATCTAACCATTCCAAAATATTTAAAAATGCACAACGTTGACGTTTAAGTTTTCACTTCTGCCGGCACTCCCGGAGGGCAACCCGTCCTTTTTTTATTTTTAGCTGAGATAAGAAAAATTTATTTTTTAATTATTATGCAAATTGACATTGTAATCAATATTTATCAAAAAATATATCATTGTAAAATATTGTACGCCAATATTTTTATTAAGGCAAATTATACTGCTGCCAACCATATTGTACCTACACTAGGCAAACACAAACACCATGTATGATTTTAGCAAATAAACATTTCATTTCAGGTAAATATAAATAAACACACCATGTAAAAAATAAATGAGAATGTAGCGCGGGGAATTTGCAGCTACCAGGCGATCATAAAAGCGTAGCGGGCCTGAAATCCGATATAAATATTTGCTATTCCCGCCCAGCGCCTAGTCACCTAGTGCTTCGGTCGTTGCACCCGTATCGATGGCGTCTAACGTTCGTTCAACCCAACCCACCCCAGGAAGTGACGTAAAAACTAGATCTAGGTATTATAATGAATGTGAATTACTTTAAATACAGGTTTCACGGTGCTTGTAAGTATTACAGTTTACTTACACGCGACTTCACTTGGATATTTTGTAAGGTAAAATCTATAGTAGCCTGGTAAATAGAAACAGTTTTTTTTTTCAACACACTACAGTTTCTGAAGCCCTAATGACATATTAAATTACTAGTGAAACCCATGCAACTTCGTTTGTGTGTATTTATTTATGAGCAGTGGCACCGTCTATATCAGACTTTGACCAAATCCTACGGAAATCGCGTACTTTTAGGGTAAAAAGTATCCTATGTGTTAATCCAAGGTTACCTACATACCAAATATCATAAAAATTGTCACAGCCATTTGAGCGTGAAATAGAGCATTTGAGGGGTAACAACTAAAAAAGAATAAATTAAAAGTAAAAAAAATATATTTAAAAACAAGCTTTTATTTAATTGCGCTAAAAAGAATAAATAACGTCATTACACAATTTATCTGACATAAAAGCTTGTCGCGAGATTTACCTGTAGAAAACATAATTATCGAACTAACATTTACTCGTACTACGAGTAAATGTAAGAAGATTAATTAAAGTCAGATTTACCTGTAGAAAACATAATTATCGAACTAACATTTACTCGTACTACGAGTAAATGTTAGTAATTAAATCTCGCGACAAGCTTTTATGTCATATAAATTGTGTAATGACGTTATAAGTTGACAGTTAAAGTTTTAAAAGAAAAGTTTATTTTATTCTTTTTAGCGCAATTAAATAAAAGCTTGTTTTTAAATATATTTTTTTTACTTTTAATTTATTTTTTACTTTTTAGTTATCACTGGACAGGTTTCGCAGTGCCATCTATTGTCGAAAGGCGGTACTAGTCTAATGAATTTATTTGTTATAACTAGCACCAACAATTTGAATACAATATAATTTTCTGATTTTACTACAGTCACCCTGCGACAAACTAAACGGGTTTATGTACCCATCAAAAATAAAATACCGTCCAAGGGCAAGTAGAACTCGCGCATGAGGGTTCCTTCCCATAATCATACTAGTCTACTCATACTAATATTATAAATGAGAAAGTGAGTTTGTTTGTTTGTTATTCCTTCACGGCTTGACTAATCAGTGGATCATTATGAAAATTTGTAATTGTCAGGGGTACAGAGTCCAACATAGGCTACCGTTTTACCCGTGAAAGTATGTCAATTCAAAGGGAAAATATTTTTTCTACTATAGAGGACGCTGTATGGGATGCTATCGGCAAACAGATGGCGCCACAAGTCGCGCTATGGTTTGTTTTGTTGTCAAACGAGATCTATGTAATAAAATTAACGCGAGCGAAGCCGTGAGGAAAAGCTAGTAATAGATAAAATACATTTTAATTCAAAACCGGTATAAAAAGAGCCATGTACCAATGTAAAATGTACCAAGGGTAGGGTCACATTATATTGGTTGTTTAAAGAAGAAGAAGTAACTACAAATTTACGATTTTCAGATTTATTCCTGTACTTGTGCTATATCATCTTGCTTCTTGCCAAATTTCATGATTCTAGGACAACCGGAAGTACCCTATAGGTTTTTGGTCGGAACGGTTTTGTACGAAAAACGGAACACAAACGGCTGTATCGTAATTTTGTTATCATAATATTGTATTGTCATCTGATCTACAGTTTTGAGCAAAATTTCAGCTTAATCGGTCTTCGGGAAGTGGTTCAAATTTTCGTTCCAAGATTCCGCCCTTACATACATACATACATACATCATACATACATACATACATACAGGTCAAGTTAAATAAAAGCTTTTAAAAAGAGATGACTTGAGACTTAATGTGGAATTTAAATTAAAATGCGGTTCAGAAATTATCTGTAAGTTATCGGGACAAGCCCACCACACATTCCCACCACTGTGTTTCCTGTGTAGCCAGGATCAACAACGGCGACCTCAGATAGACAATAAGCAATGAAGCTTATTGACGTCCCGGGGAAGAAAACTACAGCTGTATTGGAACTCACAACAAATTTTATCAGAAAGAAGATAGTCGGAGTAGGAAGTATTGAAAGGACTTCCCTCCTTAACAACTACGTGAGAAACAGCAATTTTAGCTGTAAGTTAGTCAGATTCTTATAATAATAACAAACTCGTTTGCTAAGTAAACAATTAATAGGAATCTGAACGAGAAGCGCTTTAATGCTGTAAACCACTAATACTTTAGTAATACAATTCAACAATGGATTATGATAATAGATTTAAATATGTTAATGAACCGTCGGTTTAACGAATTTATTACTAAAGATCCTTTTAACAAGAAGAATACAAGATTTACATCAATTTATTACTTTAAGCTTTAGTAAGAAAGAATAAATATTTATTTTGGGACAACTCCACCACACATTCCCATCGCTGTGTCTCCTTTAAAGCCAGGATCTACAAAGGCGACCTCAGATTGACAATAAGCAATGTTTATTGACGTCCCGGGTGAGAAAGTATTAATTTAATAAAATATTTATTTGTGATTACAAATCAAATAAACACAAAAAATTTGCCATTCTTCTTTGGTCTCTACATTTAACTTAAAAAAGCAGCTAAATGACCTACTAACAAGTGACTAAAAATTTAGTGTTTGCACAGGATTCTAAACTCAATAAGAATAATAATCTAGGTCACTCCACAGCACCCCACAGCCACTGACTTGGCTAACTTTGACAAGCCCGGTGGTACTTAGTAGTTCGACCGGGAGGAGGTACTTTGGTTATGAAAATCGAAAAAAGATATTCAACGTACTACGGACTCGAACATACCTATCATCTTAGAGTATAGATAAGCAAACTATAGAGCGCGCGCATCGCTCTTTGACCATTGTGCAAAGCGTAAGCAGTTCTTTAATGCTTAATTTTTAGTTTGCTTCCATTTCGTCGTTTTTACAGTCCACTGCACAGTTCACCATGATTCCTTAAAATCCGAATAAATAACATCGAGAGAAACAATCAGCGTGCGTGACTAATAGCTTCGTTCGTTGCTGGCTTCGTTGTTGCTGTTTTGATTTCGTCTGTTTGTTCATACTCTTGCTTACCGTTCATACTTGCTCAAGCGCGCTCTATAGCTTAGAAATACTCTAAGCCTATCATTTATACTTCAAAACATTCAGTAATAGATTTAATATAAAGACCCTACTTATTATTTTATTCGAAATTCGATGACCAACCATAAAACAAACGCGCCATGATGCAAACACCATAATTCAGTGCCCAAAATCAGATACGTAGTCGATACATAATTAAAATCTTCACAAGTACCCAACACAAACTTTCGGCTCCCATGAGATAATAACGTATATAAAACAGTTAATTGAAAACTGTCAGATTTAACGGATAAAATAGACCCCTAAGTAAACTTTATCGGAGTTCATTTATCCCCAATCTTCGGCTCGGGCCGGTTCTCAGTCATGCTCTGATTAATATCGGCCCACGAAACGGATAAGTTTTTTTTAACAACTTCAACTTTTCCTCCAAGGCACATTCCATAACCTTAAACAATACGACTCCAATTTTTCCTTCTAATGTTAGTTACTTCATAGCTATTGTGAATTCTTCTCCACTTTTTCCTCTCCAAGACTTATTCCTTAACCTGCTTAAACGATAAGACTTTTCCTTTGATCTGACTGAAATAGCATGTACTTGGTCCACCCCTTTCATTCTTTCTAAATGCTCTTTTTCTTCTATTTAGTTTCACCTTTTCTTTTTATACGACACGACTCCAATTTTCCCGTTAAGTCTAGACTTAGTCTACTCCTATACCTCTTCCTAAAATATCCTTCTTAATATGCTCAATCACTCCAAAATTCATGGACGACGGTGATTACACCATTGTCTTTTACATTGAAACACGAAAGAAACTCACAGGACTCGAACCTGGCGTTAAAATCAGTGACGATGCCAATTCAGACACTGCTCCACCCGAATTAACATAAGCGTAATACAAATGAGGTCTAGGGGGTGGTTATCGTCGGCCTTGCCCCATAAATCGGGGGCGATATCCGAATTTGGGGGAATGAGTGTGAAACTTTACGTAGTTAATATCATGAAATTGGCCTTCACGACAGCAGCTCGCGTGACACAACTTTGGGTTTGTCAAATCGCTACGTACGTATTTTTTTACGAATAAACGAAACAAACACAATAATCATGATTATACCGAATGAAAAAAGCAGGTCACCTAATAGTAAGCAATAATTGTTGTCTGTAAATCATTGAAGAGTAAGTCTGTTTCGCGTTTGGAAAGAAAAGAGAAAAAGAAGAAACATAACCTAAGAAAGGCCTAGTATTTCTCTGAGTCTGAGTTTCTCCATACTCATAAGGCTAATCCTAATCGATGTGGAAACTGGAAACGAGATGTAAAATAAAAAGGACATATGTGTTCATAGCAATTTTCTTGAAAAAAGTCAATATATTCACTCTCCCGAAAGTACCCAATAATCCTGTTTAATCTTGACATAAAAACAAATTATTCAGCGACGAAATATTTCTGAGAAAGTATGAAATATAAAATTATTTTGTTAATGATTTTCATATTAAATACTAATGAATTACCTACTATTATATTTTCAAACGTAATTCATTAGTTGGAACTAATATTGCATAAATATCGTTGCCTTTAAACAAAAAGGTAAAAGTGTAATTTAGTAAAAAGAAAATAGTTATATTTCATTCCATATTACTTTATGTTCGTTATAACAGCTTATAGACTTGACACAAAACTCCAGATATCTCGTGTGATTTAAAACTAAAATCAATATAAATCGATCACAAATCACTTTATAAAATCTAACTAGACAATTCAAAACTATTATATATTATATTGTAATCTATTATGGTTAATATATGTAGTGTTGCTTTGATAAATAACTAAAATAACTATATTTTGTGTAAGCGAGAGAAGAATGGACAGTAGAGCAGCTCGACGCCACCGAACTCTTCAAATTTTATAATAAATCATAATAATTCCACGGGTCTACGCAATTTGGTTCACTTTGTGGTCCCTATCTCGGCCTACAAACACGGGAAAAGCTAAAATGGCAGTTATTCAGAGCTCTTTAGAGAATGGATGGCCTTTGGCCTTTGAGTTGCCAGTGGCTCTCAAAGACATTATTAAACTGCTTAGAAATTGAAATGTTTAAAAAGAAGTCAATGTTCTCACATGTTTTGTGGACAATTATGTATCGTATACTCTTGTAAAATAGTTAAATACATAACTTAAATTAGAATAAAATGGAGTTAGCCCCGAGTTGTAGACTACCTGTGTGCCAAATAAAAAAATCATCATTGGCCACTGTTTACTGTTTTAAATGCCTATAATAAACCATTTTAGAGAGGTAGGGCACAACGCATAATCCGCTCAAATCAGAGCAGCCCGTCTGGGGAAGGACCTCCACCTTACAGAAAATCGTAGCCAAATTTGGTCTCGGCCATGTTGTGTTCCTACGGTGAGTAAGGTCTCCAGTGCTCCACTTGGTGGGGTTGGGAGGGTTGGCAACGCGTGATTGATACCCCCGGTATTTCAAGAGTCTGATAGGCTACGGTGATGCTTACCATTATCGTCCTCTCGTTTCTGCATCACACAGTTTTAAAGCCACAGACTTCCGGTGATGCCTGTAAAGGGTGGTGCAAAATTAGCAGGTGACAACGGTGCCGGATACAACACCGCCTTTGCTCACAAAGACTTGAATCCTCTGTCTAGCACGTGTTAAATACCTGCTTCCATGGCCACTTTTAAAAATGACGATGTACTTCCTCAGTATTCCTACCACAGTGAATGAATGGTTATAAAAGACTTTATGAGACTTAAGATTATGAGTTGCGATTCTGTGGAAGAATATGAAAAACAATTAATTCTAAACATAAGAAATTATTGTTTACAATAAAAAAACTTAACAATTAGATTGTATCTGAAATTATGTTGTTGTACGTCAATTCAAACAGTCTTCTGCCGTGAGTAGTTGTAAAAAAGGAATCATTCTTTTGTTTGGCTAACTTTACTTTTTTGACATCAACTCACAGCACATTTTTTTCGAAAACTGTTAAAGGATGTTGGAACACAACCGCATAGCAAATTTCCATAGTTATCTATCTAATCTTCCAAATTTCCATCACCGCATGGCAAATTTCCACAGTTATCTATCGAATCTTCACATTTTTTTACGAGTTTTGGGAATATGGTAGAAATGTGACCACCGGAACCACAAGGGGTCCACCGAAACCAGTTAAATTAAGAAATATGAGAAAAAACTCTGGGAACCTTTGGTAAAGACGATAGTATATATAAAAAACGCGATAAGGACATGTAGGTACTTTATTCATCAAATGAACTCATTTTTACTGAACGTTCCACGATTTGTACAATCCTGGAAATTTTCACACGATGCGTGAAAAACCTTTCATTGGACACAGGTGCGACAGATTTTTGCTTATGCGGGATTGCACTCTGATTTGACAGTTATTGCATGATTTTAACGTTTCTTATTTCACAAATACCCTAATCTTATTTGCAAGCGGTGTTGATAATAAAAGTTGGTTGAAACAATTTCTAATAGGCTACTTGCCAATTAAGAAAAGTCAAAACGCATACTAGTAGAGTCAAAACTATCTGTTTATTTGACGAATTACTATTCTCAATCTCAAACTGTCTCTTTCTCATTAGATACCAAATTAACAACAGTTCCTTAAAGAATAAACTAAATCAAAACTAATATTAAAAATTAAAACGACACCTGTAGCAGGGTACCCAAAACGCTTGCAGCTCTAAAGGGCCCCGGAGACGGTCAATCGGTTTGATTTGAACACGTAGATTTTGGTTTGAGTCAAACCAATTTTATCGTTTACCCGTTGGTATGACAGGTTTGATCAAACGTAACGTGTTTGAAGCTCGTTTGATGGAAATTTATATTTTGGTTTTGTTTGAAGCGCGTTTGATCGTGTTCGCGACGTGTTTGATCAAACCACAGCAATCTTGTGCTGAATTTCGAAGCGATACGTTCTGTGTGGTTTCCAAAATGATAGACAAAGACGAAACAGACATTGAAAACATTAATACAATAAACGCGAGATAGAAAATCCATAGATGACGACATTTTTTGAAATCACTTCTTGTTTGAACTTTGGTGCTATAATGCGCGCTTCTGTTTGATGCGAATTCAAAGCTATAACAAACGATTTGGTCAAACACGTGAGGTTTAACCGTCTCCGGGGCCCTTTATAAAGGACAATCATAATTTAATGTGTAAAACTTCAAAATGTGTTTGTGCAACCATTAGTAAAAAATTCGGATACTCCAATTAACGTTACATTAACTTTAATAAACAGAAATGACGAATACACGAGTGCTCAAAGAAGACAAAGACAAACACTCGGCAGTGGTCAGCGATTTGCGTGACCTAAATTTTGACGTTTTTCCACGAGTTGTCATCGAATCCTTCCATTACAAAATAAACGATTATTTTAGTTCCATGTAGCGTTATAAAGAGAATTATTTAATCCGCTGTTGCGGTTTCGTCTGTATTTCATTTTAGTATGGTAAAATTTTGGTTTATCATCAGATGAATTAATCTATATTTATAAAATTCAAAGTCAACGCACAGCCCATACCGGTGGGTCTAGAGATTCCAAATATAGAACGTATGTTCCTTACGACGCGACGTCTATGGGTGTACTAAGAAAGGATTTTGCAAAATTCCCACGGGAAAGCGAGACATACGCAAACGAAGCTGCGAGTATTTTACTAGTATAATAATAATAATAATAAATAAAGTTTATTTTCTCAACAAAAACAAGGCATTACAAATATGTTTGTATGTATGGTTTACAAGTATGTACATTAAAAGTAATTGTGGAGAACTGGTGCCATGCTAGGTTTCCGAAGAACCTCCGGGTCTCCCCCATTATTGTAAGGTGATAAACTATATTAGTAAACTTAATAATGAAATAATAATGGTACCTATGTTAGGGTGAATACGGAGAATTTCTAAATAAGAATTACACATTTTAAATTTAGACAATAATCACATTTTACACAAAAAGAAAGTATAAGTACAATTTTTAACTGGTTAGAGAATACAATATTAGATGGTACAGTCAAGAGCAGGTCGATCTTCACATATGTTTTTGTACCGTTCATAAGTTCTATGTCATAAGAGAAAAATTGTTCCGCAAGTGAAAGGCTTGACGTGCACACGACTGCACTACAGGTACACGCACAATACATTATTATTAGGATAATTAACATTGCATTTTATTAGGATAGAGTTATCATAAGAGATTCGGTCTCATTATATGATTATACGTGAGTTTTTGTAACCATTCACTTACAGTTTTTTTTTGAATAAAATTTGTAATATTTTTTTATGTCATACAGCAGATAAACAAGCAAGCGGGCTACCTGATGGAAAACGGTCACCGCCGCCTATGAACATCAGTAACACCAAGGGCGCTACCAATGCGTTGTCCACCAAGGGGGTTGGATGAAAGGAAGGAGGAAGGGAAGGGAAAGAAGACGGGGAAAAGAGGGAATAGGGAAGGAGTTGGGCTTCCGGATTTCTCACTCACCGAACGAAACGCATTGCTGCTTCACGTCGATATTCTGTGAGAGGGTGGTACTTCCCCGGTCGAGCAAGCCCATTTCATAATAATTGCTCTACCACTCCAAAAAATATTTTTTTTGTAAAGAGAACGTCTAAGAAAATAGTTAAATCGTTTTATAAATTCAGTTTTGGGCAGCGGTATAGATATATTAAGTCTCCTAGTTAGGAGTTGAGGAGTCTAACGAGTACGTGAGTGTTGTTGGTTTAGATTAGCAAGAATAAATAGCTGTCTCACTGTAAGCATTCCACAAAGTTCATAGAGTTCCGTTGTAGGGTATCTAAATGGTTTAAAAAGTATAAGTATGTGACAAAACAAGCTGGATAGCCGGAAGGCTCCTACTTCCTACTCCCTTTTTCACTTTCCTTTCGCCGGTCATTTCTTTTTCATGCAGGTGGGCAACGCATACAGGATCTTAAAGTCGTGTATATCCATGGGCAGCGCTAATTGCTTACCATCAAGTGACACGCTAACTCGTTTGTCCTTCTCTGTCATAAAAAAGTCTCTCTGAAACATTACAAACCGGTTAAAACTATAAGATCTAATCGTACACTATGTAACTCATCCAAACGGGCAATAGGTAAACTCTAATCTACACTATGTAACATAGGTGTAAATCCAAACGGGCCCATAGGTAAAGTTGACAGGGAAGGGATCGCTTATTTAAATATTTAATCGTTTCACGGAAACCTGCTACTGCGATCAAAGCGACGGCCCACTGAAGGGTTGCTCTTTGTGCAAACGATGAATATGTAACATACATTCATAAATCAATCATCATCTGAGTGTAGTCAATCATAGCCTACCCAAGCACCTCGATTCATAATTACGTTGGTAACTCAAATTATTTATTCAGAGACGGCGAGGACGATGGCGTCACAGTGTTTCGAACTCTAACCGAACATGCTAGTCAAGCAATGTCAACCGTAGCCAGTATTTGGATATAAGGCCAAGTACAAGTATGTACAAGGCCTATTTGGATAAAAATATTTGACTTTGACTAAGGTCAGAATTTTTTTAAATGACAGGCTCTGATGTTCAACTCCACCCGACCATGTCAATATATCAATCAATAATTTCGTTTTGAAACTTACTAACGTATTGAAACCGATCTATCAATGTTACGTCAACCTTTCTCGACACCACTTATGAAAATTGTTTCTGGTTGTTGTTTATGTAGGAACATTGTGATATATTACAAAATTTATTATGAATACTTACTTAAAGCAAAAGATCTTTGACGCGTTCTATCTTTCTTCTAGTCTACGATAGCTTACAATTATTATTTTGCATTCAAATATGCTATTTCATCATTATTTTTATACCTACAAAAATATTTTTTCAATTACAACCCATAAGGTCTTCAGTTAGCGCGTTCAACTAAACAAATACCTACTTGATACGTCATCTATAAATCTTAATTATAATAAAACTGTAGATAATAGCGAAAAATTTCAGGGTGTGCCACGTCCATGGAGCAAATTCCTTCGTGGCCACGTCATTTATTAAATTTATTGCGCTTTTTCGCGTGAGCATTAAATTTGTGATTACCGTCGACTATGGAGCACATAGATTCTTTGCTTTGCTGATTGCTGACCTACAGGAAAAAACAGAATATAGCGACAAATAGTATAAGGAAGGAGTTAGAATTTCAGATATTTCACTCACCGAACGAAACGAAACGCATTGCTGCTTCACGTCAATATTTTGTAAAAGGTAGGCACTTCACCGGTCAGGCTAGCCTATTTCATAAATGCCCACTCCAAAGATTGTAATGAGAAGTACTTATATAAATAGAAAAATAATCATCTATACATATGAAAATGTTTTGTCTTGACCATAAAGACCTGAAACATGGGTGCGTTCTGAAAAGCGTGGTGTATGCTGCAGGCAAGGCAACCATTAAGAAAGGCTTTTTTTTAAATTCCCACTGGAAAGCGGAATAAACGCAGACGAAGTTTCTCTAGTTATTTTATAAAATGTAAAATAACTCACCATCATAAACGACGCCCCGAACCAGCTCACTAGTCTCAAACACTGGATGGCTAACTGTCAAATTAACATCACTATCACGCTCACTAATAGTCACAATCTCATCACTGTCACTCGGAATCCGCGCAAAGGCACAAGCATCACCTATTGTTCTCTCACTGCTGTCACTAACCGTCGTTTCTAACACATCATCATTAGTAGTGGTCTCATCATATAAATCTGGAGCATTAGTCGCTTTTTCTGTTCCATCTTCTACATTAACTACTTCGTTATCTAAGTTAGGTGGTCCAGGTGACCTGCCTGGCGCTGGATCACCGCTGGGTAGACTCAAAGTAGAGCTATAAGGTAACGAAGCCAAGATGATCAATGTTGTTATGAAACTTAGTGTGCATCTCTTCATTTTCAATTTTGTCGGATTTCTTTGTTTGTTCTGCTGAATTGGGTTGTGAGTTTGCCATCGTTTTATTGGTTTTACGTTTTTATACAGTGTATTCAGTGCCATGATCAATATCTGCTTACGATTTTATTGTAATTGGTTGTTATCTTCATTGTGATTGCTTTGTTTATGTACCTGTAACAGAAAATAATTTGAAGTTAATAAATATTCTTGGACGAATCGCACAACGCCATCTAGTCCCAACTAAGCAAAGCTATACTATGGGTACTAGATTGCTGAATTAAATACATAGATACTTTTTATAAATAAATACATAATATCCAGACACAAACATGTACACGTAACAACGTTCATGTACACATACGTTTGACTTGAGCGAGATTCGAACCCATTTCAAAGGCCTTTTCCATAAATAACTGCAATAAAATTAGTTATTCAGAGAACACTTGTTTCAGGATTTCGTGCCCAAACAGTAACAAACATAAATACTGATCCATGTATGAAGTAACATGCAAAAACAAACATGAATTAGTAATTTATGTTTGTTTTTGCATGCGTTTTTTTAAAATGGTTATTTGTATAGATCTTTTATTTCACGAAGAGCGTTCGACTATGAAAGTTGCAAGACATCTACAATGTGCACATGCACATTGTTTTAGTGTGCGTGACCGATTTTACGAGCGTTTCCTAGGTTACGCACACTAAAACAATGTGCACGTGAACGTTACAAGATTCATAACCCAACGCTCTTCGTGAAATAGAATAATAATATCTGTAACTAATTCGCTACGATCGATCTTGTCTACGCCGAGCGGTTTTTATTTTATTTATTATTTATTGGGACACGGCATGTGACGCAAGCGCCTGCCAGATGGGCTGCAGGTCACTGGGTCCAGGAAAAGGAGCTACGAGACATCCTTTATGGTGTCTCGTCGCTTCTACTTTGCCTGAAAGGTGCCTCTTCACGCTCCGCTTGAAGGACCCCATGTCGTACACGTGTGGTGCAGGGAACACATCTTCGGTTGCGGGAGGGGAAAGTTTACACCACCGCTTAGAATTTACAGTGCCCGCCTGAAATGGCCCCAGAGGGGGCTCAAACCTCGGCCTAGGATGTCACCTGGGAGGAGAAGGTCGAACGATTGAGAAGCGACACATTTCAAAGTTTATTTTTATTTTTTTCTACCACCAATTCAGACGGCAGATTTATACTAAAACTAGTAAAATACTCGCAACTTCTTTTGCGTATATCTCCCTTTCCCGTAGGAATTTTGAAAAATCCATTCTTAGTACACCCCTAGACATCGTAAGGAACCTCCTACATTCCAAATTTGGAATCTCTAGACCCAGCGGTTTGGGCTGTACGTTGATATACAGTTAAATCAGTCAGGACTCTGAATTTTATATTATAGAAGAACTGGCAAGGACCGGTACCGCGAGAACTGGATCCCTAAAGATATTTGCAATCAAGCTTAAACCTTGAATTTTTTTGGTTAACAAATAAACGTTATTCAATGTGGGTTTAGTATTAGATACATGGTTATATTTATAAGTTTTACAAAAAAACGACAAGTCAGAAAAAAGTGTACCAACGCTATCCATTCGTTTGTCTGGCTGACAGACAGTTGACTTTCAAAGTGAAATTTTATTTCGCCTCGTTTCGTTCGTTTTTAATTAAAACTAGCTGTGTGTGTGAATTTTCGGTATACTTATGCAAAATTAGAACACATTAGAACCAATTTTCAATTGTTTTTTTTATAATAAAATATATTTTTTTATAATAAAATCGCAGTTTCTGTTTGTATATTATAATTGTAACTTATATAAGTACCATTTTAAAAGAGCAAGTATTAAGATTGCCAGTTCTTCTTATTATAAACTGGTGGTAGGGAAAAATAGTGACTATTCGAAAGATCTTGTAATAGCTCAGTAAATGGGCGTATAATAGACTGACAAGTAAAGTAAACAAATTACTTTCTACTATACTGACTTTCGTTATAAAAACTGTCCTATGTCCTGTGGCAGATCTCAGACTATCCTCATAACATCTGTGATTAATTGGAAAGATCTAAGCGAAGACAACGGAAGCAAATTTTTTATACTATGTAGAAAAGTAAGGATTTTTTTTAAATGTAAGAGCTTGGCAGACGAGCATGCGGGTCACCTGCCCCCTAACTCTTGAAGATAATTCCGCTCGATCGCCATTGGATTGTTACTTTTAGGTACTCTTTACAGCTAGACTAGCGCTAACTAAATACTAAACTAAATGAAATCGGATTGTATACTAACCAAATAGTTAGTAAAGTATAAAAGTTCAAGGATACGAATTAGGATTTGCTGTTAATTTGGCATTTGAAATTATACAGAATTGAAATAAAAATCGCGATTGCTATGCAGAGTATCCTAGCTGACCTGATCTTAAGTGACCACCTCCACCCTTGGAGCACAGAGACACCGGAGGAGTCCCCGAGCCGCTGCCGGCCTTTTAGGTGCATGATGCTCGCCTGTTGCCATATTTTAAGTAAAATATAGCTTTACGAATTACGAATAAATGGAGTAACAAATTAGTTTGCTGACATCATAGTTAATTTCCATATCTGTAAATATAACGTAAATTAGAATGGAAAATGTGTTTAGCTTTGCATATTATAATAATTAAGGGTTTGTACACAACAGGCGACAGTGTGCCATCTAAATAAATAATAAATCAAACTGTACATTAAACATCTCATCAAGCTTTACTGTGTTATATATCACAACAAATAAATCTTTACTTTTACTTGACTGTACACATATTATACACATATACAGGGTGTTTGGTAGAGGGTTGAACATACGATATTGGCACGTGAGATGGTGACCTACTAAGATTTGACTCACTACATTATTATGTATATCGGATCGCCGAACTCACTAAGGCCATTCCATTTCATCCATCATATAGTGTTATTCCAAAGAAATAAAACAATAAACACTTTAGACATATTTCTTATAATTTTAACAATAAAGAGTTGATGATTATCACAGAAATCACAGATTTAAGGCGAATGGGTTTGTAGGCGTACATCGTTACTGATCATCAACCAAAGAACACCCAACTATAGACCGTACACAGTATTTAACCTGTAAAAACACTGAAAATAAGTGTCACAGGAAAGGCGCTGTCCTGCCCACTGTGTGCTGCCCACTGCTGCGCACGCTGCGCACGAACACGTGGGCCACGTAGCACATTACAGCTGCGTGGATGACTACGGGGGTCTACGTTTCCACTGCAGTTCAAGCTATACACGAATATAATTCGGTTCGATTTCGGAATCAAGTAACAAAATTAAGGCTGTATGGGATGTTATCAATAAGGAGACGGGAAAAACAAAACAACGAGATACCATCTGCTCCCTAAAACATAATGATCGTACAATAACAGCTACGAATGATATTGTAAACGCCTTTGAACACTTTTTTACTAATATCCCCATCACAGTTACTGATTCTCTTAATTCCTCTCTTCATAGTGCGAATAAATTGTTAATGGAAAATGTGGAGCCTTGTGCTGAAGATTTCGAATTCAAATATATTTCCCCTTGTAAAATTATTAGAACTTTTAAACAACTCAATGTTAAAAATACTGAAGATCATTGGGGAATGTCCATTAAAGCACTTTATGCTGTCATAGACGCCATCGCTCCACATTTAGCCATCATCTTTAATACTTGTGTAGATACTGGTCTGTTCCCTGATTTAATGAAATATAGTAAATTGATACCTTTGTTTAAGTCTGGTGAAAGACATGAACCAGGTAATTACAGACCAATATCTATTTTACCAATTTTGAGCAAAATATTCGAGAAGGTTATGCTTGGACAATTGCAACAGCATTTTAATTTGTTCAATATTATTCATAATAAGCAGTATGGTTTCACCGCCGGGATGTCCACCACTGATGCTGGAGTCGCTCTTGTCAAGCATATCCTTAATGCGTGGGAGGGGTCGCAGGATGCTATCGGGGTATTCTGCGATCTCTCAAAGGCCTTTGATTGTGTCGACCACCAGACATTACTGCTCAAATTAAAACATTACGGAGTAAGATATAATGCGCAAAACTTGATTGCCTCTTATTTGGCCAATAGATTGCAAACCGTTGACATTAACGGTGTGAAATCTAATGGTGCTAACGTGAAAATTGGGGTGCCTCAAGGCTCAATCCTGGGTCCTTTTCTATTTTTAGTTTATATTAACGACCTCCCCTACATGGTCCAAAACATGGCAGATATTCAAGCAGTGCTATTTGCTGATGACACTTCTTTGATTTTCAATATTAACCGCAAATGTCCCAATGCTATCAAAGTAAATGGTGCACTCTCTGCCATTCAAAACTGGTTCACTTGCAATAACTTATTATTAAATTCAAATAAAACAAAAATAGTAAAATTTACTTTGCCAAATGTACGTCAAGTTGATACGGACATCATGCTCAATGGTAATAAATTAGATTTTGTCAATGAAACTATATTTCTTGGTATTACCTTGGATTCAGGCTTGAAATGGGCCCCCCACATAAAAAAACTTGCAAGCAGACTAAGTTCTGCTGCATACGCAGTCAGGAGAATTAGGCAAATGACTGATGTACCGACAGCGCGTCTAGTATATTTTAGTTACTTTCATAGTATCATGTCGTATGGCATATTGCTGTGGGGTAAAGCAGCCGATATTGAGGCAATATTTATTTTACAAAAAAGAGCTATCCGCTCCATTTATAATATGGGTTCCAGAGATTCATTACGGGAAGTTTTTAAAGAAATCAATGTTTTGACCGTTGCATGTCAATATATTTATGAAAATATAATGTATGTACGTAGAAATATAAACACATTTGTAAAGTTTAGTGATTACTCTGATGTAAATCTTAGAAATAAACATAAATTGATTCTACCTAGGCACCGGCTCGCCAAGACCTCAAAATCTTTTGTTGCAAGTGGTATTAGATTTTATAATAAACTGCCTGAAAACGTGCTGAATTTGCCAGAAAAAAGGTTTAAATCCTTCATTAAACATTCACTCAGCAAAAAGGCTTATTATAGAATTGAAGATTATTTAAATGATAAGAATAGCTGGAATCATCAATTCGGCACAGACACTAAACTCAAGTCTACCTACTGCTAGGTACATAATATATTGCGCATATATATATATATGTTATATACACACTGTTTATCCCTTTTTTTTACACCTTAAAATGTATATATGTATACCAGTATATTGATACGCCTTTTTTTTTTTTTTCTATTAATTTTTCTTTTCTATTTAAAAAATTAATAATTTGCAGTTTTATTTTAATTTTTTAATCTTGTTTCAATGTTTACTTTTATT
Source organism: Endotricha flammealis (assembly GCA_905163395.2). Taxonomy (NCBI): domain Eukaryota; kingdom Metazoa; phylum Arthropoda; class Insecta; order Lepidoptera; family Pyralidae; genus Endotricha; species Endotricha flammealis. The sequence continues at coordinate 15,312,737 of LR990862.1, read as the reverse complement.
TATCGTAATTGTAACTTATGTCATTACCATTTTAAAAGAGCAAGTGCTAAGTTTCTTGCCGGTTCTTCTTAGCACAAATCTGCCGTCTGAACTGGTGGTAGGGAAAAAAAAAAGTGACGATTCGAAAGTGCTTGTAATATGCCTATTTGAATAAAAATATTTTGATTTGATTTGATTTGATTTGATAAAACCACGACTACGTACAGCTGTAGCATGGCCCACCACGGCGCACGGAGAGGCTACGCATTGATTGTCATAGTTTTTGGTTGGTGTTCGTGCACAGCGTGCGCAGCGATGTGCACGCTTTGTGGAACAAGCTGTGTACCGCATTCACTGCGTGCATGGCGTTGACAGCGTTGAGCTATGTTGAGCAAGCCACGCGTGTATCAATGACGTCACTTGATGGTTAACGTGGCTGTGGGTTGCAGTGGACACAGTGAGCCGACATTGACAGACTGCTCGAGCAGTAAGTCATTGATCAACATGCACAGACCGCTCTTACTTTGAGTGTTTTTTTAAGATATTGCATAGCTTTTATCGCGGACTTTGAGCGCGGCGATCCCTGTAATAAAATAAGTGAAAGATAAAAACTATAAAAATATAATATGATGTACAATACCATACAAACTTCCAACGAAAATTGGTTTGAACGAGATCTAGTCAGTAGTTTTTTTTTAATACGTCATAAATCGTAAACCGCAATTGCTGCTACGGAATCCTTGATGGGCGAGTCCGACTCGCACTTGGCCGCTTTTTTTATTATTACCTATTTTTTCATCTGTCAGAGGTAAAATATCTGTGAACGGTCTATACCTTTATGTTTTCTTTTAAAAAGGCGACTAACCTCATTCGGTGACACTCACAGCTCCATTCAGGGTTACCCGCTCTAAACATCAAAACTCACACTTATCGATTTATTATTATTTGCTCGATATTTGTCTGTAATCTTTATTATTTGACGACCTTCGTGGCGTAATGGTTACCACGCCAGACCGCCACCCAGGAGGTCCCGGGTTCTATCCCCGGTCGGGTCATGATGAAAAACGAACTTTTTCTGATTGGCCTCGGGTCTTGGATGTTTATCTATATATGTATTTGTTATAAAATATAATATCGTTGAGTTAGTATCCTATAACACAAGTTTCGAACTTACTTTGGGGCTAGCTCAATCTGTATGAATCGTCCTTATATATTTATATTTTATTTATTTATTTATTAATATTAAAGAGGAAAGATTTTTATTTTTGTTGGTAAAACTCAATAACTATGAACCGATTTCAAAAGTTACCCTTGAGCAACATAGCCTATCATACTAATATTATGAATGAGAAAGTGAGTTTGTTTGTTATTCCTTCACGAAACTTGACTAAAGGACTTAGGCAGCCGATCATTATGAAAATTTGTACACATATTGTCAGGGGTACAGAGCTCAACATAGGCTAATTTTTACGCGGACGAAACCGTGGGTTACAGCTAGTATTTTTTTTTTTTTTTTTAATAGGGATCATTAGTAAAAGACGTGCGAAACAGGGACGGGCGCTAGTCGTTTATAAAATAATATCAATTAACTTTATCTCATTTAATCATTTGTGACGAAACTCATCACGTGCCATCATGTACCTACATTATGTTGTGTGATTATTGTTGTGTGATGGGATAATGTTGCGTTTTGTGAACCAACATACAAAGCGTTTTAAAATACTATATAATTTCAGTGCCTCAATCTTTGAAATTAACATTACAATAGTACTTAGCTCGTAATAATACCCAGGACATTAAATAGAATGATGCTTGTTATCAACAAGATTAGGGGCTCATGCAGACGAGACGGTTTCTCGCCGGAGCTAAGCCCGGCGTCAAACCCTACGTCCGGTCGTCAGTCTTGTATGAGACACATAAAGCCAATCACATCAAATCACATGACGCCGACACGCTGGCTCACCTCGCAACCGGGCACGGCTTTGCTCCGGCGGGAAACCGTCTCGTCTGCATGAGCGCTAAATGCAAGACTACACCATAGTGGTGTCTAAATTGACGTGTTGGCTTATGCTGAGTAGCCTTTTCGGTGTCATATTTCTACTTATTGCACTCACCTTTTTTCTTTCCAGTGATACGACGCGAAAATTTATCCTAACTCATGAGCAAGTTCTATAGTTTTTGCACACTCAAATAACTTGGGTGAATAAAATCATTTATCTCTCAATATTTTTTGTCTCACTAGCACTTCCGACGGGAATTGCCTGTTCAGAAGAAGTGCCGCAAGAAACTCAAAGGTTAAAGTCAAAGTCATAAATAGTTTTTTCTGAGGACCCTCGCGGGTACTTAGACACGTCTTTTACAATGAGAGTGTTATTTAATATTATTATTCAGTATTAAATATTAAATTTATTTATTTATTTTATTTATCTTTATTGACCACAACACACTAAGTACTGATACAACAGGCGAACTTAATGCTAAATGCATTCTCTACCAGTCAACCCTTGGGAGTGCAAAATTCACGAACGCGGCGGATATAAATATAATTATTTTTAAAAAAACTACTCTATAGCTACCACCATTTCGGAAACAAAGCAAAATGATCATCAGTAAAAGAAATGGCGGAAGAAACAAACCAAATAGGTAACGAAAAAAGTATTTAACACTACACTACTTCAAAATAATTTATTAAAGAAGACTAACTTGAAGTAATTAGGAAAGAAGCAACATTTTAATCCATCTTAACGATAATAACATCAATCAAGTTTGTTTTCGCAAACATGTTTTCAAGGGTTCCCCCTGAAAAAATATTTTGCAAACTCCACTAATAGATTACTCTTGGCAGGCCCTGTTCCGTACATAATATATCAAACAGTATGCAAATCCCATTAATATTATATAAGAGAAAGTTTGTGATCATTCACGCGTGCATGCGTTGTATTTCTTCTGCGTATATCCACATGAGTAAAAATAAACCGCGGAACAGAGGCTAAACTTCATACAATGTCGCTGCGATGAGTACACGCACACAAGCATGTGTACGTGACGAGCGCTTTGAGGACACGCAATACACGCGCCTCATGCTTGTGTGCGTGTCCTCGGCGCGCGACGTTGTATGGAAGTGCAGCCTCTGTCCGTCAGTTTATTTACTCATGTGGTATATCTCAACCAGGCTGCCAGAGTAAAAAGATTGACAATAGGTTATACCTAAATAGAGATATTTTTACCTGCTCTGAAGACCGAGCAAACCTACGGGCGATCATGTTGCTTCTGACCGCCAACGCTCTGCGCTCGCACTCTCGTTACATAATTGCAAACATTGAAAGTTTTATTTCATGTCTTATTGTATAAGAAAAGTAGTCCAGTGGTTAGATTGGTTGATAACAACTTAATAACCAACAGCTCTATGGTTCAAAATATAATGTGAGCGCCGAGTACTAAATTTATGACTTAATTCTAACTAATAACCAACAGCTTCATAACACAGTGTGGGCCGTCCACGATAAATTTGTATATTTATTTACTTAATTCTAATTATTATATCCTAATCACCGTGAGGAGTTAGAGATGGTGTCACTGTGTGTCGCACTCTAAAACAAACACACAAGTTAAGGAACGTCGATCCTAGCCAGTGTTTGGATTGGTTTCGTTCTCAAACTTCTTCATGCAGGGCCCGTTATGATGTCGGTCCCGGCTGTCATCAAAGGCCTTCAAACGGCTTAAAAACACCGGCCTCCGCCAACCCGCATTGGAGCAGCGTGGCAGAGTACGTTCTAATCACCTTCGATTTAAAGTTTGGTACTTTTCAAGGTTCCCTCTACCCGTTTAGTTCGCCCGGTTCAAATCGCAGAATTCGATTGGGTGTTTTGGGTGACGTAATACTAACGGTAGGTTAGAAAAAATAAGTTGGGACGAGGAACTATAATAGTTAGGAAAACATAAAAGAAACAATAAAAATAAATGGGTAAGCACTATAGTTACTTACTCAGCAGTTAATAAGCTTAAGCGACTATTAGAGTGGTGCATAATTGTTATAGCGCCGTAGAAGTTAATTATTCGTAAACTGAAAATAAAACTACTTATAGAGCTGCTTTTATGTATTTAGAAAATAGTCAACAGTCAATGCAGATCGAGATCCGTTGATCCAGTTTGATTTTGTAACGTGATAGTTTGATGGTGAGCTCTGTGATGGCTGGCAGGCTGACTCTCGCGTCAACTGGAAAAAAACACGAGAACAGTTGCTGCCTTGCGGGCGCTAGTCTGCTCATATCTTTAACACCGATTTTGTACCATCAGCAATATTATGAACAATATTTGTAGGGAATAATAGTAACCCGACTCTTATTCTCAGTGCATAATTAAAAATCCAATACTTGAATTTCTATGTCTGCAGACTAAAGACCATTAGCAGCACCTATCAAGATAAGTACTGCTATATCTAGAGAATCGGAATAGAATCTAGAGCTAATTGTTTCTGAGAAAGATCTATTCAATTATATGCATTCTACAGAGAAATATAAAAAAAATAGAATTATGATAAGTTTACTTTTCCATCTACAAAACGCCACTGAGTGCTGCCTTCTATACCTAGTTCATGGCCGCGCCCTTCATACAACTAATTGAGTAGATTAATATCGTTTTGTTACTTTGTATGCAGGGTATTCGCCAATATCATTATTAAGGAAAGATAATCTTTTACTATTCGAAGGGTCAATCAAAACATGTTAATGTATGTTTGCAAAAATTAGACAATGTTATAAAAACATTCGGTCGAATCCGAGACTCTGAAAATGATTTCAAATTACCCTTAAATGGGAGCCAGTGATAAACTATGTAACATAATACAAATAACAAACCATGTGGCTAATTTGCAAAAAGCTATTTAGCAAAAAAATTGTCATTGCTATTACAAACAGACAACTGCCAACATACGTCTGAAGCAGTATGTCATTATGATAATAATATACACAGAGATTACAAAGCATAACGTGCTCGAACATAATTACATCCGAATAAGAGCATTTAACAATTATTTTTCATATAAATACGTACACGACAATGTTTCCAACAAACCTGTTTATAACACAGAACTGTGAGCACTAAGTAAAATGCAAGTTGAAGAAAATGTCTCTGATTATCGCGTTGACTATGACAAGAAATCAAGTACAAAACAAGATGATATCTCTCCAGGATTAAAAAAGTCAATTAAGGACATTATTAAAAATGAAGGTTATATAAATTATGATTTAGACGTGAAAGTCCTGCCAGCAGATGGCGGTAATTATCTTGCTACATTAGTAGAAGTAAGCGTTAAGGGTAGAACGAAGAAGGGTGAGAAAGAAACAAATTTATTCATCAAAAATATCATACCAAATGAACAACTAGAAGTTATGTTTTCTGTTAATGGTGCATATTATAAAGAAATGTTCGCGTATACAGAGCTGTTTAAAATATACACAAAGTTGCAAGACGAATACAATGTACCAAAAGAAGTGAGATATAAAATTGTGAAAAGTTACGATGAAAGCAACTTGGAGTATATTATTTTAGAAAATGTTGCTAAAAAGGGATTCACGACGCTGAGCAGATTGGAAGCAATTCCCTTGAAGTTTGCTGAACTATCTGTTAAACAACTGGCTAAGTTTCATGCCCTATCATTCGTTTTAGAGAAACGAAACAAAGAATATTTTAACAAAAAAATTAAATGCTTGAAGCCTGGTTTTATTTTTAATGAGGACTTCAACAAGTTTATTGACAACTTCAGTAACATAACAATGAGTCATGTTGATGAAAAAACACAGGTCAAAATCAAGAAATTGATTCCGAACGCAGCTGAAACCATTAATAAATATCAGACGGATGTGGCTCCTGTTATGTGTCTCTGTCACGGAGACTATAGGGCTAATAACATCATGGTGAAAATGATTGTAAGTATTATTTACCTGTTCAATGTTTTATAATCTAACTTTACGATAGTTATGTAATGTGACGATACACTTGTGGCCTTTACACATACTAGATGACAGGATCCGGAATGCACAGATGGACATATTAACGATAACTACAATACAAGCGTGTGGTACGGGCTTGGTGTGTCCATCATCTGCCCTTATCTTTATATTTCTGGATAAAATTTTATTTAGACTATTTGTAAGCTTTGTTCAATATACAAAAAAATCGATTGGTGTAAAGTGTCGATTGGACTTTCGTGTCTGATGATGATAGACTAGTTAAGTAACAAAAGAACACTTTGCATATTAAAGGTCTAACAAAGATTTTAAATATGTAAATATTTACATTGTTATTTCTTGGCACGCACAAAGATAAGTTTGTCAAATCAGCTTACATCAGCACCGGTATTTTCTAGTAAAATACCTTCTATCTAGAGCATATAAATCTTTTAACAGTTGGCAACACACCAACTATCATAGCGAGTTTACTTGTTATCAGGTAACCCAATTTAAATAGTAGACACCAGAGCTAGCCAAAAAATTTAGGCGGTAAACAAAATATTCACTAAAATGTCCCTCAATCTTACCACCGGACTTGACATCAATTGGCGGTAACACATGAAAAGAATTAATAAATTAAGCTTTACTATTTTTCAGGACAATGAAATAACTGAAGTAATACCAGTTGATTACCAAATACTACAATACGGATGTCCCCTCAACGATTTCTTTTACTTTATATTCGGAGCAACTGATCAACTACTCCGAAAAGATCATTTGGACGATTTGAAAGATTTGTACCATGATACCTTGACTGATTTTCTCAAATATTTCAATATGAACGTAGAGGATGTGTTTCCTAGAAAGACGTTTGATAGATTGTATAAAGAGAGGATGGAATATGGGCTTGCGACTGCGATGTGGTTTTTACCAATTGTGTTGGCAGCTGATGACGACTTCCCAGATTTCTCCAAAGATTGCCCATCGGAATTAGCTTTTAAGATTGATAAGAGCATGAAGCCAAGATTAGAAGGTATTGTGGATGATTTTGTTCGATGGGGTTATCTATGAATATTTATAGTATATGTTGGTCATAAATACTTTAAAACCGTCCACTGGGTATCGTCTATCAAGCAACGGAAAAGACGAAATGGCGGTGGGACTTTAAACAAATAAAAATTAGAATAAAGTCCAGAAAGTGTGAATGGTGGAGGGACACATTTCCACAGCATTGGGATATAATGATTGGGATTTTTTTTATAAATTTTAAACCTAAACTGATATTGGATATCAGACGTAGGTTATGGAACTGTACAGGTTTTGGTCACAAAGGCAGAAGAGAGTTAAGTGTACAAATATATTTATATGGAGAAAGGTGCCAAGGATTGTAGAAACAATAAAATTATATCAAACATAATTTTTGTATCATTTGAATAGAAATGTTTAATTGAAATTCAGTAACTTATGATTCAAATTCAAATTTCTTTATTTACAATTTTTGATGTTAGGTTAAGCTTATTATAGACGCCATATTTAGCCTGTCAGCAAGCATGCAAATGTTTATATAGTGAATTAGATTAATGAATGAATTTAAGTACTTATATTAAAAATTATACAATTATAAAACAAAAATAAAAATGTCCAAAACCACAACAATTCAATAAATTAATAAAAATATAAAACAAATTATCAACAAATTATCATTCAAGTATTATTACACACCATTATTTCCGTGTGTTGACAGGAGAATCAATATATTAATAAGCGAGTAAAAACAAGAGGACAACAACCATGTTTTTAGTTCCCTTCTAAATGAATTAAGAGATAGAGACTTTATATCCTCACTGAGCTTATTATATATTCTAACAGCCATTTGGTAGCTGTTACCGCTAAGTGCTGCTGTGGTCATAGGTAGCAGATTCAGTTTGTTGGGATATCTGCAGATGTACTTGTATTCGTCGCTGCGTTTTATAAACAAGCCAATATTATTTCTGACAAACACACTTCAAAAATATATACACAAGTTACTGTTAAAATTTTCATTTCTTTGTAAAAAGGTCTGATGGATATGATGTCCGTGGGTCCACATTACATAGCGCTCTGTTTTTGTGATAAATTACACAGATTGAATTCTTCTTCTTCTGCGCTCTGAGGACACTCTCCATATGACAAGTGATATATATATATATATATACATAGGGACAATTCATACAGATTGAGCTAGCCCCATAGTAAGTTCGAAACTTGTGTTATGGGATACTAACTCAACGATATTATATTTTATAACAAATACATATATAGATAAACATCCAAGACCCGAGGCCAATCAGAAAAAGTTCGTTTTTCATCATGACCCGACCGGGGATCGAACCCGGGACCTCCTGGGTGGCGGTCTGGCGTGGTAACCATTACGCCACGAAGGTCGTCAAGTGATGATGATGACATGATGACACACATAAGTAACTGAACTAAATAATACCTAATCTAATAAAATATAATACAGCGAGTGCAACACAGATGCACTTAGAGCATTAAACCAGACCGGAGGCGACACTGATAGGCGTACCCCTCTGCCAACGGCGGTCATACCCGTTATATGAAACTAGTTGCCGAAATGCGATTGTGTGCGTGTAGTTTAAAATTGTGTCCGATAATAATGTTGTGTGCGTTTATAGCGACGTGATAGAAAATATATGTGTGTTACCTCACCCCCCGCTGAAAGAGGCAGAATTTTTTGCGTAGGAATTGTTGCGCGTGTCGTCTCCGGTCTGGTTTAATGCTCTAAGCAGATGCACCATGCACATTCCCGATTCTACTAATTAAAAAAAATCTCGGTTCTACTAATCTTTTTGTAAATTTAAAAAAAAACTTAATTGTGTCTAAGGAAATTGTGAACTATCACAAAAATATTATTTATTACAGTAAATCTAATTATACTGGCAACTAAGGTCAGGTGGGGTTAGTAAAGGCCCGGTGGTCGAGTGGCTAGCAATGCTCACTTTATCCCTAGGGCCGCGGGTTCGAATCCTGCGCAAGGCAAACATTTGTGTGCATGAACATGTCTGTTTGCCTTGGTCGGGGTGTTTTCTACATATAAGAAGTACCTAGGTATTTATTTACAAAAAAAGTATTTAAGTAGGTATAATTGTCAGCAACCTAGTACCCATAGTATAAGCTTGGTTGCTTAGTTTGGGACTAGATGTTGTGTAAAAAAAACGTATTTAAACGAAAGTATTTAAGTATTTTTGAAATATTGATTATACTATTTTGAGAAAAAAATACAAAACGAGTGTGACACGCCTCGGCTGAATGCCATTAATGGCCGTTGCTTGTTTGTCTGCTGTATGATATAAAAAAACTTTTCTAATAGGTTCTGTACCCCTGACTTCGAATATATGTAAATCATATGTTGGACTTGCCCTGTTTTTTTATTTACTTAAATTACTACAAAACTAAAAGGTTTTTCTGTTGTACCTACGATTCAAAATATTCGTTTTCCTTTTATGAGGGTGCCTATTCTTGAAAAAATGTGTAAAGTAAACATTTAAACCAAAAAAAACTAACTGGTAGTCATACCCCGATTGGCAGGGCAAGACTACCAGTTTACAGGTGTTACATTTTCCTTATATTTCTGTTTTTGATGAATTTTGTGGAAAATCTTCATAATATTATAAAGCTTAATTTATATTTTAGATCCCTGTATATTTAACTTAACTCTAGGTCAAACAATTTCTGCATAAAACCCGATTTAGTAAATTCACAATAAAGTATGTGTGTAAATAAAATTATTGATAGACCTGACATTATAGATAAAGGAGGTTATATAAGACCTAACATGAAGTCATCGATGCGACGGCGGTGCAGCAAATAATGATTGCGAATGATTTTATCAGCCGCGACTAAGGTCGCGGTCTCTGATACCCCATTTTAGCCATTATCAGTAACAGCATATAAAGACCGGTTGATGAATTAAATAAAAACAAATAATAATTATGATAACAAACCAGTATATATATGCTATTTAGCCGTTGTTAAAAAAAATTGTTGATTTCAATTGTTCAAAGAAATAGTGTTGTTTTTGAAATGGATACAGTAAGTAATATAATCTAATAGGTATCATCATTTTATTCGCTTTTTCATGCACCGACATAAACCAATTGGAGTAAACTGCAGTCTCAAACCTTTATGAAATGAGCGAGATCGTGAGCTAGAAACTAGATTTTAACTGTTTTGTTACAAGAATAAGGTCACTGTTCTCATCTACCACCGAACTTCAACGACAATAGTCGGGACTAACAAGTTAACGTACCTTTCGAAGCACGAAAGGTAAGGCGACTTTTTAACTCATCCAAATACTGGATGGAAAAAAATTGTGGAGGGAGTTGTCGTTGTTAACTTACATGATTTCATGTCCATTCCATTTTAGACACGGACAACATAGCCGTGTCTCCTCATCATTATATTATTTTTATATATTTCATGTAAATTATAAATCTAAATCATCTTAATACAGGCTGATAAATTGACAACACTTACTGGAGACGCAATTTCTCCAAAACTTCTCAGATCTATCGAAAATATTATTCAAAACGAGGGATATACAAGTTACAACATCGAAGTTAAATTACAGCCGTCAGATGGTGGAAGTTTCCTTGGAATATTACATGAGGTTAACGTAAGAGGTAAAACTTCGCAGGGTGAGAAAGAACTTAATATATTTGCCAAAAGTATTCTTTCTGGTGATCAAATGGCTCTTTGCAGTGTTCCAAGAGTATACGAAAGAGAAGCATATTGTTATAACGAACTCTTTAACATATTTATTGAACTACAAGATCAATACAATGTTCCTATAGAATATAGATACAATATAGCTAAAGGTTACGAGACCAACAGCACGGAGTTCATAATTATGGAAAATTTAAGTAAACGTGGATTTGTAATGAGAAATCGAATGGAAGCAACTCCATTTAATGTTGTAAAGAAATGTATGCAGCAACTAGCAAAGTTTCACGCACTATCATTTGTGATAGAAGAAAAGAAACCTGATTATTTTGAAGAAAAGATTAAAAATTTGGAACATAATTTCACTTACGGCTCTGACACATTCAACGCATGCGCTGTTAACACTAGTATCTTAGCTGCGACTTGCCTTGATCCTATAAGCGAAGAAAAAGTAAAGAAGTTTATTCCAACGAGTCTACCGAAATACAAATACTATTGTGGAGATCCTACATCTGTAAGATGTCTTTGTCATGGAGACTATAGACCTAGCAACATCATGGTGAAATATGAGGTATGTCACTTTTGTTAAAAAAATATATTTTATTTTATTCTGGTACAAAAAATCAAACAACGGAGATTCGCTTTTTTGCTCCAATTTTTCTTCAAGCCTCGGTCAATATGAATTGTAAATTAGGTTAGCAAATCAAAGTTTTAATTTTGTGGGCAAATGTGGGTCATGTAAACAGTAATGTTACAAGTAGATCTAGAGTACCGATGTCCGATATATGTATTGCACTTATTACATTAAGACATACACAGGAACCATTTACATTTTAAATATCATCGAGAGGTCCTTCAAATACTAACTGTGCCCGACTCCGTGCGTCGGTATGGATTTTCGGTAAATAGGAAAAAATATTCCGTAAAATTATCTTATTACATGTTTAATAAAAATACTATATTTTTTTTACTTTTGTGCAAGGCGCTGCTGCAATCGTCCAACCTATTTCTACACTCTTGCGAAGTTGAGCGAAAACTAGAGTATAGACGTAACGTGTGTTCGTCCTACTTCGACTTCACTTTTCCTTTGTCTTCTAACTTCGCGCCTAACTTCACTGCACTTCGTTTCCATCAACTTCGCGAGCGTGAATTTTATAGTTATCATTTCAATTGCCCACATATGTCGGCCAACAGATGTCGTCAATCACGCAATGGTTTGGTTTTCTTAAATAATGAAAAGCGATATCTATTTCAAGCGAAGCCGTTTGCAAAAGCCAGTAAATGATTTTTCTTGAATTTTTTATCATTTTTTTTACAGAATGGCAAAATTACCGACCTCATACCTGTCGATTACCAGTTCACGTGCTATGGTTGTCCGATAGTAGATTTTATGTACTACATCTTCTGTTCCACAGACCAAGAATTCAGAAGAGATCACCTTGAAGACATTAAAGATGTTTATCATAATACACTGACCAAATTCTTGAAATATTTCGATATGGATGTTGAAAAATATTACTCGAGGAAAGAATTTGAGAGGCTTTATAAAGAGAGGCTAGATTATGGTCTTATGCTTCCATTTTGGGGTATTCCTATAATTTTAGCTGATGTAGGTGAGATACCTGATGTGACTGAGACAAATCTAACTACCATGACGATCAAACCCAACGAAACGGTTAAGTCTAGACTTCACGGGATTGTAGACGACTTTATACAATGGGGATATTTATAAGATCTAAATAAACTATTTGAAATATCTCTAGTATGTTTATCACAGGGTCACATGTAGTTCGCCGTATATTATAGACGGGAACAGATGCATTATATACGAATTACAAGAACCTGTGTAAAATTCCAAAAATATTGAGGAGCGAAAGCGTCGCTCTATTTTTTTTTTTGTTGTGTGCGGCTTTAATAGCACTGCGACCAGGACTGGTCTATTGTGATCGCCACATGAGTTGTTAGAGCTCACCGCTAAACCCTGCAGCTGTGATGAACCGCAGGATTTGCTTAGGGAGGAGCTCCTTTAGCGTCGCTGTAAGTCGGAATGTAAAACAAACACGCTAGTTAAGCAACGTTGATACTAGTCAGTGTTTGAGTAGGTTTCGTAATCTCGAGCTTCTCCGTGATACTTAAGCCGTCGGTCCCGGCTGTCGTCCATGGATAGCTTGGCTTCTTCAGCAAAACACTGGCCTCTGCAATGGAGCATCGTGACAGAGTATACTCTAATCCCCTACGATTGAAGGAAGACCGGTATCCCTGCAGTGGGATGATTATGGTCCGATATGATGAATTTAGTAATTACGCACTAGGAATAGGAATAGTAACTAGGGACCAGACGGTTAATATGGTTCCACCATCACAATTCCATCCGAAACTAATATTCTAGCTAGGTTAATATAAAAAACTGATTTTTTGCATCGGGAATGCAGTTTAAAATCAGACCGTATATCTAGTATGCTAAAGGTAAGAATTTCGATCCAATCGCGGTTCTGATACCGATTTAATTGAAATAGCGGAGTTCGATTTATTCAGAAACTTCCGAGCCGAGTTAATATTTCATGATGCCAATCGACTGAATGAGGGTCCGTAAAAAAGATATCTCTGTTAAGGACTTCATCGCTCCACTCTTTTAAAAATAAAACCTTTTTTTACAATATTTTATTTAAGTACATTTTTATTTTATGAGTTTCGTTTACTTTTTACCTGTAGCTTTTTTTATACTGACGTGGTGAAAAATTGCATAATAATTATTGTATCGAAACTAGATACGTGTATAAAGAATATGCTTTACTTTCAATACACTTAAAAAACTGTAAGAGGAATGATGAATTGATGACGCGCTCCTCGTGAAACGTAAAAATCCCTCGTCGCAGGACGTGGTCAGCTATTAACTACTCTTGCTGATACCTTCGCGGGCAAAGGTTGCGTTGTTGTGCGTGTATTGTGAATTGTGTGAACGTGACTGTAGAACACTAATTAGTAATTAAATTAATTAGATTCGTTGAAAACGTTAGGTGTAAGTACTTTTATAGTTTTAAACTCGTAATAAATTAGATTGATGTGCTTATAATTGATTTGCTTTTGTTAATATCACAGCTTACATATTAGTATATTAGCAACACGGCCTTATTTCTAAAAGAAAAAGAGAGAGGTACGGCACAGCGGATAATCCGCTCAAATCGGAGCAGCCCGTCTGGGGAAGGTCATGGAGAATGATCTTCCGTAAGGTGGAGGACCTTACGGAAGATCGTAGCCAAATAGCATTGGCGTCGGCCATGTTGTGTTCCTACGGTCAGTAAGGTCTCCAGAGCTCCACTTGAGCGGGTTGGGAGGGTTGGCAACGCGTAAGTGATACCCTAGGTATTGCAAGCGCCTATAGGCTACGGTGATGCTTACCATCAAGCGGGCCGTATGCTTGTTGACCACCTTTGTTGTATTTTAAAAAAAACTATCTTTTAAGGCAACCTTATTCCCGTTTTCACCAGTAATTCCTAAAATTTAAAAGTCACTTAACATTTTCTCCCCTCATTCCATTTGAATCCATTATTTGATCCATCAATTCTCTATGTTGCTTTTGGTAGGTACTTGTGTCATCCAAGAATAAAAATAAAATATAAAGTTTTCGATTAAAATACGGTTTTATAATAATCGATATCATACACATACCAAAAACAAGTATTTGGACCATGGATATTTACTACATCCATGATTTGGACATAGAAAAAACTGTTAAAAGACTAAAATTTTTGGAATTTTTGGTGACAACCGAATTTAAAAAATAGGCAGGGTTAGCTAGCAAGAGACGTATTGCATAAAAATACGTATGTGTAGGAAAAGCTGAATTATTTCCAAACATTTATATAATGTATAATGTATGAGGTATGTGGTGGGCTACCACCACATACCTCATATATTTCAGTCACTGTCTGTTTATCCAGGAATAACAAAGGCAACCAGAAAACCACAGATTCATCTATCGGGGGGAATTGGAACTGTCTTGAAAATCACAGGGAGTTTAATCAGAATTCCAATGGAATGTCTTCCACATGTTATAAAGGCGAAAGTTTCTGTGTATGTTTGTTACTTTACCACGCTCAAAATGCTGGACCAATTTTATGATATTTGGTATGTACGTAGCTGATACCCTGGATTACACATCGGGTAGTTTTTATCCCGAAAAGTACGCGATTCCCGTAGGATTTGGTAAAAAGTCTGATATAGATGGCACTGCTGTGCATGAATATACGCAAACGAAGATGCGCGCGTTTCGCTTGTAACATATAAGATGGAGAACGAAATAAAATTACTTCAATTTATTTCTCATGATCATTCTTCTATGATTATTATTATTATTCTTCAGGACAGACCAAAGTGGAGAATCTTATTATCGGAGGCCAAAACCCACTTTGGGTTCTCGCGCCAACCTAGTAAGTAAGTAAGTAAGTATTCTTCTATGATAGAGAATTCCAGATTTCTCGTTTGCCAGATTGAAAAATACTGTGTTGCCGTCGTCGAATTCATCATCAACAACCACAACTAATATAATTATATACATATATATTTATAATTAATATATTATAATTGCAGCGGCCTGCATCACCAGGGCTCTTGCGACTTTACTTAGGTCGTCCGATCACCTTACGAGTGGCCGTCTATCACTGAATAAAACCCTTAACACAAAATTCACTCTTGTCAGGTATCATTTTCTACGTCATGGATACGAAATGCTTCAGACTACCCAAGTACGAACGAAATATGTAGAGGTCTAATTAACAAAGGCGCGGAGCATTATAATTTATTAATACAAATTATTTCGGGAAGACGTGGTAATTAGGCTGTACCCATAGGCAATGTTTCGTAAAATATTAAGGCTGTCGTAGGTTTCATGAAATGAAATGAAATTCGGACTGGTTAACATGAAACTTAAAAATTATCGTAACTCAGAAATATTGTGTTTTATCAACCAAAATTACTTGCTGTCAAAAACCTCATGGTAATGTCGCAAAACATATGACAGGATCGATAGTCAAAGTGGCTAGTAAAAACTAATATTCCCAAAGACCTAAAATTCGAGACCCGCGTAGTTTAAAAGATAAAGCGCTGACAGCGGAGGTGACTACTTATTTAAAGATAATAAGTTTTATTGTGTTGTTGTTGTCTCAATTCAATTGTTTTGTTGGTGTCGTGCAAGAGAAAAATATTTTACATGAAGTTATTCATGTAAAATGTAGCGCAGACTGGATGAAAAACTATACTAAAAAAAATATACGAACTTAAGTGATCGCTATGTTTTTTTGCACAAAAAAATGCATTATTTTGATGACCACAACGTACAGACAGTTTAAATTCAGCATCCCTATCGTCTATTGACCTTCAGATCTTTAGGTAATTTTATCTATCGATACCACACGAGCCCAGGGGACCCTGTCCGCACGAAAATTAAGGGTTATATTAATAGAATTTCCAGAAGCGAACCAGGTTATATAAAAATGTTTTTATTTTATTTAAAAGTCAGCTGAAAATAAACGCTTCTATTAAAGTCCTGATAGAATAACTTGGAACTAATTTTCATAAGAAACTGTGTATGCCGCTTTCCCGTGAGAATTTTGAAAACCCTTTCTAATCGGATGACTACAAAGAACACACCCTCCGTTTCAGGTCTCTACGATCAGCTGTCTAGGCTGTGCGTCAGTCAGTCAGTAACCACTTTCTATCAAGCGGATCGCTCGCTTGTTTACTTGCTGTATGCCTTAAAAAACTATTCTGACCTAATGTTGTGAGATGTTATTTACTGGGCAAGGTCATGTAGACCTTTATCACTGGTCAGTAGACTACATAGCAAACAGAAAAACCCCAATAATTTGCATACAAAATTCATGTCATTGGCAATACGAGACAGAACAAACCCACCCCTAAAACATAGGTGGTGCTAAAGTAGTTTTTATGTGGACAGCCAAACAAACTTGTCCTATCATTGTCGATATGTACAAAATGGCCTTGGTTGAATCGATCCGTCGGCCGCAGACTCAGGCTGGCTTTCTGGTATGATACGTTGTGAATACCTAAACACCGGTAGTTTCCTTTAATACGTGATAAGTCTAATTATTTAGAAAATATTTTTGAACGAAAACCTTCCGCCCCAGCTGGAAATCGGACCCACATCTCGAAATCCGATCGAGTCCTCTTTAATGGATTCTGAAATCGTTTACCAACAGTCGATTGATCCATTGAGCTACCAGGTGACAAAATTTGATTGAATTGAATCAGGTCTCCACCAAACCAACTGCAGTCTTATTTATGCGATTCCTCCACCAACTGTAGTCTTATTTATGCTATTCCTCCACCAACTATAGGTTTATTTATACTATTCCTCCACAAACTGTAGTCTTATTTATGCGATTCCTCCGCCAACTGTAGTCTTGTTTATGCTATTCCTCCACCAACTATAGGTTTATTTATACTATTTCTCCACCAAGTGAAGTCTTATTTATGCTATTCCTCCACCAAGTGTAGTCTTATTTATGCTATTCCTCCACCAAGTGTAGTCTTATTTATGCTATTCCTCCATCAAGTGTAGTCTTATTTATGCTATTCATCCATCAAGTGTAGTCTTATTTATGCTATTCCTCCACCAACTGTAGTCTTATTTATGCTATTCCTCCACCAAGTGTAGTCTTATTTATGCTATTCCTTCACCAACTGTAGTCTTATTTATGCTATTCCTTGCACGATTTTTGACCATCTTTACAGCCCGGTGGTGTGCTGGCAGTGATCCTACCTTCGGCACCAGCGGGCTCGGGTTCGATTCCTACTAGGGGAAAACATTTTTAAGTGATGGCATTTGTGTTTGTTTTTCGAATCTGGGTGTTTTCCATCTATATTTCTATACCAATATTATAAAGAGGAAAGATTTGATTGTTTGTTTGTTTGTTTGAATTGAATAGGCTCCGAAACTACTGGACCGATTTCAAAAATTCTTTCACCAGTAGAAAGCTACATTATCAGGGAGTGACATAGGCCCAAAATTCAATGTGGTTCCCACGGGAACGGGTCCGGAACTTCATGCGAACGAAGTCGCGGGCAAAAAAGCTAATGTATTATAAGTATATATTTACAATAATATCGTTGTCTGGTACACATCATCATCATCATATCAGCTGACAGACGTCCACTGCTGGACATAGGCCTCCCCCATAAAGATCCACTCCAGGTACGCATAAAGCAGGTTAATTCTAGCATACTTTGGGACCGGTCAGCGCTGTATGAATTTTATTGTATAGTATTTTTCAATTTTTAATTGAGCCGGCATGTTTATCCTTATCTACCATGTATGACCATGGTTTACCATTACATGGAATAAATAAATAAATATATAGGGACAACTCACACAGATTGAGCTAGCCCCAAAGTAACTTCGAAACTTTTTTCATGGGATACTAACTCAACGATATTATATTTTATAACAAATACATATTATAGATAAACATCCAAGACCCGAAGCCAATCAGAATAAGTTCGTTTTTCATCATTACCCGACCGGGATTCGAACTCCTCGGGACCTCCTGGGTGGCGCTCTGGCATGGTAACCATTACGGAAGTCATGAAGGGCATTAACCATGTCAACAAAGGATACAGCAGTTAGAAAATATAGTGAGTAATTTCTCGATAAGATAAAACACAAGAAATCGATGCTATTAAATATATTCCCAAAACCACTTCAGTTAATATTAATAATCGTTTGAACCGACAGCACAGCCTCTTTGGATCCCCGTAGGTACTCATAGAACGCGAGGTTGTACACGGATAATTAATTACTTTGCAAAACCCCATTTATTAGAACACTAGCTTGTTTGCCCGCGACTTCGTCCGCGTGAAGTTGCGGACCCGTTCCCGTGGGAACCACATTAAATTTCGGGAAAAGCTATAAGCCTATGTCACTCCCTGATAATGTAGCTTTCTACTGGTGAAAGAATTTTTTAAATCGGTCCAGTAGTTTCGGAGCCTATTCAATACAAACAAACAAACAAACAATCAAATCTTTCCTCTTTATAATATTAGTATAGATATTAGTACAGTTTTATAAAAAGAAAGTACCTTTGGCAAGAAATATGAAAGGAAAAGTAAATAACATCTTCAAACCAAGATCTAGAGATCGTCGATATCTTTTTCCTCATCAAAATAGAAATAAAACCAGAAAATATAATTTAGCTGATGTTTTTAAAGTTAAACGAAAAACCTCACTTAAAAAGAAAATCGCTTAGCTGATCAAGTTAATATACAGTCAACAACAGCAGGCAGAGATATTTTTGCTGACCGTACAATATAATCTGTTTGCATTGTTGAGATTTTCCTTACTTTCCACAGCATTGCAAGTAAAGGGCAAAATATCTGTTGCAATTTTGTTCTAGAAAGAACCATTCAGCCGGTTAGCTTAGGGGTGGTGCACACAGAGTCGGCATTACTCGGCACGGTTTCGGACAACAATGGAATTTAATCTATAACTATAAATTATTATTTCGAGACCAGAATTTTCGTTCTGAAAACATTGTAAGCGATTCTACAAAGGCAAGTTTTGTCATTGTAGTTGTAATTCTGTTAATCAAGTAACCTGTATTAACTATAATTATTTTAAAATGAGAAATGTCAATAATTTATATAAATTTTACACAATTCACCTGTTCCCAAAAAGCTTGTGTTATATTTAGATACCAGACAATGCATATTATACTTGTTAGCGTTTTAAAAACATACAAATCATCCAGACTCGAAAACAAACACAAATATTATCACAATGCTTGTCCCGAGTGGGAATGGAACCTGCAACCTCTGGTTATTACACGAAAATACAAATTAGAAAGAACTTTTTATTTTATTGCTTAAAAAAAGAGTACATAGTTAACATGCATAATAATAATAGAAGACAGAGGATAATTAAAGCTAAGGGAAGAATCTCAGTTTATATACCCACAGAAATGTATTAATAATAATAATATATTCTTTATCACATAAGCTCACCTTTGTAGAGACAGCCAACCCTAACTATATTCCCAGTCTTCACTGGTTTTCAGTTTAGGCACGGTGTATTATGTGTCTCATGGCCGAACAAAAAAGTGGCCGAATGTATGTATCAACCCTTAGTTAGGTAACATAATTTTGTTGAGTGGCCTTGGCGAGGCGCGCCTGCGGTCGATCCGGCTGTACGTACACAGACTGACTCACAATATAATTCACAGGTAGTTAGTGCTAATGGCACATTGGCTTCATGTTTTGATAGCCACCTGTCACTTCACAATTTTTCATTTACACCTATAATTATAAGGTAATTACGTTGCTTACCTATATTTTTTTTAAATAAATCCGTTACATACGGACTACTTACATACGGACAGACAGACAAAGGACGTGACTATGTAAAGATATCTCTGTTATCAGCAAGCAAAGTGATAAAAATATTTTTGCAGTCCCGGTTCATATATTTGAACATTTTACAATAACGTATTGAAAAGTGTATTTAACTAGCTGTGCCCGCGACTTCGTTCGCGTGGTTGTCGAAAACACTATGGCGATATGAATAATTTTCCCCGTTTTTGCAACATTTTTCACTGATGCTTTGCTCCTATTGATTGTAATGTTATATAGCTTAAAGCCTTCCTCGATAAATGGACTATCCAACAAAAAAAAATCAATTCGAACCAGTAGTTCCTGAGATTAGCACGTTCGAACAAACAAACTCTTATAATATTAAGTATAGATGTGTCATTAACTTTAAAAATGCGTTCTAGAAACTAACTGTGTATCTGGTAGTGAAAGTCCCGTCAAAAGAAACCCAGCCGTTTCAAATGAACTTTTATGAAATTCATCAAATAACCTCTTATAAAATCATTGCGTGCTGAAATTGCGGTGTGGTAGGAGGTGCCTGGCACTACTCTGAACTTGTGCCATGAAAATTCTAACAGACTTTCTAATTTTCACATTATTTTTAATTTATAATTACGATTCTCAGACAGTCAATTCGCAATCTTAAATAATAATAGTGATGTAAAATGTAGTTAATATTAACGCTAAAGTTTAATAAGGCAATGTTATACACAGTCTTTCGCTAAACTGTAAGAATATTTAACTTTTTTACTGTTTAGATAGATAGATAGAATAAGCTTTATTTGCAACACACAATCAAGAAATACAGTAAACAGTAAATACAAACTAGTGTATATGCAACAAGGCGGCCTTATTGCTCAAAGCAATCTTTTCAAGGCAACCATAAGGTAACGAATTTCTGTATGTAGTGGGCAGGGCTAGCAAGATATATAAATAAACAGACAGCAGCAGCAGCCTGTTTGTGTTTAAACGAACGTAAAATCGCGTCTTAACTCAAACTCAAATCTATTTATGTTTATATATATATCTTTTTAGGCACTATAGGTCTCTTGTAAAGACGTTTTTATTTATAATGTACTGTTGCAATGTAAATAACTGTTTGTTGCCAAAATAAATTGAAAAAATAATAATACTGAAATCAAAATAGTAACAGGGGCCCAAGTCTGCTATTTTAAATTAGGCGACCAACTATTGCCATACCATCACAATATTGTCATTATAGCTATTCTGCTAAAAGTTAACTAGTATCTCAATGTATTGAATGTCGGTGAAATATGAACGGAATGGTCGACAGTTAAAATCTACCATGAACTACTATTTAAATGTCAGTTAAATTGCTTTTATGTGAAAGATACTACCGAAAAGATCAATAGTAGTTCGATAGTGTGTCAATGAAATGGCCTCGGACTTAAACAAATTGAGAATACCAAATGACAAAAACTATTCAAGTGTCACACTACCGACACTCTATTGGTGCATTTGTATTTAGCAGACTTGGGCCCCAACTCCCACGCGCAAAGTTAGAGGTTGGAGGAAAGGAAGGAGATTGGGAAGGAAAAGAAGGGGGAAAGAGGGGATGGGGAAGGAGTTGGGCTTCCGGATCTCTCACTCACCAAACGAAACGCATTGCTGGTTTACGTCGATATTCTGTGAGAGGGTGGTACTTCCCCGGTCGAGCTAGCCCATTTCGTAATAATTGCTCTACCACTCCAAAACCTCAACACTATTACCTATGTTTCAAATTGTTGTCCCTCACGTAGAACATCACATAACACCCTGTAGCTCCTAAAGTATAGGTCGTAGAGTGATAATGAATAAAACTAAATCTGTAGGAAATGGAGTATCGTCTATATTATGTAGAAACTTTATCGGAAGAAATCATTATGCTATTTGTACAGGTTTTTGAGATATAAGCAAAAACCTGAACAAATATACCGATAGATATAGAATTATAATTGGACTGGGCTACTAACAGTTTTTTCTTCTGTTTTAATATTAGGTTTTTTTTTATACCACAAATGTGGCAAACAAGCAAACGGCCCGCCTGCATCACCGTAGCCTATAGACGCTTGCAATACCGGGGGAATCAATCGCGCGTTGCCAAACCTCCCAACCCCCCAAGTGGAGCTCTGGAGACCTTACTCACCGTAGGAACACAACATGGCCGAGGCCAATGTTGGGAGGGTTGGGAGGGTTGGCAATAACAATGTTATTGTTTAAGTCCATAACAAATGTCAAAAACTATTCCACTGATACACCATCGGCATTCTTTTGAGACACGATTGAGACACCATTGAGAGTCCATTGGTGCATTTGTGTTAGTAGAATCGGGCCCCAGGTGACCCACACTCGTCTGCCAACGTCATTTTGCATAAAAAAAATTAAATAAAATGGTATTTATTCCCAATATCACCTCGCGAACGGAAGCGAGAATTACGTATTCGCACGACTAAAGCCGTGAAGCGTTTGCTAGTACAATAATCTTTTGATTACACCGAAATGGCGGTCCACCGGTTCCGTTCCGTACTAATCCTCTTTTCATACAAAATACAATAGGAAAAAGCCTTTTTGCGTCCCCTGTCAATCAATATTCAATAACCCGTAATATTTTATATATTGATATAAAAATAAATGACCTTAATTGACTCGGAGTTTCATGAATACGTGGCACGAAACGCGTCATGCGATCAGTTCAAACTTATGTACATATTTGAGAACGTTCACACGTAAATGTATAAGCTCTTTATGAGTTCACACTTTTTTTTTTGTGGTAATATCTCTCTGCTTTTTTAACGCTAGGAGGAAGACATAAATATAAGTAATTATGCATCTATTATTTATAATATTACTAGTTTCTCCGCGACATCGCTCGCGGTTAATTTTATGACATAGGTCTCGTTTGACAACAAAACAACCCATAGCGCGACTTGTGGCGCCATCTGTTGGCCGACAATTGCAGCGCCATCTAGAGTAGAAAAATATTTTCCCATTGGAATGACATACTTTCACGGGATAAAAAGTAGCATAAGTTAGGCTCTGTACAATATGACAATATGTAAGTATACAAATTTTCATACGATCGACTAATTAGTCAAGCTGTGAAGGAATAACAAACAAACAAACTCACTTTCTGATTTATAATAATTAGTAAGTAAGATAGAGGTACAGTTTGAATTTGAGAGGTTGTAGGGTAAAATCTCTGGATCTACTGAACCGATTTGAAAGATTATTTTACTAATAGAAAACCACGTTATTTGTGAGATATTCATATTTTTGCACACACACGAGTTCCGTGTTTCCGACTCGTAGCAGCATTACTACGAATTCATGTGTGTAGTCTTGCAAAGTTCAATGCTTACTGCAGTACTGCTAGTTTTACTGCCTGCCCTAATATTCATAATGAAACGGGTCTCTTCTCTACGCTAATATGTAAATGCCCGTTTTCACCAACTTTCTCAAATTTAAAAGGATCCTAACAGCTTTCTCTATGTCAAAAACCTTGTTTTTGGTACGTGTATGACATATAAAATTATAGATTTTTTTAAAACCGTATTTTTATCGATAATTTTGTCCAAAAACAAGGATTTGGACATAAAGAAAGCTATTAGAATAGTTTGAAATTTTGAAAATTTTAATTTTAGAAATTCGAAATTGCGCGGGTTTCGCTAGTATATATATAAATCTATTTAAAGTATTGTAATATCTGTGACAATGTCGTAGAATACAATGCATAAATTTCTTCGTTATACCACGTTGGGCGCCAGTAACTTGGCGTTTACTTTAGTCCATTCATTCTCACTGCATTTTTGCATGCAAAGCAGTAATTTTGAATATTACAATCATATTATTTAGATTTTAATTTTGATATTCCTTTGTTATAACATTGTAAAGTTTTATATTATTTTCTTTACAAATTACAAGCTGAAACGACGCTATCTATCGGAGAAATTCAAAGTCTATTTCTCTTTGTCCTAGGAGGGATTCGAAACCATGACCTCTCAAAATAAGGCTGAGTGCTCTTTTAGTTTAGTTTATAAAAAACGACATGAACGTAGGAAAAAGATAGTATAAAACATTTTATACATCCTATTCCCAGATTTAGCTAATCTTCTTGAGCACTGGACCCAACACTTAATAAAATCGAACCCCTATGACACCAGAATTGTTTTAGCATACCAAATACCACCAAATTGTAACAGGTCCACAAAAGGTAAAATACTTGAACAGTTTAACAAAAGTTTTGACCCCAAGCCCGAATATTTCATAACTTGGGGCCATTTTGGAAACATTAATCGCGTAAATGGACAAAAATGTTAATTATTAACAGCTGAGTGCTTCGAACAGCGTTCTTAATATTCAAGTTTTATATTAATTAATGGTAGGGAATTAAGAATTTCATAACAAGAGAATACTGTTGGCGACTAACGACTCTTTTGACTAAAACTATTCGAAAATATTTTTATTGTTAATCTATTCTTCACAAGTGGCCAAAGTATATAGCCACCGGCATAAATATTATGTTATATCACTGTTGATAGATTTTGGCGCAAACTCGATATAGCGTCAACTTGAGCTCGTGATAATAAAAAAAATTATGTGCTTTTCAAGGTTATAACCTAACTAATATTATAAATGAGAAAGTGAGTTTGTTTGTTGGTTATTCCAATAAGCCGATCATTATGAAAATTTGTATACATATTGTCAGGGGTACAGAGCCCAATATAGGCTACTTTTTATCTCGTGGAAGTATGTCATTCCAATGGGAAAATATTTTTTCTACTATAGTTGGCGCTGCAGTTGCGATGTCAACAGATGCCAACAGATGGCGCCACAAGTCGCACTATGGGTTGTTTTGATGTCAAACGAGATCTATGTCATAAAGTTATCTGCGAGCGAAGCCGCGGGGAAAAGGTAGTTCATAATATGAATACAAAAACATTGGTTACAAGTTTAGATAATAATGAGTTGTAAATTTAAATTATATTTTTTCTACATAAATTAATAGAAATTTAATGTAAAGACAACAAAAAGAGATAGATCTATTCTAATTATCGTGCGTACTGGCCACATATTCTGTTAGAAAAAGTTTATAGTACCAAAAATATAATTTAAAAAAATACTGTTTATTGCCAGTACGCACGGCAGTTGTGACGCTCCTATACAATCCATAGAGTAGGTGTAATTTCTATTTAGATATGAAATAAAATATTTTTATAAACGATAAAATTCCATAAAAGCCGTTAAAGTTTTTTATATAGAAAATAACTTCTATTAAAATTTACTAAATAGCATTTTGTAATTATATACCCAGTAATGCATTCATTTCCCAGAAAATAGTGTTTAAATTATAATCCTACTTATATACTTATATAATTAGGAAAAATAGGAATTGTATGTATCTACTTAATTGTTGGAATGGTAGAGCTTTATGAAATGCGCTTGTTCGGCCGAGAAAGGGTTGTACTTCTCCAGCCTTCTCACAGAAAATCGATGTAAAGCAACAATGCGTTTCATTTGGTTACTTACACAACTACAAGGATTATTCGAAATTCCTACAGGAAAGCAGGATACACGCCAAAGACAAAAAATAATATTTCATATGACACAAACATAAATTGTACAGCACGTAGGAAATATTTTTGAAGAAAATCCGCGAGAAAATTTTGTAAATAATAACCTTTCGCGATCTTCGAAACTATTACTAACAAAGCACTGTATATCTTCACTCGGCCATGCTCAGGGGAAATCTAAGTCAGTATTGAGACCAGGATTTCATCAGCTGGAAATGAACCGCAAACAACAGTGTACATTTACAATGAGTGAGTACTCAAACAAGCTGGAGTATTGAACAGAAATTCAATCAGAAAAATCTTTAAGTACTCCGATCTCTAACAAATACTAATCTTATAATAGCTTTCCAGGTCCCATTGCTGGGCCTTCTTTCCTCCATTTATCCCAAAGCTGTATAATCCAATCCTTCTTAAACTCGAGAATTTCATCGTCTCTATGTTTTTTAGGCGTCCTTATTTCCTCCACCCATTGGTGACTATATGTGCCCACTTTATGGCAGCATACGGTAGACATAATCCGCCCAATCCATTTGTGTCTTGCCACCTTGACTCCCATATCTGCTATTTGAGTTTTATCATCAGAAAACAGAGAGTGATAGAGTGGAGAGACATGGCAGTGGTACATAAAAAGGGTTGGTAAAAAATGTCTAATTGTCTACCAGCATTGAGTCTACCAGCAAGAGAGTGTGCGACAATTTAACGTCATGTCTAGGACGCATATAATACAATAAAGTTTTGGAGCGACTAGTGCACTGGCAATTGAATAACTTCTTGAATTCCAATAACTTACATAATCCTTTCCAATCCGGTTTCCGTCCAGGTCATAGTACGACTACTGCTTTGGTCAAAATTACTGACGACATTAGGCGTGGTATGGAGAATCAGCAGCTTACTTTATTAACGCTTCTCGATTTCAGCAATGCTTTTAATACTGTTGATTTTGATCTTCTATTAGGAGTTCTCTCTTCTCTTAACATATCTCCGGCAGTGTGTGATTGGTTTCATAATTACCTGTACGGGCGTCGGCAATGTGTCAAAATTGATCACCACAATTCTAACTGGTGTGATACAACTGCTGGCGTGCCGCAGGGTGGTGTGCTGTCTCCTCTTCTGTTTGCTATTTTCATTTCCTCAATCACTTCTTCACTTACTTCTTCCTATCACCTTTATGCAGATGATTTACAAATATATTGCCAAGCCTCATTAAGCGATATTGCTTTAGCCGTTACAGAAACAAACGAAAATTTAATACGAATTTCGAACTGGAGTAAACGTTTTGGATTAAAAATTAACCCTGCTAAGTCGCAAAGCATTATTATAGGTAGCCAAGCATTTATCTCCAGGCTGGACATTTCTTTGATGACGCCGGTTATGCTTGATGGCGTTTGCATCCCTTTCAGTAAGTCCGTTAAGAACCTCGGGATTATTATGGATACTACTTTATCTTGGAAAGTTCAGGTGGCCGAGGTAAGTAGGAAGATGTTTGCTGCTTCTGCGTCTCTTCGACGACTTAGAAACTTTTTACCCACTGCCACCAAAGTTGCTCTTGCACAATCCCTTCTTCTTCCCATTCTAGATTATGCAGATACATCATACCTAGACCTCAACGTTGAATTGATAAATAAGTTAGATCGTCTTCAGAACTTCTGTATAAGATTTATTTTCGGCCTACGCAAATATGATCATGTATCAGAATACCGTGTGCGTTTGAAATGGCTCTCGATCCGTCAACGTAGGAACATGCACATTCTTTCCCTCCTCTATACTATTCTCTTCATTCCTAGAACCCCCTCCTATCTTAAAGAATGTTTCATATATACCTCTTCGTCCCATAGCTTATCTCTCCGCTCTACTGAGAATCTTACTCTACTGCTTCCAGTCCATTCTTCTAAATCTTTCGACCAATCCTTCACCGTCCAGGCCATCAGGCTGTGGAACAGTTTACCGGTAACTATTAGATCTGCTCAGTCCATCCATATCTTTAAAAAACTAGTTAAAGATCATTTGCTTGCTCTCTTATAGTGTAACGACATTATATCCTATGTAAGTATATTTATTAATTATTTATATTGTACTAAGTATATATTGATTTATGTATATACGTATGTATGTAAGATTATAAATATATTTGTGTATGTATATATAGTATAATACCTTATATTCATAAATATTATCGATATGTCCTGCTGATGATTATGTCTTGCTGGCCCTGCCCACTCCATGCAGAAATTCGTTACCCTAAGGTTGCCTTGAAAAGATTGCTCTCAGCAATAAGGCCGCCTTGTTGCATATACACTGTTTGTAACTGTTACTGTTTTCTGTATCTCTTGTTTGTGTATTGCAAATAAAGCGTATTCTAATCTAATCTTATCTAATAACCCTATTTATTTTCTCGCCGTACAAATACAAGAGTTTTTCATGTCAGTGGTACGTTACAGATGACACGACCCGTTACAGTTTACGGAAATCCATTAGGGGCGGAGTGCCGGCACTCAGTCCGCTTCAGATTACCACTAAACAACTATAAACTGTACAATCGCCTTTGTAGCTTTGAACGGTTTCATTGGAATCAGGGACAGCTCATGTTCTTACGGAACTTTTTTTTTATACAGGGCCTGACCCTGTATAAAAAAAAGTCAGGCATAAAACGTTTTGTATTACGACGGGTCATCAATAAACCGGCTTGTCATTAATATACGTTCTACAATAAGTCGGTAGACGTTTAGCCGCATTTAGTCTACCCAACGAAGGAATCTCAGGGGAAATAATTCGTGTAGAAGCGAATTTTGGAATATTTGTAAGAAATAGTGTTTTATACAATATACTAAAAGTACTGATGGGTGGGGGTGGAGCGATCGGGTGGGGGGGAGTTTAAAGGTGTTAGAGTTTTTCATAAAAATCTCGTAAATGGTAGCACATATAAAAAAATGTCATGCGACTTAAATAATCTACATAAAATTCCCTATAAAAAAGTTTCTAAACATTTTTTCGCTGGGATCAACACAGAGGGAAGAAAATGGACAATGAAAAATAAACTTATAATTATTTAAGTATAATACGTATTTATTCCCAATTGTTCTCTAATTCTAAAATATCATCATCATCACCGTTTACAACGGTGTCTTCGATGGGGGCTCCATTAGTGCATGAGCCGGAGCATACACCGCAGACATTGGTGCACGCAATTGCTGCTTTCCGGCAGCCGCATCGCACCCCACACCCAGTCGTGCATCGGCAGTCCTCTGGGTGTGGGGTGCGACACAATTCTTACAGCGCCACCTCCCAAAGTAAACCAGGCTTAACCTGCTATGTCATGGCCAGACAACGGATATATTATTGTAAAAATATATTTATAATACATAGAAAACATCCAGACACGAGAACAAGGAATGCCATCACATAAATGTTTGCACCGAGCGGGAATCGAACCTGCACCGAAGGTAGGATCACTACCTTTATTTGTTTTTTTCCTTATCAGTGGGTAGAAAGGTTTGTAAAACTTTATCTAACCCCATGGGTCGTAAACCTCGGGCCATCGTAAAAATGGGACGTTTTCTCTTTACAATATAGATTCGAAAGGGGTATTTGAAAAGCATTCTTTGAAACTTTTATTACGACTTAGCCTAGGCAAATTAAATATAATGGATCCACTCGAAAATCGAGTAAACAGATGTGGAGTGGATAAATTACTGATGAACGACATCCGAGGCGTAATGGTTACCATGCCAGGCCGTCAACAAGCAGGACCCGGGTTCCAATCCCGGTCGGGTCATTATGAAAAACTAACTTTTTCTGATTGGCCTGGGTCTTGGATGTTTATCTATTTATGTATTTGTGATAAAATATAGTATCGTTGAGTATAGTATCCTATAACACAAGTTACGAACTTACTTTGGGGCCAGCTTAGTCTGTGGGATTTGTCCCTATATATTTACTTATATTAATTACTGATTAAACTAATAATAACATAAAAATTTTACTATAAACTAAACTAATATTTTTAAAAAACTATGTCATACCTAAAACTAATATTAAAAATTAAAGAGGCGTGCTCCCTGAGGGAGGGTACCCAAAATGCTAGCAGCGTTACTTCGCTAATCTCTCGAGAATTGGAAGAGACTTTAATGATACGATGTAATTTGTATTTATTATTCACACAGTCTGTGTAGCAGGCAACAGATCAATAAATACTTACTCTACACTAGACATGATAAGAAATATACTTATACAAATTGAGCTGAATTGAATTTTCACTGACTAAAGGTCAAACTAGCTCTGATCGGTTTACCTACACGATGGAAGAAAGAGATATTATTTTTAAACTGTACCTAAATCATTTCTCATTTATTTTAATTCTTGAAATACTGATTAAATAATTATAAATAAATAATGAATAAATATATAGGGACAAATATCATTAACATCACGCTATGATAGAAGAGCTAGTAGAAAAAGGTCACGAGAAACAGCTTATGTGTGGTAAATACAGATTAATCTTCTACTTATGACACGAGAGATTTCTTAATGAATAAAATATCTTGAATCATTATAAACTTAGTTTAGAAATATGCAGTTGGTGCCCTCCAATAAGTGTACACCTGTGCCAGATTCAGCTTTTCCACGGGCGTTGCAGGCCACAACATTATTGATATTACGAGTACCTAGAAGTGCCTTGGGGTTCTAAAGGAGCACTTAGCTCAATACTTGGACAGCTCAGGCTATATATATTTATATATATATTATATTCCATTGTCTTCATAACTTTTCCTATCGCTCATGACATAAGCTGTGTATTTACTTTGATTAGTGCGAGTGCGTAGTGCAGATGACGAGTGATTAGTAGAAAACACGACAGCGACTGCTTAGTGCTTAGTTGGCTGCGTAGAACAAGAAGTGTGTTCTATTTTTTTTGCGAGTGGACTGCGAGCGAGTAGCCCCTTCCCTTCCCCCTCACGTGTAGCGAGCGCCTGACCATAGAATACTTACTAAAATAGGTACCTCTCTCGGCGATAAAAACATTTTTAGAAGGTTGTTGTTGTACGTCCATACTTGTTGAACTATGGCTAACAACTGATTTACTAAACAGTGCCACTAAACAGAGTTGGATACTATTCGCACTACACACCTGCAGTAATTAGCCTCGATTCTCGCTCGCACTCGCACTCGCACTAATCAAAGTATATACAGGGCTATTAGTCTGCCATCGAATAAAAAACAAAACACGTCTAATGCAATGCAAGTTGAACTCTACGGCCTATGTCAACTTTCAGACTAACTTGACCTAATGAGGTCAAAGTACTTGGAAAATGTGTTTCATAATTCTCTAAGGAGAAACATTTTGAATATGAAATAGATTTTGAATTGATATCGCCCCCACTATGCACTCAACTTGATAATGTCAAAGGTTTATTGGATTTACATTCAAACTTTAGATTTCAAACTCTAACATAAGTATGAATAAGTATTAATTGAACGTTAAATAATTTCTAAATTTAAAAGTAAGTTACAACACTGTAATAGTCTCGTTTAAAATATTTGCAAGTATAAAATTAAGTACCGCTCTCTGTCTGTTCCTAGACTACGCAACAGATTTTGTTGCAATTTTTTCCAATTTTATGGTGATTCAAGACGAAGGTTTATGGTATAAACGTATAATAAACTCCGAAATTCCGAATAGCGAAACCCGTGGGGGGTTCGCCAGTTATAAATTAGGTCTATTTGTAATTAAACATTGTAATATTTTTTGTATAGACTGTCTGTAACCTAAATAAATTGAATAAAATTAATTAATTGTGGAATTATCTTTTGTTAAATATATGTAGATTCGATCTATGAAATATGGCTACCTATTTGTGGATTATAAGCGGATTACAATGATCTCATGACCGGAACTTTGTACAACCACAAAAAACAAAGTCAATGTTACAGGAGGAGGATTAATACAGGAATTAAGTATTTGAAATATCTAACAGACAGTTTCTAGTCATTTTTAAAGTTAATGACACATTATATTATGGCTATCACTGTCAAACTAAACAAGAAAAAAGATATAGGTATAGCTTGAGAAAATAAAAAGTTTATCAGTTAAAAGCAAAGACAATTCCAGCTACTGCAGCAACATACTTTGATGGGTTTTAAAAAAAATTTCTAATCCGTGCTCCGAAAGACACGGTTCCGACCACTGTTGATAGATAACCGTTTGAAGGCACATGCGTTGAGGTTGAAGCGCACAAAAAATCTTATTCCAGCTCGGTTCCACTTTCGTACCATCCGCCACAGACTCCAGTTTCATCAACATCATGGATGAATGGAGCTCTAACACTGTTCGATTCCTGCGACACTTCCTATCTCACAAAGTAAAAATATGGAACCAACTCCCGCCTGCGGTGTTTCCGAATTACTATTCCCCCTCCTTTCCCTTCCGTTCCTCCTTCCTTTCCTCCAACTTCCTTAGTGGACAACGCATTGGTAGCGCCCCTGGTGTTACTGATGTCCATAGGCGGCGGTGACCGCTTTCTAGCAGGTGGCCCGGGTGGACTTGGGAACCTTCAAGAAGCGAGCATACATGCACTTAAAAGACCGGCAGCGGCTCAGAGACTCCCCCGATGTCTCTGTGCTCCATGGGTGGCGGTGATCACTTAACCACTTAACATCAGATGACCCGCATGGCCCGCATGCTTGTTTGCCAACCTCTTACATTAAAAAAAGAAAGAAAGCTAAAGGTCTTTTCTACATATTTTGATGGGCGATAAATTAAGTCTCCGGGCACCAGTCGACAAAGCGAAATAACTCTGAACGTCCAAAATTTAATTTAATAATATTAGTAGTTTTATAGCATTGAACACGTCACGTAAGCAGAATTCAAATATACAGCTATACGACTAGTTTTGCAGTAAAACACTGACATGTAATTTAAACGGCGTATAAATAAAATAAGAGCCCTCTCACCTCTTGTTTTATGAGTCTCTCGCACGTGAGGCAGACTTGCCATAAATGAGGAAATAAAATTTTTAACAGGAACTATTGGTTTTTTGAACGCTTGTACTGTCCGTTCACAGGTTATTTTACCTCTAGTTGTTTTGTTGACTATGACTGCAAGAGCGGTTTGTTGTATGTTGACCAATGGCTAATTCCTCGAGCAGTCCGTCTACGTTGGCTCACTCATTATTTCTGCTACAGAAATATTCCTGTGACACGTATTTTGAGTGTTTTAAACCTGTTTTTTATATCCCGTGTACCGTCTATAATGAGTCCATCTGCTTCTTCCACAGAGTACATAAATATATCCTTTGTTTGGTACCCATAACTCAACAAGATATAGCTTACTTTGGGACCAGGTGGCGCTGTTTGAATTGTTAAAAAAAATATTCAGTAAAAGCATCATCATAATATGAAGATAGTCACAAAAAGCATCATTGTCTAAAATTTTTTTGTCTTCAGTTTTTTTAAGTAAAATTTTGCCCACATTTTTCTCTTTTTCAAGCTTTTATTTCTTTTTAATTTGTGCAGATTTTGTTCAGTGTGCCCACCACTGTGCAAAAAACGCGATTATTCCTCTTGGCCACCGCGTGCAGACACTATGGTAGCAACATCGAGTAGGTACGTAACCCTTTTGAACTCGAGGGGTAACAACAACTGAAGCGATTTTTCCCTAGCTTACTTTGGGACCAGCCGGGCTAACATGACTAACGCGACAAAATTTTCTCGCTCCGCTCTGCCAATAGCGTATCTCGGTTATGTCTACAGTAGACAAAACAGGCATTGCTATTGGCGAAGAAGCTTTGTCGCGTGCGAGAAACTATCTCGAGTGTAAGCATGGTTAGGCCTGCTGGTGTCGCTGTGTGAATTGTGTACAATAAAAAAAATAAAAAAATCGGGGGCAGTGAGAATTTATAAAGACCGTCGATTACACGATTCTATCTTATATTTCAAACAACATTCCCAGGCATCAACCACATAACATAATGAGATTTCTTTTGTATCAGGATTACCGCCTTTCATCTTGCCTCGGGGTGCGTGTATCCAACGGATAAAAAGTAATACATTTAATAAGAAAAGGATATTATAATAACGTTATGTTTAAGAAAATGAATCAAATTACATTTATAAATAGGTATATAGTATAGATTTTTAATGGTACAAAATCACACAACTGTTTATTCCACTATGTTCACCTGGGTGAAGAAAGTGGAATTTTTTATGTCTTCATTCTCGTTGAAACCTATTCACCTGGGTCTAAAGACAACCTGACAATAACCTGACTAAAAAAAATTCCCACTTTAAGTACATGTATACCTACATGTAAAGTGAGAATTTTTTTTTTTAGGACCTAAAAAAAATATTTTTCAAGTTTTTTTTCTACCACTTAAACTAAAGAAGAGAAAAAAACAGCTTGAGAACGTGGAATTAAAGAAATAATGCGTTTCAGAAACCGGCTGAAAGACGGGTGAATTAAAACGAAGACAAAAGCCGCCCAGAAAGGTATCGCGATGTGATTAGCCATAATGCAGGCTTGCGTTAAACATTAATACTTATGCTGGCCGGAAAACATTCGGCGCGGCATAATGGCATGAGCAAAAAGTTAATGGAGGCCCCTTTGAGCTAGCGCCTTACTGATTGCGATTAGCGAAGAGCAGAGTGCTACAGATGAAGTTGCAAAGAGGTACAGCCCACAAATGTATTCATTGGTTCTTAGTTTTCTACCATTCTCGCCTAAAGCGGTGCCTTGCTCGCCTCTTTCATTGGCTGGCTGTACAGTGAAGCCTATATAACTCAATCAATCAATAAATAAACTTATAATTTGTTTTAATAAAGCCTATATGATATTCACAACACAACGTAGCTTTCTATTGGTAAACATTTTTCATAATCGGTTCAGCAGATCTAGAGATTACCCTCTACATAATAGATACAACATCACAAGCTTTACCTCTTTAAAGTCGGGTTTGTACGTACACTTGTAATAAAGATTTCATGGTTTTTGATTTGTAATATATCTCCGCCCAGAACAGCAGAATAATTATTAACACATTGAAAAATTGACAAAAAAATTAAATAAAAGAAACATCATTTTTCCTTGATTTTCCCATACAAAATGTTCAGTTGAGGGAGAGGGCTTATTTCATCCATGCCGAAAATCCACGCGGAACAAGTCGCGAGCACAGCTTGTATATCTAGATTTATTTATTTACAAATTATAAAAAATAAAATCGCTTACGCTATTCTTATGATAGCCGTTAATTATCCGCCCGCTATCATTAAAGCCTCGGGGTAACGCGTCCTCGCGTATTTAGGTAGCGGGATGACGAGGCATGATTTGACAGTTAAAGCATTATACGCATTGCCTTTTTATTTCATCTTACATTAAATAAGCCGGGGGCAATATTCGTGGCGTATTACGAAAGGGACCGCCCTTAATTACTTAATTTTGAATCTTGAAGGACGTTCGAGATTTCGCACGTGCAATGTATCAAAAGAAGGGAGAAAACTTCTCAGTCGTATGCTCTTGACAGGGCAGTCGTGGCCACGCGTGCCTCCCATTCATTCTCCATCTGTATCTGGTGGAAGCTTGTCTTGCGCATTCAAAACTAGCTTTTATTTATTACTAGCGAAATCCTCACAACTTCGCTTGTGCGTATCCCACTTCCCATGGAAATTTCGGAAAATTGTATTAAACACCTTCCTCTTGAAGCAAGAGTGCTGCAAGCTAGAGAGCTTTTGCATAAAACGAAACTATATTAAAATCCGTTAAAAGAATGAAGGTAAAGAAGAGTAATAAAACAAGAGCTCAATGTAAAATAGAAAATAATGAAAAAATATTTAAAAAAATACCGTGACCAGAGAGAAATCAATAGAATGAACAAAGAACAAAGCAATAGACAAAGACAGTTAACAAAAATATTAAAAAATATATATTGAAAAGCGTTTATTCCCGAGCCTGAAGGCTAGTTCGTAACAGATAGTTTAAAATGTATAATGCAATTGAAAATTATGGAAGTAACCAATCTACACATTTTTAAAACATTAATGAAACAATTTGCCATAATAAAATAATAAGATTACGTAAAGTGCTCACTTGATACTTATACGGCTTTGGTGTAAGTACCAAAGTTATAAAGTTGGTTTCCAGGTGCGAAGCCAAGGTATGATCTTTTATTTGTATTACGTCATTACATATAAGGTATGTGGCTAGTCGTGGGACACTTTATTCTCTTCTCGATTTTAAAAGAACTAGGATTTAATTTCGTGATTATATTAAAAATCTATTACAAGAATAAAAAACACTTTTATGATAAAATGGCTTTTAAAAAAGGCTATCAGTTGAATTTCTTGCGGCACTTCTTCTCAACAGGCCATACACGTTTGAAGAGCTCGTAGAATAAAAATATTGACGTGCAAAAGTATTCCTTGTAAATCTACTTGCAAAATTAATTATTTTATTTTACATGATCTTTAATATTATAAAAAGCGCAACTTTTAAAATCCAAAAGAAAATGACGTGTCCCACCCACCACTAGGCTTTTTAAAGCCTAGGCTTTATAAAGCCTAGTGGTGGGGTCGGTGATTTTAGATTTTTATCATAAAGTAACGCGTTAAACGTAAAAATGTTATTTTGACTGAAAACACACACGTAACATTTAATTTATTTGCACAAATATTTTAATGTGGACCCTTAAAAAACAAAATGAAGGATCATTCACCAAAACAAACAGATACTTCGTCATTACCCTGCTATTTCATTAGCCTCCATTACGGTCCGTCGTTTTAATGTACCATTTTGCTATCAATTATATTTTATCCGTATTTTGCTTTTAATTCTTAATTGTGATTGAAATGTTATTGCTACTGGGATACTGCGCAATTTAAATTAAATCGAATCAAATCATAAATTTTAAGAATTTATTAAATTGCGAGAATCACGATGGCGTCGCGTCGCTGTGTGTCGCACTGTAAAACCGAACACGCCAGTTAAGCAACGTCGATCGTTTCCAGTGTTTGGATGGGATTCCTTGTCTCGAGCTTCTCTGTGCTTCACGTGCACGTTAAGCCGTCGGTTGTTGTCAATGAACGACAGGTTAATACAAGTCGGTGGCTTTCAGGCAGCTTGAAAACCCTGGCCTCTACCGATCTGCCAAGAAGCAGCGTGGCAGAGTAGTATCTATTCCCCTTGCAGTGGAACGATTATGGGTTCGTCCGCTCAGCCTCCGGAGAATCAAAGTTTTTTTGTGAAATTCCTAAAAAAAACCACTGCCAAGGAAATAGTAATTCACGAAACGGCCTTGAGTCATTCCTTTATGTTTTGACAGTGAAATATTGCTTTTTATTTAGGCCAGAACCTTGACAAACGGATTACAAATCTAGCTAAAACTATACCATACCACCTCCACCTATATACACCACACAAAACATTAGAGTTCATTTTAAAACACACCTAACTCAAGTTAACTTGTAACCTGAGCTTGTAACATAGAAAAGAATACTCTCGATCAAACCAAACCAAAGAATCAAGTCAAATCTTTTCTTAGATCATAATATCAACCCATAATCATCCCACAGCAGGGATACTTTGTGATACGGGTCTCCCAATTATTCTAAGGGTCTCCCTTCTATCGAAAGAGATTCCTACAATCAAAATTTTTTCTACTTCTAATTTCTTTGAGTTTGTTGTTGTAGTTTTTGATAATAAGCTACATTGCATATTCTTAATTATATTGTCGTTGTTGTTAATCCTGATTAAACAGAAAACACAGAGGTAGTAATGAAAAAGTAAAGTGAAGTAAAGACCTGTGAGTCCTGTGACAACTATTTATGTACTACCGCAAATTAATATTTGTCATAAACCCAGTAGAAAGTCAAAATGAAATGGTTCGTAAAAAAAATATGGATAAAATTTTATAATGAAGGGTGAAAACTAATTTTGTTTTCGTTTACGTACGTTGCTAAAAATAAACTGTTCTCTCAGCATTCTTTTTTTTTTATTATTCGAAATTCTAAAAATGAGTTCGTTTAAATTCATAAAATAATTATTGTTGCCAGTACGTAAGACCCTTCAACGGAACACGATAAAATGAGGTGCGTTTAAAAATGTATAAACAGAGAACCCGAACCGTAATCAAAAGGAACCTTCTGCTCACCTGTAATTATACTTTGAGAGCACAAAACACGGACAAAATCTATCTTGAACTATATTTACATAGGTCACAGCACGGACACTATAAAGAACTTAAACTTTCATCAAATATAATGTCAACACACAAAAAAAGTGATCGTTTTGTTCGTTTTTAATTTTTCTAATTTGGAATCATGCGTTCTGTTATCGTTGCGTGTTTTAGTTTTGGTTAATCGGCTACATTTTTTTCGTGTTTATTATTCAAAATGGGTGGGTGATGCGCGCGTGGCGTCCCACAGACGCGTTTCGTTACACTGCCGCTGAGGGGTAGCTAGCCCCTACGCTCCAATACTACGCGTCAAAGAGTATAATTTTAATGCTTACCCTCTAAAATCCTTTGTATTCTTCGTAAATTCGGAATTCTTTAACAAAATTTTCCAAAATCAACGCTGCTTTTAAAAAAATCGTGACTTACTTAAATTGTTTCTAAATACATTAGGAGTATCGAGGTTGTGTTTCTAAGGATTTGGCGTAAATGTGTCATTAACTTTAAAAATGTTTTAGAGCAACTCACCGCTAGAGAGATAATCAGATATTTTAAATTAAAAATTATTGATATGCGGGTCTCATTACGGTGTTTCCTGCAACAAATAACCATTTAATTTAAAAAATATTTCAAGGATGTAGGTAAAAAACGAAATGAAATTAAATAATCTGTGGTATATTTCAGGGCACAGTAGAAAGGGACGGGAAATACTGAAACGAGGTGAGTTGAAACGGTCGGCACATATTGACGGGAGCGAGCTGTTTGACCAAGTTTCTTTCAGTTCAAATAAAATATGAGATATCCGCCAGGCCGACAAAATATTTAAAGATAACTATTGATCACAAAGGGTTAACATTCTTGCAAATGTTATAGCGAAATGGTGTGCCTATAATGGTGAGTTTTATACATGATCTTGAGTCTGTGGCTACCTGTAGACTACCATGAACTTCTAAAAATCTCTGTCTGACTATGTTTCTACAAATAAAATTATATGCTATCAAAATAATTTCTTTATTCTATTGGCCCTTGGGCAGGGCACAGACACGTCTTTCAAGCTTTTACAATGTTATAAAGGTAAGTATATTTTTATCTACCAGCATTTCAGAATGACCATTAAGGCTTGCGTCCACAAGTCCGCATCCTACGGATCGCACGAATCTGCCCATCGGCAATGCCTATGTTGCCGCCTTACGGATGAGTACTCGTGAGGTTAGTACCCGTGGCCCTGCCACTTAAGGGGGCGAGAGGCATCCCGTCAGTTTTTTAGTGGTAAGTCCCACAGTCCCCACCGCATATTCCGCGGGCGGTGGGGCTTTTGCAAAGCATTGATCTAAAGATTACAAAAAAGTCTTACCTTGTCTCATAATCCGGGCCAGTGGTGCGTGGTAACCTAGACAAGATTTTGAAACATTCAATTGGAAAATATTAAATCTAGCTCTAGGCAACCTGCTGGGAGCAGACAGCGCAACAACGTCCAAAAATACCGATGCATCGAGGAGACCATTCACCAGATTAAACAGAAACACAGTATCAAGCATACGCCTTCGACTCTCGAGTGTATAGTAATCCTGAAATGATTCAGCCTATCTTGATAGTGCAACAGTTTCTTACCGAGATGAGCAAAGAACGTCGGACAGGTCCTACGAGAAGCGTTTCTGAATAGATTCTATCCTACTCTTATGGATGTACTCGTGACCAGATC
The DNA here is from genome assembly GCA_905163395.2 of Endotricha flammealis. NCBI lineage: Eukaryota > Metazoa > Arthropoda > Insecta > Lepidoptera > Pyralidae > Endotricha > Endotricha flammealis. Next base: position 15,273,277 of record LR990862.1, on the reverse strand, counting down.
GCATGTACGCGTTGTATAATGCTATCTTACTGGAGACCAATTTAAATTCCCTAACATTACGCAAGACAAACCCAGGGCATCTGAAACTCTTACCTGGAAGATTCCTAATGTATGGTAGGAAAGACAGTTTGCTGTCAAGGACGATACCAATATCTTTCACTTCGTTGACGTTTTGCAATATACAACCATCAATTGTGTAGGCAGGAATATCAACCTCTTTTTTGCTTAGTAAAGAAGATAACTAGAATGACATTTCGAAACGTTGAGGTGCGGAGGAGATTTTGCACCAACCCTGAAGCCTATCAACATCCTTCTGAAGCAGAGCAACATCGAGGGTCTGGCCAATAGTGGGGAAGAACTTGAGATCGTCGGCGTAGAGGTAAAAACTGGAATGGATGAAGCAATCGCTAATGTCGTTAAAACTGGAATGGATGAAGCAATCGCTAATGTCGTTAATGAAGACGTTGAAAAATAGAGGGCCAAAATGTGAGCCCTGCGGTACACCAGATTGCACAGAAAACGGGTCAAAGATATATCCGTTTACAACTACCCTCGATTCCTACCGGATAAGTACGACCGACACAATCCAGCAATGGTTCGGGATTCCATAGGAAGATAATTTATTAAGAAGGATAGAGTGATTTACTTTATCGAAAGCCTTGCTGAAGTCGGTGTAGATAGCACTGATCGAAAAGCGATGATCGAGAGCAAGAGATAATGTCGTTAACATAACAAGTAAGATTGGTGGATGTAGAACGACGCTTCATAAATCCATGCTGCTGTGTTATAATAACTGATATAATAATAATTTAGTTTTGTTCTAGCTTAATTTTTAATGTTAGAAAAGACTGTTATATTTAATGGTAAGTTATTAACTTTAAATCTTTGCATAATATTAAATGAAGTCGCTTCCGCTATCTGTTCTTTAGATATAAACTACTCAACGGATTTTAATGTAGTTTTTTATAGAGGAAGGTTTGTGTACCTTATACTTACTAATAAGGGTTTTTCACGGGAAAGCGGGATAAATGCAATCGAAATTGCACGGTTTTTTTTTTGATATGTGCTATGTGTTTTTTTAAGTAGGTATGGTGTATTGATTATTGTTTCGTTTCCAGCACACGTTGTGTTTGTTTTGGTTTTGTTTCTGGCGCATTGTTATACGTTGCACACATTATGATACCAGATACCTACCTTTATACCTTTTTTGTTACGTTGAGATATTTTTGTTCGTAATATTGTGTTGAATTAGTGTTTGGAAAAACGTATTTATTTTAGATTTTGTGTGTGTTTTTAGTGATAGTTTGGTGTGTTGAGTGTTGTGTCATTATATGCCATAATCTGTTTTGGTTGTTATTTTATTGAAGGCCACCTGGAAGCAGGGGCCTGATTTTCAAGTTTCCGAGTAGGTAGTTTTCACTATTTTCATATTTATTTGTGCAGTTTAGACATTTTATGGCATCCGGTTTGTTTTTATTTGGCCATTGGGAGTAAACGTGTCAGCGCAGTGGTAGCACGCTTTTGTCTCAGAGATGCAGAATTTTTTAGTGTGACCGAAATTGAGCCACTTGTAGCATTGCAAACTGCAATATAGGGGTGTAGGTTTCGGCGTGCACTTGCTGGTGGTCCAAGCTAACGCGTTTCTTGAAAGTAAGACTTCTCCATATTAGAGGTGGTGGTGATGAGTACTGCGTTTTCGTCAGTATCAGATTAAGGGTTCTCTTCTTCTGTGTGAAGTATTTATTTATTACCTATAGATAATATCTTTCTTTTCTGCATAATTATGTCAAATTACGTAAAAACGGTTTCCTCATAAGTATATTTTTTGTCAATTCCACCATCGAAAAGAGGCGCTATTAATTAACATTAACCATTCGCCATTTAATATTCAGATAGCGAAAGATTCGGAAATGAGATAATTCTAGAATAATGATGATTAAGTACTTGCCTACCCGTTGGTAATAAGAATGTTTTTGTAGTGTTATAGGGTGCTTACATAAAGAAACAGGTTTCCGGTACAGGCAAATCGGCGCAGGTTGGTACTGATCGGTGCAGGTATAATAGGTATATGTATCTTAAAGCAATAAATAAATATATAGGGACAAATCACACAGATTGTTAAGAGAGGTAGGGCACAGCGGATAATCCGCTCAAATCGGAGCAGCCCATCTGGGGAAGGACCTCCACCTTACAGAAGATCGTAGCCAAATTGCATTGGTCTCGGCCATGTTGTGTTCCTACGGTGAGTAAGGTCTCCTGGTCCCAAAGCAGAGCTCCACTTGGGGGGGTTGAGAGGGTTGGCATGGCAACGCGTGTGTGATACACCCGGAATTGCAAACGTTTATAGGCTACGGTGATGCTTACCATCACGCGGGCCGTATGCTTGTTTGCCAACTTTGTGGTATTAAAATAATTAAAAAATTGAGCTAGCCCCAAAGCACCCAAAGTAAGTTTGAAACTTGTATGATAGGTACTAACTCAACGATACTATATTTTATAACAAATACATATATAGATAAACATGCAAGACCCCGAGGCCAATCAGAAAAAGTACGTTTTTCATGACCCAGGATTTGAACCCGGGACCTCCGGGGTGGCGGTCTGGCGTCGTAACCATTACGCCACGGAGGTCGTAATGGTTACCTACCATGACATCACTTATAAAGAAACAGGCAAAACCACACAGATTTGTCTGTCTGTACCGAAAACTTGTTTCCTAAAGAAAATCTGTTTCCTAAACAAAACCTGTTTCATGAACGTGCATTGTTCCGCAAACTAGAAATAGAGCTTGTGTGTGACTCTAGTTTCTATAGGTTTTGATTGTGAAACAATAACAACTACTGAGAGTTAAAATTCATAATTATGAGGCTGTTTGAATAAATTTTCGTCAATTTTTGATAGCGAGAAATATCTGATGGATAACGAGCAGCTTATCAGGTACCTGCGAAATCAGCATTAATTGGGTGTGGAAAGAAAAATTCAAGACATTGATTCATTTAATTTTAATAGTCACGTGATTAAAATAGGTAGGTACATTACAGTAACAAAGGAATGTTCGCAATAACTAAACAATCGAAAAAAAACAATATTTACATAATAAATAAAAATTGTAACAAGCATAATTTCTCTGTTTTAATTTCAATTTTTCGTCAAATAAATTATATTAATAGGTCCTATAAAGGTTATACGAATAATTGTAGTGAGAACTCTACCGCTATACCGCGCTTTACATTCTGTGTTGCAGATCATTAGTTCAGACGGCAGATTTATACCAAGAAGAACTGGCTAGGAAGAACTATAATTAGAGATAGATAATGGTGCTAATTCTGTTGTACATTTAACTAGACTAGACTGACTAGAACTGTTGCTATCCTTGTTACTAATTGTAAACCAAGGCAGGACAACAACACCTTTGGTCCTGTCAAAATTAGTTTAGTCTAGCTAAATTTACAACAGAATTAGCACCACTATCTTAAAACTAATCTTACTCTTGGTTTACCTACAGGGCGGCAGAGGGGTAGTTATTCAATACATACTTTAATTAAATTTACCGCTGTATTCTGACATCATATCAAGCTACCCCTAACTACCTTTCTTCAAGAAACTTTGCATTGACAATAATTGACATATAGTTCAGAGTAGATTAAAAAATATAATTATGGGTAGTTTGATATGCAGTCCGCTGTACATAACAAGACGTAACCTTATATACAAATATAACTAACAAATAAATATTAAAATTAGTTTACAATATTTGGACGACTAAATTTGGAAATACTATTTTTTAAATTACTTCTAAAATGAGTATTTAACAAAATGCCGACTATCACCTAGTAAATATAAATCTTCAAAAATTTTAAAAGACGCGTTTTCATATCTAACTATTAACTAGTAGCTAGCAACTAGTAGCTATTTCCATGAAGTTTGAAAAGAGTTACATAGAAAATTAAGAATGCAAGGTTTCTTCGCGAGAGTTTAAACCCAGCGTAAGGTTTATCTCTTTTTGAACTATGGAAAAACTAGGTATTAGTCAATAGTTAGACATGAGAAAGCGCACCTGGCTAATTGCTGTGCATTCATTGTTCCATTTTTGGGATACTACAATAAATAAAACATGGAAATAGCACAAGGAAGCACAGAATTATGGAAGTTAACGACTAAATTCTATCTCCCTAAAGGAAGGAAATCAACCAAAATCTAATTAAATGTTTCATTCTAATTAAAAATTTGAGAAGTTTAATTTCAATATTTGACTGTTTAAGAACGGTTCGATACCACAGGCCGATTGAAAACAATTTTGAGTGCATTTTTATTTGACTATATTTGCAATGATAATATGCGTTATCTGGTGCATAGCACAAGAAGGTCAAGTCTAGCTTACTTTGGGACCAGTTAGCGCTGTGTGAATTGTGTCGAATTTATTTATGTATCATTCTTAAAAAATTCTTCAGAAGTTACAAAATGAGATACCAATTGAATATTTGACTGTTGGTACACATTACCCTTCGGTACTAGATGACGCATGTTCGATCCTCGCATTATTGCGAGAATTTCTATTTGTCTCGAGTCCGGATGTTACTTATACTAATTTTAAGAGAGGTAGGGCACAGCGGATACTCCGCTCACATCGGAGCAGCCCGTCTGGGGAAGGACCTCCACCTTACAGAAGATCGTAGCCAAATAGCATTGGTCTAGGCCATGTTGTGTTCCTACGGTCAGTAAGGTCTCCAGAGCTCCACTTGGGGGTTGGGAGCGTCTATAGGCTACGGTGATGCTTAGCATCAGGTGGGCCATATGTTTGTTTGCAAACTTTGTGGCCTTAAAAAAAATTATAAACGCGAACGTAAAGTCAACAAATGAATTGACTGACCTCCCCCTATCTGTATGATTAAAGATTTCTAAATATTGCGTGACAGGATTTACTTGAAAATTTGTAATTACATAGTACAATATGAATACTATTAATAAATAAATTTTCAAGTAAATCCCTTCACGCAATATTTAGAAATCTTTAATCATACAGATAGGGGGAGGTCAGTCAATTCCTTTGTTGACTATGTATGTATGGATGTTTGATAATCTTACGCGCAAAACGGCTTGATAGATTTGCCCTCGCGTGACCGTGCGATCAAAAAGATAACGTCCGCAAACGAGCAAGGTAATGCGATAAAATTGTCTAGTACCGTCGCACAATAAAATTGATTCGCATTATCGCATGATGGCCAATTAAAAACGCGCGACAGCCAAAAATAAAGGAAGACTTTAAATGGAGGTTTAAGTCATAAGAAAGGTCCATTCGGTGGAAGGACTTACAATTTTGGAAAATAAGTACATCGCACGTAATAAGTACAATTTATTACTCGATGGAATTTAATGTACCTACATTACTATACTATGTATTTACATAAACAATTAAGTAAGGCTATAATTAATTTTGGTGCCTAATTTTCGCAAATTTTTGCACGTAATAACCAAGATTGAACAAGACTGTGTTGATGAGAAAAATTTAAAAAATTCTTTAAAATTTGTATAGAAAATCACTGACTAACTACTTATTAGTATTCACAATTATAATACTGATAGCTTATTGTTTTTTTGTAAAATTATGCCATACTATTTTGTATCGATCTCCAGGAACTGATTTGTACATTATTATAAAACAAAGTTAAGGCGCGGTCCCACTGCTGCGCACGCTGCGCACGAACACGTGGGCCACGTGGCACATTACAGCTGCGTGGATGACTACGTGGGTCTACGTTTCCACAGCGTGCGCAGCGATGTGCACGCTTTGTGGAACAAGCTGTGTACCGCATTCACTGCGTGCATGGCGTTGACAGCGTTGAGCTATGTTGAACAAGCCACGCGTGTATCAATGACGTCACTTGATGGTTAACGTGTCCATGGGTTGCAGTGGAAACAATCACGTACATCCTCTTGCAAAGCAAAGCTTAACAACACACGTGCGTAGCCTCTTCGTGCGCAGCAGTGGGACAGCGCCTTTACTTTTATATATTTTAAACTGTCGCGTTAAACACATTGTAATTTTTGTACATATATGTAATATTCAAGTAAATCTCCGTCATATAAATATTTTTCACGAAACTTAAGCTCTAAATTCCTACGAAAACAGGAATAGGATTATGTGACCGTTGCTTGGTATAATTATTAAAAAAAATTAATGACTAAGCGATTCAGAGAGATACACAAAAACATTTTAAAGACGCATTAACAGCTTCTGAAACGCATTTAAATTTTAATTCCACATTAAGTCTCAGGCTATCTCTTTTTTTCTTCTATAGTTTGACAGCGACAGTCATTATATATTGTGTCATTAACTTTAAAAATAGATTTGAGCAATTCACTGTTAATCTCATGCTATATAAGAAGACAGAGGAAAACGGAGGCTGCTGTACCAACAAGAGCGCAGCTCTTAAATTTAGAAAAAGAAGAATTAAGAAGAAAAGAGATTGAGACTTAATGTGGAATTAACTATAATTTTTTATGCAACTCACTGATTAAGTACATAATAAAAACTTTCTATGTCAATTATTAAGTGTTACAATTATCAAATAAAAAAGTCATTATCATTTTGTGAAAGCATCAATTTTAGAGCCACCGCTGTGAACCTATATTTGAGTTTTATTAAACCTATGAAGCATTTTCTATTATTGCAGTCGTTGTATACGCTGTCTTTTATATTTGACAGCTTGTCGGTTTTATCCGACCATTTGTCTGGTTTAAACGACCGTTTGTCGCTTTTATCCGGCCGTTTGTCGGGTTTAAACGACCGTTCGTCGCTTTTATCCAACTGTTTGTCGGGTTTAAACGACCGTTTGTCGCTTTTATCCAACCGTTTGTCGGGTTTAAACGACCGTTTGTCGGTTATAAACGACAGTGTTTGTGAAAGTTTCTACGGGATTCTCGTTGCCTAGATTCACACATTAAAACTTGTACATTAATGTTTATGCTAAGATAATTGGTTTTTTTTTTTTTTAGGTTTTTATGACATTTGACTGTACAATTACAATTATTTTTCCCGACTTAATAAGGACCGGTTTCACCAGTCCCGGATAGCTTATTCGTCAAATAAACTGACAGATTTTTGACAAGTCTAATATCCATATTAATTCATAATCATCCTACTGCAGGGATACGGGCCTCCCTTCAATCGAATTTGAGCGTACTCTGCCACGCTGGTCCAATGCGGATTGACGGAGGCCAGTATTTTCAAGCGGCTGTCATCCATCGATAACAGCGGAGACCGTCGGCTTAACATGCCCGAAGCACGGTCTAGTCTTGATAGTTTTGACTTAATTGACAAATAGACCTATTCGGGACTTTATTAGCAAGTGGCGAAACCGGCACTGTATTTCCTTACACTATACTCAGTCCATTCTTACAATGTCTATGCCACTCGTTGCCTAGCAACCACATCAAAGTGAAAAGTCACACTCGTATCATACTTGGACTAAGTCACGTTACTTGACTGCAGACCGTCGGGATCTGATCCTGTGACCCTCACTGGGTTTTAGGCTTGGTCTGTGCGGTGTCAGTGGTGAATATGAAGGAAAGCTCAGATTTTTTCTGAGCATAAGAGATGAACTCGTCTGGAAAAAAAGTTTTTGTGTTAATTAACGGATTAGCAATGTCTGCAGGCCCACTGATGTCACTGACTTGGTCTAACGATGTTACATGTCGACAACAAGCGATATCGACCACTTATCGTACGGAGAAGTTCTTTTAAGTCCATTTATTTAAGTATAGATTGGGATATGCCTAAAAATCAAAAATATTTTCAAACTGAAATATCAATTTTTTATTTAGAGACTTGGCCTGAAAAGGCCCATGGCCTCTTATATCGGAAATAAAATAAGCTCAACCAAGTTTTTTAAGCTTGTTTGTTTGTTGATTCTTCGTACCCTGAACAAAGTATGGAAGTCCCCTCAGAACAGAATCCAGGCTACGTGTATGGAGAAAAGAATAGAATGTTTAAATACTTTACCATAAGTGAGGTATCCCTTCTCGTCGAGGTCTGCCTGGCGGAAGGTGTTGTGCGCGTCCTCCTGGCACAGCCCCAGGCAGCGCGCCGCCAGCTCCTCGAAGGCCGTCGCGCCCAGGCGCCCGCCGCGCCCCGACGAGTACAGCTGCCAACACCATTTTTTTTATATCCAGGTAAAATTTAAGAGTAATTGGTCATCGAAGATGTATTCGATTACCATAAAATAAATAACGTTTTTTTTTTCAAAGTCAACTTATAATGTCTAGTTAAGATTCTTATAACTAAACATTAGGCCGTGTTTATAACAAGCTAATTTTGGTGATATTATTGACGCATTCACTGAACGTCAAACTATGACTGAGTCGAAGAAATTCAGAGATGTCTGTGGACACCTACGAAGTGGCACGGGTATGTGTCAAACATTGCCAGTCTAATATCATGTTCCAAAACTAAACTAAACATATTAGTATAAACAAATTATAATGAACCTAAAACTAAAAACCTTAAAAAATATAATAAAATAACTAAAATATATTATTAAAAGGAGTCCCTTTAGGCAAGGTTCCGAAGATACTGGCAGCGTTCCCCCTTTGAATAGCTAAATATCATGTTAATATCATTGAACGTCCTTTTTCGTGATCTATAATGTACCTACATGTCATTTTTATTTTGTACTTAGTTTTATTGTAAAATGTAAACAAATATTACAATACATAATAGATAAATTGCATAATATGATAGTCTATTATGTCAATGTTTTTTTTAATTACCAACATGAATAAGAAAAGAAAATAAACAGACGATAAATAATTCATAGACAAATTACCTTGAATGCGTAAGACAGGGTCTGTGACAGTGGCTCGTGTTGCAGAGACAAGAAGCACGCGCATAGCAGATAGTCAGGGAAGTACACCAAACCACTTGCTCGCTGAAACATAACACATTTTTTACATAAACATGACTCATTATCTGTCAGATAAATTATTAATTATTTTTAAGATATTCATGGTTATCCGACGAATATTCGTATTGGCATCTATCAACTTGACAGGTCAAGTAGGCTACTCATGAAACAAATCCAGAGCGATCTAAAACTAGAAACTATAAATACTAGCTTTCACTAAATACTAAACTAAATGAAATCGGATTGTACACTAACAAAGTTAGTAAAGTGTAAAGTTTCAAGAGAGCGAATTATAATTTGCTGTTAATTTTAAATTGAAATTATTCAGAATTTACATTAAAATGATGATTTCGTTGAAGAGTAACCTAGCAGTGGGGCATTTCACGTAACAAGAACCGATTCTAGTTCGATTCAACGACACTCACTGTCTCACAATAGGAATTGAACGGCATTTCACGTAACAAGAACCGATTCTAGTTCGATTTAACGACACTCACTGTCTCACAATAGGAATTGAACGGGACAGCGAGTGTCGTTGAATCGAACTAGAATCGGTTCTTGTTACGTGAAATGCCCCACTGGCCGTTCCCCGTTGTTATCAATGGACGACAGTCTTCGGGCGGCTTAAAAACACTGACCTCTGCTCTCCTTTTCAATCGACAGCAGACCCATACGGATCCCTGCAGTTGTAATATGGGTTAACATGATGATGAGATGGCCTCTTACCTGTACGAATATATCGAATAATCGTTGCGAGGTAGTATCGAACGGCACTCCGAGCCTCTGCGCGAACTCCTCGCGACCCAGCCAAAGATTGCGCCCCTGCAGACCTTGAGCTGATAGGTGCAACTCCAGTTGAGAACGCTCGAGCCTGAAAATTTAAGGAATTATTTTACAGAAAAAGTTTTTTTAAGTGGCACAGCGGATAATCCACTCAAATCGGAGCAGCCCGCCTGAGCAAGGACCTCCACCTTACAGAAGATCGTAGCCAAATAACATTGGTCTAGGCCATATTATGTTCCTACGGTGAGTAAGGGCTCCAGAGCTCCACTTGAGAGGGTTGGAGGGTTGGCAACGCGTGAATGAAACCTCCGGTATTACAACGGTGGCTTACCAACAGGCGCCGTATGCTTGTTTACCACCTTTGTGGTATTCAAAAAAAGTTGTATCACGAAAAAGTATAACTGATTGATTTATAATTAAATGCACATGTTATATCAGAAATTTATACAGACATAAGTATACTATCTATACACTATCTATACATTATTTGGGACGCCGGTAGAGTATCGCATCAGTTAGTATTGCACACTTAATTATACATTTATTTTATTTTTAACACATAATAATATTCTTAAACTAAGAAGGAATTAACAAGATTTCTTATAGCTTTTTTAGGCTCCATTGACATGAACTCCCTCTGAATTTAATTGTATGACTATGAATTTATTTTATTTTAAATAAATAAAATATTAATAAGCAAAAATGAGCCAAGGTTTTTTTCCTCTTAAATTGAAAGCCTGCTATCTGAATTATTTGCTTAACTATTAAAAAGTATATTAGCTCCCTTGCATGAGATATTCAGGTAAGGTACAAATCTTACCCAAGTTGAGCTCTCAATTCGCTGATCTCCCTCGACAGAGATGCGCCGGGTATGCCCAGCTGCTTGGCGCGGGCGATCAGCCGACAGTCGTCGTACGTGTAGTCAAGTACGGGTACACCGAGTGCCCTGAAATAGGCATTTTCAAAAAACATTCTAACTTCTTGAGGAAACAAGAGATGAGACATTTAACACATTCGACTGTAAAAACTACAAGACATTAAAATAACACATAGAAAACACCTAGACTCGAGACAAAAAGAAAATGCCATCAAATAAAAATGAGTCTGGCATTTTTTTTTGCAAAAAAAAATATTTATTTATTTATCTTTTGTAATACCTACTGATACAATTGGCGGATGTAATGCTAATTGCATTCTCTACCAATCAACCTTTGCGAGTGCAGAAATTCGCGATTGTGGCTCAAATTAACTAGTTATACTTAATTAAATATTTCTAAGCTAATAATATGTATAAAAATCGAATGTATAAAAATCTTTACACACTTATAAGTAATACGACATATATATGTTGTTGACGACCTCCGTGGCGTAATGGTTACCACGCCAGACCGCCACCCAGGAGGTCCCGGGTTCGATCCCCGGTCGGGTCATGATGAAAAACGAACTTTTTCTGATTGGCCTCGGGTCTTGGATGTTTATCTATATATGTATTTGTTATAAAATATAATATCGTTGAGTTAGTATCCCATAACACAAGTTTCGAACTTACTTTGGGGCTTGCTCAATCTGTATGAATTGTCCCTATATATTTATTTATTTATTTTATACTAGTGAAACCCGCGCGATTTCGTTTGCGTGTATTTATTTATGCACAGTATCTCAGTAGCCATGTATATCAGATTATTGATGAAATCCTATGGGAATCGCGTACTTTTCGGGATAAAAAGTACCCTATGTGTTAGTCCAAGGTATCAGCTACCTACATACCAAATATTATAAATATTGGTCAAGCCATTTGAGTGTGAAGAAGTAACAAACATACACATAGCTTTCGCCTATAAAATATTAGTAGGATTGGCTTTTAAAACAAGTTAAATAAAAGCTTTTAAAAAGGCTAACTGTTGAATTTCATGTGCCGCATGAAAAAGGATTTAAAAAAATCATATAAAAAATTAAATTCTTCTAGGATAAAAAATATCGACGTGCAAAAGTATTTCCTGTAAATCTACTTGCAAAATACATGTTGTTTTTTAATAATAGACAAATTTTCTCATCTTACTTGGCCATAACATCCCTCACATTGCGTGCATACAGTTTGGGGTCGCGCTTCTCTTCTTCGTTGGGGTAGTACACTGGTAGGAATTCGATTTCGCAGGAACTGTGCACTTGGGTGAGTGTCAGCCATAGCAGCTTCAGTCTGGAACATTCAATAACCTTCATGGTCATCATCATCTCAGCCACAAGAAGTCCACTGCTGGACATAGCCTATCCCAAACCTTTCCAGCACGACCAGTTTGGATTCAGGCTACTGCCAACGGATAGTGCTGGAATGCGTGCGCAACGCGGACACTTAGCGATCGCGATGCGATTACTGAGCGCGTACATACTACGCGTGTGCGTTTGCTTTCGATATAAAATGTACATTAATAAAATAAAGTTCAAATTTCTTTAAGCCCCTACAAAGAGTTCGGTTTTTACGCGATGCTTACGCGACGCTCGCACGTAAAAATTCGTGGCGTGTGAATTGATATTGGATTTTATTTGTTACGAGAATCTTCCTCTTCTTGGTCGTAACGCTCTTGACAGAACGGTCGTGATCGTCATGAAGAGACTTGGCATTGGTCAGATGTAATGCGCCTCACGACATCTGGTCTAATGCCTTCCATCTTGCCCTGGACGACGAGAACGTGCTGTTCCTTCTTCACACGTGTCCAAAGATGAAGAAGAAAGTGAGTTACGAGAATAGTCGCTCTGAAATGTCGAAATAAATCTAAAAATCTAAAAAAAAAACTCACGCGCCAGGTCCCTCCCAGGTCCATGTGACTGTGTCCCTCGCGTTGGGGTACCTTATGGTAACAGGCTGAACTGGTACACCAGGGTAAAATCCACCAGGCTTGAAGGTAATCAGGCAGGAACGATTCGTGCATGTGCCCTCAGGGAATATAAGTACCTGAAACATTTATTTGATACAATAATAATTATAAAAATAAGTAAAAAAAAAACATACAGCTAAAACAATTGAAGCATTCCTTAAACTAGGAAAATCCCGTGTATTTATTTATAAAAATAAATTTAAATATATTTTTCGCCTCACAAGCTCGGAAAGAATCTGTTTGTCATTCGAAATCTGAGCGCAAAAGTGAATTTTGTGCCCTAGCGTGGAAAGAATTTTTAAAATTCGAACCTTTCTATTCTATAGACGCGAATGTAAACGCGCACTCGCGGCTCGCCTCGCGCCTCGCAGCGCTCGCGTCCGGAGCGGTTTTTTGGGCACGAGTCAAAGGGGTTCGCGTGGGATGCGAGCGCGGTATTCACACTCGCCCTCTCGTTTCGTTCGTTAAAAAAGACTATGTTGCCGCTAACACTTCGACGTCCTCCATTCTGGCTAACTCGAACACAACACGTGAGTGTGAACAGACAACTCAAAAACCATCGATCACGCGAGGCGCGAGACGAAGCACGAGACGAGGTACGAGGCGAGAGTGTAAATGTAGTATATAATTTTTTATACCGCCAATCCTCTGAAAATGCATTAATACTTATTTCATGCCAGTGTGCCAACCTTATCTTTAAAATAATCGAACTGGCCAGCACGACACCGCATAAAAAAATAAACACTTATTTAATATATTATTTGCGTTTTTCTTGCACCAAGCATTTTCCTCGCTGTAGTGAGATGAAAAGTTGTGTGTTTCGCTCGGCAGCAAAGTTATTCTGCGTCTCGTACCTTTGAAACCCTCGCTACGCTCAGGATTCTATATTTGAACCACTCGCTTCGCTCGTGGTTCAATCCTAAAATCGAATCCTTCGCCAGCTCGGGTTTCAATATAAGTACTCGCGCCAAAAAACAACTTTGCAGCCTTGCATAACAAATAACTATTTCACCTCACAAGCTCGGAAAGATTCTGTTTGTCATTCGATATCTGAGCGCAAAAGTGCATTTTGTGCCCTAGCGAGGAAAGAATTTTTAAAATTCGAACCTATTCTTTAATTTTTTATACCGCAGTCCTCTGAAAATGCATTAATACTTATTTCATGCCAGTGCGCCAACCTTATTTTTAGTATAATCGAACTGGCCAGCACGACACCGCATGAAAAAAAATTAACACTTATTTAATTTATTATTTGCGTTTTTCTTGCACCTAGCATTTTCCTCGCTGTAGTGAGGTGAAAAGTTATGTGTTTCGCTCGGCAGCAAAGTTAGTCTGCGTCTCGTACCTTTGAAGCCCTCGCTACGCTCAGGATTCAATATACTCGCGCCAAAAAACAACTTTGCAGCCTTGCATAACAAATAACTATTTCTAATATCATAGTGTAATATATATTTTTTTTTAATTGACAAAGGAGGACAGACGAGCTAGCGTGTCGCCTGATGGCAAGCTAAATCACCGCTGCCTATGGCTAACGACAACTATAAGAATCTTTGATGCATTGCCCACCCATGATGGAAGAATCTTATATTCCAAGCGGTCGAATGTACGTACTACGCCCTGTGGCATCGAAGCTAATCACTAACTGACCCACTGGGCTGTCGGTACTACAGTTAATAACTTTTCATCAACATCATTTGTTCATTAATGACAAGCATATAAATCTCTGATTGAACTAGTATCATGAAATCATTATCTGTATCACACAATTTCTCATCACAGATCACGAAAGAGTATACAAAGTGGCGAACAGTCATTTATATTGTAATGATTAAAATATAACGGTAAGAGTGAGCGCACTATGCTAGTATTTTTGTCAATAGTAAAACAGTGTGCCAAGTTCATATAAATGTGCGAATTCGTAAGGTTAGGTAAGGTCTCAAGAGCTCCACTTGGGAGGGTTGGCAACGCGTGCGTGAGTAATAATACCCCCGGTATTGCAAGCGTCTATAGGCTACGGTGATGCTTACCATCAGGCGGGACGTATGCATGTTTGTCAACTTTGTAGAATAAAAAGTTGACTTTTTATGATGGAGGAGGACGAGCGAACTAGCGGGTCACTTTGATGCCCATGGACATCAAAGATTACAAGATCGATTACAAGATCTTGCGCTGCCCACCTATGAAAGAATGAAAAAGGAAGGACGGGAGAAGGAAAGTGAAAAAGACAGTAGGAAGCAGGTAGATAAGACTTCCGACTCTCTCGCTCATCGTACGAAACAAAACATGTAGGACATGTAAAGCAGCTGGAGTGACTGAAGTAATGACTGCAAGTAAAAATAATCTACACTAATATTATAAAGAGGAAAGATTTGATTGTTTGTTTGATTTGAATAGGCTCCGAAACCACTGGACCGATTTCAAAAATTCTTTTACCAGTAGAAAGCTTCATAATCAGGGAGTGACATAGGCTATAGCTTTTCCCGAAATTCAATTTGGTTCGGGAAAAGCTATAGCCTATGTCTGGGTCCGGAACTTCACGCGGTCGAAGTCGCGGGCAAAAAAAGCTAGTTAATAATAATCACAGTTATACAATTCACATCATTCCTTACAATTTAGAAACACCTTAAGCGCAAAACACATGCCAAAGGCAGGTCAACTTATAAGACCGAAACTAAATAAGAAATAGGCGTTAGACCGAGGACGGACAGACGGATGGCGAAACTAAAAGGGTTCCTTGTAGTTTACTACGGAACCCTAAAAAGGCAAAGTTCAAAAGCCAGGCTAGTTCTTCTTAGCACAAATCAGCCCTCTGAACTGGTGGTAGGAAAAATTATGATGATTCGAAAGATAACGAACAATAGGCCTATTTGAATAAAAATATTTAACTAAAACGAAGAATTTTTTGTGTATTGCAACAAAACCATCTATCTGACCAGAAGTAGCGAATATTTTTTTATAGCTTGTAGGTATAAAAGTCACAAAAAACTCAAGGTATATTGTATCCATGCCCCATGCTGCCATCCGTAACGCTCCGCGGTGGACAAACAGAGCGGGTCTTAGTAATGACATGATTCGGCATAATGGTAATGACATACATAATATTAAACTTTTTATATATACACGCCTGCTGCATCCAACCCACTATCCTATTGTTCTCCTTCGAAACCATTTTCGAAAATAAAGAGCCCATGTTACTTCTATAACAAAGCTATCGGAATGAAAGTACCATAAAATCGATCTAAAAGTTTTCATTTAATAATTTTTTTTAGAAGAAAGTTGAGGAACGAGAATGCGGGTCACCTGATGATAAATGATCACTGCCCATGGATCACAGATATCCAGGGGGAATCACTGGGCTGAAGTCTCAGGGTAGTTAGTTAGTTTATCTTAATTAAGGCTTCTGTCGTGTTTTAAGCGACAAATAGACAATTTTGCCAATGTCGAGTATTACAAATGAACACTTTTTAGCAAAAAAGTACACTTTATAAAGGCAACGTGGTACGGTGAGGATCCGAGGTCGCCATCTTGACGACCTTCGTTGACAAGGCGGCGATCTCGAATCAGTCTCAGGGTATCTTTTTTTCTTTAGTTTGACAGTGACAGCCATCCTAACTAATATTATAAAAGAGAAAGTGAGTTTGTTATTCCGTCACGGCTTGACTAAGCAGCCGATCATTATGAAAATTTGTATACATATTGTCAGGGGTACAGAGCCCAACATATGCTACGCTAATATTTTTACGCGGGCGAAGCCGCGGCTAGTAATGTATAAGTTTAAAAATGTGGCTTTGAGCAATTCACCAAAAGTCTCCAGCAACCAGTTTGCAAAGCTTGTAAGCTGTGTACAGCAGCAGAGAATCCTGACCACCTAAATGATATAAGAATAAGTTTTCTCATGTAATTCTCAATGGATTTAAACCATAGATATATTATATACTAGCGTAAGATTGGCAATGCAAAAGAGATAGATCATAGCATACACCCAACGTGTATGCTATGATCTATCTCTGCATGCATTGAGCATTAGAGCGAGATAGATAGGCGAGACCATTTTCCTATACACGCTATCGGCCTGACGTCAGTCGTGTTAAAAACAAATCCCACTTATTTTTACAAAATTTATGGTTTTTATGTGTAGTTTTTGTGTTAATTAGACGTGATTAAATATGGTTACCAGTGCAGTGCCTGGATGTAACTCAAACTAAAAGGAAAATCCACAAAATTATATACTGTTATTTTGCTTGCACACATGTACATTCCACGCACACTAGTATTTTGTTTTTGGTCTCGCCTTAATCAAACCAAAGCCGATCTTTAGGTACGCTAGTATAAACTAAATCTATGATTTAAACGAAAATTAATAAATATTACTTTTTGATTACGTCTATTAATTATTCGATTAAATTTTGTTGAAATCTAATTAGAGTTACCTTAAAAAACTTAACTACCTACTTAAAAAACTTTCCTACTACGTTTGGGAGGTTAGGCTTGCACGTGACTCTAATTAATAGGAGTACAAGTGAAGACTAACCTGTGGCCAGTCCTCCTTAGAAGTAGCTCTCTCGATGATTTCCTTGATGGTATTCTGCCTTGAATTGGGGTCATCTCGCCACACGTACACAGGTTGCGTATAGTTGATCAGCTCTGAGGATAATACGGTGACCATGATCAATACCAATAAAAAGATAATAAAAAATATGTAATTTTGACTGTCTTGCTTTTCTATTTTCGTAACAAAAACGTTTAAAATCTCATGCGCTATCTCATTCATACAAAATAGGAATTGAACGAGATAGTGCGTGAGCTTGAGATGAGATTGAAACTGGTTTTTTTTACGAGAATAGCGCTGTTCCAAAACGTAGCAAGGGATTGAAATTTTTTGTGTAATAGTTTAGCTTAGTACAGCACTATGAAACTTAACACAGATCAGGCAAGGTTTAACTAAAACATGTTTTGTCACCCTCGCACTTCATTTAATTCTCCTCAAAAAGGACAGTGACAAAAAATCAAAATTGCTTTATTCTGTGAGCTTTAATGATCTCAATATTACAGCAAAAATATTAATGGTGTTTCTAGTAAAAATATAAAAGGTAACTAAACTAGTAGAAAAAAGTCTTACTACTAAAATGTAAGCAACTTGTGGAAAAAAATGCATGCCTACAGTACAGCCAGTTCTGAAACTCATTTTAAATCTGCAGTTTGACAGTGACACCTATAATGCAATTAAATTAAATAGTCGTTTATTTCAGGAATAACCCATAAAAATTACAATAGAAATTAAATAAATAAATATAATGTGTTATTAGCTTTAAAAATGCGTTTCAGAAACTGAATGTTTTAGAAAACAAGTCATTAGCTATTAATAAGTACATTATCATAATTAGATCTGGTACCCTTTGTACGTTCAAGATACGACCCAAAACCGAAAATTGTCTATTGATAGATTAATAACTTTTAAGTAAGGTCTAATTATGAAGGTTCGGTAGGTACTACATCCATAGTAGATTAATATTATTTACACCAACTAATTTACATACCACACTTGGCACAAGATTTATTTATTTATTTATTTATTTTATTAAGGTACACCAACAGTGTTTACATACATCATTTAGGAGAGACATTCAAATACGGTTCTAAAGTAAACACCTATGATAGGTATACACAGCATTGACTGACATATTGTGATAAATTAATCATTTACACACATTATAGGTAGATATTCGATATACACAGACACATTATCATTATTAATAATCAAACATTAGTCATCAACAATTCCCAGCACCTTAACCCTGAAAGCGTTTAAGCCGTCGCGGAATATGTCCAGATCCTCCATATCGCGGTTGAGAAGATTGTAGGTGTTGCACATTCGATTAATGGGAGAATTATAAAAGATTTTCAGTGAAATTCATCGATGGTGGAACTAATTCGTCATATCATGTTGTGGTAACATAATATTGTATGCTTTAACGCAACAAAATCCATTCAAAGACATAACCAAAACGTAGCAAGTTGTGTATGTGAAACATGTGACTCTTTTTTTATCTGTTTATCAACCATTTTTTTTTTTTTTGACAATGTTGTGCATGCTAGTGAAGCGCTAACGAGATACGCTTCACCAGCAACATAGGTTTTACGTGGGCGAGGTGTCAACCCGCCGCTCAACCCCCGAAATGCTGGAGGACCACACCCGTCGTTGGTCAGCGAGTCCATCAGACTTAGCCGGTTAGTGTAGCTAGGCTGTACTACCGATATCAACCATATTTTATGCAAATAAATATATTAATCTTGTATTCTATTAATTTATAAAATTATTATTATTTCTTGTTTACGTTTATTCAACTAGGGTTAGAGCAGAAATGGTTTTAGGATGGGAAGTCGACGATTTAGTCCCTTTTTATAAGAAGTTTAGAAAGGTGTGTATTTCTTACAACAGTATTTAAAATCAGACGTTTGTTTGAAGCTTTTGTACCAAGTATAGTAGAACGGAATACAAATACATATATTGTGTTGTAATAATGCCATACATAACACATGCAAATAAGCAAAAAACATTACAAACTAGGTAATGAGATTTCTTTAGATATCACAAAAACGATTTTTCCATAACTTCACAAGTCACAATCACAATGAAACTAATTTATTCATTGTTTCCGATGAATAATTTTGTTAATAAAATTCTTGTTTTGCTTGCCCTGCCCATTTCTTTCTTTAATTCGTTACCCTAAGGTTGCCTTGAAAAGATTGCTTTTAGCAATAAGGCCGCCTTGTTGCTAATACACTAGTATGTAAGATTTTAATGTAATATTTCTTTGTACTGTTGGATGTGTATTGCAAATAAAGTATATTCTATCTATCTATCTATCTAATACTGTACAAAAAGCATTATAATTTTATATTATACTAGCGGACCGCTCCGGCTTCGCACGGATTTCACCAAGGATCCCTATTTTTTTTAAAACATAATATAACTTGTTACCTGGGGGCCTGGGGGTAATTTACCTTCCAAACGGTGAAAGAATTTTTGAAATCGGTCTAGTCGTTTTTGAGTTTACTCGTTACAAACAAACATACAAATCATTCCTCTTTATTAGTACGTATACAGCCAGTTTCTCAAACATTTAGTTAATGACACATTAAATTATAGATGTAACTGTCAAACTAAAGAAGAGGAAAAGAGGTCTTGAGACTTAATGTGGAATTAAAATTAAAATGCGTTTCAGAAACAGGCTGATACCCTACTAGCTGTTACTCATAGCTTCGCCCGCGTGGTCCAGGGGAAATGCCAAATTAGTTGTTTATTTTTTTGCTGTTGGATTTTTTTTATACCCTGGGATAAAAACCTATGTCACTCCCCAGACTATAAAGTAGCCCTATCAAAATAAACTTTACTATATCCGTTGTCTGTTACCCATAACACAAGCTTTAGTCGATATCCCTCATTGGTTAGAGAGGCGAGCCCGACAGACCCCCGTCGCTTCCCCCAAGTGGCGGGACATGCAGTAATGCATTTTCCTGACATTAAAAAAAAAATTTAAAAAAAAGGTTAAGCCTAGCTTACTTTGGGATGACGCCGTGTGAATTTGTGTAAAATTTATTTTATTTAAACTAACTTATTTTATTTGGCGATTGTCGGTCGGCTTTATTGATTGACAGTTGTTATTGAGAAGTCAAAAATGATACTAACTCATAATTTTGTTGTATATGAATAGAGTTGTTTTGACAGTTTTTTTCATAATAATGTCGTTAAATGTTAATATCTTTTAAAGTTTATTTACCCAATCTGTAAGATAAATTGATTGATGTTTGGACAAATTGTTTGACAGAGCAGGCTTCCTTATACTGAATCAAATTAATCTTGAATAGCTAGTTAATAAAAGATGGTGGTAAACCTCCTGCCAGGGTGACTCATACAAACAATATCATACTTTTCTTTCTTCTTATAGTTCAGGAAACGAATGCTCAAAAAAAGGTATAGAGGGAAATGCGTGGAACACAATTTTTGACTTCGTAACTTTGTTTGGACTAGTTAGGAGGCGAACATATCAAAAGTCCCCACCTGTAACCCTTAAGCCGGGGGGGAGAGGGGGGTTTGAAAGTCTAATTTTTCGGTTTTTTGCTTATATCTCGGAAACTATGTGTCCTAGCGACATGAGACTTTACACAAAATGAAATTTGATAAATATGCTACAACTTTTATTAAGCCAAGTTTTTCGATATCTTGTATAGCTTTCGAGATATCTGCTCTAGAAAGTCTGTAATTTTGGGAAAAAAACATTTTTGGCTTACATTTTTTACTCTTTTTGACCGAATAAGTATACAACAATGCACCCAAAAAATAAATGCCGGTCGTAGGGTTGTAGAGCATTAAATTCTCTTCAATCTATATATTGGTTAATAGCTATTGGTCCTCGGCAACATATAAGCCATCAGTGACCAACCTTTTCGAAAGCAGGGCAAATCATCTATACCTTTTCGTTGCCTGAACTATTATTACGTCACATGCATCGTAATCAATATTGTTGAATGTGTTGAATAATGTCAATATTGTTGAATAAATAAAAAAAATCTTTTAATGCTTCATTGGCTCACTTTGATTCAATTTTATTCCAAAGTTAATTTATAAATATGACATACAAAATTCTCAATAAATATCCTAGTTATGTGACATTACAAAATTCATATGTGATGGCAAATTACATGGTTCATCAACCCATAAGATAAATAATTTAACGTAGGGTATACAAAATAATTGTATTCCAGTTTTTGAAAGGCTTGACATGCGAACACCGACTTTCCTCCGCTTTTGTGTGATCAATATTTGTGCTAAGAACGTTTCGCCCTGGTTCTCACAGGTATTATGGAAATCAATTTTCCTGCATGGCGGTAGCTGCCAGAAAGAAGTATCAGCAGTTTCTGCAACCATTGGTTACCCCAATGAGACAAAAAAAAACTTGACTGAATGCCCTTCTCCGCATTAACAATGGCAGGTTTCAGAAACTGGTGATACTTCTTTCTGGCAGCAATTCATTACAAAGATAAAGCGGCCTTACTCTTGGTGTAACAATGTATAAAACGTGGACGATCGTGATGCTTTTAAAAAATATCTTACAGTCGAGTGATAGTGATATAGCGGTGTATCTAAAATTATTCAAAGTGGTGCTAATTCTGTTGTACATTTAACTAGACTCAACTAATTTTGACATGACTAGAAGTGTTGCTATCCTTGTCAGTAATTGTAAACCACGGAAGGACAACAACACCTTTGGTGCTGTCAAAATTAGTTTAGTCTAGTTAAATGTACAACAGAATTAGCACCATTAATTTCGAATAACGGTTACTCCTAACAATACATCTGATAACATTAATTGAACATAATTAACAAATCACTACATTCAATTTAATTCTATTTTTATTCGCTTTATTGCTCCAATAATAAGGTTGAAAATGCGACCTAATTTGGAAATTCGTGTAATTAGTGTTCATTTGTATTCAATATGCAATAGTAGGAAGACTTTTCTTGCAAAAAAAATATGGTAACATTCTTTCATTCGACCTTTATTCGACCTGTGGTTTCCTAGAATAAATGTAATGTATTGTTATAGTCCAACTGTGTCAAGTTGTCTGAACGCGATAATCTCAAAAACGACAGTTTTCATATTGGTTGACTAATGCTTATGAAAAATCGTAAAAATATTTCCAATAATAATAAATATCTGTTGTCTGGTTCCCATAATAGAAGCAGGTTACTTATAGACCAGCCCCCCGTACCATGAAACAAAATTCCGAAAATACGTGTTTAAATTTTAACCAGTTTTGAGCCTATTCTAACCAGTAATGTCTTATCCCACCAAAAACATTTTCATGTAAAAATGTTGCCAAGACGAATCTACCTTAATCAAAATCTATAAAAAAGTGGTCAGATCTCATGTAGAGCCAAGATTCTTGATCTATGCGCCCTTACTTTACCAGGCCTAACTTCACATACTCTACATTTTAGTCAAAACGTGTGGCTTGGCCGTTTTATTCACGATGAACGAATGCCTATGAAATTTTCGTAACGGTAACATAAATATAATGTACTGGTGTCATTATATCTTGAAATTTTTAACTATTTAGCATCATCCAAACCAAAGTTATGAGAGTTCAAAAAAACGACGAAACGTTTCGAGAAAACGTAGGTAGTGCCCTTGCGCTCCGCTTGGCTCGTCTTGGCGGGGGCACTACCGTGTCCCCAGATTAGACGTGTTTCGTTGTTTCGGATGGACACTGTCATGGTTGCCCACCGGTGGCGCTGTGTGTATTTTCTAGAATTTGTTTATTATTTATCATTAAAAGCACTAACATACTCTGTAACATACGCTAGCCATCTTACCCACAATAAACGACAAAAAAGTTCTTTTGTGACTCATCGGGTTGTTGTACATTCGTCACAAAGTAAATTCGTCATGTTCTAGTTATTTAGAAAAACATTAATTGACAGGCCTGGTGGTCGACTGGCTAGCAATGATCACTTTATCCCCAGGGCGAGTTCGAATTCTGCGCAAGACAAACATTTGGTGCATGAACATGTCTGTTTACCTTGGTCTGGATTTTTTCTATGTATAATAAGTATTTATTTACAAAAAAGTATGTATATTAAGTATATTTATCATAGTACAGTCAGGTGCAATTTGAGTTTTACACATGCAGTACAATTTTGTACAAAGTCCGATATGTATAACCTGTTTTTCTTAACTTGACCAATGTAGTAAACAATTTTAGCGTGTCTTTTTATTCTATTATCCATGTGTAAAATCGATAAATCGCCAGAATAATAAGAATGTTCTGTTAAATGCCATTTCTAACTATATTATTATTATTTGGATGTGAATGATAATTTTAATTGCCTATTTTCGTTAAAAAGACGTGCTAAGATTGTTTACTACATTGGTCAAGTTAAGAAAAACAGGGTTTAGGTTAGGGGTTGACATGCTCTTAACTATACAAGCTTAGTTGCTTAGTTTGGGGCTAGATGGCGTTGTGTGACTCGTCCAAGAATATTTATTTATTTAAAATACTGCTAGTGTAGCCTTCACGCTACGAAACGAATACTATTACGTGGTTGAAGCAACACTAGGGCTTCCTAACGCCTTTATAAAGCCCGGATACATGGCAAATGGTTCATTAACCGAATAATTTGTTGGTATGCTACGGTTTGGAGTTGTAGAGCGTTTATGTAATGTGCTAGCTCGACCGGTGAAGTACCACCACCCTCTCACAGAATATCACCGTGAAGCAACAATGCGTTGCTTTCGGTGAATGAAGCCCAACGTCTCTCTCTCTTTTCTTTATCTTCCTATTTCCTTTCTTGTAGCACGCAACGCATTTGAAAAGCGTTATTAGCAATAAGGCCGCCTTGTTGCGATTACACTAGTGTTTTGTCAATATTCACTGTATTAAATCTTTTATTGTATATTTCAAAAAGCAAAGCATATTCTATATCTATTGGTAGCGCCTCTAGTATTACTAATTATCGCCTCTAGTATTACATTATAATATCCATAGGCGTACCCAAGTAATTCCTCATTTTTAAGAATAAATTAGTCTTATTCGACAAAACATACCAGTTTGGCTATCCCTACATGGAGGTAAATACTAATACTTAGATTAATTATTTGTTATCGAGACAAGACTACCGCTGTGTAGGTATAGCCAAGATCAACAACGGCGACCTTAGATGAACAATAAGCAATAAAGCTTATTGACGTCCCGAGGGAGAGACTACAGCTGTCTTGGAACTCACAACGAATTTAATCAGAAAGAAATTAAACGGAGTATCAAGTATTGAAACTCCCTCCTTAGAGCGAGGTCCCATTAGTGCGTTGCGCTGCGTTGCGTCGTCGCAGCGTCGTTGCTGCGTCGTATTCCATATATTTTTATGACATGCCCCAATAGACCGTTGCGTCGTCGTGCGCTACGTTTCAACGGATCGACGGACAAGAGACGAAGCGGGAGGGAGGATGATCTGCGTTGTCGGAGCTCCGCTGCGACGACGGACAGTGATCCATTGCGAAGGGTGAACTGAGACGCACCTGCGACGGTGTGCATACCCTCTTGACGCAAGAGCTTCAACACAAGAGCGTTGCGTTGTCGCAGCGTCATAGCAACGCAGGTAGCGCATACAATGCGTTGTTCCGTTGCAACGACGCGACGCAACGCAACGCACTAATGGGGCTTCGCTCTTAGCAACAAATTATTAGTCAGTGTAGCCCAAGCCTAACTCCAGAAGTCTAGCTCGAAGGCCGGTCCCGCACGAACACCGCACCAAATTATGTAAGCCGAACACATTTCTGTATTGATCCGTCATTTCTTTCCGCAACCGTCGAGAAACTACTGTATTCTTGAGACAGTTTATAGCTTGATAAAGTAATTGCCAACGTGTTAACATTTTCAAAAGGGCAACAGCGCTTGCCTGTTCTTCTTCGTACAGTCGACCAATGATAGAGGTGACCAATGATGAGCTTATTCAAAAGTAGTGCTAATGTATTTAATTAATTTTACGTTTATATTTGAAAACGTATTAGTACTTTTTAACAATTGCAAAAAGCAGTGGGTACTATAATATTGATTTTGTGCGTCCTCCTCTAATCTAATGTTGCTGTGCCCAACAGGGTCCATAAAATGTTCTCATATTTAAATTGTCATGTCATCATATATCTATATGGTTGCAATAAATATTGAGTGTTGAGTATTGAGCCAGGTAGTGGACTATGAACAAAGTTTTTTATGCTAATAATGTAAGCATTGTTATGAAACTCTGTAATTACATTGTACAATATAAAAACTATTGATCATCGTAAAGACAAGCTGTCCGGTAATTAGATTTAGCGGCATTGCTATGGTGCACATGCACACACCCTTCAGTCAGAGCGAGCGACAGAAGCAGTGTCAAATTTTGCTGACTGAAGGGTGGTGTTGTGCATGTGCACCATCGCACTGCCGCAAAATCTCATTACCGGACAGCTTGTCCTTTACTAATATGTCAATGATCAATAGAATTTAAATTGTACAATGTAATTGCAAGTTTCATAACGATGTTATCATTATTAGATATATCTTTGTTATACTCTACCCTGCTCATCTCTTTCATAGGTTGACTGTACATTATAAATAAGGTAATATTATTGTATATAACTACATAGAAGTTTAAACGACAATAAATATATGTGGTGATCGGAGGCCGTTACGCTTATTGAATGTCTTAATGAATTGATGAGCAGTGTGTAGGGACAGCTAATTCTTAGCCAAGCGAAATTACTATGTCAACTGAAGTCTTTCCTTACTTACATAGTATAAGACAAAGTTTCTTATTATATGCCTTTCTTTTAAAAAAAGTATTAAGTCACTTCAATTCTTTCCTTCATTTTCATAATACATTGCGTATAACTATGCGACAGTTCGGTGTTGCCGTTTCGTTACAAAGTCTAAGCTAAGCGGCAATTTTCTACTGTGTAGTAAAATTTATGTGTAGTACACGATTCAGAGTACATACGTGTCCACATAGTAACACTTATATAAGTGTAACAGATTTTTAAATAGGTTTATAACACGAAAAATAAGTGTTACAGGAATAATTCTGAAACAGAAATAATTTGTTACACTTATGAAAGTGTATCCTTTATAATGGTGTTCCACCAACGGTGTTATATATACATATAACGAACAAATTATAACATTAAAACATTAATTATGTTTTAAAATGTTAGATAATGTTACAATTTGTTCAATAACGTTATAAAACACCGGTGTGTGTGTGGGAGCACCTTAAAAGTGTATTTGAGTCCTTGGTCAATACAAAATGCGTAGAATTCACATTAGTTATCGCTTAGGTACGGAGTAGGGTATAGAGAACCGGTACTATCTCAAGGAACCGGGATATTCGGTACCGGACTATGCCGGAACCGGGATTTCCCGGGATTTCCCGGGAATTTCGGTACTTTCGGGAATTTTTTTCAATACATCAACACCGCCTAGGAATGTTTTGATTTTGCTCAATTTACACATTTTTTGTTAGACATACTTATTTTTAGAATGCTCATTTATTGGACTAGGTACATGTAAAAGTAAAATAATGTTATATTTATTGCGTAAATATTTTTTAAAAAGTGAAATAATGATACAAGTAACGACCGTATTTGTTTAATACGGTCGTCACAAAGAAAAAATAAAAAATTATGCAGTTTTTTGCAATTATGCGAAAAATCAGTTATCAATAATAGTTATTTGTTATGCAAGGCTGCAAAGTTGTTTTTTGGCGCGAGTACTTATATTGAAACCCGAGCTAGCGAAGGTGTCTAGGATTGAACCACGAGCGAAGCGAGTGGTACAAATATAGAATCCTGAGCGTAGCGAGGGTTTCAAAGGTACGAGACGCAGAATAACTTTGCTGCCAAGCGAAACACACAATCAATTTTCAATCCTAGAATCCTTCGCTAGCTCAGGTTTCAATAAAGTACTCGCGCCAAAAAACAACTTTGCAGCCTTGCATAACAAATAACTATTTCACCTCACAAGCTCGGAAAGAATCTGTTTGTCATTCGAAATCTGAGCGCAAAAGTGCATTTTGTCCCCTAGCGTGGAAAGAATTTTTAAAATTCGAACCTTTCTATTCTATAATTTTTTATACCGCCAGTCCTCTGAAAATGCATTAATACTTATTTCATGCCAGTGCGCCAACCTTATAGAATTATAGTAATCGAACTGGCCAGCACGACACCGCATGAAAAAAATAAACACTTATTTAATATATTATTTGCGTTTTTCTTGCACCAAGCATTTCCTCGCTGTAGTGAGGTGAAAAATTGTGTGTTTCGCTCGGCAGCAAAGTTATTCTGTGTCTCGTACCTTTGAAACCCTCGCTACGCTCAGGATTCTATATTTGAACCACTCGCTGCGCTCGTGGTTCAATCCTAGAATCCTTCGCTAGCTCGGGTTTCAATATAAGTACTCGCGCCAAAAAACAACTTTGCAGCCTTGCATAACAAATAACTATTTCATGTCATAAATCAAATCTTTTTGGGCGACATTACCCAAGTCCTGGTATGATGCTAAAAAGTTGCTCTTGTCGCAAGGCTTGCAGCAATCAAGGTTAAAGTAACGTTATCATGCTACTGGGGAAGTAAGTGAAAGAATGCCATGGCCAGAAGCGCAAGGACCATACGCACGAAGACCGATTTTTGCTAACTGATGCGAAAAAACAGCCAAATGTTACGGCAATGCTGTTTCTTCAAATGCTCTCGTCAGAGCACCAGTTGTTTGTGTTCAATAAAAATTGACGATTGGACACCACTTGAAAGGTTGTGGTGTTAATGTCCGTACGCAGACAGCGCGAGTGGTGACCAGCTGGCTTCAGGAGCATGCATGACATTTCGGTCTTAGACTGGCCTGCGCAATCACCAGACCAAAATCCGAAAAAGAACGCATAGAACATGCTTCCTCCACAAACATTGAGACTGAAGAGCAATTTTTTTGCATCTTATCAGGACTTGAGACAATTCTTGGGAAAATTGAGACTTCGTGATCTTGATTCGAAGCATAAAAACCGTTTCAGAACCATTGTAAACATAGGTGTTTTTAAAGACAACATTTTCTTTGGCAAAATTGCAAAAAAGTCATAGTTTAGATATTTTTTTTACTTTTTCTTGAAAACATACTCGATTGTTTGTTGACCATCAAAATATATTCGATCGCACGTAGCGTCACTAGCGTCAGTGTTGCCAATTGCCATGTAATTGAATAAATAAAAAAATCCCGAAAGTACCGGAAAATCCCGGTTCTTGTATTTCAATTCCCGGTTCTTTTACAGCTATAAAAGAACCGGGAATTCCCGGGATTTTCGGTACCGGGATTTCCCGGTTCTATACCCTAGTACGGAGTGACTAGTGACAGGCTGAACAATAGTCCAATCAGTTTAAAAAGGCTGTTTAGTCTGTGTTTAGTATGTAACTAATCAACTAAGTCCCTTTAGACATGCGCGGACCACGGTTTCACCTATTGTGCCATTTTAAATCTTTGTATGGCTCGCTTAATGTTGTTCCGCGTGATTTGTATTTGAATGGTATACAGTCAATAGGCTTTATCTTTTAAGTGCTTTGGTTTATGGCTGGACGTGAGTCGTGACGTTCTTTTTTAACTGACAAATGTAGCCAGAGACGAAGATTGAAACGAGGGGGGACGACGAGATTGAAACTGTGATTGAAACAGACCCTGTTCTCATAACAAAAACAGTTTCGTCTCAAACTCACGCGTTGTTCCGCAATTCCTATGTTGTATGAGTGAGACAGCTACTGAGATTGACACGAAATTTTTTACTAATTTTATTACAAGAATAGACCCTGCTGCAGTCTTTTGTTACTATACTTGGAAAATGTACCTAAAAATTAAAAACTTCATCTTTCCACCACCACATTAAAATTAAAACCCGTCGTATCTAAAAATTTAAAAAAAAGACACCAATAATTAATATTAACACCGAATCATTGCCAATAAAAAATACCCGACACCATTTAAAAAAAAAACATACTTCCAACATAATTGTCCATGCTCTCTTTACGGACAATGACTGATGACATCCTGGTAGCATAAACGATACAGCTATCGAGGAATGAGGAGTGAGGGGCGACAACTAGGATCGGTGCCTCCTGGCGGCTCGCCTGGCGACCTCTGACGGTGATGGCCATCCCGCCAGCCAAGTACGACAGTTTGCCAATCGTACATATTAGAGGTTTGAGGGCCCTATAAAAATAATTGGTTTAGTAAAAAAAAAGAAATAAAATACGTATATATTTAGGAACTTATACATAAAATTTACAATTACTTAATTAATCCTAGGTAGGTTGTACTTAATTAAATAAAAATAATGTAAAAAAAATGAAGTTATAGACTAAAAAAGGGATAATATTTTATTTTTATTAAGATATAATTAGTAATAGAATATTTATTTCTGAGAGATAATTTCTTTTACCGGTGTGTTTCCGATTTTATTTATTTATCCAAAAAAGTTGAATTGGAGATAGCTTTTACAGTCAGTTTATTTTGTTTGATATATTTGTTGTAAATGAGTTAGTAAAAGAGAATTTGAAAAATCATTTGTAACGCTGCTATTAAATTGTAAAAATATCTAATCCTACCAGAAATCTCTAAGGATAACCTGTCTAACCACACATAGGTCATCTGAGACGTGTAGATAAGGAAGGTAAACTACATATTGTATTATACATACTAAATCCGAAATTATAATATTAGAAATTAATTAAATTGTTTTATAATGTAATAGTAGAGTCCGGTTTATACATATTTATACATTAAAATATATTTGCCAAAAATTAAGAGAAAATGATAAAAACAAAAAAAACTCTGTTTGTATGCGCACATCTTAGAAGTCACTGAACGGATTTAAATATTGTTTACACATTATATGTGTAAGTAGTTTACACATTATATGTGTGTGTAGAGCTCGTCTTGGAGCATAATATAGGCTTTATTTCATTTAAGTCCGATGTGAGGAAAAAGAGTATCTTCAATTAAAATATTTCATTCGAAAGATGTCCGTGCGTACAAGTGCGAGAGAGCTCCACTCCACGCGTAAATCTTCGATCTACGAAATACATTATCTACACCATTCACACAGCACTACCTGGTCCCAAAGTAAGCTATGTGTTATGAGTACCAGGCAACGAATACATTATCCTAATCCTAACTAATATTATAAATGAGAAAGTGAGTTCGTTTGTTATTCCTTCATGGCTTGACTAATCAGCCGATCATTATGAAAATTTGTATACATATTGTCAGGGGTACAGAGCCCAACATAGGCTTTTTATCCCGTGAAAGTGTGTGGAAAATTATTTTTTGTACTATAGGTGGCGCTGCAATTGCGATGTCAGCCAACAGGGGCCTGTGGGCACATGAGTAAATAAAACCACGGAACAGAGACTTCACTTCATACAATGTCGCTGCGATGAGTACACGCACACAAGCATGAGGCGCGTGTGTGCGTGACCTCAAAGCGCTTGTCACGTACGAGCGGCAAACCAGTCTAAACCGGTTGCTTCGAGGACAAACATCAGGGCCTTCGATAAACAGAAAATTATGACATTTCCTTTATTAAATATTTGATTTGACATATGCACACCTATGAAGTTCTGTCACGGCCACCACAGACAAAAACTCAAAACTAGTAGTGAAGGGAGGGACATGTTTTTTAACCACGATCGACTATATTATCAAATCGATTTTTCAATTAATAAAGAACAATTTAATTTACTTATTATGACATAATATACATATTTTATGTATGGATAATTATTATTGAAATAAGTAATTAAAGTTAAATATTATTAATAATAATATTGGTAATAATTTAATTAAACGTATGCATAATTGTACTTTTGATGCCATGCGAGTGCTTACCGCTTGATTATCTAAAAAAAACTCTATATTAGATTTAGGATTTACCACTTGTGAAGAAAATGGAGTTAGGTACTTCAGTGGTTCCCTTTCAAGTTTTCTTCCTTCATGCGGTAATCGGAATGCCTCGCGTTTACCCTGCCAACTCTGTTTCTCTTTCCAATCCCCTCTCCGCAACGATAATGCAGCGCGGGAAAGATTCTGATTGGCTGCATTAGCGTTGATTCTCGCGATCAAGAGATGGCGCTAGATAATGCGGCGCGGGAAAGAGTCTGATTGGCTGCATTAGCTTTGATTGGCGCGATCAAGAGATGGCGCCAGCAACCCGTAATATAAATTAAATAATGTACATATCGACAATAATGGGACAATACAACCGGAATAATTGTAAATACAATGATATTTAATAAAATAAGTCTAAACATCCTGTCTTCTTGAAATAAAATCATGACACACTCAATCAAGAAATAACAAATTATTGAAAAGTAAAAATAATAATAAAAAATTATGTAGAATATGTAATTTATAAGAAAACTAATAAATAACTTTTAAAAAAACCTGGTCTTTTCGTTTATTTCATTTTATTCTACAGTGCCAACCCTACCAGAATAGGTATAAATTTTGAACGCGCCTTAGGAAGTTAAGCCTCTGTTCCGTGGTTTTATTTACTCATGTGCTGTGGGGGCATCGCAATTCTGTGGAATAGTTTTTGACATTTTTTATGGACTTTAACAATAAGTTAAACATTATGTTATTGTCAAAAACTATTCCACTGATACACTATCGGCATTCTTTTGAGACACGATTGAGACATCATTGAGAGTCCATTGGTGCATTTGTGTTATATAGAATCGGGCCCCTGATATGTCGCGCCATGAGTTGTTTTGTTGTCAATCGAGATCTATGCCATAAAATTAATCCTAACTAATTCTAACTAATATTATAAATGAGAAAGTGAGTTTGTTTGTTTGTTATTCCTTCACGGCTTAACTAATCAGCCGATCATTATGAAAATTTGTATACATATATAGTCACGGGTACAGAGCCCAACATAGGCTACTTTTTATCCCGTGAAAGTATGTCATTCCAATGGGAAAATATTTTTTCTACTATAGAGGGCGCTGTATGGGATGCTATCGACCAACAGATGGCGCCACAAGTCGCGCACAAACGAGATTTATGCTATGTCATAAAATTAACGCGAGCGAAGCCGCGGGGAAAAGCTAGTGTGTAATAAATTAATAAATACGTAGAAAACACCGAGACTCGAGAACAAACACTAATGCCACATAAATAATGTTTGCCCCGAGCAGAAATCGAACGCTCTGGTGCCTAAGACAGGATCACTACCACTACACCGGGCTGTCAAGGGAGAATGAAGGTATTAATAGAGTAAGAGGGAGACAGGAAGAGATTTGGGCATAAGGAGGCTATTGTTAAAGCCACTAAAAGCTAGATCGGAACGAAAGGCGGATACGGCACATCGATATTATTTGAAAACTTGCTATTACCGATCAAACCAGTTCATAATAGCTCAATCAGATTTTTGGAAATAAAAAAGTAATGACAGAAATTTAAATAGGTATATACTTTCTTAGCTATACGATGTGAATGAAACTTTCACTAACTTGTTAGATAATAAACAAGTTATTTTCGAAATTCCTATGGGGACAAAACTATATTAACCCGAAAAAGCCCGCAACAAGGTAACAGCCAGTGTATGTATTGAATAGTGTAATAGATAAATAACAAATAAATTATTTAGGTCAATATAACATGACATGTGTACGCTAGTAAATATCGGATAACATAGATTCCCAAAACCGTAATAATTATTTTGAATAATCATCGATTATTCAAAAACATTACTAATGTCTAATATCTGAATTAGAATTTGATAAATATTGTCTCTGACAGTGGTTTTCTTTTAAAATGTGACGTACGATTATTGTCTCTGGCAGTTTTTTTTTATAACTGGAGAACAAACGAGTTGTCGGGTCTCCTGATGGTAAGCAATCACCGCTGCCCATGGACATCCACGACTACAAGATCTTAAATGCATTGCCCACAGGCTCTATCACGCATCGTATGAAACACAGCGGTATATTACCGCTATTACACGTCGATATTCTGTGAGAAGGTGTTACTGCCCCATTCGAACAAACCCAGTTCATAGTAGTGGCTATGGCTAGCCTCTACCACTTAAAAATCATATCTGTCACTAAATAAAGCTGAAGAGTTTGTTTGTTTGAACGCGCCAATCTCAGGAACCACTGGTTCGAATTGAAAATGTTTGTATTGGATAGTCCATTTGTCGAGGAAGGCTTTAAGCTATATAACATTACGCTGCGACCAATAGGAGCGAAGCATCAGTGAAAAATGTAGCAAAAACGGGGAAAATTATTCATATCGCTATAGTGTTTTCGACAACCACGCGAACGAAGTCGCGGGCACAGCTAGTAAGTAATATGAATACGTCGATTGTTTAAAAACATTTGAATTTGACAAAATATTCTCTCTGACCGTTTATATTACTATTAACTTCGATTATGAATAAAGAATTGACATAGTTAATATTTTTCTCACAAGTAAACACAAGTGCTTCAGGCTATTCTCAGTGAATGAAGCTTTGTATCTATTCTTCTCATTTCCATGCACTCCTTTCATATTTTTCCCTTTTATTTTGAAGGCTATTGTTATAGCTTTTCGTGTTTGTATTGGGAGTTCAGTGAAAATTGCTCTTTTACAAAGTAAATGTATAATCGAATTTCCGTATTGGAAAATAAAAACGAAATTGCTTTGAAAATTTAAACATTTTTACACCCCATTTTAGGCCACTTGTGTTTTGCCTATTTTAATAAAAATACATAATTGATTTTGACCTTTCAAACGTACTAACTTGTCCTATTAGTAGGAAAACGAAAAAACTGAGAGAAACCTTGAAACTGAACGTGTCATTATAAAATGCTTTTGTGCAACTCAAACAACAATATTGTGAATAAATAAATATAAAGGGACAAATCTCACAGATTGATCTAGCCCCAATGTTAGTTCGAAACTTGTGTTATTTTATAAGACCCGAGGCCAATCAGAAAAAGTTCGTTTTTATCATGACCCGACCAGGATTCGAACGCGGGACCTCCTGGGTGGTAGTAATTAATAATAATATATTCAATTTTTTACACATTCAGTCATACCTCGTTTAGTTTGACATTGTAAAAGGAGGAAATAAGGAGAAAATTCATAAGGAAGGAATTGGGCTACCGGATCTTTCAGACCGGAATGGGTCCTCGGACGCGCCGCCGCCGGTGGGGTTGCTGAAATATCACCAGTTCCCGCGACCCTGCCACTGTGAAGGCGGAGAAGGTGGCAGACAGTTAGATTCGTAGACAGTTAGTTAGTCGGTATGCCCCTCATTGGCTAGAGAGGTAAGCCCGATAGACCAGCATCCGCTTGACCTAGTGGCGGGACATACAGTAATACATTGTCCTGACTATAAACCAATAAAAAGGGGGTCTTTCGGTCCTAAGAAAACTTCCAAGATTTTTTTTATTTCATCATTACATTCTATGTTCGTTGGGTCATTGTACCGTTAAGTCAAAAGTGATTGGATTCCATCATTTACTTAGGAACAAAATTGACAAGTGAAAACGCTTTGGACGTCTGATGAAGATGGTTTTATAAAAATGATGATTATTATATAATTATGTGAATGGCAAATGCTTTTTTTTCTGCTAAGCTTTTGCGTCTAATGTTTATTTTCTTTTGATCAAAAATCTCAATGTATATTAAGATATATGTATGTATGTATATTAGTTCTTGTATAAAATTATTTTTAGCAAAAACTATTACTTAACCTATATTTGAAAAAAAAGTTTTTACAAACATAATAATTGAAAAAAACCGAGCAAGTACGTGTCGGGCCACGCACAATGTAGGGTTCCGTATTGGCTACGCATTTCTTGCTTGCAGATAAGTACAATTCCATATTCTATGACATTTGTACGTTTTAGGTTTTCGTCAAAGTTTTACTTCATAAGTTCGTCGGCTAATACTCGGTAACTAGTGGTGCCTACTTAACTGTTATAGTTTTCCTTGTAGGTTCACTATATGGACTACTACCATAATTTTTTTCGAATTTCTAAACTCAAGACTTTTGGAGATAGAGGGGGGGGACCACCGTGCAAAACGAAAATGTAAATAATTCGCAAACGGATTATTGTATCGGAAAATGTTCTTCCCACACCCTCAATGTTTTTAAGACATTTATCGACAAAAATTTTGATTCCCATTTTACCTGTAGGCACCCCAAAAAAAAAGTTTTTTTTTTTAATTTTGTTTTACCACTTTGTTATCTATACTAATATTATAAAGAGGTAAAGTTTGTGTATTTGTTAAATTGTAAGGGGTAATCTCGGGATCTACTGAACCGATTTTAAAAATTCTTTCACCAATAGAAAGCCACATTATTGCTGAGTGTCATAGGCTATATAAAAAACCAAAAAATAAAAAGGCTTTTACATTATGCCCAACGAAGTGGGCACGGGTCAGCTAGTATGAGTATATACCAAATTACAGCTTTCTAGCATCAAGCGTCTAGGCGCTAGACCGCGGACGGACAGACGGACAGACGGACACGGCGAAACTATAACAGTTCCTTGTAGTTTACTACAAAACCCTAAAACTAATATAGGCATAGAAAAATCCCAGACTCGAGACAAACAATAATGCCATCACAGCACACAAAGGTTTGCCCCGAGCGGGAATCGAACTCACACCCTTTTGTGCCGAAGGTAGTCACTAACAACGCGCCACCGGGCTGTCTAAATACACATTTGATGGTAAATGTCGTATACACATTAGAATTATTGTGTAACGCCCTTACGCCTTTTTCGAATCGACTATTGTTTTCATTATAATGTAAATAACCATTTCAATTGAAATATAGATTAAATAAAACAATAGAAATAATTTATTGAAGAACATCATACAATTTCTGTACACACTTAACTATAGAAATATTTGTTTTTAATAATATTTTTCATCTAATACCTTAGTAGGTAATATTATAGAGGAAAGATTTGTGTGTGTGTGTGTGTGTATTTATGTTTGTAAGTGAGTTTATTCAAACTCAAAAACAAATGGATCTATTTAAAAAAATATTTCATCATTGAGAATGTACTCCCGGGTAACATAGACTGTATTATGAATATTTTCAAAAAAATATTTAATTTTAAATTGAATAAAAAAATTAGGGATTCTTAGTGCGAAGCCGGGGCGGTCCGCTAGTAATAAATAAATCAACATAATATCATGATCAATCCATAATTGTCCCACTTGAATTTCAGGAATACGGGTATCCATTCGATCAAAGGAGATTAGAGCGTACTCTGCCACGCTGCTCCAATGCGGAGAGGCCAGTGATTTCAAACCACTTGAAGGCCACGGACATGGCATAGCTTTGACATGGCTACGTTTTAGCGACACAGCGACGCCATCATGCTCATCAATTTTAATGTTTAAAATCTTTTTGTACTTTGATGTCAAAAACTTATTTTTACATTTGTGTTCATAATAATCTACATTATGTTGCATATGAGCATTAATTCATTTGACATGGGAACTGGAGCGATGGGATGCATCCCAATTCCAAGTCACGATCAACTACAATTTTTACCGAAAACAAAATGGCGAAAAGAAAACCAGTTCCTCATTTTAAAATAATTCATATGTTCCCCCAAGTCTACAAGACGTCTCTATTCTCTATGCCATATTTCAATACCGGTTCAGTTCGGAAAATACCGGTTGACAACACACATATTAACTATGATAATTATGTGCTATCAAAGAGTAAAATGAATAATTCGTTGGTACAGCAGAACCATAATTATAGGCAATCCTAATCCATCCCAAAAACATTCCAAAATAATCTAAATCCAACCTACATATATTGCAAAATCATAGACGTATTGATAAACAGGCGATTTACAACTTACAAGAGATACGAGTTGATAAATAGACCAGTTGCTACATAGGCAAGTTACAAATGCAGGAATATGATACTAACTCTTTAATAGTAGTACCACAGTAGTACTTTCAATTTTAGAATGTGTTTTGACAGTTAAGCAATAAAACTATAAAAAATCTCACAGTTAACATTGTGATTTTTTTATACTGTGGTCTGTTTTAGGTGTTATACAATGATCCAATGAGAGAGCAACCAAGATTTTTATGCTAATGATGTAAGCATTGTCGTAGTACTATTATTTATTCTGTGGCATCGTTATGAAACTTGTAATTACATAGTACATTAGAAATACTATTGATAAATAAAATTTCGCAAATTTCTTCATTCATTGTTTAGTAAACTTCAATCTTTACTCGCTCATAACTCTCTTTTTAACGTCAAGTAATTTTTGATATTAACGATGAAATGTATTTACAAGTTCCCATGGGAAAGATAACAGAAGGATGTAACACCATTGATTATCTGTTAGTAAAAGTATTTAAAAAAAATTTTTTTTCGCTCTTTCGATTCAGAACTACGTCACATGTGGCGTGACGTGACGTAGCGTTACATTGACCTAAAACAGGTTGTATGAATGCCTGTTTAGGCGAACCGTTATACACTAGCGAAGACTCGATTAACAAAAATCTAAGAAATTAGCATGTGAATTCTTCGAAATAAAACTTATATTATCCCAGATAAGTTGGCAGATGTGAAATAATTATTCGAATCCGAGTCGCACTTGATCCGTTTTTACTTTATTCACACTAAAGATTTTAAAATATTTTGTAAAAAAAAAATTCGTTTGCTGTAAATTACCAACAAAAAACTATTAAACATTGTAGGCGCGTTATGATTATGATTTGCATTTTGTTACAAACCTCGGTGGTTTACTAAATGCATCATTGTAAAATGTTATGTGTATTAAAAATAACAAATTCTACTAAAATGTGCCTTTACAATGGCGTGCTTCAAGCTTTTCAAGTTGCATCCACATCACACAATGATCTACAAACAATTCTACAAACAAATGGCAACCACAACAAACATTTTGTTCATGTAAGCATTTGTTATTTGTTTTCCTTCATCGTCGTTCAATAAATTGATTATTTTTTTATTCCAAAAGATATATTTAGAAAATATGTAGGTAGGGTAAATGCCACCTTTTCTTTTGGATTTTAATAGAACCAGGATGCGATTTTATGATTAAATTTTTAACGATAATAATCTTAGATATATACAAATACCATCATTTTAATCATTAGTATACTTAACTACAGATCAAACAATCGGCCCTTAGACTTACTATTGGAAAACTCTAATTTAGTACAGTCAACAACACGGACAACAGAACACTTTAGTAAAATTTCATACGAAGCGAATGCTTTTGCGAATGTAAACAGAGGCTACAGTGCTACCAGTTGTCTTTTAGTAAACATATGAATAATTTAAATTGAAGTCTCTACGATACAAAAAACGTTCGTACAAAGAAGTAGTTAGTTATGCCTTATTGTTAATGTTTCTAAAAAAAACATTTGTAGCCTACAAAAATTATAATGAATTATCATAATGTTATGAAGCCTTATTAATCTACCGTTACCTACTCAATCAACATAAATAATTAATGTAATTAATATTTTGATAAGTTGAATACACAATGTAGCTGTTCATTTCGAGAACGGTTTCCCTCAATAAAAGAAATGCGTAGTAACCATTACAAACGGTTTGATTTGTAATTTATTAAAGTAACTTTCTAGTTGTTAAAGATTATTATAATAGTCGTAACTAGGGGGTCAAGTTTTTATTTTTATTTTGGCCAGACACGAGGTTTACAAAGAGGGGAGTGCCAGACATAGACAATTAGTGTCCGAGTAAAACAAGATTTTTAACCGAAACGGAATCATCGAGGACGGTCTCACGGCCAGTTTTTGAAATGCATTTTAATTTAATTTCGCATTAAGCCTCAAGCCACCTCAAGCTGTCTCTTTCTTTCATATTTAGTTTGACAGTAACAAGTTTTAATTTAATGCGTTATTTATTATTGTAAAAAATCATCATCATCATATCAACCCATAAATCATCCCACTGCTTGGATACGGGTCTCCCTGCTCCAATTCGGATTGGCAGAGGCCGGAGTTTTCAAACCGCCCTAAGGCCACTGACTTGGCTTAACGACTATCATCCATCGACAACAGCCGGGACCGGCGGCTTAACGTCCCCTCCGAAGCACGAAGCTCGAGATAACGAAACCCATCCAAACGCTGGGAAGGGTCGACGTCGCTTAACTTGCGGGTTCATATTAGAGTGCGACACACAGCGACGCCATCGAGTTTCTCAGAAACTAGCTAATAGACAATTAGTGTCCGAATACACGATTTTTAGCGAATCATCAATCGGTCTCAGTCAATCAAGTTGGTTGATTTGGGTTTAGGTTAACTTTTGGCCAAAGAATTATCTATTCTGTGGCCAAAGGTGAAATTAAATATATTTTGACCGAAACCGAACCTTGAATCAGTTTCTAATCTCTATATAGGTACAATGAATTTATAACTAAGCCATTTTGTTTGAAATCTGGAATAGATTACCCACAATATTGAATCTTTCGCATTTTATTTCTACGTGTTTGGAGATGGATTTGAACTGATTTGAACAGCAATAACAAATGCTTACACTATTTTCATTTGGACAACACATGGATGTAGTTTGATTACATCAATGGAACAACAAGATGCATAGACTTTATCCATTTATAACAAAAACAATCTACTCTATAACATTTTGCATGCCAGTGCCAACAATATTCTACCATGCTAATACAATAAAGCACTTGTATATTTTAAACTAACGCGTTTTGAACACAATTATAACACTTTATTAACGGGGCTTGATACGCACATCTTATTTTCACACGCGACGACGTTTGGTGGTTAGTTATGAAATGGTGGTAGTTTACGTAGTTATAGCCCACCATACACTACACGAACCCGGACCCGACTCGCAACCCGGACCCGACCGCGGACCAATCCGGCGTTGCCCATACACTGCACGAACCCTCCACTCGAAGTATGGCATGTGGGGTTCGACAGGCGCTCGCGGCTCGCAACCGCGGACCTACGAGCCCGACGCCAACCCATTTGACAGACTGGCGTACCGGTTCGTCGCTTCCATACACAGGCGGATTAGTCCGATGGCCGACCAATCCGCCGGACCAATCTGCGTGTGAATGGTGGGCTTAATTGATATAAGTAGTTATTTTATTTTATATATCAATCTAATTAAGTATACAAGTTGTAAATGACTAGAAAAAGTGCCTGTGAAGGCCTAATATCTGAAATAAATCTCTTCATTTTATGGAAAGTCTCCCAGAGTTCAAGCTCCATTAAAGTTAAAGTCAAATATTTTTATTCAAATAATACAAGCACTTTCGAATCGTCACAATTTTTTTCCTACCCTTCAGTTAATAAAGTGTTATATTAAAGGACAAAGTGCATCTTATTGTGCCTTAAAAACACCACCACCTACGTCCAATGAAAGGTAGCCTCGCAGTATCAGCCTTCGCCACCACGCTTGGCGCACCAAGGCATACTATAGCGATGGCATCGAAGAAACTCGAGTGTGGAGCGATAACCAAGACTGGTGCATCTCTAGGGCTGCTAGGCAAGTATTGCTTCCCCAAGATCTTGACGCGATGGAAACCAGCAGCCACCACCACCAATCGTATTAGAGAGAGGATGGAGAAACGCAGTTTACTGTCGATCGAAATTATTGCCTTATTATCTCGTATGTGTTGGATTCGGGGTTTTATTTAAGGAATTTCACAAAAATACTGTAATTACGTAATTATGTGCGTAGTTTTGTAAAATTACTAAGGTGATTCAGTACAATACATTTCATAAAACATAACTTTATTGCCTGCATTTTTTTTAAATAAAAATCTTCTACAAAGTCCTATCCATTTAAAAAGGTTAATTTTAGGGACCACTTAAATGATTTTTTGTGAACTCGTTGTCTTTTTCAGAATACAATACATGTTAGCATACTTAAGCATATCCTTGGACATTGCTTGCTTTTAATTTTCGCGATAATACACTTGACAATTTATGTGTATATGTGACAAAATAAATGTTTACAGAAAATAATTAAAAAATATAAATGCCTGTCAAACCACGTAATACTTGTGAATATCTCGAAACCTATGATTACAATTGATTTTTTTTAAATACTTACGCATGAATTAAAAACTATACGAACTAGGACCAATGCAGTGCGATGCGGATCCGCGACGGAAGATCCGAGACGTAGGTATTTGTCAAATGTATATTAATTAATACATTACTCCGTGGCGCACTGAACGCGCGGAATTATCCGCGCGTTCAGTGCGCCACGGAGAGCCCGCGTCACGGATTAGAGAATTTATATCTTTTTAATTTTTCAAGCTTATTCTCTGCATAGTAATGCTTAATTTATTGAGTCAACTATTTGGCCACTATCACAATCAAATAAAGTTTTAACTACGCGATCATAATAATAACAAAACCAGATCGAAAGTATCTTAACAAACAGGTTACTTGTGATGCGAGTTAAATGCTCTTTCGTTGGCATTCGCTTTGTGATTGCATAACATAAGTGAAAATTATACTAAGTTTAAATTATTATTATAGAAAGCGAAAATACCTTCATTTATTTTTGTTAAATAGTAAGTAGCTATGTATGTACTAACTAATATTAATTCAGTTAATTAAACTATCGAGTCGCGAGACTCGCGAGACCTCGCGAGTTTGCAACGCACTCAAATATTAAGCAGGCTTTAAACTCTCGCGAAGTTAAACGAAGGGAAGTGAAGTTAGGCACGAAATTAGAAAACAAAAGAAAAGTGAAGACGAAGTAGGACGAAGAACTCTTCTACACTCTCGTTTTCGCTCAACTTCGCGAGAATGTAGAACTAGCATTCATCAATAGTTCAGCGACTGGACGGTGTGTATTTTATAATGCAATTAAATGGCAATTAAGAATTTTATTAGAAATGTAGAAATCTATAATAAATTAGTGGAAAAATAAAAATTCAAAGTAAGTACCTACCTATATTTATTTTACTCTGTGGATTGCCGTGACTGCCAGCGTCACGTCGCGTCGTCGTCGGCGCGTCGCGTCGTCGTCGTCCGCGTCGTGAAGCAATCCACAGAGTAAAATAAATGTATTTTTAATTTTATTATAATATCAAAAATAGTTATATATTATAGCAATATACACTATACACACCCGGAAACCGCCTAATCGCTGATGTATCATGTCGCCAATTTTTTGTTCATTTCAACTTATTTGGTCTGAGATTTCAACTTACAACTGACACTTTATCCTACCTAGCCATCGAAATAATATTACTACGTACCGTAAAACGTGGCAACTTTGCCTAATTTTTTTGGGGTCAACGTTATCATTTCAATTATTTTCAAAAATATTAATATATTAGATATTGTTGTTACAGCACCCAATAGTTGAGATACTTTTCTTTGCATTAATTTAAAAAAAAATTAATAAAAGTCCATAATTAATCGGGAATAAGCCAAATTAGAAGGTGGGCCAAAAGTTTGAAACTTTTGGTAAATTTGCCCACTTCTCATTATTTGTATGTAATGCCGATATTATCAACCTTATGATCACTGTACTAAGGGCTCTGCTAAAACATGGGGCAATGCCACATGACATCAGTTTACAAAATGTCTAACCATAGAGAATTTGCCACAAATTAGACGGGCAAAGTCACAAAGGCCTTCTAGAACTTTTTTCATATAAACAACGCAATGAACTAGGGTTGTCACAATTTATTTTATAACTGCTAGGTACGTTAAAATAATAAAACATTTGAAAAAAATAACTTTATTTAGATCACAAAAGTATTCCCTGTAAATCTACTTGCAAAATATTTTTTTATTTATTTTAATTTTATTTATGCTTAAGTTTCCATAAAACCTCTGCTTCTCGTTTATTTAGTACACCACACAGTGTTTTATGAGAAACTATAACTTGCTCTAATTATTATTTTAATTGTATATATTTTATTATTGTGCTCTCAAACACATTACCGTCCTTTGCGTTGCGCAGTCGGGTAATAAAATGCCGAGGTGACAGCCCTAACGTCAGTATTTTGGTGGGCAAAGTCGCCAATGGCTAATTATAAACCTCGGGTGACATTGCCCACTGCCATATTTTTGGTCAGGAGAGAGATTTTTCGTTGTATTTTGAACCTATTATGTCCATTCACTATAAACAAACACTGGTTAGAACAATACGTACCTGCTGCGACGGGAACTACGAGTTGTAGGGAAAGTTTTTTGCGACGATTTTTGCCCGCGATATACACGGTTATCTTTGACTGCGTCTGACAAGCAACTGAAGTGAAGTAGGAGACAATGCGTTACTCAGTGTTGCCATGAAGATAGTCAATTTGCTACCATAGACTAAAATAAAGCACTAACGTAACAACTTTTTTTTGAATATTGTGTTTATTGAAAAATGGCGGCTAGGGCAAAGCCAGACCCAGACGGCAAAGCTGCCACGTTTTACGGTAGTAATATTATTTCGATGTACCTAGCCTACCTACTTATAAAAGTTCTATAAACAAATAAGTATGTATATGTACCTATGTAAACTACCTATACGACATAATAGAATAGCAATTGATTTGCAACACGGAAATGGCCAAAAATTTCATTATTATTATTCTTTACAAAATACCTTGTTAACTTTGTTTTAATTACCTACTACGTAGTAATAATCTAATGAAATAAATATATAGGTACTGTAATAGTCTAAACATTTGTAGGTCAATGTTTCTATCGAGTCGTGTGGAGTGGACGAACTCTCACTTCGAGAACTTTCTACGCCGCGGACTAGAGCGAATGCCTCTGATAAAGTGCTTGTAGGTGCCATAATGGCACCTATTTAGTCATATAACAAGCATCCGGGGCATCCGGGGACATCGCGAGGCCTAGCAACAACCGCTGTTTAGATTTCTTAAATTCTACATAACAAACGTTAGTTCTAGACTAAAATAGTTAGGTAATGAACTTAATAGAAAGTAAATTATAGAGATACCTACAAGCGTGTATGTATTTACCTACTGCTTAATCATCAAAATAAAAAA
This sequence comes from Endotricha flammealis, assembly GCA_905163395.2. NCBI lineage: Eukaryota > Metazoa > Arthropoda > Insecta > Lepidoptera > Pyralidae > Endotricha > Endotricha flammealis. The sequence goes on along the minus strand of LR990862.1, from coordinate 15,229,114 downwards.
ATCTAGAGTACCTAGGTAGTAGATATTATTAGAAACACATTACAATTATGGAATGAAACTGAAAAATAAAACATAATTTATTCCGCTTATAAAGGTTTAAAGCGATACCTATTCCTAAAAAAAACAACATCAAGCCTTCAAATCAAAAAAGTTCTAAATTCAATTGTCAATGTCAAATGTCACATTCTGACAATTTTAAAAAAATTACATTTAATTTACAAAGAATCAAAAACCGGTTATTATCAAAAAATACCGGTAAAATTAAAAGTGACGTCTTCATAAACATTTTGTTGTAATAAATATTATATAGTATTACATATTAAATTATGATATTGTGTTCTCAAATTATATTCAAATAATAATTATTTTGCAGAAACTGAAGGTATGTATGATATTATTTTTACGAACATAATTTCCTGACAATGAATAAAATTACGAGGTCAAAGTTTTTTTTATGTTTCGTTGTTAGTGGCAAAATTGCCAATACTTTTTCTCGCGTTTTCTCATCTTACGCTAGTTAAGATTTGTCCTAATCGATGTCATACTCTACCGCTTAACAATAACGACTTGACCTCGACAACATTGTCATGTCATCAAGGCCACAAGAAATCTAGTGACCAATGTCCCACATCTTGAAGAATATACCTGACATACATTCTAATGAAAATCAGACCAACAAAGCATTCTGATTTTCTGATGCATTTCAACGATGCTTAACATTTATATTGGAAAATATGTTAGTTGATATAAATATTTATTTTCAATTCTCATCTTTTTCTTTCCTTTTTCGACACTTGTTTTCAATTTGTGTTTTACGTTTTTAACATCAATAAATTTCATTAAAATTAGAACTTTCAAATACTGCAAACACTAAATTCTGATTAGGAACTAATTGAAAATGCTAAAGTTTCTGTAATAATGTAAAAAACCTTCACGGTTTGTCTAAACGTTGTTCAAGAAGTACCTACCTTGGACTCTTTTGTGCTCAATCTATCACAAATATTTTATTTATGCACAATGTTGAAAGCAGATTTTTCTTAATTTTCTCTTTCTCTCCACTCACTCATTATTAGACTAGTAATATTCAATGTAGATATATTTTAAGCCACAAGGCACTAGTTCTTTTTTTTTATAAGTGCCGTTTTATTCAAAGAATAAAATAATGACAGGCATCAAAAGTATCTTGACTACTTTATAAAAATAACTTTTAGTTCGCCGGACAGGTCGAGCTTTTCGCCAGTGACTTGCATTATTCGCAATGATCTCTTATGTAACCGTTAGTTTTATTAATTTAATTTGATTTATTTTTTGTAATGATCCATCCTTACACTTTTCATTTATTTAACTTTCTATTTACAATAAAAAAAACACTCTGATGCAAAAGTAGGTGATTATATGTAGTCGACAAATAAATGAATATAGTGTTAATTGGTTTGGCTGTTTAACTCTTGAATATCACAGGTTTTAAAACTTCTTATATAACCGAAAAAATAGTGGAACCACGTTTCCTATGACCGGAACGAAAGTATGGCTTTAGAAGCAAAAAATAATGATAACGGTCTCTTTATTGTCCACTGTTGTCTATTTTTTGTGTTTGATCATGGAAGGTGTAACCAACCACTGTTTCAACTTTCCTCAAAATACAACAGTCCCAAAATGATTTTCTTTTGATAAGAAAGATATATCAAAAATGTGTCCGAGTTTACGATTATAACGTTTTCGGTACTTAACACAATTATTTTTTTACAAGCAAGGAGAAATCAAGATCCAAATCTGTATAAAATGTTTGTAATAATTTAGTATAGCATTTGGAATGATAAATTATAATTAATAATGTGGTTAATTTAAATTTTCAGTTTTGCCTGCTGCGCCGAATAGTTGAAGGCCTACGGTTATTCTTAAATTATGCATATTTGTTACATTAGATATAATTATATAAATTCATAAACACACCTTCTCCATCCGGTCATGGGTTTTCTTCTCAGGTCATCTTCGCTTAGGCCGTAAAGACCAATACAAGCTAGGAACCATGCAGTGACTATTAGATAACAGATGACTATGACTCGAAAAGGTAGCAGTATTACTGTGAATATCGCCGTCTGTAACAAGAGAAAAACTTATTACAGGATTTTAATCTTCGGAGTGAGCAACATTCGTTTAATAATTATTAAGGTTTTACGATAAAATGTCATCAAGTTTCCTTAACTACCCTATGATCGGTTTATTTACGTAAGTTATTTCTCCATCTTGTCTTAGATATAAGTTTTTATTCTGATGGGTCATCTTCAACGTAATGCATACGCATATCTCAGGGGATATTTCATGGTCTGCCTGCAACTTCTACAGCAGTATTAGTGGCATTGTTCAGATCTGTACCAGTGTAGATACTGGTGAGGCTCATAGGGTATACAGGCAAGTTAGAGAGCCTGGCCTGGAGCTCCATAGTTAGGTATACGCAGTCAAATCATAGTCTTGCATGAATTCTGTTGGCCTAAACTGTTTTGTCTTTTTGTTTCAATAGCTTGTTTTAATAGGAATAGTCCTATTATCTTAATAAAAATCAATTTCTTCAATTTAAAATACATTAATAGACATTTCAATAATATTTATCATACTTAAGTATGGCAATTTCTACGATTTTTATCGTTACGAATACTATCATGGTTAAGTGAAGGCACTTTCACTCCATAATAACTTTATTGCGTTATCGTTACTAAAACAATTCCGTAATTGGTCTGAAATCTTAAAAAGATAACCTCTTTTTATTAAGACAATTTCTTGAATTGTCTCTTGTTTCGTTTAATGCACAACATATCGATGTTGCCTTCTTCAAAGAAGAAGCAAAAATGAGAACATTTGAAAAACCATTAAAACAGATCGCTGTTTTAATGGTTTTTCAAATGTTCTCATTTTTGCTTCTTCTTTGAAGAAGGCCTTTACTTAGCATAAGTAAGAGTAAGTCGATAATTTTTTCCAAAATAATATCGACCTGTTGAAGAGTGGCACAAGAAACACTCAACGAGTGCTTCAGTTTTATCTGCTCAAAATCTAAACTAGCGTAAGCAATGCTTACAAATTCTATATATTTGTTTAGTATACAGTTTTAATCGTACTCCGAACATGCAGAGCATGCTCATTGGAATGTGTAGGTAGAGCTTGAACAAAAATACAACTGCATGATATTGGCGCTTGCAAAGGTCAGTGTCATTAATTCCGTAACACCCGCAACACGTGTTTTGGCTATTTCCATCATACACATTGCGTTTCTTTATCTTTTGGTAATCATAATAGCCATTTCTACTGTTTCTATAGAAAGCTCTGTAAGCATTTTCTGATTACATTTTAATGGCAGTAACGTTGTCAACATGCATTATCTCTGGTTATTTCATCCTTAGTTTTGTCACTGCTCCATAAAGATTGTTTAGTTTTTCATCATTACGTAGGTACTGAGTATGCGTCATATCATAAAGTCATACAAGACGCACCTTGGAGACTATTTCTGTGATAAATGTTTAGTTTAGATTCAAATGCCCAAGGCAAATATTATACTTGTTGTGAGATCTTCTTGGTTTTTACAACAATTCGTCACATAGAACATGTTCTATGGCAAATATGGTGTGATTCGGTGCATTCCTCATATACTCTTATACTTTCCCTCAGATTCAAATAACTGTCTTAACCACTTTCAAGTGCGATGAACTTCACGTGATTGTCCAAATTAGTTTGTTCTGTGACACAGCTGTCAAATTTCACAAATGCAAGCGTACATTTTTTCATATGAGTACCTAGTGAAATATTTTATGAATTCCACTTCAAACAGGTTTATTGTGTGACCATCAAACATGATCAGTCATACATTGTTTGTGATCGTTACTTTCTGTTTATCTTACTTATTTTTGGAAAATGGTGTTAAGATGAATATTTTTATAGAAATTATCAGGAAAGTTTTAAAATAGTTGCTTTGTAGGTAGCTTTCAAATCTTGTTTACTTTTGTTTTGTGTATGATGAAAGATAAACTGCTCTTATCAACCAAATTACTCCTTAGTGCCATTGCTCATTATTCTCTCTTCATCTTAGAAACTCTCCTTTATAATTTTGTTTATACGTGACTTAAAGTAATAGCGATCTTAATAAAGATCTTCTGGTCGCTTTCACTTCTACTTGGAAAATTTCCCCAACTGTAGCAAAATGCATTCTAATGTTTTATAAGATACAAACATTTAACTGAAAACCAATGTTTTGCTCACTCTGAGCAATTTTTAAACGGTTATAACATGTACTATGCGATCTTTTTACATTGCTGCAGATGTGAAAATGGTTATAGATATTAGTTTGTTCCACTCCACTCCACACAGTTATATTTTTGCTATTTAATAATGATGGTAAGCAGTGGATTGCAATTAAAAAAATACAGGACATTAACTATAATGTATTGAATCAATCGAATAAATTATTTATCTTTATAACTATTCATTGTTATATATTTTCTTATAAACTTTTTTTTATTCATCAGTATTAAGAAGAAAAAAATACTAACGTAAATTACCTACTGCATTTTTTTTATAAATGTATTAACATACTCTTTTCAATATTATTTATTTATTATGTTAGTAATACCATAAAAGATCATTTTTGGTCCTGCGCAGAAGAGCCTTTATTCCTGCTTAATTTTACAAAATATTAAAACTACATATTTAGTTATTATTTGTTGTAGGTACATACATTTCAAGTATTTACTATTTAATCGTACCTTTATTTTATCATAAGTGTTATCTAGCTCCAATTTGTGAACGAAAGGGTTCAATATATCGGCGCGCATGTCGTCTGTTGAGAAAGCGCCGGTTTCACTGTGCATTTTACCATTCATTTTTACTACGAACACAATTTGCACAATATTATTAAACCAAATTACACTATTTCCATTTATCTTCCATTATAACATAAAACTCGACGCGATATTTTGTACACTGTTTTATTTCAATCAGCGACGTGTTTATATCGAATAAAATCGCGTCGCGTGCGAACGTTCATTTCACGTCGATAGAAAGTCGAGACTGCTGTTTTGCGATGAACGTCGCAAGACTTCTCATTGGTCAAATAATTGACAGTTACCCGATTGCAATCGACCGTTCACCAGCACTACTTACCAATATTACTATCCTCTTTGACCAGCACCAGGAAACGGTAACTACCATATAACCGACTCTTTAACTTTTTTTAAAAATCATTTTATATTATTTAATTAAACATTTTTTTTATAACATGATAAATAAGACGAACAAAACAAAAGAAGAAAACCATATAACATTAAAAAATTGTAACTTTTACCGGTTTTTTTGTTTTACGATTCAATTACTGTTCTCTGATGCGATTATGTGCTGATCTTCTTTTTTAGTCTCGTAAATTGCTCGTAAACGACTTTGTTTGTGACAGTAAAAAAATAACTGTCAATATTTTGTGTTGTTGATTTGACGTTTATTGACTGACAGTTTATGTCAATTTGTAATGTTTGTTTGTTTCTTTTCTTGCATGTTTCATGTCTTCGAGATCAAAAATAATAATATAATCTACGAGCTTTAAAAACTGTGAAACAAAACACGTACCTCCTTATTTTCTCGGTAAAGATAGTTTTTATATACGTTATGGATTGTCATTCGTATAATGGCAGAGAAAATACAAAAACAAATCATTGATTACTTTTCGTTTTTCGAAGAGTTCTTTACCACTTCAAAAGCGTGTTTGAAAGATTGCCAGGACTGCGCAATTTCTATAAATAAACTGATAAAACGCTGCAGAAACATAAAACAGTAAGTAGAATTGCATTTATAATGGTTTTAATAGTTTAAGAAACGTTTGTAACCATGTGATCGACTAGTAAATATGTACCAAGTCTTCTAAATTCCGTTTTTCTAACCTCTCTATGTAAATAAATTTCTTTGTTATGCAGTATTCATATTTCGTGTTACAATACAATGAGCCGGTAGTCCTAAATTACGTTTTTATGTATTTACAAGTAATAGTTTTTGTAAATCAAACAAAGACATTATTAGCATAGATGTTATGATAGCAAGAATATTGTGTGTTTGTGGATAACAACATTGAAGCATCTGTAATAATATAATATTGTCTTAGGACCATGATAATCATGTATAATGTTTCTTTTTAATTTGATAAATCAGGTAACTAATTTATTTTAAAATAAATGTGAATGCAAAACAAATTTTGAACTGAGAATCAACATTAGTTTCATCATTGTTTTCAGAGCTGAAGTAATTGGTTCTCCATTGGCAGAGTTTGGAGAGCTTCAAGGGAAATTGTTAGCCGTTCTTCATAGCCAGATATCAGAAGATATTCAAGATATTCGTAATAAGCTGTAAGTTGTACGTTCCATTCCACTCTACTTGCCACAAAGACTCAAAACAATCATCTGATTTAGAGTATAAATCGATTTGACATGAATTGATTATCTATCACTTCATTGCAATTACTTTGTTTCGTTATCTAGAGCTTCTCCGCTCTTCAGAGGGCAATGCTGTCCGCTGTCCGCTGTTGTTGAAATTTATGATGAATGAATATATAACATTGTAAAACATTATTTTTTACTTATTTCCAGATGTACACTAGAGAACTTATTTGAGAAGCTATTGAACAAACATTCAATACTCCTAGAGAGTTTTAGACAAGTAGATTTAGAGCCTACCTGTAGTCTCGTAACAGGAACAGCGCTCCAACCACCACTAGGACAACTTCAAACATTTGCCGAAGACACAATCACATTTGGTGGTGAAATTTGCGCCCAAATAGAGACCTCATTAAATGTACTTACATACAAAGGGTTAGATACAGATTCCTTAGTTGATAATTTCAGAGTTTTTAATAACTGGCAAAGAAGAATCCCTGAGATTATCTCTTACACATCATTTTGTTCAGAAAACAAAGTTTAAAATGGACTTCTTAGATTCCATATTGAACTCCATGCAAAAGCCACCAACGGCAAGCGAAGCACAGAAAAACGCTATGAGAAAACAGAAGGAGGCGTATGAACGGAAACAGAAGGAGGAGAAAAACATGATAAACAAATTCAGGAAACGTGTTGAAGAGAAGATAAGTAACTTTATCAAAGATTCAACAAAACCACACCTACAGTTCGAACCAATGGAGCAGATGTACCGGGCAATCATAAGAGAGGTGGCTGAAGCTGCTGGCGTACAAGTATTCTCATTCGGCCAAGAAGGTATTGATAGATACGCTGTAATATATACCAAAGATAAGGGACCCACCGAAGACGAATTAACAGTCAGGAGAGCGGGAGGAATTTGGGATGACGATAAAGCAGCTGAAATGGCTAGAAACCATTTGGAAATGCAGAGACAGGCGGCTCTGGAGTCCGAAGAGGATAAAAGTAGGAAACGTAAGAGAGGCAAAGAAGAATTGAGTGGCACGTTTTACAAACAGAAATATGCACATCTTATCGGCCAAGATGCGGCTATAGATGCTGCGCAGAAGACTAACGTTAACAAGAGCTACGGAGAAGTTCCCAGTGAGAATAAGAAAGACCAGCGGTCCATTGAACAGACAATGGCTGACATTCGAGCAAAGAAATTAAGGAAGGCCGAAACAGACAAAGCAAACACTGGTAATATTCAAATTTAGTATTGATTATTAAATTAGATAGTTTAATGAAATTTATGTTATGTAGGTAGTAGATTGAGACACAATAGATAGTTTTGTATTAATTTTTGTTTTTAAGGAATCCCAATCTAATTTATTTTTACTATTATATTTCATTAGGGGACATCCATAACTTAGGTTATACTTTACTATTGACCCCCCCCCCCCGGTCCATAAACTGGCTGACGTAATATTAATGACCCCTGAGGAAATATTCTTAGTTCTTGTGTGCCCTTAGGCAATAATTTGAATACGTAAAATAAAATGCACACAATATTTGATACCGCCATGCTCCCCACACAAGCGGCGTAAGCGTGAGTCAGATATGACTCACGCCGCCTGGTGCAGGTTTTACAGAATACATTGTATGTATTTGCATTTATGTACCTTTTGGCTCATCCCACCAATACTTCATGTTATTAAGGTTAAAGTAATTTTTCAATAATTTGTTAGGGTGCATCCATATCTGATTAATGCGCCGCGCTGCGCAGATCATGAACGGATCGCTAGCGGCGTCAGATTTGGACACACGCTTAATATGATACCTTATAAAGGTATAATTCCGTGACGGACCGCACGCTCCAGACTGCAAGCGACATACTTGTCCTCTATGAAAGTGATTATAAGCGCGGCGACACTGCGGTCGGCGGCACTTTCATAAAGATACATACAAACTAGTAGTGTCGCATGCAGCCTGCGGCGTGTGTCTTGGAATTGAACCTTAACTCAGAAATTGAGCTACACTTGATTTGCCACCTCTTATCTGATGTGACAGCTCAAAATTTTCGTATTACACGTGACTATTTACTGTTTAGAGAAGCAATATTTGATAGCTTAATATTTAGCAATAAATTAAAGTTCCTGATGTATTGCTACCGTTGATTACTAGTTAAAAGTAAATACGAGTTTATTGTTGTGCAGGCGCGCGACAATCAAGTCCGAATTAAATAAATAATAAAGTCTACACAAATCACACAGTGCCACCTGGTCCCAAAGTAAGTTAGGCTCGACCTGCTTGTTAAGGGTGCCAGACAACGGATATATTACAGATATTCCATTTCACGAAGAGCATTCGGCTATGTATGTTGTAACGTTCACAAGCACGTTGCTAATGTGTGCGTAAACCTCGGAAATGCTCGTAAAATCGTCCACGCACACATTGACAACATACGTGTGCAATTGTGCACGCCTTACGTTCACATGCACGTTGCTAATGTGTGCGTAACCTCGGAAATGCTCGTAAAATCGTTCACGCACACATTGACAACGTACAGTCGCCTCGAGGATAGCAGGACCATCTTTAGGATGATTTTTGGTTGCAACATCCAACATCCTAGTGGACACATGTGGCTCTAATAGACAAAAGATCCGCTTACAATATGTGCAAGCAATTTTTTTCTAAAATGGTCCTCCTATCTTCGAGGTCACCGTACATGTGCACGCCTTACCACCTGAAGCTGGGATGTGAAATTTTTCTTTCAAAATGTAGTTTCTCAAATTAGAATATCTGTATTGTATTGTAAATAGGTATATGTTTATGAAGCCAACACATAAATGTTTGCCCCGTGCGGAAGTTGAATCCGCGCCCTCTGGCGGCGAAAGTTGAATCTAACCAACCAATATTGATTTATAAACGAGCTCGTTATAATTTGTGGTTATCGCAAAGTTTATTTTTGTATCTACATTTAAGCAAGACTGGTTTTATTTCATGGCCCTAGTGTAGTTTGAAATGTTTAAATAATAAACTATTGGAAATTTTAAAGCGTTTTATATTTTGGCAATCAAACCGTTCTTTTTACGATGATGACTCGAACATTTGAAATATGGAGGCACGGAAGTTGACCAGCCAAGTCTCTGGTGACGTTGACCATTCTGAACTTCCATTGATACTTATTCTTATTGATGACGAGATATAAAAAAGGCAAAATAGTATAAAAATAAAAACCATATTTTTCAGAACGTTTATTTACCATCAACACGTTATTAGGATAATATACTTATATAGAAACAACAAGTCGACGCCAAATTAGGTGCGACACTAAATACAAACGGTCGAAACTGAGATTGCGAACTAATTAACAGAATTGTAATCTGAATGGCAGGTGTGGAAACTTCAAGCAAATTGGCATTCATTCTTTCACTAACAGTAGGTAGGTAACGGCAGTAAGTTAGGTATGGAATAATAGTCGGAAGCACACTGTACATATATTATGGGGATTGGAGTGTTCTCACATAACGACCTCTGAGCAGTGGCGGATATAATAATCTTGGCCGCCCTAGGCCGTGTACTAGCCGCCCCTTTCCCAGCTCCCTATTTATAGAAGGGTTTGTCGCGAATTTTTATTTTATTTTTATATACGAGACAATACAATTACCAAACCAATAAGCCCGTCACCACCGCCTCAGACCCGGCCTACTGGCCCTTAAGGTAAATCCGCCACTGTATCTGCGTATCTAGGAAACGTGTCTGTAAAAGATTTTGTTGAGTAAACACCCAAATAGTGCAGGACATTATTTAGAGAAACATTCTTGTATAACTCCTGCAATGCATAACTTGCAAAATATAACGTCTTTAAGTTAATATTATAAACCTACACAGAAAATTGTCCTATGTGTAGATTTTTAGGTAAATGGATTACACAAGATTTTGGAATTTAGGGCAAGGATTGGCGTTGTGCATTTACTCAAATGGCGCAACCAACCATCAAAATATGTTTGAATTTTATTTAGTTTGTATAGTTTTGATTGGTATTTCATTCTCCATAAATAATTAATAACAAAAATCAATAATATAGTAGATATGTGTTAAATCTTAGATCACATCAAATACAAGCATATGGAAAATGTTGCTCGGTATGCAACAAGCCAAGTTCTATTTTACAAGCCGAGTTATACAACAATAGTCATTGTGCGATTCGCATAAGATTATTTTCCTTAATGCTATACTTTTCTACTGCACATTTAGAAGCAGAACTATCATAATTTTATTATTCATGTTTACAGTATAAGGTAATTGACTCGAATCGTAGAAATAACTAGATAAAAGTCATTATTTAATAAATTACATCGGGCTGAAGCAGTATTTATCTCTATCTACGAGTGTATCAATGAAAATAATGTCATATAATCTACTTATTGAAGCACTGAGTAAACTGAGTTTAAACATTTTTTTTATACATACCAATTACTATATAATCTATGCATTGCGTGGCATTGCTTATATTATAATTTCGATTAAAATTATTGAGTTAACTTTGTTTCTATCTTATTACTGGATTAACAACAATATAAGGCATAACATTAATTATTTAGACAAAATATTCATTAATAAATTATAAATCATATATTACTTACAATAATTGTTTAATATTTTCGTAAAATGAGACTTAGTATTGTCTTTCTCTCAAAACCCGACTGGAAGTATTGATATCGATGTCCATTCATTAAACATTTTTAACAATTATATAATAAATTAGTTTGATTTCTACCCGGATCCCATTAGTTATTTTGTATGGCAACGGAATATGGACATACTAAAGCTAATCTTCTTCTCAGCCTTTCTCAATCCTCGATGCCTCCTTCAAATAACTAAAGGTAATAATAATTATTAACAAATATTTAAGGAAGGATATAATATAAAAACAATATAATTCCATCTCATTGTTTCGTTTACCATAATCGAAATATTTTCGTTTAAAAGTTCAACATATAAATGTTAAATATGGACAGAAGTTTGGACATTCAATCACCCACATATATATAATTATAATGTTAAACATGAGGTGATTTATACCAATAATGATATACTATAAACGTTACTTCTAAATTACTTAATTTACAAGGTATGTACTCCTAAATTACTAAATAATCAGTGCCTATTTAACAAGTAGGTACATATAGACAAGCTATAAAACAATTATAAAATGTACAAGAAAAGGCAATATATATAATTATAGGCAAAAGAGATCTCTCTTTCAATTATATCAGATTGCCCTTTATTGAACCATACAATGGGAGTAAATAGTTCTAGCAATATTAGTTAAAAAGATAACAATCATTATCACATCAAATCTTACATTATTTTCATGTTTTCTCGTTATTAGATTACTTTTTATTGTCACTATATTCAATATTTTAAATGTAAACAATGTTATATAATTTAAATAAATTTTGGAAATTAATGAACTTCGCTGTACACATTTCCGTGCTGCTTTTTGCAGCTTAGTCATCGTCGGATATAATACGCCATGCTGTTCAACTAGTTAACCTTAAATAACAATTAATATAATAAGTATTAATAGATTTTTACAAAAAAAATATGTATATTTGTATTGTCATTAATTTTGGCATATTTTCTAACGAAAACAGTCGTAATTCAATACTCAACAGCGCTAAATTGCGACACATTTATTTAATTTCAATTTTTGTCAATAGATGGAGTTTTTAGTGAAAATTAACTTTATTGTCTTTTAACACTACAAGAGTAGATAAGTTTTAAATAATTATGTCTATAAAAGGGTATTATTTTTCCGAGTGTATATGCGATATATTGAGCGATTAATATTTTAATAAATTTATTAAACTAAATACAATAAATACTACTTTCTTTATGTGTCTATTTAATGCATAAATTTTATAATTTATTTATTATTGTCATTAAAATTTGTAAATATAAACTAAGCAGTTGTAAGTAAGTAGTTTCCTAAACACACACTACAAATATATCTTTTAAAAAATAAAAGAAATTACTTGAGTAACTGCCTAAGATGTTCTTATTGTCTTTATTTTTATAAAATATACTGATTCAAACTATGTTTTATTAACAATAAATAAATATTATTTCTTAAAACAGTAGAAATACGCTAGGTAACATATCTACGCAAAATTTTATATAATACAATAATATTTTATTATTAATATGTATTTCGATATGAAATTCATTTTCCCTATTTTTAATAACATGTAAAATGTTAAATTTTGGCGATATTTAAAATTTTCCGAAATAATTTTGCGTGATTTTGCTTTTGTTTCCGAAATGGTGGTAGTTTAAAAAGTAGATTTAATTATACAAACCAAATTATTTGTACACTACGACAAGAGAAAGTGGTCCGCCTGATGGTAAGCATCACCGTAGCCTTTGAGGGCTAGACTAGTCTAGTCCCAGAATAATTGCTTTTATCGTTTTCTTTTTATCTTTAGGAATTGGTAAGCAGATATGTAATTGAGTCAGATCTTTGATTAATGAGATATTTTATTGATATTTTTTTTTATGCCACAAAGTTGGCAAACTAGCATACGGTCCGCCTGATGGTAAGCATCACCGTAGCCTACAGACGCTTGCAATACCGGGGGTATCACTCACGCGTTGATATTGATATGTTGATATGTTTCGAAACATTCAATACCTATTTAAGTAATATTTTTATACTTTTGAATGTAAACTATTTTGCAAAGTGAACATTAACAAAAATATATTAGAGCATCAAATTTTAAATTATTAGTGTTCATTATTTCTGGTATAAGACAATACCTGTAGACGCCGCCTGTAGTATATTTTCTCAAAAAAAAATGTAGAAATTCAATAATTTCTTGTTAGTTTAGAATATACATATAATCTAGCCAACTATATTAAAAATGCTAAGAAGTTGGCCTATTCATTCTAATATTTCTAATACAATAAAATTCTTGTTTTTTAAAATATTCGAGTTACAGTCTTTTCAACAAAATCTAGCAAAATATGTAAATATTTAAAAAGTAAATTAGGATGTTAAAAATCGATTTGAAACTCTATAAACATCAGCAATCTCTACAATCCTACTTCTTTCTACGCCTTTTCTACTCTTCGTCGTCAGTGTCACAGCAACCTGGCCAGCAGCACTTCTCACTACCATCAGGTCTGGTGCAAAACAGCAGTGCCTCCGCCGCAGAAACTGGCCTAGGTTCGATTCCATGGAAATCTCTAAGCTCCTCGGCCGGGAACCAGGCGCGTTCCTCGTCATCAATGATTGGTATTCCGAAATATCTGAAATAAATAAATTCCACATAATTCACAAAGCGCCACCAGCCGCCTTACTCTTGAAGTTAATTCCGCACGATCGCCATTGGATTGTTAATTTCAGGTACTCTTTACAAACTAGCTCTAACCACCTCTAACTAAATACTTAACTAAATGAAATCGGATTGTATGCTAACCAAATAGTTAGTAAAGTATACAATTTCAATGGTACGAATTAGGATTTTCTGTTAATTTTGCATTTGAAATTATACAGAATTAAAATCAAAATCGCGATTGCTATGCGAGTAACCTAGCTGGTCCCAAAGTAAACTAGGCTTTAACCCGCTTGTATGGGTACCACACAACGATTTTATTATTGTAAATATATACTTATAATACATAGAAAACACCCAGACTCGAGAACAAATGAAATGTCATCACATAAAATGCTTGCCCCGAGCGGGAATCGAAACGCCTTGGGTCGAAGGTAGGGTCACCACCACAGTGCTGTCAAATTAAATAAATCCAAAGGGACAAATCACACATATTGAGCTAGCCCCAAAGTAAGTTCGAGACTTGTGTATGGGATACTCAACGATATTATATTTTATAACAAATACATGTATAAATAAACATCCAAGACCCAGGCCAATAAGAAAAAGTTAATTTTTTCATCATGACCCAACCGGGATTTGAACCAGGGACCTCCTGGGTGGCATTCTTTACTATGCGCTATGGGATGATTGTTTTATAGTTGTTACGATTATAACCATTCTTATTTTTAAAATATTAATTTGAAATTAAAATCTTTCATTTAATATTTTCAAAATATAAGATGAACCTCTGACGGTAATTTAGAGTTAGTTACCTGCTAATAGCCAGCCCTGGAATCCACAGCACCGAAGCCAAAACCATAAAAACGACCAACAGCACCGCCCATATTGGCCAGGGTTTCTTCACAGTGTCCCCTTCTGATGGTATCCAGGCATCATACCCTGAGCCCGCCATAGCCAGTTCTGCGAATGAGGAGATCAATATCGCCAACATAGCCAGCGGCGATAGATATTTCCAACAAATCAACCAATAAATTCCTGGTCGCGTTCCCGTCATCAGTTCTATGTCGTCGGCGAATCTGAAATAAAAAATTCTCATTATAATAATTTTAATAATTTATTCATTTATTCCCACCACAAACAAGTACAATATATAAATTAAAAATGATTAAAGAAACATGCATAATTAGATGCAACAATACTTGCTTGTGGAGACTGGCGATCCGTGATAGGCATAAAATGCCTGTGTTACAAACCACCAGGTCTCCACCCCTGGACAATGTAGTGTACATTTTTAATTATTTTTACATCATTTTTATATAATAATAATATATATTTTCTCTTTTATCTAAAATTAACATTCCTACATAATATTGGCAAATTAATTAATTAACATAGTAAATTATTAAAATTAAATGTAATATATAACAAAATTAAATTGACTTAATATTACAAAAAATTCAATTCATATAACAAAAAAATTTAATAAAAAAATTAAAATTAGTAAAATAAAATGATCATCTAATTATATTTAATACATTTTCAGTTTCATCATACGAGGGAGTTTGCAACCACTTTATAATAATCCTTTTACATTGAAACTTAGTGGTAGGAAGGATAGATATTAAATTTCTTATTAGTTTTATTATAAATATTATTATGTAACTGAAATTGAGAGTGTGTTATGGAACGAGAAGATCGATGGCATCGCGGTGTGTCGTATTCTAAAATGAAGACGCAAATTAACGTCGACCCTAGTTAAGCTAAGCAAGCAGTAAAGCGAAACCCATCCAGGTTTCGTTTTCTGCTTGCTTCGGAGGGCATGTTGGGCCGTCGTCGGTCCCGGCTGTTGTGGATGGATGACAGTTGTTAAGCCAGACACCGCGACTAGAAAAACCTCGTCTGAAGTTCTTCTAGTAGCGACGATTTTGCCACTTGTCACGGTAAAATTGTAAAAACCGTTAGATTGTAAACCGTAACATACTGCTAACCTGCAACCGTAACATCATAGTGTGACAGTAGGTGCGTTAGGTTTAATCATCAATATCTTTATTGCATAAAATGTAGGTATAAAAGTAGGTATTATAAAAATACAATTTAAATTCCCAATACATTTTGCTTTTGGAGAAAACATGCAAAAATAAAAAGCTGAACAATAAATTAAGGTTCATCATGTGGCCCCAAACCTAGAAATAGGAGCCCCACGCAGCGGGGCTTCGTCGACAGTGTAATTACAATTTTTCGTTCAATTATAATCTAACGGTTACATCTAAATGCATCGAATAACAAGATAGAATCGCTAAAAGAACTGCTGTTACTAAAAGTAGCTAGTCTGAATAAGCCCTTACAAAGACGTCAACAATGTCGACTCCACGAGAATCTATTTATACTCGATATTTTATTCGTCGCACACTCCATTAAAACATCTGTACTAAGCCCTTGCTAAGTTCAAAGGGCTGATTCTGGAGATATTGTTATGCGGGAATATATTTTTTTGTCATATCGCAGTGAAACAAGCAATCCACTCACTACTCCTTAATTAGGAGTAGTCACAGTATAATAAATATGGTAGAATGGTAGAGTAATAGTTACCGCCAATCTATTAAATTATATTTTTGTTTTATTAAAATATATCTAACATTGTAAAAGAAGTGTCGCGGTGAGGGCGACCAGAATAAAGGATTATTTCTATTTTGTGAAAGGAAAGACTAAATCGAAATGATTTTAGATGTAAGAGAATATTGATTATTTCAATCCATTATTGGAAAGATTATTGGAAAGATTGAAGAGAATATTGATTATTTCAATCCATTATTGGAAAGATATCAGTTCGTTATAGCGTGTAAAATGACGAGAATAAGGCCTCAGATTTACACTCGAAGAAGTACTTAATGCAAAGTTTGAAGAAGTTGCTAATGGAACCTAAATTCGTGAAAAATATTTATAAAAATAGAATAAAAAGCCTCCGGCAGATAGACCGTTATAGCCATCAGATAAAATAAAAGTACAGTTGACTTCACCCGGCTCCAAAATAAGCTTAGTTTGCTGTAACGCCTTGAATATCTTGACATTTACCTTTTTAAGAAAGGCAGGGCACAGCGGATAATCCGCTCAAATCGGAGCAGCCCGTCTGGGGAAGTACCTCCACCTTACAGAAGATCGTAGCCAAATAGCATTGGTCTCGGCCATGTTATGTTCCTACGGTGAGTAAGGTCTCCACTTGGGGGGGTTGGGAGGGTTGCCGACGTGTGAGTGATACCCCCGCTATAGCAAGCGTCTGTAGGCTACGGTGATGCTTTTTTTTTATGTCATACAGTAGACAAACAAGCAAGCGGGTCACCTGATGGAAAGCGGTCACCGCCGCCTATGGACATCAGTAACACCAGGGGCGCTATCAATGCTTTGTCCACCAAAGAAGTTGGAGGAAAGGAAAGAGGAGAGCAATGGAAAGAAGGAGGGGAAAAGAGGGGATAGGGAAGGAGTTGGGCTTCCGGATCTCTCACTCACCGATCGAAACGCATTGCTGCTTCACGTCGATATTCTGTGAGAGGGTGGTACTTCCCCGGTCGAGCTAACTGAAATGTGTTATAATAATTTCTCTACCACTCCAAAAGTTTGCCAACTTTGTGGTATAAAAAATAAAAAAACAATAGCTCGATCCTAGCGCCATCGGCACAGATAAGTTTGTGGCATTGCACTGTACTTTTACATAACAATCGTTTGTCGCTGGTCGTGTCGGGGACTGTAAATGCGGCCGTCTCATCTATATCGATCGTATACAGTATACAGGGATGCTAAAGTTTACGTGCTAGTCACGATCTTCAGAGAACAAAGTTTGCGTGCTGACTAATCGATATTCTTGTATAGACATGGATTACTAAGAAATGAACTATGAAATAACATAACAAATGTTAATCTCTAGTTTGATTCTATGTTTAGTTTTTAGTGTAATTTTTAATGCTAGTATACTTCCCGTTATTATTTTTAAACGAGTTATTATAATTTCATTAAATATTTATTACATGTAAATATTTATACCCTATGTCACGATAAAACTACTTTCCAAAAATCATTTTTTAGCGTATTGAAATGGTAGAGCATTCTAGAAGCTAGCTCGACTGAATATCGACGTGAATCAGCAATGAGTTTCGTTTGGTGAATGAAAGTTTCGAAAGCTTCCTTTCATATCACTTCTCCCTATCCCATCACCGTCATCATCATTCATCATCATCATAATCATCATCTCATCCCGTTTCTGCCCACTGCTGAGCATAGGCCTCTCTTTTTGTACGCCAACTCGGTGCTGTGCCATTCTCATATAGGTACGACCGTGCGACTTTAGCTATATCGTCGGACCATCTCGATACTTGTCGTAGGACACCTCTTTCCCCAGTTTTGGGCCATCATTCTGCCTACCTTTCTTATTCAGTACTAGCTGTGCCCGCGGCTTCGCCCGCGTGGAATTGGACTTGTGACTAATTAAGTAGTATAGACGGATTTAACAGTCTCCTATTACTGTAGTTTTCCCCGCGACGTCAGTGTTCTTCATTGCTCATTGTCCGCCGCTGTTAATCTTGGCTACCTACTGTGTACAAAATCCTGTTGTTTCATTATTTTAATAGCTGTTACCCGCGGCTCCGCCCGCGTGGTCAAGCGAAAATGCCAATAATTTCGTTCCCGTGGGAATTAAAAAAAACCCCTACTTTATCCTTGTCAACATCATAAAGGGAATCTCTATAAAAAAATTCAGCTTTTCAGGTTAAACGCTTCCTATAATACACGCGTAGTCTAATTATTCCGAATCCTGTGGGAATTTAAAAAAAATCCCATCTTTATTGTCTACTTTATAAAGGGAAGCTTAATACAAAATCTAGGCGTTTTAGGTTGAGCGCCCACAATAACACACGTGCAGTCCTATTTGTCCCGTTCCCGTGGGAATTAAAAAAATCCCGTTATCATCCTTGTCAACATCATAAAAGCAACCTCTATACGAAATTTCAGCTTTCTAGGTTGAGCGCCTGCGATAATACACTTACAGTCCTATTACTCTCTTTCCTGTGGCAATTTCATAAAATCCCATCTATCCTTGTCAACATCATAAAGAGAACCTCTATACAAAATTTCAGCTTTCTAGGTTGAGCTCCTGCGATAATACACTTGCAGTCCTATTACTCCCTTTCCCGTGGGAATGTCGTAAAACCCCATCTTTATCCTTGTCAACATCATAAAGGGAACCTCTATACAAAATTTCAGCTTTCTAGGTCGAGCGCCCTCTATAATACACGTGTAGAGTTTACCCCATTTCATCTCTCTAGTCTGGGGGTTGAATTTTAAAGGAGAATTCCTGCGAAGTTTCAAATAAAATGGTCTAACTAATCTAGTTTCTTCATTCAAACTTTGGACCCCCGTTTCACCCCCTTAGGATGTGATTTTTGAAAAATCCTTTCTTAGTGCACCCCTAGTCTTCATGGGGAACCTATGTACCAAATTTGGAGTCTTTAGACCCAGCGGTTTGGGCTGTGCGTTGATATGTCAGTCACCAATCAGTCAGTTTCTGGGATGATTTGAGTAAAGAACCTTCATGCTGAATTTCATTCGAATAACTACAAAACGGCAAAGTTTCATACTAACTTTGCACCCCCGTTTAACCCCCTAAGGGATGATTTTTGAGAAAAATATTTTACTCGTGTTTCATGTCTTTCAATAAAGAACCTTATGCTGAATTTCATTGGAATAACTTCAAAAACAGCAAAGTTTCTTACTAACTTTGCGCCCCCGTTTAACCCCCTAAGGGATGATTTTTGAGAAAAATATTTTACTCGAGTTTCATACCTTTCAATAAAGAACCTTCATGCTGAATTTCATTTGAATAACTTTAAAAACGGCAAAGTTTCACACTAACTTTGCGCCCCCGTTTAACCCCATAGGGGATGAATTTTGAAAAAAATATTTTACTCATATTTCATGCTTTTCAGTAAAGAACCTTCATGTTGAATTTCATTAGAATAACTTCAAAAACGGCAAAGTTTCATACTAACTTTGCACCCCCGTTTTACCCCCTTAGGGGATGAATTTCCAAAAATCCTTTCTTAGTGAGCACCTATGCCCCAAAAGGAACCCCCATGCAAAATTTGAGACTCCTGGCACTTGTAGTTTCGGAGATTTCGTGATGAATCAGTCAGTGATTTTCTCTTTTATATATAGATGATAGAATCTTTCAGCTATCTAGATTGAGCGTCTCGGGTAATACACGTGCAGTGCCATTGTTCCCGTTCCCATAGGAATTTCGCAAAATAACAAAAGGAACCTATATGAAACAGTGGAAACTTTTAGCACTTGCAGTTTCAGAACACGTAATGATTCAGTGATTTACACGTTCAGTCCCATTATTCCCGTTCCTGTGGGAATTTCTAGATAAAAATACCCCATGTGTTACTCCCGATTAAATTCTACTCGTGTACCAAATTTCATTACAACCCCTTTAGTAGTCAGTGATTTACACGTTCAGTCTCATTATTCCCGTTCCTGTGGGAATTTCGGAATAAAAATACCATATGTGTTACTCCAGATTAAATTCTACTCGTAAACCAAATTTCATTATAATCCCTTCAGTAGTCAGTGATTTACACGTTCAGTCCCGTTATTCCCGTTCCCGTAGGAATTATGAAAAGAAACATACACTAAATGTTAAGTTGAGCAAATCGCTACATATTAGTGAAAACCGCATCCAAATCGGTTCAGCCGTTTCTGAGATTAGCGTGTACAAACATACATACAAACAGACGGACAAAAATTTTCGAAATTCTTGTACTATTGCTTATTCTTCATCGCCCTAAACAATTTTTTTGGAAATATATTCAATGTACAGACAAACTTTTTTTACACTTTTATTATATTATTATAGATAGATTATAGATTATAGATTATAGATTATAGATTATAGATTATAGATATTATAGATTATAGATTATAGATTATAGATTATAGATATAGATTATAGATATAGAAGATAGATTAATAGATAGATAGATAGATAGATAGATTATTATATTATAGATAGATAGATATAGATATAGATAATGATAATAGGTTTAACTATCCATCTTTGAGATAACAAAACGTGGTAACTCATGTTGAATTAATGCGAACCATTTTCCGGTCCTTATCGTGAAATTTTATGGCTACAGACTGAAGCCAGGCTGTAGTTTGATTACAGTACAAGTGGCCATAAAAGCGAATTGCGGGTTTCATTGACTACAATCATTACTTAACTTCATTCGGACCGTGACTTACTTCGACGGCCTAAAATTTCAGTTTCGAAAGCTCCTACGACAAGATTAAATTTCGATAATATGTAACTGCGATGTAGTTTATTCATTTTGGGCGTTAGGAGGTTAAACAGGGAAATTGAACTAACTGGCAACAAACTTGATATTTTCTATCATACTAATATTATAAATGAGAAAGTGAGTTTTTTTGTTATTCCTTCACGGCTTGACTAATCAGCCGATCATTTTGAAAATTTGTATATACTTATATTGCCAGGGGTACAGAGCCCAACATAGGCTACTTTTTATCCCGTGGAAGTATGTCATTCCAATGGGAAAATATTTTTTCTACTATAGAGGGCGCTGTATGGGATGGGCTATCGGCCAACAGATGGCGCCACAAGTCACGCTATGGATTGTTTTGTTGTCAAACGAGATCTATGTCATAAAATTAAGCGCGAGCGAAGCCGCGGGGAAAACCTAGTTACTAATATAAAAAATTATTATTTTTTGACAAATCGCACAGATTGAGCTAACTCCAAAGTAAGTTCGAAACTTGTGTTATGGGATACTAACTCAACGATATTATATTTTATAACAAATACATAAATAGATAAACATCCAAGACCCGAGGCCAATCAGAGAAAGTTCGTTTTTCATCATGACCCGACCGGGAATCGAAGCCGGGACCTCCTGGGTGGCGATCTGGCGTGGTAACCATTACGCCACGGAGGTCGATATATTAATTATCACAACCAAATATTGTAACTATGGCATAGTTATCAGACAGTAACACAACGGATAAACAGTCGCATAATTAGTTTAACCAACTTGGTAAAGGGTCGTTCCGTCCCTCATCCCCGGATTTACCTGCCAAATATCTCTTTGTCGGTCAAATAGTTTCTGGATTCCGCGCGGAAATCCGAGCATATAATTAATGTAGATACATTCGTTTATTGAACTTACTCTAAACTTAGGTCTCTTAAACTGGTGATACTGGTGGTGATCCGAAAAAACGATTCGTATGAGTTTGATTAAAGTCCATATTTTAATCAAATAGAAATTGGGAAAAAAAGTTGGACATTCACGCTAATATCCTCTGAGAAGGTACTAGGTACTTTTCAAATTGAGATGCCTATTTCGTAAAGACCTCACAAAAAATATTTGAGGCAATTTGGTTTAGTTGATAAAATTAATATCATACTTATTTAAAAAAAAATGACACATCAAATAATTAGCATAAAAGACATAATTTGAGCCATAATGGATTATTAACTTTAAAATGTTTCTTACATTTAGGATATTTCATAATAGGCACTATTTGATTTTAAACAATCAGAATTTGATTTACCCGATTAGTATTCATGGGAAAACTTTTGGCACTGATGGCTTTGTCATGAATTTGAACCCTATTGATCTTGTAAATGCCTGATAAATAATTAAGATCTGTCGGTATATTAATCGAGTTCAAACCATGAATTCTGTTCGCCTAGGCATATGAAACTTTATGACCACACCTAATATATATATTTACTAGAGACCCGCGCTTCGTTTGCGGATATCCCGCTATACCGTGGGTGTTTCGGAACATCCCTTCTTATTTCATGTCTACGTCATTCAAAAAGCACACCTAACTAACAGACACATAAGAGAGGAAGGGCACAGCGGATAGTCCGCTCAAATCAGAGCAGCCCGTCTGGGGAAGGACCTCCACCTTACAGAAGATCGTAGCCAAATAGCATTGGTCTCGGCCATGTTGTGTTCCTACAATGCTTAAGGTCTCCAGAGCTCCACTTGGGGGGGGAGGGACGGTTGGCAACGCGTGAGTGATACCCCCGGTATTGCAAACGTCTATAGGCTACGTTGACGGCTTACCATCAGGCCGACCGTATGCTTGTTTGCCACCATTGTGGTATAAAAAAAACCTTACAATTTTCATAGCTTCTACGAGTACGATCAGCGGTTATGTGTATTACAAAGCATATTATATGTACTTAGAGATTATTTTTAGATGAATATAGGTTTCATTTAAGTATTTAATGATAAACCTTAATATGTATGTTTTGTGTGATGTTCTGTTCTTGGCAATATTAAATTTTAATGAATGTTTTTTTAATTTTATACCACAAAGTTGGCAAACAAGCATACGGCCCGCCGGATGGTAAGCATCACCGTGGCCTATAGAAGCTTGCAATGCCTGGGGTATCAATTACGCGTTGCTAACCCTCCCTACCCAAATGCCTCTGGAGACCTTACTCACCGTTTTTAAACAAAAAATTTTGTATGAACTATTTGTGTCTGAATAAATGATTTTTAGAATCTCCAAGTGAAACGTTGCTGGCGCGATGCCTAAATCGATTTCTAACGTACGGTACAACCTTTACGCAACGCTGAGCATTTATTTGGCACTTATATACCTTTTAAAGGCTTTATTCACAATATCTTAACAAAAAAGACAGTATTTCATTCAACAATAGGTTTTACTATTGTATTATTATGGAATAATGGAGCGATAAAAGGTAGTCCACCTCAATGAAGTGATTACTGTGATACAGTTAGAAAGGACCCTTAAAATAACCTCTTTTTTCCTTAGAATTTATTAAAATAAATAGTAAAATGTGTAGGAGAATGGAAGCGTGAAAGAGATGGCTGATAAGGGGGGCTGGGAAAGACGTAGTGCTCCGACCATTAATAATGGCAGCTGGGAAATGAATGATGTTATTAAGAAAAATTTATGATCAAACAATGAAAGCAGACGCTGTCTGATTGACCTATCAGCCGGCCTAACAGGCGACCATGAAAAATGAAAATACGGAAGTTTCTTTACTGCTGTACTTGAATGCTTTCTTTCTTTAGTGCGATCAGTAAGTAGATATTACTATCGCTTCATCGTTTCCGGCACAAAATTTTATCGAATAATTGAGAAATCTCCTGCACTTGATTTATTTCCACTGAAGCTAAGCGTTAATTAAAACTCATCTCGGCTATCTTCTTTAATAAATAAATTATTTATTTGCAAGTAGTTGTACAGGAAATACTTTGCACGTCAATGTTTTTTTTCCTACTAGCACTTCCGACATGAATGGTCCGTTGAGAAGAAGTGCCGCAAGAAACTCTTCTCTTCTCGATAGACATTTGACATGTTAACATTTTTACAAACATTTGAAACTTAAAAAGACTCACCTTTTAACTCCATAGACGTAAGAAATCCCAATGCACTCGAAGAACGCAATGATGAGCAAAGGAAAATTCCCACTGTACATGTCAAACAACAGGAATATATAGCTTCCAGAGCCGTGTGCGAATCCCATGGAAAGCAGACAGCATAGCAAACACAGTCCTCCAGTCAGATACTCCTTTCTCAAATTAGGGAATAACTTCATATCAACAATAGATGTTACGACACCTTCCAATGTTCCAAATTGAGAATCAATTCCCAGTGTGAACAGCATCAGGAAAAAGAGGACTGACCAGAATTGTGCCCCTGGGAATTGGTTGATTGCCTCTGTGAATATTATGAACGCTAAACCGGTGCCTGATGCGGTCTGGAAAGAAGAAATACAATATTAATTTCTTAATAAAAGTATCAATGGATTAAGTTTGCATATTTACTATTCAATCGTGCAAAAAGTACAAAAAGAACGTTTATAAAATAGTCTAGTTTTCAGAATAAAGTACCATCATTTCGCAGAATATTAGCGTAAAGCAGCAATGCGTTTCGTTCTATAAATCAAATATCCAGAAAACTTGTCCTATCCCATATACATATACACCGTTCTTCCTGTTAAAGGTCGGCAACAGCTCACAGACTTATCTGGCCTCTCTGTACTGTACTGCTTTTTACTATCAGGTAAACCGCATGCTCGTTCGCCAACTCTCTTACATAAAAGACAATTTTTTTTTAATATGTATGATAATAATAACTGACGCGCCCGACAAAACCACACCGTGTGTTTCACACATTACGTTTTTTATGTAAATAACAAAAACAATATGTGAACTCCGTTCGGTTGAAATGACAATTTAAATTGCCTTCCATTATCGCATAGAACAATGGTATTGAGCGATCGATAGACTTACAGATATCTGGTACTTATTTAAATATCGTATAGTAAACTTACTTGCTTTAAACGGTTTTTTGAAATTGAATTTAATGTATCGTTATAACTGGTATATTGGTTTAATTATATATTGGCTTAATTATTTTAATTATTGTAATTTTTGATTTCATTTTTAAATTTCTTTTTTAATTTTCAATTTTTAAATTTAATTCTTCAAATGTTATTGTATTTTTTTTTTCTTAATGTTATTCTGATTGTTTCATTTAGTATAAAATAAATTAGACAAGTATTGTTTGCTGTGCGTGATGTCTTCACCTGTAACTGTTGTGGCACTTGACGAGATATATTTGAATTGTTTTTTTTTTAAATGTTGTAATAGTGTACACTATGTTGGTGAACTTAATAATAAATAAATAAATAAATAAACTTACAAATATTTAGGCCAGTGGATAACGGAAATAAATATGTCCGCTTTTCCGCAGTCAATACGCTATAAACCACACAATACATCTAAAAAGTAATTATCTCTACTTACATTATCAAGTTCCTTTTGCAAATCGCACTCCGGGAAAAAGGGCATTATTAAGGACGTAAGGTTTCCGCCGCGGTCCACATTCACCATCTGGCCGGGCTCCGGGAACGACACCATAGATTTGTAAGCCGGCCCGAAAACATCCAGTAACGTCTCATTCCTAACATCCAAGCATTTTTCATAAACCATCGTAGCTTTAAAGCCTATGATCGAGAATACAACAATACCAGCGAACATCGACGTTAAGCAGTTCGTCATAGAGACCATTATCGCATCCCTGTAGCAGTTGTTATCGACAGGGTTGTACGACGAGAAGGCAATTAGGCCGCCGAAAGCGAGGCCAAGGGAAAAGAATATCTGTGTGCCCGCTTCCAGCCAGACCACAGGGTCTAAAATCGTGTGCCACTTCGGCGTGAAAAGATGGATGAGGCCGTCGCTCATTCCCTTTAATGTGATGCCCCTGAAGAAGAAAATAACGAGGACTATGTAAGGGAAGGTGGCTGTGACGTAGACGACCTTCCCTGAGGAGGCGATGCCTTTGATCATGCACATGTATACCAAGATCCATGCGATGACCAGTGCCAGTGCGATCTTATAGTTAAAACTTTGAGGGTGGTTTATGTCTTCTGCGATTTGTAGTGTCGTTCGATACCAGAAGTATTGGGTTGGACTGCTTTTCTGTAACAATGAAAAGAAAAGTTTAGTAAAGTCGGAAAAGTAACAAAATTTAACGAGGAACAAAGTAAATTTCTTGAAATCCTGGCAAGCATACATTAATGAAATTCCTGTCTCGGGAAAATCGCTACAGATACATTTTTGTTTGTGTGTTGATCTTCAAACGATCCATGCCGCAACTTTGATAAAATTAACGTAATTCAATTTTTTAAACATACCTTCGACACAACTGTTACATCTAACGGGATTCTAGAATATGATATTTATACTAAATTTGTAATAATAAAATACAGAATTAATTTCAAAAGAATCTTAATAAACTCCTCGAATACTGTTTAAATCGAAATGGCAAATAACAATTTCGTGGATTGGAGTCTGTTTCGAGCACAGATGCTACCCACTTTACTTTATTGCATATCGATATTTCAAAAAAAATACGTCAGAAATTATATTCTTAACCGTAAAAAATGGCAGTTATGGTTCTGTTATTGATAGAAAGAAATATTTTCACAAGGCAAACTGGATTAATAAAATATTTTAATTATAAACTTGTCTAGACTCTATACGACCATATTTCTAATGACATTCTTCTTAAGGCAACCTTACGGCATAAATATTTTATTATAACAGTAGCTTAGCGAGCTTTTAAGTATAAAGATGTCCTAATTCACAAATTGTTACTTAAAAATTTGTGTCATCGATTCTCACCGACTTCATATGAATTTGTACAGTTTACTAAACTAAAAGACTTTTGAATTTTACTTTTATTTTATATCATTGACTGTATCACTGGCAGACATTTACGATTTGACTTGTCTTTAACACAATCGAGTGAAAGGGGAAATAAGTGGTAGAACCGCGCAAAATAACGTTCCGACAATAAAAAATAATATAGGTAATATTTTACGGAGTGAAAAATGAGCGAAATGTAGGAAAGGTTTTCTGTGAGACGACACTTCGTGATATGTGTACTCGGGATAAAACGCTGTGTAAGATAAGAACTCTTGGATGATGTCAGGACACATTTTGCTGTTAAACGTTGTTAAAGTGAATGTTTTGAGAGGTGGAGAGCACTTTATAGCTATATTAGGTTCATAAAAAAGGTATATTACAAACTGATTAGCTGAATCACATGTGACACACGAATTCCTTTCCCCAGTGGTCATTTTGCTTTGTTTCCGAAATGGTGGTAGTTTATAGAGTAGCTTATTTAAGTATTTAATACAGATTCATTGTAAGTGCCGTGCATGTCTAAGTGCCGCGCGTAAAAATTAATAATAATAATAATACTCTTTATTGCACCAAAACATTATCAAAAATAACAAAATCAAAAAAAAAAAAAAAAAAAAAAAAAAAAAAAAAAATCGGGTGAAATATACAATAGGCGGCCTTATCGCATAGCAATTTCTTCCAGGCAACCTGAGAGAAAGGATTAAGAGGTAGAAATAGGTAGGTGGCGCAGTAGTACCGAAACAATACTAAAAAGAAAAATAATTACATATAAACAAGAGAAAGGGAAAAACAAAACAAAAATAAGGTAATAATATAGATGAATATACTTACATATAAAATATAAGATAAATAAAATGAACATTATAATTATGTGGACAAATAGTGACGCTTGATCAAATTTTTAAAAGAATGAAGCGACTGAGCTTGTCGAACATTGAGAGGAAGGGAATTCCAAAGACGGACAGCTCGGACAGAAAAGGAATTTGTGAAAAAGTTAGTGGAGTGTGGAGGGGTAACAAGGCGAAGATTAAATTTGCTGCGAAGAGTGGGACCATTAGTGTTGCTGTGATAAGCAAAGCATTCCTTTAAATAAGGTGGTGTAGAAGGATTAAAGAGGATAGAATAAAGTAGGGAAAGAATATGTAGGTTTCTGCGATAACGGACAGGGAGCCACTTGAGTTGAGAACGGTATTGGGAGACGTGGTCATATTTCCGAAGGCCAAAAATGAAGCGAATGCCGAGATTTTGGAGACGCTCTAGTTTATTAAGCTGCGCTTCAGAGAGATCAATGTAACAGCAATCCGCATAATCAAGGACCGGAAGGAGTAGCGATTGCGCAAGCAAAATTTTAGTCTCCATTGGCATAAAGTACTTAAAGCGACGTAGGGAGCTCGTGATCGCGAACATTTTTCTACTAACCTCACTAATCTGGTGAGACCAAGAAAGGGTCGTATCAAAAAGGATGCCAAGATTTTTAACCTTATCGCTAAAAGGGATATGCACGCCTTCAAAAATGATTGGTGTGATGTTAGACCAGTCAATTTTAGATATAAAACGGGAACTGCCAATAATGATCGCCTGAGATTTAGAGGGGTTAACTATCAAACCGTGGGCTTTACTCCAATCGGAAATGGCTTGCAGATCATAATTTATCGCACCAATAACTGCAGGTAGATCGTTAATGTGACCCTGCTGATAGATCTGTAGGTCATCAGCATAAAGGTGATAAGAGGAGCTAAGGCGAGAAGTAATAGAGTTAATGAAGAGAGAAAAAAGTAACGGAGATAATACGCCACCCTGCGGAACGCCGGCTGATAAGGTACACCACGAAGAAAAGACACTGTTATCGATCTTAATGCGTTGTCGGCGTCCGCAAAGATAACTACGAAACCAATCAATGACCGCAGGAGATATGTTAAGAGAACGCAGAAAGCCCAAGAGTACGTCGAAGTCGACGGTGTTAAAGGCATTACTAAAGTCTAAAAGTGTCATAACCGTGACTTGGGAGTTGTTCATCCCTAGACGAATATCGTCCGTAATTTTGACAAGAGCGGTAGTGGTGCTATGACCTTGCCTAAAGCCAGATTGGAAAGGATTCAACAGGTTATTATTAGAGAGGAAATTGTTGAGTTGGTGTAGGATAAGACGCTCAAAAACTTTGGACAGGAAAGAAAGGATGGATATAGGACGATACTCGGAATAGGAAGACGGATTACTTTTTTTAGGCAAGGGAGTTATGTTAGCATCTTTCCAAACAGTAGGAAAGACGGAGTTCGAGATGGAGTTGTTAAAAATGGCTGTGATTACAGGAAGGAGAGTATCTATGAGAGGCAAGATCATAGCACGACTGATGTCATCAGCACCTGTCGCGTTGGAGGAGATGGCCAATATGTTCTTCTTAACATCACTAACGGTAAATTGACTAAATGAAAAGGGAGGAAAGTCAGGAGTTGGAGAGGCAGAAAGTGAGTTTAAAGTTTTAGATTTAGTTTCGCTATCAAAAACAGCGGACGAGGAGAAATGCCTGTTAAGACAGTCGAAGTCAATGTTATTAGGATTAGAATGCTGATTTTTCCCAACTCCTAAAGACTTAAGAAACCGCCAGACCTTGGCAGGGTCACCGTTTTCAACTGCAGAATGGAAATGTCTACGCTGTGCCTCTCTACACATTCTATTACAACGGTTGCGGGCAAGAACGTACAGGTCTCGAAACTTGACAGGATCGCGTTTGAATTTCCCTTTGAGATGGTTTTTTTTGGCAATGGCTGATTTGATCTCCTCAGTGAGCCACGGTGCAGGAAGATGTTTCACCCGGACTGGACGAACCGGCGCATGTCGATCAAAAAGTTGAAGGAGTATAGAGTTAAAGGCAGCAACTTGTTCGTCTACAGAGGGTAAATCAATAATAGCTGCCCAGTCACAACCCTCCGCATCCCCACGCAGCTCGTCGGTATTAATGCCAGCAAAGTTACGTCGCAGAAGGATCTTAGGTTTGGGTTTTGGAGGACGAATTTTAAAAGAAAGAAAAAGGAGGTCATGGTAGGAAAAGGCATCGGCTGCGAGTTGGCCATGCTTAGCAACCAGGTCTAAAGAGGAGACGGCAATTAGATCCAGAAGGGAAGGAGTGCAGTTAGGGAAGTAATGCGTGGCTTGGAGAGGTAAGAAGGAAAGGTTACAGGACTCAATCGCAGAACGAAGGGAATAGGAACGGTGATCATTTTTTAAGAGGCAAGTATTGAAGTCACCCATAATAATGGTTCACCCATATTAATTTAATTGTTAAGACAACAAAAGGTAGCTTAGTTAAAAGGCAGCCGTATAAATGTCCTAATCTTACCGAGTGAGGCAAAATAGAGCGTTTAATCAGAGCAACTTGTTGAAACAACGATACAATTGGACTATATAGAAATGTTTAAATATAAATTGTCGACACGAAGAGGGATTCTTTAAGTAAGTTGACGGAAAATACGTCGCGTGTTATCGGCCGCGTAACGCCAGACCAGACAAAACAGACGAATTCATAATAAAACGTTTGCCTTACGCACTTGAAGTGGCAGAGCATATACGACTGGTATACGGCATAGCAATGGTAGAGCATTTTTTAAATGGGCTAGCTCGACCTGAGGCATCAACCCTTTACATAATAATGGCGTGAAAAAGCAACGCGCTTCGTTCGGTGAAATTCCATGTGGAATATTGAGGACAGAATTGAAGAATATATCCGACGAGGGCGACGGGTTGATCAGCGTCAAGATAAAAATTGA
Source organism: Endotricha flammealis (assembly GCA_905163395.2). NCBI lineage: Eukaryota > Metazoa > Arthropoda > Insecta > Lepidoptera > Pyralidae > Endotricha > Endotricha flammealis. Next base: position 15,198,362 of record LR990862.1, on the reverse strand, counting down.
ATGACGTTTAGAAAACGAAAACCGCACTTCTTTGGCGTTATAAAATAAATGAAAGTTATGTATGTTTCGTAGTTATTATTTTGTAGTAAAAAACGGAATTCTTCCATCGGACCTGTAGCTAGGTTTTCATGAGTTTCCTAAAAGTTTTACTACATCCAAACGGTTTGTCGGTCATTTCTCCATGTAACTGAACCTCCCCTAAGGACCGGAATCAGTTGGACGCGACGGAAATGTCCCAATGTCCCTTTCCATCGCCCTTTAGAGAGCCATTTAGATCGGCGTCGAAAACTTGTTTTTTGTTGTAATCTTATTGGGAAACTATTCTATTCGTATTCACACTTTATTGATTATGTTTATTCATATAAATTAATAAAAAACCGGGAATTACCGCGATGGTCGAAACGTCAGGCAAGATCAAGGTATTATCGTGTTAATTCCCGGTTTATTATCAATATATAGGTAATGATGCAACGCGAAAGTTTAAAAGTTATTATGTTTATTCATATTTGATGATCTTAGACTCTATTGCTGATGATCATCTCCTGCTGAACGAAACATGAAACCAAATCTAATCTACATATTTAACCAACCAACTCTTAAATTCAACAGGTGTCTCTGGAATTAATATTCTGAAATCTAAGCTGCCTGAATATATCAAAGACTAAGAACAAAGATTTTTATGCTAATAATGTAAGTAAGTATATATCAATATGTGTATTAACATAGTACAATATGAATCCTTTTGATAAAAATATAGTAAATCATGCAATATTTCGACTTGAATCATACGAGTATTTACGCCCCTGGTTATCTCTTTCATTTGTTGACAATACAGTATGTGTAAATCCTTTTAAGCAGATTTTAAAAACTGAATAATATTCTGACTTGGATGTTTATTTTCTTTGTTAAATGAGGCTTGGACGACGGTCTACTGGACCTGGTTTCAGTTAGCATTGTATTCATTGATTCTCACGTTCTATTCAAGAACAATACGCCTTTATGACATAATTTACTTTATGGTTCGTAAATGTTGAATAAGGCTTTATTGTGTACGCCATAAATAACAGAAAGTTTTTATTATCTCTAGTAGATTTAGACGCAGCGCAAGTAGGTTTTAAATTACTTACATGAAAGGATATGAACAATAACTGACTAAAAAGGAGAAAATGTTACAATAGAGCTTCGTTCAATGGCTAGGAGTGGTAAATAGCCTGGCAGGCGCTACTAAGCTTGAACTTCTTCTAAGATGGGCTCGTATTCTAACTATATGGGTCCACACCACACAATGAGCATAGAAAGAAGGGCAGACCAACGATGAGATGATCAGACAACTTCAAAATCTTTAACAGATAATGGTCAATGAGAGTCCATTAAAAAATAACGAAAAAGCACGATACGCTCACCTCACTACACCTTTGACAGCTTACAGATGTAATTCTGTGTCCTAGAGCTGCTTACATCTTTGGCAATTATAGACGTAATTCTTTATAAGTAGATAAGAACATTATGTACCCAATATCAGAAATTATTTTGCTAATTCATCTCATCAAATTAATTCTTACGAGAAAAACAAGGGTTTGGTGATTAATCTGTAAATGTGATGGAGAAATGACGTAATATGATATGACCAACGAACACTACGGAACACCCGCTATAAATAGGGTTGTCTCTACTTCATATAATTTTTATTGGTTATGGGCAATTTCATTTTGAAGGCAGCGGCATGACACGGTACGCACCGCTCTCACTGGTGCCCGACGATTTGGAGTCTTATAAGCTGCCATATAAGTTATACCGTAAACACCACCAATGTCAACATCATCATTTACTTAAAGCTAACAAAATGAAGGAAGGTGCCCGAGAACATTTGCATATAAAATTAATTGTTTTGACGATAAAGTGACAGCCCTGTCGGGAATCTGTCTCCATTGTGCGTGACATGACGCGGGATATTTTTTATACGCCCACCCTGTACATGATATATGTGATATGTCTATAGACCGTCGTTCAAACTCCATTCCATATAAGTAATCATATTTTTTCTAAGATTAAAATAGTCACGCACTTTATTGAACGTACAACATTTCTAGGTACATTATTCACTTGAATATATTTTTTTAACATTAACGTATAATATATTTTACAAAGTGACTTTAAGGGTACCCTTAAAGTCACTTTGTAAAGTAAAATAGCAAATAATACCTTTTTTTTTCATCACGCTGCTGATAAGATGAAACGATGCTAGCATTTGGGACTTTCCCCCTATTTTAAATAAGCTTTTATGTACAGACTAGACTGAAATCTTTTAAAGTGTTTTGTACCGAAGGTGCTTTATGAGTACATGATGTGGCAAAATAATAAGCGGTCAAATAGTCAATCAATGAAATGAAACTAACCGAGTATGAGGACGGATTCGATCAATTTGCCAAAACTGTTCAAAAACTGACAATTTATTTGACGAATTAGCTATTCGACTCTGATAAAACCGGCCCTACAAAAAGACATTTGAATCCAAAGTTTTTTTCAAAATTACTTATTTTTTGTTGTTGATCTAAGGACATTTTTAGTTAATTGATCTAACAAGAACGTTGATTAAAATCATTTATCAAGATGGATAGGTCTTTAATTACACACAGACAAACGTCAATTTCATTATTTGTTTCGCTATCACAACTTCAAAGGTGACATTCCAAGATGGCTGCCTGAAATTTGCCGCCAACGTATAACAAAAACAGCCTTGTCTGAATAACACAAAGCATTTTTTAATTCGTATGTCTTTGAAATTAGGAAAGTTTATCCCAAAATTGTCGTGAAGTTTTTTTAAGAAAGAAAATGGTTTTAAACTTAAAAAATGACTAAATAAAAATGTAGTAAACCACAAATGTGCATTTACTCATCATAAACGTGTTATCAGAATGTTGTGGTAAATTATTTCAATTTTAAATTGTGTTACTCTCTGTTTATGGCTCAACAAAATGTTTCATATCAATCCATAATCTTCCCACTGCTGGGATACGGGTCTCCCTTCAATAGAGGGTACTCTGCCACGCTGCTCCAATGCGGATTGGCAGAGGCCGGTGTTTTCAGGCCACCGACTTGGCTTAACGACTGTCATCTATCCACAAACAGCCGGGACCAACGGCTTAACGTGCCCTCCGAAGCACGGAGAAGCTCGAGATAAGGAAACCCATCCAAACGCTGGCAAGGGTCGACGTCGCTTAAATTGCGTGTTCATATTAGAATGCGACACACAGGGACGCCATCGAGCTCCTCGTGTGTCCCCGTGCTCCTCCTAAAATGTTTACTAATAAATAAGTTTCTCTAGTAAGTGATTTTGTTAAGAAATAATCTTTAAATCGTGGGGTCGTCTGACTCCAAGACGCTGGTTTTCCGCAGATACTTGTTTGAGATATAGCACTGCTGTGCACTATGTGTGACTGTCTATGTGTGACACAGCGTGTGTAAATGTTTTTAGACAAAGTGTAAGTATTATACCCTTACCCTCGTATTTAATAAACAAAGATCAAAATAAGATTTAATATTAGCTTATTAATTTAAAACTTTTGTCATATTCACAAGTAATTAATTTAATTTTGCGCATAATATTATCTGTTTCCTATGGAACTGGCATGCCTCAAAACTCATAGGAATGTATAATTTTTGATGCTTAATTAAACTTTTTGAAATTTAATTTGAATTAACAAAAACATTAAATTAAAGTCAAACTTAACGTACAGTCAGGAGCAGGTCGACCTTTACATATCGGACTTTGTACCACTCTTAAGTTCTATGTCATAAGAGCCAAAATTGTACTGCAATTGTAAAGCTCGACATGCACCTGACTGTACAAAGACAAAATGCGTGGGAAAAGTCTACGCCGTAGACGATACGCTACGTTCGTAGCCGCGTAGGCGTTCTGTGAAAGATCGTAGCATTATTTACGAGGGTAATTCGATGTAACTCGTTCTTGAATAGGGTACGAAGTGCGCATTGTTTCAAGATCTTTATTGTTATTAAAACAATATCTATTATTAATCTTATAATAATATTGGGTAAATTCCCAGTCGTGAGTACTCGTGAGACATTTAAGTGGATTTCTACGAAAATATTTGTCTACTTCTGTATTATGTTATGTCATGTTAGTGCTAGAGACACATTGAATATTCCTTTAAATAGCTAAAGATTAGATCTATTAGTTTTTCGTTTATTTAGGACACATATTTTTTTATAATATTTTTTTTTCAATCCCCTTAACGATGACGGTCTTGAATTAATGACCATCAACTTAAATATGTTAATATTATAAAGGCGAAAGTGTATGTTTGTTACTTCTTCACGTTCTAATGGCTGGGCCGATTTTTATTATATTTCGTACGTAGATAGCTGATAACTTGGATTAACACATAGGATCTCTTTACTCCGAAAAGTACGCCATTTTCTAAGGATTTGGTCAAAAAACTGATATAGATGGCGTTGCTGTGCATAAAGTTAAACGTGGGTAACACCGCGGGAAGAAGTTAGTTGTTTATAATAGCTGCTTGAAAACACTCACCGCCAATCCGCATTGAAACAGCGTGGCAGAGCTCTAATACCCATCGCTTGAAGGGAGATCATTACTAACAGTGGGTTGATTTAAGGTTGAAATGATATAGTGAACTTAAAATATATTACAATCTAATCAAATTTCAGACACACAAAATGGTTTCTTTTTATCAAAGAGTTTGTCCAAAAAAAACAAGAGATCACAATAAAAATTAACAAAGCGTTCTGTCTGGGCTCACAGGTCGACGCACTGTGAGGGAGATATTAGTGAATTTCAGTTCACAAAATTAAACATTGTCTGCGAAGGGGGAGATATAAGACAAATTAATTACGATGCTATTTCTGTACCAATATTTGGATTTATTGTTTGTTTGAAACACGCATTACTTACGCTAAGCTATACTTATATTAAACTGTTGGCTTGGCCCCGTTTCTAATGTGGCAATTGTGGCATAGATAGTTTTGCCACAGAGTAGTTTTGATTTGATTGAGAGACGCATTTCGTTGGGTACGGGCCGGGCGCGGCGCGGCGGCGACATGAATACGTGACTTCTTGTTGGACACTCGTCACAAAGTAAATTCGTCATTATTGTACCCTTAAAAGTACCATACATTAAAAGTAAGTTCGATTAAAACAATTCATAAGCTAGAACCACAGGGGTGCACCCGCTAAGAAAGATTTTTTACCGAAATTACCACGGGGAAACGGTATACCCGCAAGCGAAGTTAAGCGAGTTTCGCTTGTATTCTATATACTCAAATAGAACTTCACGACTGCTAACGATGCGCCACACACATGTCACATCACAGTCCCGCCCATTCGTTCGTCTCACATAACCTTATGTCGTGAACAAACGACTCTCTCGCTACTCGGTCATCCGAGGAATAATCACCGCTGCTCTACGGAACATTAAAAGCCTTTCCTAACTGTCAAACTCCAAACATTCTGAACACAAATTAGTGAAATTCTAAACTAAGCGTTACCGGCTTAAGATCATGATTATACTTGTTTATATGTGCGTATACACTTTCTTGTACCACCCGTCATAATTAATATTACGCTCAAAGAGTACTTTCCTAAGTTCCCTTATGAAATAGAATAACCACCAACAATTTAAAAGTGAGCAAGTAAGAGTGATTAATAAATTCCTTTATAATTAAAGCGTGAATCAATTAAAAACGGTTCTTTCAATGTCACAAAAAAGTTAGAACTTTTCATAAAGCCGACAAGAAACGTATTTCCATAGTAGGTGTTACACTGAATTTAATATAAGCTCGCAAAAGTTTCGACCTTATTTTCTGATATAAATCAAGGCATAACGACCGGTGGAGGCGGTGGAGCCATGGCGCTAGCCCTTCGGCGAGACAAGGCTTTAAAAGTTTTTATTTAAAGGGTCAGGCATCAATTCGCTCACAAATTTTTTTTCTTTTTAAAAGCTTTTATTATTCTAATCATGTCGCTCGACGACGACCTTCTTTACGGGCAACGCAGACGAAACACTTTTTATCCAATCGAGTCTGTGGCGATCATAAATTCGTTGCACGAAGCTATAATAATCAACGAATGCGAAAGGTGCGAATATGTGGTCGCCAGCCTTTAAAAGTTAATAAAGAGTTGTGCCGTCATGACAATTTAATTTTACATATTTATTGTTAGTTGGCACAGTATAAAACGAGCCTTATCCGTAAACCCTTTGGCTGTAAAAGTTATATTTATCATGCCCTAAATAAAGGACCCTTTTCGAACCAACCCTATTTTTTAGGTCTTAACTCTTAATAGTCAATTAAAATTCTCTTTACTATAAGTAAGTAAGATTGTTTTTACTAATTTATCGACAGCATTTATCTTGTGGCTGACATGATAATGATGATACTGATATAAACATACTAGCTGATCTTACTTAAATGTACTTAAATCAGCAGCCAGTTACTTAAACGCATTTTAATTTTAATTCCACATTAAGTCTCAAATATCTTTTTTTTCTACCGCGGTCAAACTAGCTATTTTATAAATGCTCAACCACTCAAATTATTCTACGACGTATCCATTCGTAATGTAAAATTTATATCATTCATTAATTTGGTTACTCAATAGGATTGTATTTAAAGCTTAAGCTAAAGGTTTTAACCCTTGCCCTTACTTGAATAAACTTTTAAGACGAGACAGAAATTTGCATTTGTCAATTTGCATTGTTACTGAAGACATTAATTTTCAACAAACTAACCAATTAGCCTGTCTACCAACAGAATATTAATTTGAATTTTTAACAGTTGCTTGGTAGCTTACCTACCTTTAGAAAATCTATAAATGTATAATACATACACATACAGTCAACAAAGGAGTTGACTGACCCCCCTCTGTATATATGATTAAAGATTTCTAAATATTGCGTGAAGGGATTTACTTGAAATTTTATTTATCAATAGTATTCATATTGTACTATGTAATTACAAATTTTCAAGTAAATCCCTTCACGCAATATTTAGAAATCTTTAATCATATATACAGAGGGGGGTCAGTCAACTCCTTTGTTGACTGTACGTACGTACGTACACGTATAATACATATAAAAATTTTGTCCTGAATGACTGCCTGACTGACAGATCGACGTACAGCCTAAACCGCTGATGGCGCTGATCGTAGAGACCTGAAAGGATGGTGTCTTCTTTGAACGACGTAGACGTAGCGTGTAATCCTGCTTTTCCATGAGAGTTTCGAAAAATTCTTCTAATCGGATGCCCACGACATACAAACAACACACTACAAGTTTTAGGTTTTAGATCAGCAGTTTTGGGTGTACGTTGATCGGTTGATCCGCCACTCAGTCAATAATTCATAAAAAGCATTTTATGTGTCTCCCGGATTACTGCCAATCTATAGGTAGAGTATATTGACAGTAATCCGGGAGAGAAAGCCAAGGGACACAATTGATTTTCTTCAGAATATGAGGTTCTTGATATCAAAGTTACGTAACTTTTCTTCTAAACAAGCATCGATATCGTCTAGACTTCGGATGCGGTCGTGTTTGGAATACCATATACCAATCAATAGTATAACTGTAAACTTTTATAGCTACGTACTATTATCTAGTTACCTATACATCGCAAAAAGTAAGCTTATTAAGTTATTTTTTTTGTAAATCAAAAGATATGATAATACTAAATAAAATTTACCATTTTTGGTTTTTGGCCGTATTGAAAAATTTCTTTTTTACTTTTACTATGTTTCACCCTTGAGGGGACGATATATTTTCTTAAAACGAGAGACGAAATGAATGATTTACTGATCACAGAGCGACTCCAAAACGATTGGACTTAGAAGAATGCAATTTTACACAAAGGCTTCTTGTGTTGCATATTTACACTTTTTGGGTGATTTTTAAGACAATTCCAAGTGGAAGCTACCCTAGGGGCTGTGAAACGTGAATCCATTCGATGACAAGGCAGTTACTGACCGTGTCTTTGATTCCAATGGTTGCCTATTTATATTTAAAATATGCGACCCAAAATCCCCTAAATAACCTTTTTACTTAATCCCTTTTTGTTGAAAATCCACACAATAGTCTTGTAGGTCAGTCTGAACAAATATAAATAGCACGCCGTTGTGGACTTCAATGGAGAAGTTGGACGGAATTTCAATTTATAAAATGTATCAGTATTGCATGAGTTATACTTAGCATTGAGAAATTCAGCAAATTTAGTTTCCTCATATGAAGAGATAACTTGTTCCTAAATGCTTTGCCACTTTAAAGACGTAGCAAACTAATCGGCTACGTCGCGTAACAGGTGTAGATGCTGTTAGCAGTGACATCATTCTACGACGTAGCAAAAATGGATTGTGGAGGTCTGTCTGATGGCAGTCGCCCCACGTAAAAATCAGTATCTTTGCAGATTCCGCAAATCCATGGAACGAAATGATATGGATATGATGCTTAATACTATTAATACCGCTAGTGAATCCCCACTTCACCAATAAAGAAGCAGTAGGTAGGTAGTAACTGTACGACATGATTTGAAGAATGAAAAGATGTCAGAATTCTGATAATATTCAAGGGTCTTTTTATATCTTTGAGTCGGTTATTATGACTCATGTCATTTTGTTAAATTAGTGCAATGCATATCATACATACCTCGCATTCTGGTTCCACAGTGTAAGATCCGTTGGCGAAGTATTTCTTTGGGCACTCGGACCACGGCAGCTCCGCTTGGAAGCTCTGCGCGAAATAGAACAGGCACCAAGCTATGATGGAGTTGTAATACAATGCCACATTGAACGAAACCACTGCGGAACTGATCCCAATGCCTCCCAAATATGGTGATACTTGATGCCAAACTCCAATGGCACCCTTCCTTAAACGCTGTCCAATCGCCAACTCCAGATAAAATATTGGTATTCCTTCTATCGCCAGCATCACAAAGTACGGAATGAGAAACGCCCCGCCACCATTCTTTTGTGCTAGATAAGGGAATCTCCAGACATTGCCCAAGCCAACAGCGTAACCGACCGTCGCTAAAAGAAACGTCAGCTTACTGTCCCACGACTCCCTCTCACCTTCCCCGCCTTCTGCCTTAAACCCTTTCTCCTCCACGGAGCTGGCCTTGCTCGTGGGTGTTTCTGAGGACCGTCTATTCGGGCTGGTGTCCTCGAAGGCTTCATTAGTGGCGCCATACATAATGGGGCGGTGCGACGGGTGGCCGTTTTCCATCGTCACCAGCCGCCCCCTCAACTCTTTCATCTCCATCCTGTCGATGGACCTCTGGGCGTACAGGTCCCGCGAGCTCTGTCGCCTCATCAAATGTGCTGTGTTCGCCATTGTACTTATTACTACTTAACTTTTTTAATTTATTATTGTCGTTAGTTTATTATTGTCATTTTATATCACAATAAATTTGTTGTTCAACGTGACTCTTCCTCGCTGTCATGGCACATAATAGACAGCAATAAATAGCACGTGAAAGTTATAATGGCTTTTATAACATCAGAATTTATTAGTGGTGTGTGTATTGATTTGTGACACAGCATTTTTGTGTAAACCCTATTTATTTAATAAATTTGTTATCACGTCACTGATATTTAGGCGAGATGAGGAGCACTCACTGTTAATTTTTGAACATTTAATTATTCTTTTTGTACAGTGTATAGTGGTGGGCCGAATGGCGGCCGTCGGCTGCCGCACGTCACTGGCGGGAAACCGTGGGGTGAGGCGAACCCGTGCTTTTTTGGGCCTTACGCATGCGTAGCGAATTTCTGTCTACAATCCATTCCGAATAATATGATAGCTTTTCAACGAAAAGGATTAAAATTCTAAGATTCGCAATGAATTGATAGTAACCTGTCAAGATTTATAAACCCTTTCAATTGGATTGGAACCAGTCCACGGGTTAACAGTAATGAATCTGTTTACGAACTATTCATGTCTAATTATGTAAATGCAATTAACAGTTATAATTAGAAACGTTTAGTCATATCTTGCAGAATCAATTAACTAACATTTAAACGTTATAATTAATTTTTGAAATCTATACTTGTACTTGTAAGGCTCTAAGTACATAATATATTTTTCACCTCACAAGCTCGGAAAGAATCTGTTTGTCATTCGAAATCTGAGCGCAAAAGTGCATTTTGTGCCCTAGCGTGGAAAGTATTTTTAAAATTCGAACCTTTCTATTCTTTAATTTTTTATACCGCTAGTCCTCTGAAAATGCATTAATACTTATTTCATGCCAGTGCGCCAACCTTATTTTTAAAATAATCGAACTGGCCAGCACGACACCGCATGAAAAAAAATAAACACTTATTTAATATGTTATTTGCGTTTTTCTTGCACCTAGGATTTTCCTCGCTGTAGTGAGGTGAAAAATTTTGTGTTTCGCTCGGCAGCAAAGTTATTCTGCGTCTCGTACCTTTGAAACCCTCGCTACGCTCAGGATTCTATATTTGTACCACTCGCTTCGCTCGTGGTTCAATCCTAGAATCCTTCGCTAGCTCAGGTTTCAATTTAAGTACTCGCGCCAAAAAACAACTTTGCTGCCTTGCATAACAAATAACTATTTCACCTCACAAGCTCGGAAAGAATCTGTTTGTCATTCGAAATCTGAGCGCAAAAGTGCTTTTTGCGCTCTAGCGTGGAAAGAATTTTTAAAATTCGAACCTTTCTATTCTATAATTTTTTATACCGCTAGTCCTCTGAAAATGTATTATAATACTTATTTCATGCCAGTGTGCCAACCTTATTTTTAGAATAATCGGACTGGCCAGCACGACACCGCATGAAAAAAAAAAACACTTATTTAATATATTATTTGCGTTTTTCTTGCACCTAGGATTTTCCTCGCTGTAGTGAGGTGAAAAATTTTGTGTTTCGCTCGGCAGCAAAGTTATTCTGCGTCTCGTACCTTTGAATCCCTCGCTAGCTCAGGTTTCAATATAAAGTACTCGCGCCAAAAAACAACTTTGCAGCCTTGCATAACAAATAACTATTATACAATGTACGAGTGATGCTTACTAAATTGTGAGCGATTTCGTCTATTCAACATTCTATTAAATCTTGAAAACACTATTGTATGTTAATCCGCATTGAAGCTGCGTGGCAGAGTACGCTCTAATCACCTTCGATTGATAGACCAGTATCCATGCAGTGGATTGGATATGGGTTGATATGATGATGATGATGTGAAAATACAAATGTGATTTTTTATATTTGTTACTCGATCACGCAAAAATGACCCATTCGATTTAGTTAAAAGGTGCATGGGTAGTTTATGCTCAACCTGCACACATATTTTCAAACGTTTATAGCTTTATAGTATTGTCTCTACGTTTATAAAGCCACCATAAATTGAACGTTATGCTAGAGGGTTAAAGTTGAAAACAAATAAAATAAAAATGCATTTATTGCCCGTTAAAGGGTTAAATAAGTACAGCAGTTCCGATCATAAAAATGTACTTGCGGGATCAATTACTAAGTGAATTTAAAAAATAAAACCGGCCAAGTGCGGACTCCCGCACGAAGGAGTCCGTACCATGCCGAGCAAAACAAGAAATCATGTTTATTGTACGGAACCCTTATGTATTTATTTTATTCTTTGTACTTGTTGTTATAGCGGCAACAGAAAGACATCTGTGAATCTTTCCGACTGTCTGGCTAACACGGTTCATGAGATACGCGCCTGGTAACAGTGGTAACAGACGGACGTACGCAAGGACTGCGGAGACTTAAGCCAATACAACAATATTGTTAACCAGCAAGCCTACGCACGTGTGTTTTGCGTCGTGCATCGTGCACGGACGTCCAGCGCGGATGGACAGTGCGTAGAGGGCTTTAGTAATAAAAACGATATTGAATCGAGTTGAAGTAGGAATACATTTAGCATAGTACTTAGTATTTAGGCTATGTATTGTGTAGATATAAGACAGTGACGAATACAAGATGTTAACAAGCGGACGTGTTTAATTCCACCGAAACTACCCATACTTCAGAGTTTCAGAGTGAAGCCATAGGCACAGCTAGTCAGTTCACAATGCTATTTATAGCATAATGGTTCACCCCGCAGACCACGCGGGTCCCATCCAGAAGGGCATTAATAAATCACTGTCCATTCAAGGCGTCTACATAACAGGACTCCGTTTCAGGAAACCTGTTACGCAGCGGTCGGTTACATAATAAAGATTTTATTTTACTACAGACTAGAGAAACCCGCGCAACTTCGTTTGCGTTTATCCCGCTTTCCCGTGGGAATTTCAAAAAAATCTTTCTTATCGGTTGCCTACATCACACACCCAAATTTCAGGTCTCTACGGTCAAGACAAAAAATTTCATATGTATACATGATTATTTTTCTATCTAAATACTATTTACAATCTTTGGAGTGGGCGTTTATGAAATAGGCTAGTCCGACCGGTGAAGTACCACCCTTATACAGAATATTGATGTGAAGCAGCAATGCGTTTCGTTCGGAGAGTGAAATATCCGAAATTCTTGTTTGGCCACCTTTGTGGTATAAAAAAAATCTAACTCCTTCCTTATACTATTTCTCGCTATATATCCTGTCTTTTCCTGTTATAGGTCGGCAACGGGTCCCTAGAATCTATGTGCTCCATAGTCGACAGTAATCACCTAATATCAAATGATCCATATTCCTGAGCTTGTTTTCCAACCACTTCCGTAAAAAAAATGTATAAGTATATGGGTATTTCAATATCTACAACCTCAGCCTACAACAACATTACGAAATATTAGAGCGAGTCGACGTAATGAGATTTCCTATAAGTGAGAAAGAGACAATATCAATATGCTATTTAACCATTGACCAATTTAACTTGAACCCTGTCAAATATTATAAATTTAATATTTAATTACTTACTATTTATTATCGATGAATATGATTCAGTCCGCTTTATACATAGTTAGAATTTTAGCTGTTTTCCGAGATCACAAACAGAATAAATAGACGACATTATGATTGAATATTCACAATTTATAATTACATGACAGATGATACACTTCACTTCACGGATGTGTCAAAATGAAATGTAATTGAAATCAAAAGCAATAAGGAGTATGAGTATTGATGTCAAATCGAAGAAAATTACCTACAAAATACATTTTTTCAAGAATTTCAATAAAATAAGAATCACGTCTTCCATCAATTCTCTTAAACAATTTTTATGCAAAATTTGAAGTAGATTGGACCAAGGAATCAAGTTGTCCCATAGTAACTTTACCCCCCTTTTTCACTTCCTTAGAGTTCGAATTTCGAAAAATCCTTTCTTATCGGACGCTTACGTCATATAATAGGTCCACCTGCTAAGTTTCAGATTTTTACGATGAGCGGTTTAGGCTGTGCGTTGATTCTCAGTCAGTCAGTCAGTCAGTCAGGACAAAGCATTTTATATATATAGATTATTTTTATACAATAGTTTTATAAATATTCTTGGACGAATCACACAACGCCATCTAGTCTCAAACTAAGCAACTAAGCTAGTACTATGGGTACTAGATTGCTGGTAAATATACTTAAATACCCTTTTTTTTGTAAATAAATACTTGTTATACATACACCTGCACCAAGGCAAACAGACATGTTCATGCACACAAATGTTTGCCTTGCGCAGGATCCGAACCCACGGCCCTTGGGATAAAGTGACCATTGCTAGCCAGTCGACCACCGGGCCTGTAAGGAAAGAGTTTTATTATATTACTAGCTGTTGCCCGCGACTTCGTCCGCGTTTTCGTCGTTTTTCGTTTAAAAAAAAGTAGCCTTTATCCTTAGTCACGGTTCAGTGGTTTTGATGTAACAGTCAGATTAACTTTCGTATAGTAGGGAAATATAATATGTCAATCCACAATACTGTTGAAAAATATCGCAATACGGAACCGCACAATATTATTGCTGTGCCTGCGACTCCGTCAGCGTGTAACCACAGATTACTTAATAGTTACTAGTGTAACTCCCTGTGTGTTATTAAGGGCATAAAATAATTGCGGCCGACTGAGCCCGCCCCGCCGCGCCCGCCCGTGCGACGCATATATCAATCCCTGCTTCGAGAGACAGAGATGGGACACCGTGAACCCGGCGAATTTTTAACACCGTAAGCGCCAAAACACTTTTAGGCTTATTTAAATTCATTAATTGAGTTTTTAATATTTGTCTCTAAAATATCTAGAAAACATTAAAGTCTTTCTTTATATGAAGTTTAAAATTTCTATTATTTACCGTTTAAAAGTTACAAGAGTAAAAAATACTTCAGCGCAAAGCTTCCGGGTAAACTATGTTGAAAATTGACCCGTCTGGCATGTGAACATAAAGATTTCTAGAACTGCTAACCCGGGAAAGAGCGACGTACAACTGACCATGCGAGAAACAACTGACAACGAGATCTACTCCAGCACAGATATTATAATACTACTCCAGCAACACGAAAAGTCTGCCCTTGAGCCTTATTAATTGTCATTGCATAACACACCGATACTGGGAATTGCATTCTTTTAAATTGGAATGGAAAATTATTTGGTATTATGGGAATTCTGGGAATAAAGACGGTTTCTCCTGCACCGCAACCTGTTAAAATTTCAGCCTCGATTATATTTTGTTGCAACTGGGTTACTTTTAGAATAGTTCCATTGCAAAGTTGTGGTGGTTTTAAATTTTAGAGCACAATAATCGGAATGCCAATTTTTAAACAAATTTCATGAGAAGGAAGTCCTGGCATATTTAAAGAATTAAACAATTCTATCGGGTAATATTAGTGGCTTCTTATTCATCGACCATTCTATTTATTGAACTGTAAACTTTTCTTTCCGCCTGTATATTCGACAGTATTTTGTTATTAATCTCAGATGCCTGGTCATTGCGAGGAGTTAAAAAGATGTTTCGCATAGCCAAGAATTGTCCCTATCTATATATATAAAATGCTTTGTCCTGACTGACTGACTGACTGACTGACTGAGCATCAACGCACAGCCTAAACCGCTCATCGTAAAAATCTGAAACTTGGCAGGTGGAACTATTATAAGACGTAGGCGTCCGATAAGAAAGGATTTTTCGAAATTCGAACTCTAAGGGGGTAAAAAAGGGGGGTAAAGTTACTATGGGACAACTTGATTCCTTGGTCCAATCTACTTCAAATTTTGCATAAAAATTGTTTAAGAGAATTTATGGAAGATGTGATTCTTATTTTATTGAAATTCTTGAAAAAAATGTATTTTGTGGGTAATTTTCTTCGAGTTGATATCAATACTCATACTCCTTAGTGCTTTTGATTTCAATTACATTTCATTTTGACACATCCGTGAAGTGAAGTGTCATCTGTCATGTAATTATAAATTGTGAATATTCAATCATAATGTCGTCTATTTATTCTGTTTGTGATATCGGAAAAACAGCTAAAATTCTAACTATGTATAAAGCGGACTGAATCATATTCATCGATAAATAAATAGTAAGTAATTAAATATTAAATTTTATAATATTTGACAGGGTTCAAGTTAAATTGGTCAATGGTTAAATGGCATTCATATTGATATTGTCTCTTTCTCACTTATAGGAAATCTCATTACGTCGACTCGCTCTATTATTTCGTAGTGTTGTTGTAGGCTGAGGTAGGTATTGAATTTTTTTTACGGAAGTGGTTGGAAAACAAGCTCAGGAATATGGATCATTTGATACCGTCGACTATGGAGCACATAGATTCTAGGGTCCCTAACCCGTTGCCGACCTATAACAGGAAAAAACAGGATATAGCGAAAAATAGTTTAAGGAATGAGTTAGATTTTTTTTATACCACAAAGGTGACAAACAAGAATTTCGGATATTTCACTCTCCGAACGCAATGCATTGCTGCTTCACGTCAATATTCTGTATAAGGGTGGCTCTTCACCGGTCGGGCTAGCCTATTTCATAAACACCAAAGATTGTAATGACAAGTATAAAAATAGAAAAAATATATATCTAAACATATCACAATTTTTTGGGTGTGTTCTGAAAAGTGTGGTGTATGATGTAGGCAACCGATATGAAAGGATTTTTTGAAATTCCCACGGGAAAGCGGGATAAACGCACACGAAGTTGCGCGGGTTTCTCTAGTCTATATATATAAAATGCTTTGTCCTGACTGACTGACTGACTGACTGACTGAGAATCAACGCACAGCCTAAACCGCTCATCGCAAAAATCTGAAACTTGGCAGGTGAAACTATTATAAGACGTAGGCGTCCGATAAGAAAGGATTTTTCGAAATTCGAACTCTAAGGGGGTAAAAAAGGGGGGTAAAGTTACTATGGGACAACTTGATTCCTTGGTCCAATCTACTTCAAATTTTGCATAAAAATTGTTTAAGAGAATTGATGGAAGATGTGATTCTTATTTCATTGAAATTCTTGAAAAAAATGTATTTTTTTTTTTTTTTTATTTTATTACAAAGAGAAAGGTACAATATGGCTTAAAAACTATCTGCCAAACTGCATAACAGTTTGTCGGCAGTCGTTCCCGTGGATCTTAGGTACCCACATAAAAGCATTCTTGAGACTAAACCTATATTATACAACATAACATTATAGTATCGCTGAAAATCTTGTGCCAAGTGTAGTGTAACGGAGTATACAATAAAAACAAAAACAAAAACACATCACGTAGTACAAGTGTGGCAGCCAGCTTATTTTTTAACAGTCATGGACATAAAGATAAATAATGCTTCCTTAGCATGATTTTAAGACTTCGTTTGCTTTTAACATTCTTAAGTAGGTCATATGGTAGTTCGTTAATAAATACGGGTGTTAGCCATCGTCTTTCCCGCTTGCCGTAGTAATTATTTACCCTAGGGACAGCCAATCTGGGTCTTTTTGATGCCCGAGTTGGGTACGTATACTTCCTCTCCCGTTTATTTTCTAACTTAGCGTGCTGCTCAACTAAGATGGTAGTTTTAATTTTATTTTCTATAGGTAGAATATTACATATTTTAAAGAGTTTTTCATACTCGCCACGAAGTGATTTCTTGAGTTTATAGTCTATCAGCAATTTTAATAATCGGATTTGAAGCGATTTAATTTTATTTAGATGAACAGGAAAAGTAAGCCCATACGCACCCAACCCGTATGAGATTACTGCATCAGCCAGCGCATAATAAAGCATGTACATTATACTACCTGTAACAGCATGTTTTAAATTTTGTAATTTACTTAGTATTAACCGTAGTTTATTACATACTGATTCTATATGGAACTTCCAACAAAAATGGGTGTCTACTGTTAATCCAAGGTATTTATATGTCGAGACAGACTCGATATTTGCACATGTACAGTTTCTTTTATTTTGATGCAGGCAGTCGTAGGTATGTCCCTTAATTTGAATAGTTAAGGTCTTATTACTATTATAGGGAGACAATATAGGCATACATTTTGTCTTAGTCATATTCATAATGATCCCATTGTCATGTGTCCAACGAACTATGTTATCAAAATCCTCCTGCATTACTTTTTGAATTGTATTTTGGTTTGTGTCGGCATATATAATGCATGTATCATCGGCGTACATGTAAGCCTTGCACTTTTTAATAACGTTGGGCATGCTATTTACATGCATTATATATCCAACAGGACCATATACCGAGCCGGTGGGGACTCCAAACCTTATGTCGCCTGTCCCACTCTCTGTCTCACACACGCGTACCTTTAGCTGTCTGTTACTTAAATACGCTTTGAACCACTCACTCACTGGTCCCCTGATCCCGCATTCCTGCATGGACTGTAATAGGCCGTCGTGACCGAGTGTATCGAAGGCCTTTTTAAAGTCTATAAAAATAGCAAAGACTATTTTTTTTTCATTTAAAAAACTATTAACGTTATCAGAAAAATTGGCAAGGACCGTGGCGGTGCTCCTGTTCGGGCGAAAACCATGTTGTACATCGTTGATAATACTATTATTTTCCATGAAATCCGTTATCTGTCCTACTATGATTTTTTCCGTTATTTTATTTATCACATTTAATATCGCAATCGGTCTATAATTTGTGCACTCAGTATGAGGTCCATTTTTGTATATAGGCCTGATTATAGCTAACTTCAGCTGATTAGGATAAATACCCTTTTTAATAGTTAGATTTATAAAAAACGCAATAACGGGAGCAATTTTAGTTTTAATTTCTTTTAAATCTCTTGTTCTGATGCCATCCGATCCCGACGCCTTACCACAGTCCATGTTATCTATCACTCTTATTACTTGGTCATGCGACACTTTTTTAAACCGAAAACTCACATCCGCCTCCCTAACATATGACTTTCTTTCCAAGAACATCTCCTGACACCGATGTTGATTTTTAATACTCTCAATTTCTTTAGTAAATGTATCACAAAAGCTATTACATACTTCCGACTCAGTTGATGTTTTTAATAAATACCTTTCAATTACACTGTCTACTGATAATTTATTCTGCCCTAGCCAGTTATTTATATTGCTCCATATTTTTCGCATGTCCCCGTTACAGTTTAATAAAGATTTTTTTCGTTCATTATTCTTAGTACGATTTATAATTTTATTTGTGTAGTTTCTATGTTTGGTATACTCAAGCCTATAAATATTATTCTTTGGATGTGATTTCCACCTCCTAAATAACATATCTTTCTTCTTAATCATATTTTGCAGGTGAGTATCTACCCACAGTTGTGTATCCCGTTTATTATTACAAGTGCGTTGAAAAGTACATGTCTTGTATATATTCTGAAATATATTTACAATGTTGTTATAGATAACTATGGGATCGTCTAAGTTTAACATATCCGACCAATTAATAACGTTCAATTTTTTTGCTATTAATTTGTTGTTAAATAGTGTCTGCGAGACATTACAAGGTGTTTGCTTATCTAGGTCAATAGTAATTCCAATTATATAGTGGTCCGCTACCTTACTTGTGACAGTGTATGCGCTCACGGTACTTGCCCCGTGAGTACGCACAAACACATGGTCGATGCAGGACGCTGTTCGTTGCTCGGCGATCACACATTCACGCGTCACATCTCGTACACCACACTGCAATCCTAGTTCACATAAAGTATTCAAGTATCTGTTTGACGTTGCGTCTAGTTCCTGTTCTAATATATTGATGTTTGTGTCTCCAATTATAACTAAATGGTTCTTTTTGGGAAAGCTGTGCAATAAACCTTGCAATTCACAGATAAATCTTGTCTTACTTGTGTCGGGAGGTCTGTATATAACAATTATGTTCACATTAGTGTTGTTTATTTTTAGTTCGCCAGTTAATATCTCACAATGTGACATGATAGTGTTTTGTCGCATGAATGTAATTTCGCTCCTTACGTATAGTATAATCCCCCCGCCGCGTCTATTTTCCCTAGTCCATATATGCATATCGAAGCCTTGTATGTAATACCTATATACCTCTTCCCTTTTTAGGTTGACTTCCGTAAGACACATTATATCTAAATTATGTAGACATCCCTTAAACAATACTATCAGTTCATTAAAGTTTTTTCTCAGTGAGCATACATTTATATGTACAATTTGGAGCTGGATCGATTGTTTATTCACAAATTCATACCAAGTTTGTAGTTCAAAAAATTTCTGGTAGTCAATATCATTCAAATTATACTCAGGAATAAAATTAGATGCCATTCAGAAGTATGTTTATCAAATGTTCGACGTTTTGTGTAGCTATAGTAAATATAAAATATAATTTATTACTCCTTTTTCTTTTCAATAAAGTCTTGAATATCGCTTTCAAAATTAATCTGATATACTTTCTTTTCCTCTTCACTCTTTTTGATCAGTACTTTTCCATTCTGTATCCATATAAACTTATAAGAATCTTTTAATTTAGTCTTAGCAATCCAGAGTAGGTGTCGTGTATGGTGAGTTATATGTTCATTTATGTAAATACGGGTACTGTTTTTATTTTCAAAAACAGTATCGTTTGTAATTTCTGCTTTCTTGCATTTTAGCCAGCTAGCCCGGGCCTCTCGTGAACGCAAAGTGACTACCACGGGCCGTGGCGACCTACTGTTGTCGCCGGACATTCTCCATACCTTTTCAATATCTTCTGTCCGCAACGTCAATTCTTTTGCAATTTTTTGTACTGTCTCCATTAATTTTTCTCCTTCTCGCTTTTCTACATTTATAATCTCGATCTGCATCTCCAATTCTTTTTGTTCAATGCGCATTATTCGCTCTTCCAATGCCTTATTGCATTTTTCAAGATATATATTATTCTGTATAACGTCTTTTATTCTATTCTCCTGCTTCTTAACATCTTCTGTAATTTCCTTTCTGTCGCTCTCCAGTTTCGAACATTTCTCTCCTAGGTAATCCACGGCTTTTTCAATCTCAGCGTTCGTCTTTTTGACTTCATTTATTTGGTTTTTTATCTCGTACATATCAGCGTGAACACGCGAGAAGCGGACTTCCTGGTCCTCTCTCATCTTTGCTAGAAGTTGGTTCATTGCTGCCATTTGTTCGCTGACGGCGACGAGGTTCTTATTTATTTCTTCGGGGTCGAAGCATGATGTTTTTAGCCTTCTAGGCTCGTGAGCCTGGTTGGACTCGCTATCACTATCCTAATTCACGCGCTTTTTCTGGCGGTTGTTGACCCATTTCTCGATGGTCAGACGTTTGTCTTTCATCACTGCCACATTTGGGTCGGACCCATAAAAGCCTTTGTTTTTATCTGGTGAACGCTGCATTTTGCTTTGTTTACAAATAGGCCTAGATGCGCCTGCGATCCGCCGGCCCGGCCGCCGTGCTTGCTCAGTAGCGTAATAGATAATGAGTCACCGTTGATGGGCGGTCCTGTTAGGCCGTGGAGAGGGTGCCGGGGCGGAGTTAATTGCACTTGTATCGGTCACACGCAGTTATTGCAATAGGTTGATCTTCTTCCTACTTATAGCTTTGTCTTTGTCACTGATTTAACAAATTAGCACAGGCCGAATATGCGTCCGGCGCTCACGCGCGATCCACGAGAACTCCTTTGAGAACGAGAATTTTGTGGGTAATTTTCTTCGAGTTGATATCAATACTCATACTCCTTAGTCCTTTTGATTTCAAT
Organism: Endotricha flammealis; assembly: GCA_905163395.2. Classification (NCBI taxonomy): domain Eukaryota; kingdom Metazoa; phylum Arthropoda; class Insecta; order Lepidoptera; family Pyralidae; genus Endotricha; species Endotricha flammealis. The sequence goes on along the minus strand of LR990862.1, from coordinate 15,177,268 downwards.
TACATTTCATTTTGACACATCCGTGAAGTGAAGTGTATCATCTGTCATGTAATTATAAATTGTGAATATTCAATCATAATGTCGTCTATTTATTCTGTTTGTGATATCGGAAAAACAGCTAAAATTCTAACTATGTATAAAGCGGACTGAATCATATTCATCGATAATAAATACATAGTAAGTAATTAAATATTAAATTTTATAATATTTGACAGGGTTCAAGTTAAATTGGTCAATGGTTAAATGGCATACATATTGATATTGTCTCTTTCTCACTTATAGGAAATCTCATTACGTCGACTCGCTCTATTATTTCGTAGTGTTGTTGTAGGCTATGAGGTTATACGTATTGAATTACCGATATACTTATACATGTTTTTACGGAAGTGGTTGGAAAATAAGCTCAGGAATATGGATCATTTGATATTAGGTGATTACCGTCGACTATGTAGCACATAGATTCTAGGGTCCCTAACCCATTGCCGACCTATATCAGCAAAAAACAGGATATAGCGGGAAATAGTATAAGGAATGAGTTAGATTTTTTTATACCACAAAGGTGACAAACAAGAATATCGGATATTTCACTCCCCGAACGAAACGCATTGCTGCTTCACGTCAAAATTCTGTAAAAGGGTGGCTCTTCACCGGTCGGGCTAGCCTATTTCATAAACGCCCACTCCAAAGATTGTAATGAGAAGTATAAAAATAGAAAAAAAATATCTATACATAATAATATGACAATTTTTTGGGTGTGATCTGAAAAGTGTGGTGTATGATGTAGGCAACCGATATGAAAGGATTTTTTGAAATTCCCACGGGAAAGGATATACGCACACGAAGTTGCGCGGGTTTCTCTAGTTTAATATATTTGTTATGTCACCGTACACCGTACCGACGATAATACAACATAACTCAGGCGTCAGAATAAGTTTTCCTTGATGTAGTTGTGGATAGGTACCTTCACCAATCTTTAATAATGTATCAGAAAATTGACGATCATCCGGGTTATCTTCTCACTCAATGCACCGATTGTATATCACGCCACAAATAAGAGCTTTTCTGGCAAGCGTGTTTTTGTGAGTCAACCATAAAAGATAGACATATGCTGTCGTGGGATATTTTTTATATAATTTTAAGGAGAACATTTCCGTCATACATGATTTCTGTGTAGCTTTAACCATTACGGCTGCACACGCGACGGAAGCTTAAAAAATGGAGTAACTTCTCCCGTTTTCCCAACACTTCCCTTCACTGCTCTGCTCCTATTGATCGTAGCATGATGAAAAGTATACTATAACCTATATTGAATAGATAGTCAATCGGATTATTAAGCATTTTTTTTTCTGAACCTATTAAAATCTGGTAGTTCAGTGCACGAGCGCAGGTACAGCCGCCCCTGATCCTATTAATATTATAAAGGCGAAAGTTATGTGTATGTTTGTTACTTCTTTACGCTCAAATGGTTGAGCCAATATTTATGATATTTGGTATGTAGGTAGCTTGAATGAACACATAGGGTACTTTTATCCCGAAAAGCACGTGATACACGTAGGGTTTCATCAAAAATATGATATAAATAAATAGGTACACGCAATTCTTTTAAAACTATGTGTATGTAAATGTCAAGGAACTTAGTAAAATGTAAAGTTCCTGCAGATTTTTAACCTGACTCTCGAGTTCCTGTGTTGTGGTGCTCTTTGTGAAATTTTCCAGATTTTCTTTGAACAAGAGACATTATTGCCATAATTACAAATTCAATATTGTTGAGTTCTTTTTTTTTCATTTTACATTTTCATTTTTTGATTTTATAAATTCATTTTATACGACAAAATCGTTATGTCTAGAAAATAATCTTAAGTAATAAAATGTTAAATATAAATCTGAGTGAAATCCACAATAATTTCTAGATTCCATTGCCAACAATGCAAAACGAATATTATTATGCGAGCTTTCATCTTAATTTATAGCAACACTTGTCATGTACCTGTCCGTCCAGGCTGTCCTGTCATCGTTGTTATGTCAAAAGTAGTCAAACTAAATCGCAATATATACCTAGTACCTACTAACTTTTTGCCCATGTCTACAAAAATAGTGAAGATAACATGCGAACCATGTCGATTGCGACACAAGCCTTGATTAGCGCTATTGTATCCCGATAGTATTAAGAACCGCACGCGTGGCCGGCGAAATGTATTGTTTGCAATGGCTTATCCCCGTGCTGTTGATACCAAAGCCTGCGAACCCGGCGCTCGTCAATACACACGTAATGTTCATGGTGTTATATCTAATAGGATTTTTTCTAGAAAGGAAACCGTGTACTGTGTGCAGTGTAGTCTTCCTCGCTGCAGTGACACTAATTTGTTATAGCGGCATCGGAAATTGTTTATTTTGGGGCAGCCAGTGCGACAGTGACAAATATGAGACCTAAACCCCCACGCAAGCCTTCCAGAGAAACCTACCAAAGTGCTCAAAGTGCAATCAAGTGTTCCTGGCGCCGTGTGAAAAGGCGGGAAATTCGATTCGATGACGATCTACCCCGCTCGCGTCAACTCCAATCCATTGTGACAACATTCTAAATAACACATGTTATATGAAATTTTGTAAATAATGTAAATTTCATTGTTTACCGACCATTTAATCGTTATAAACAGCTTGAGTACAAGTGACCGGCCGATCTGTACTTAGTATCTCATTGTTATGTTGATTGCAACTGTTATGGTGATAATTAATTAATGTACAGTTATTGTTAGAATATTATTATAATGTGAAATACATCTGGGAATACATTTTGTAGTCTTCATTATCAGAATATTTTTTAATACAATGTTAAAATTTAGTTGAACAATTCATTTCTATCGGGTCAAGCCCACCACACATTCCCACTGTTGTGTCTCCTGGGTATACCAAGATCTACAATGGCAACCTCAGATTGGCAATAAGCAATTAATGTTCTTGACATCCCGGGCAGAAAGAAACTACCTACAGCTGTCTTAGAATTTACTATGAATTTAATCAGAAAGAAATTTGATGGAAAGGAACATTAATCAATGAAATCTATTATGTGATTTAAATTGAAAACTTATTTCTCTCTAGGTTTCTATGTATTTTAAAATATGTAACTGTATTCATATGCAACTTGTAAAATCTGGATCCCTATGAAAATATTGGATGCCTATGACGCCTACATCCTACAAACAACACATGCTCCAAATTTCAGGTCTCGACAATCAGCAGTTTAGGCTGTTGATCAAACACCCAATTACGAGGTACTTTTTTTTTAAATTGTTGCTTATTTACAATAATAATACATATTTTATTTATCTGCTCATACGATACTTAAAAGTAAGGAAAACAAAAACAGAGCCATTAAAACGGTGCATTTATTTTTAAAACTATTATAATCATTATTATTATTATAAATGAGAAAGTTTGTTTGTTATTCCTTCACGGCTTGACTAAGCAGCAGACCATTATGAAAATTTGTAAGATGTACAAAGCCCAACATAGGCTAATTTTTACGCGGGCGAAGCCGCGAGTCACAGCTAACAATAAATTGACATAATAACGTTATGTGTAATGGTCTGTGATATTTCACAATGGAAATTAACTATGTATTACCAAATAAAAAAATATTACATAACATTTATACAATCCTCAATTTGATAATCTAGGTACAATCCTATCAATGATTATAATGTTTATTATCATAATTAAACAAAGATACCATCACATTGTTTTAGCAATGGATTGTGTGATAATCGTAATTTGACGAGCCAATGATGGTCGATAGCGAAATCCAGAAATCCCTGTACTTTTTTCTATTTTTGGAGGCTTTTAGACATAATGTCAGTCTCATAGGAAAGTTCGTTCGACAAAATACTGATGTCCCTCATTGCATAGATATACAATTTCTTTGCATCACCCGAAAGTTTCTAATGTCACGTAACTCTAATGGGCGCTCCACACCTGGGGACGCACTGGATCGACTTTGTCCACCGAAGCGGAGCGAGACTGCTTGTATGCAATCCTATTGTTTAATATTTCTCCGTTACTTCGCACTGGTGGTAGCATCTTATGGGTTAATAGTGTGATACACATGAATAGATGGGTAGAAATAATAATAATTTATACCATATAAAATTATGTTATAACGAACGTTAAATTCGTTTATTGAAATAGGTATTCGAATCAAAGAGCCATTTATAGTACCTAACTTATAAGTACCCCCATTGTATAAAATCATCCACAATTCCTTGAAGTCTAGACCTGACTGTCTCACTGGGATTGAACTGTAGGTCTGCCAAAGATGTTTGCGTCACATCAGGTATCTGCCCTTCATCTGCCAAAGTTATAGGTAGACACCAAAACGTAAACATAAGACCGTAGTCCAACCTCTCCTTATAAACCTTTTCAAATTCTTTCCTAGAAAAATATTTGTCAACGTCCATATTGAAATATTTTAAGAAGTTTGTTATAGTATTATGATATACGTCTTTTATTTCATCAAGATGGTTTTTCCTAAACTCTTGGTCTGTAGAACTGAAGATGTAGTACAGAAAGTCTATTATTGGACAGCCATAGAACATTATCTGGTAGTCTATGGGTATAAGATCCTTAATTTCGCCATTCTGTAAACAAAGAACAACATTGTTAGAGCAGGAATACTTTCCACAATGATTTTTAGTTATCAAAAAAATGTTATATTTCATACTTAATTTAAAACTTGGGTCTTCGAAAATCTGTACGGGTTGTGCCTGTTTAATTATAAGTGATCGCATAGAAATATTAGGGAAACCAAACCAACCCGCACAGATTTGTAGTACCTACCGGTACCAGAAGCCGGAAACCCATTTCTTTATGTAAGCACCCTAAGTACGTAGGTAAAAGTTATAGCGCGTTTATAGGCTCCATCCAAGAGACACGACTCTCAAGAAATTAAACTGCCTGTTTCAGAAACGCTTTTAATTGTTAATGACACAAAAAAGAAAAAAGAGAGGTTGAGATTTAATGTGGAATTAAAATGGGTTTTAGAAACTGGTTTTAAGGCAGTTGACGGTGATAGACATGCTTACCTCATACTTCACCATGATGTTGTTGGGTCTATAGTCTCCATGACAGAGGCATCTTACTGATGCAGGATCTTCAGCGTAGTGTTTATATTTCGGGAAACTGGTTGGAATAAACTTCCTCAATTTCTCTTTTCCAATAGGATCAAGACACTTCGAAGCTAACATAGAAACATTATTTATAAACGAGTTAAATGATTCTGTATTGTAATAAAATGGTTGTTCTAAAGTTTTTATCTTTTCAACCAAATAATCAGGTTTCTTTTCTTGTATTACAAATGAAAGCGCGTGGTACTTTGCTAACTGCTCCATAGATTTCTCTGTAAACTTGAGAGGAGCTACTTCCAATCGATTGATCATTCCATAACCACGTTTCGCTAGATTCTCCATAATAATGTGTTCAGAATTGCTCTTCCCATAACCCCTTGCAGCATAATATCTATCTTCCATAGGAACATTATATTCTTCTTGTATTTTATTAAAAACGTTATTGAGCTCGTTATAAAAATATGCTTCCTTTTCGAACGACCTCGGAATATCGTAAATAGATTCCGCACTTGATGTTAAACTTTTAACAAAAATGTTAATTTCTTTCTCGTCCTGGGAAGTATTCTTTACGTTCACCTCATGTAATACTCCAATGAAACTACCACCGTTTGTCGATTGTAATTTAACATCAATATCATAACTTGTATATCCCTCAGTATCAGCAATAATTTGTAAAGACTTGAGCAGTTTTGGGGAAATTTCGTCGCCCGTAACAGTTGCGGATTTATTTACCTGTAAGTAATAATTAGTAATAAACAAATAAATATTAGGTTTGCTTACAATCTAGCGAAACCCGCGCAACTTCATTTGCGTCAATCCGGTTTCCCGTGGGAATTACAGAAAATCCTTTCTTATCGACGCCTACGCCAAACAAAGAACACGGCCTCCAAGATTCATTAGGTCTTTACGATCAGCGGTTTAGGCTGTGAGTTGTTTAATCATTCATTCAAGCTACCACAAATTACAGTAGTACTACCCACACTGACTGATAGTAGTTTCATACAAACTTCGCGCGATTTATTTATACCTAGTTGTAACATTCTCTCATACTGATTGTACTTCAAAGTGTGGTCGCAATTGCACCACTTACGATCAATTACACCCAGCCGATGCACCTAGCAATGTATTTCAAATATATTACTCTTAATAGGTAGCTTTAATAGGAAAAAGCTCCAATTTTTTTTTAAACCACTTAAGGTATCAAAATATATTCCCCAAAAAAAATTGTAAACAAAAAAAACAACATTGCACCACTTACGAAATGGAGCATAAAAAAACACATACAACAGAAAATTTTACTAAGTAAAATTAACTTTTATTTATTAAACCAAAACTACGTTAGTAGGTACTATATTATGAATTCTGTGCCAAAACATTAAAATTACAGTTGAGTAAGTAATTACTTAATAAAAAAATTAAACAAGTTACAGTAGGTAACAACCAGTTTCTGAAACGCATCTATTATAATCTCAAGCTATCTCTTTTTTATTCTTTACTTTGACAGTGACAGACAGCTTTAATGTAATGTGTCATTAACTTTAAAAATGCGTTTTAGAAACTGGCTGTAAGACAAGAAAAATAGAATCTTTGGTACATAATCTACAGTCCGCAACAGAAGTAGAATAATACTTTACCACCATTTCAAAACCAACTATCGCTATTAGAGACAGATTCCTTTGGATTGACGTGGTCCTAATATTTATGCTAGGTACTTCTTTTGCTGAGCGTACCAACAACATCTCAACTGTATGAATCTCAATCTGTATGAACATAAATAAAAAATTTAACTACTTACGGTATCCATTACAAAACTTTCAACAAAAGCCGGTAACTTTGGAGAAATATTTTTTTTTTAAATGTTACAACTATTTATATATACTTAGTTCTTATCTTTTATTCTACGTAAGTATTAGATAAATGTAGCACTAACACAACTCACGATCTAATACATCAACCACAGATTGGAGTGCTATTGAAGCCGAATACCTATATTTATATAGGTTACTTTTATCAGGTACAATGATATTACTATTTGTAAGGGAACAGATAGGTTGTTTACCAACACACTAGCTTCACAATAAAATTATAATGTTCACAGTTCACACACACTAAAGTGAATGCGAAAATAGTGGGGACAGGATTTCATCAAGAGAGATAGATAGAGACAAGTATATTCCGAAAAGTTTTTTGTTGTAATTAAACAAAGTTGTAACTTCGTGAATCACAAGCCCTTTATTAAACAGGTACTTAATTATTATTTTACTCTTTGCTTAAATGTATAATACTGGTATCCGTGCTCGGTAAACACAAATGGCCAAAAAGAGGCCAACTTATCATCATTAATAATACCATGCATGCTTTGAGCACTGATATGATAATTTTGTACTCTGTGGCCAAAATTTATATTCTAGTTCTTTTTTTTTACACTGGCAATGACTAAGTATATTCATTTTAATAATTATTTTAACCATTATCGCTTATTTGACAGTTAAAAGCACACATCCTTGAATTTTTGAGCTGAAACCGTTTCGCTACTGGACTAAAGGTTTCCTTTTCCATGCAATCCTATCCTGCTTCCTATTTCCAGTTTCCTTCCTTCATAGATAGGCAAAGCTTTCATGACTCTTGAAGTTATGGATGCACAATATGAAAACATCACTTTTCGAATGTCATTTGGCCGACGGTCGATTCCTCGAAGTCATTAGCTCGAGTGTTCGAATCGCCGAAACTCCATATCATCGATGTACCACAACTTCGACTAGCCATTAGTTCGACGTCCGTTTCACCAAAAAGCCATTGCAACGATAGTCCTATAATTCGAATGCTCGAAGTGCTAATATTTCCATAGTTAATGGTCATACCCACCGGACCAAAATGTATGCGACAGCAGTTTTTTTTTACTATGATCCCCATAGTAAGTAGTAGGTTATGCGTACTAGGAGTAACACGTTGTTGTACAGAAGAGTAAAAAAAGGAAGGAATGTTATAAAAATGGAATAAAAAGACAAACCAGCAGGGTTTAATCAACGTAACATTTATTATCAATAATCAACAATAGTCATATTTTTAATAATAAAAATATTCTAAGCACTAACTTCAAATGTAAATTAGGTGAAAAATAGAGATGATTAAAAAACTGCTGTCTCATACATTTTGGTCCGGTAGGTATGGAAATATTAGCACTTCGAGCATTCGGATTATAGGACTATCGTTGCAATGGCTTTTCGGTGAAACGGACGTCGAACTAATGGCTAGTCGAAATTGTGGTACATCGATGATATGGAGTTTCGGCGATTCGAACACTCGAGCTAATGACTTCGGAGAATCGGCCGTCGGCCACATGACATTCGAAATCAAGTAGTAAACCCCTGTATCCTATAGACGCTGGCAATACCGGGGGTATCACTCACGCGTTGCCACCCCCCCCCCCCCCCCCTCTCTAATATAATTAGGTTTCTAGGTATCCCACTACTAAGTGAAAGCTATTATCCCTCCTCATGATCCCTCCTTATAAATAAAAATACAATTTTTGGTTACAATTATTTATTGAGTTGAAAGTAGCTGTTCCCTGATGGTCATCTTTGACGGTTTCTTAAGATGTTAAATTAAAACATTACAATAATAATATGGTTACATAGTGCGCCTTAACCTAAGTAGATAATGAAGCAACACCTGGAACAAAAAACAAATTCATTTAAATAATCATCAAGCAGTTATCAAAATTGAGGATGTATCCTGCCTGAGAGCCAATAAAATTATGAGATGATAATATAATTGTTTTAAAAATCTCGACTTAGTTTATCGGAAATTGTATTCAATTTATAAAACTAGATAATATGACAGTGTGTTGGTCGTAGACCTACCTTGGGCACCGGAGGTCGCAATCAATTTCTGTTTGGATTAATTTATGACATTTATATTTGTTCTAGAGTCTGTATGTTTTCTATATATTATAAGTATACAATAACAACAATATATCTTTTGTTAGGTACCCGTAATACAAGCACGTTAAAAGTTTAATATTTTCTTCTATATGTGCAATGTATCAACTGAACAGAATAACATTGAGAAATACATTAGAAAAGATTTACACTTATGAAATACAATTTCAAACACTGTCCTATCCTCTTATTCAATTGAATTCTGTCATTAAAATTATTGCCCATAAAGTTTTGTTTATCTTACAAATTAACTTACAATCGAATCAGAAGCTTGTTTATCGGTCTTGGCAACTTTAGCATCGATTCACAAGGATACTCTTAGGATAAAAAGTCTAAAATAGCAAACGAGGTTCCCTAAGGCGACTCTCTAGCCGGTCCTTGCCCTTGTACGATACTTTTCAAGGTGCAAAACACATAACCTAAAAATAACAAATGTTTTACTTATTTTTAAAATTTTATTAGAAGAAATAATCCCAAAAATTATTTTACCGCTTATCTTAGTCTCCTGGCTTCACGCTCGGATTCGAGGAGTGTTAGAATGTCGCCGTCACGCACTGGGCCCTTCACGTTCCTGATGATTTGACGGCTGGTCTCCCCGATGAACTCAACTTTGACCTGGGTACACTGGCCCTGGGAACCTGTACGGCCCAGAACCTTGACCACGCGAGCGAGAACATTAGGTTTATCCATTTTGGCTTGGTTATCGAGCGAAAACCGAAAAAATACACGTGCACTGCAGCTAGCGTGTACAGAAAAGAGTTTGACAGTTTAGTGATGTTCTCAGATGATAAAATGTTAAATCAATAATTTCCTAAAATCGATATTTTGTTTTTAAAAAAGAGGATTTTCACAAAAATTACAACATAAAGTTCTATTTTAAAAGTAATTTTAAAATTAAAATTATTACATACAAATTTTCTAAAAAAAAAGTCGTGCAAGAAGTTGGAGTAAAATTTTGATTCATTGTTTATAATCTGTCCAGTTTGTGTCACCATATTTATTTTCATTTTGTTTTCTTTGTAATTTTAAATATTATTAATTAGACTTGAGGCTTTTGTTTGTAAATTTCTCGATTTAGTTTATTAGATATAATTTCGATTTATGACGATTAATACGTCACTTCAAAGAGCATAATCCTTGGTGTTACTATAGTAAAAATAATTACTAAAAGGCAAAGTGGAATTTTAAATATGGTAACACAGAATATTAAGCTATCTTCTCTCTTTTTCCTGTGTACCCTTGGCACATGAGTAAATAAACTGACGGACTGTCCTCAAAGCGCTCGTCACGTACACATGCTTGTGTGCGTGTCCTCGGCGCGCGCTATTGTATGGAGTGCAGTCTCTGTTCCGTCAGTTTATTTACTCATGTGCCCTTGGCTCTTTCCTTGATGGTAGGTATCCTCATTCATGCTTTTCTTCAAGAGACCAGATTATGTCTTATTTTTCTCTCTGCCAGATATTAATACTGGCCAGTCTGCCACTGGTTCCATATAAATGGATCTTCATGTTACAACTTCAGAACTTTTATTTTACTTATATTTTTAAATTATCTTGGGACAGGATTTATCTAAATAAAGTAGTATATAAAAATGTAACATTTTATTAAATAATGTCTTATTATCGCACACGTTGTTACAAAGCTCTCAACACTGTTTGTTCCATAATTTACTCTCACCACTCACTTAGCATCTATGAACCAGTCTGTACACACTCTTAACAAATATAAGGATAGATTTAGGCTTTTATTGCACTAAATGTTAATGGCAAAGTATGTAAAAATCTCAGTCAAATTTTATAACAATTTATAGGTGTATCGATTTAAAAATATACCTCCAACCTATCCTTATTTTAGTTAAGTTACACGCACTCACGACGCGTAGCACTTGGCGAATGTGCTCGTGTTTTCAGCATTTACACTATATATTACTATAATTAGTCGTCGCCCGCTGATCTCTTAGCTTTCCTCATACGCGGCGACTGTTTGGGTGTTTTGGGAGATTTTTCTGTGAACAAGCAAAGAACATTTTGTATTTTAAACATGCCATTATTCAGATTTTATACTTTCAAAATAACTTTATTATTTTTAAAAATATATTTATTTGTACTAATAACAATATTCGCAGCCCCTATAGTTAAGAGGAAGTGCCAAACAGCTGTTTTTTTTCTGGTAGGAAACTTCCCATTCCTTTCAACAATTTCTCCTTTTATTGTATGTACTGACTATGTTATTTTGTGTTGGGTGCTATATGTTTACTATACATAATATATATTAAGCATGTTATGTTCACCTTTAATTAATTGTGCATTAAGATAATAATATTAAACATGTATTAGATAAGTATTAGTTGGTGATCTATAATAAAAAAATAATTAAAAAAAAAAAACATGAAAAAAACAATTGGTTGATACCGAATTATTTTCTTTGTTGCCAACATTATGTCTAAAACTACGAGTTAGGAATTATACTTACTAAGCTGATTAACGACTTCTTTCGGCAGCCAATCATAATCTACGTCGTTAGCTGTTCCGGTTTCTAGTGGTTTAGGAGCAGACCGGGGCGCGCGGCGGCGAGCCAATGATGATAGGGCTTGCTGGCCCAGCACGAGTGCCAACACGCACGCCGCACCCAAGAACACATATAGGAAGAACGTCTCTCCATCTAAACCTTCTGATACTTCTACAATGTTCACTGTTTGATTGTAGACAGCTTCCTGTAAGAAAATAAAATATTAAAATTGATAAAAATCTGTCACCTCCGCCGGGACACCGACATTTGCTGTCATTTAAAAATTTGCAACATGCTGGAGAAAGGGATAATATAAGCTGAAGATTTCGTTAGTGTTAATACCCTGTACACATGTACGCGCGTTGGCATCGCGTTTCGTACTACATTGAGCTCTTTGTATATTAAGACCTCATGTTGAAATGATTGCAACTCTGCAATGGATGAATGATGATGAACGTTGAAATAACACACGGCGAAACTAACGAATTGTACTAACTAATACCAGTATCTACCAATCAGATCCAGAATCGGATTTATTTACTCATTAATAAGGCATATTATTTTGTTAATGAATACCTAGGTGATCATCTGTATATACAAATGAATTGATCAAATTATATACAAATGAATAAAGGACATTTAATATTATTTAAGTAATTATAAAGTAAATTTTTTTATAATTTTGAATTGTTAATTAATTTTGAATTTTGTCTTTGATTTTTTTATTTTGAATTCTTTAAATTATGTGATAGATTTTTGTATGCCTCTTAAGGCGGGACATAGAGAAACCCCTATTGTTTGTTAACATCCCTTCACGAAATAAATGAATTGAATTGAATTGAGATTATAAATAACTTTGTATTTATTTCAGAGTTCAAAAATGAAGCAAGATCATACTGATACTGATTACATCATACTGTTGACAAACAATTTAAGCAAGTGATAGCTGGTATGTCTAGTATTTAGTATGGTGGCCTCGAAGATAGGAGGACCATTTTAGAAAAAAATCGCTTGCACATCTTGTAAGCGGATCTTTTGTCAGCTCCGTCCTTTTCTTTGTTACCAAACAGGGTTTTTGTTTATTAGAGCCACATGTGTCTACTAGGATGTTGGATGTTGCTACCAAAAATCATCCTATAGATGGTCCTGCTATCCTCGAGGCGACTGTACATGTCTAACTTTTGAAGACATTAAAAACGTAAAATTACCTGGTAAAAGTTTCCACTGGCGTCTCTGTAGTTCAACTGGATGTTCAAACCGAAAGGTCTTCCCGCAAATGCCTCATTAGGAACGAAAGAGTAAGCGAAAGTGGCCTCCTGTTTGGGTTTCACCTCCCGATTGTAAGGCAAAGCTGTGAAGTTTTGGATGTAGTAAGTATAGTCCATTGGGTAACGGAATGAAGCCTCCATCGAGTCTACAGTGTAGTCTTCAGAACCCTTGTTGACGAAGCCCACAAGGAATTCAACTGGGAAGCCTGCTTGAAGATCTGGGAAAGATGAAATTATAAATTAATATTATTATAAAGTGTAAAGTGGCGTGAGTTAAGGGAGGCCTACATCTAACAGTGGGTGAATGTGGGCTAAAAAAAATAATATTTTGAATTTAAGTTAGTTTGTGTAACATAATAAAATATTTCAAAAAATATTTCAGTGTATGTAAGTAACAAAAAGGCTATGTCCTGTCCAGGAGTAAATGTCTAGGATTATCTACTACATTTCTTGTGGCTGAGATGATGAGGTTAAAAAAATATTTTTTAAAGGTAATAATGGTAGTAAACAAGTCAGTTATGTAGAGAACCATTAAACTTTCATGTCATAAACAGCTGTATGTACGAAGCTGTTGAAGTTTTTACAGTAACTTGTAGTGTGAGACTTTTTGTTGTATTAATTAACCCAGTAAAATACTATGAATACTTTTCTGTGTGGTATCAGAATATTGTGATTGGTTCTATAATTTCTTGAGATTTGATCAATAACAAATTATGTAACTATATACAATTAGTCTTCCATTAGTAATTTCTGTCATTATCAAACGAAATGATTATGCTACAAAGTAGTTATTGCATTTGCGGACAATAAACAAATAGCTCGAAAGAAATAAATCAATACAAAAAATAATCTATGATAAATTCCGTTCCAGTATACTTAGCACAATTTTTTCAGTGAAATTCGATGATGATGTTTGAGCTAGTTTGGCATATGCAGCGAGTAGGTATCCAATAGATGTAATATGTTTGTCATTTTCTTGGAAAACCAACCAAAATAGAGGTTTTAAAATAAGTGAGCAATTATATATATATACAAAATACCAACACATTTAGACAAAGCCAATGGATTTGAAGGCGTCTCTATTCAAAAGGGATGCATACTTGATGGTCATACCTATTCTGGTAACATAATATTGTGTGCTTTAATGCAATAAAGTGATTTGTAAATTGATTCATGTCTATTTTATATCAATTTATATTTTAAATCAGACGATTGTTTGGAGCTTTTGTGTAAAGTGTAGTGGAATGGAATTTAGCTTTCCTTTCTTCATGAGATTCTTTCTGAATACTAAACTTTATTTTTTATTATAACTTTGTATTTACCATTTTTACTGTCACACATTGCCAGAATAAAGACTGAGTCCTATAGCATTGGCAGGCAGGCAGAATATATTGTATGACATTATCATAACAAAAAATTTAAAAGAAACTTAATAAAATCCTTACCAAATGCATTGTCACCATAGTTAGTAATTGGTTTCGTGAACAAGATCGTTGTGTCTACATCTTGAGAGGACTTCACTACAGAGTCATCATCATCACCGAGCGCATCTTCTCCCACAACGGGATTGTCTTCTTCTATGTCCACTACATCATCTAGTTCGTCTTCTTCTGCTCTCGCTAAGATGTTAGCTGAAATTTACAATAATTTATATTACATATGTATAATTTATTTATTTTTCTTTATTGCATGATTGAGAGTACAATTTGCGATGAGATACAATCTACTGGTAAAGAATCCTTTACCAGTTGTTCATATACATTTCAGTTCCATCTGATTAAAGTGTCCACTCGCTTTATTTAATCGTAATATACATTTTTAAACAGATAGAACTGTTCAACAATGGTATCCCTTAAAGCTGATTTGGTTGGATAGAGATTGGATTGGATTTGGTAGATTATTCAACCTATTTAGGTCATAATAAGTCCAGACATATTTTTTCTATGTCATTAATGAGAAGAATAAGTACCTAAGAAGATTTATTGCACACATGGTAATGTTGAGTCACCATATAAGCAGTCACCTGGATACCTGGATAATGTCTACCTGGGTTATGGGTACAGGTAGACTTTCCACATCAATTCCAATATTACATATTGTATTATACAGAATGGACTCTAGAAACATTTTATTGATAAGCTTGATTAAAAGTAGTAAAACCCATTAATCACAAAGTAAAGTAACTTAAATGAAATTTGGTTAACCAAGGTTATAAATAACATTCATAAACAAAATCTAATTCCAAAAATAGGTTATAGTTAAGTAATTAAAATAGAAGGAGTATACAACAGCCCGAAACTATTTTCATTGAAACTTTCCCATAAAAACTTATAAGACAATCTTGCCACGTACATAACCGGGGCACTTTCTTTTAATATAGTATCATATTTTATTAAAACTTACCGTTTTGGAAGCACAGGAGCGCGGCGGGGAGCACCAACAGTGTTAGATATAACAATTTCATTTTGATTTATGAATTAATACTAATAGGTTTTACTTTATAAAACGACGGCTACAAACAGATTGGTTTAGACACCGTTCACTTTCGTGTAACAAACGGCCCAAGCCGCGACGAACCCGAGGCAAAATGCCAATTTTCTTTCCAACTCGATTGACGTGGAGTATTTTGTCACTGGTGGCGTTTTGTTTCACGCAGAAATCATAAAAATAAAATGTTTTGTAATAATTTTAATTCCTGATATTTATGATTATTTTTAGAAAATATGATGTTTGCTTACAATAGTAGTTTAAAAACGTGAAATTAATATAGTGACAGAAAAAAACATAGTCGAATTAAGTAAAAAAAAAATAAACGCCATCTTTTGATCAATCTGCGAAATATACAAAATACGTTGTGATGTGAGTTTGTGAGTGTTGCTATTTTTCAGGCTAGTAATACCCCAAATAATATGGGAAAATACACTATTTTATTAAAACCGGTCTAAACAGGCGTACATAATTTATATTTCATGAAATTTTGGGTGTATATAATTAATTGGGTATAAGTAAATATAACGCCGGGTAAGAACTCTTTGAAGTTTCATAGAAACAGCTTCTAAAAGAAATATACGAAATTGAACCGTTAATGTCTGAACTGTCGCCAGACGTAGCATCGTGTAATTCGTGTATATTATATCCTGAAACGCATAGACATGTTATTTTTTTATTACAGAAGAGGACAAGCTCGCGGTTCATTTGATAGCAAAGCAATCATTGTAAGTACAGTCAAGAGCACGTCGACCTTCACATATCGGACTTTGTACCCAAAGAGGATATTTGCATGCATGCAGACGTAAAAACAAAAGTGATACAAACATTGTTTGTAATGAATTTCTTTATAAAACGATAATGTGCAAGTTAATGATTACAAGAATCCCATTAAAATTTATCTTAGTTTTTTTTTTACTACGTATCCACATTAAAAGCATGTCTTGTTTCATTTATTTACGCAAGAGATTATTATTATGTAGAGATAACACACATAGATACAATCATATAGTTATTTATAATGCAAATACATTCGAGGTCAACAGTCACAATCACAACTTTAATTCAAATCACATTGATTATAAAACATTAAACAAAACAGTCGCATTGGGTTTCTCTAGAAGAATAACCGTCATGTCTCTGAAAGGTCCTTCTTTTATGACACAACATTTTATTTACATTATGAGAATACAAAGATTTATATTTTTCAAACTTAATTATTATTTTTGTAATTGTTTTTAATGTGATTTACAGCAACGAAACACTGTCTTAACACAGCCGTCAGGCGTTACAGCACTAAAACCAATCTAAAAGTATCATCATGTGATTTTGCTCCAAAACAATACACAGTGAGTATGTTCATAATTCTATTATTAGTATTTATGAATTATCAGTATTTAGTCTACTACTACGATTATACAATCTACCGTCTATTGCATATTTACAGCACAGCACATTTTAATGCAGTCCAATTCAAATCGTTAAGAATTTAATGGCAAGAATTTTTTCTATTAATTATTTGCTGCACCTCATTGAATAACACCTGCATCAACAATATTATTTTAGGGCCCTGCCTATCAAAAGACTGACCAATTAAAACAGAGCCATATGCCACCAGCGCAACCGAACTGGTACAAGAAGCCTGTTTTAATGCACCAAGGGCGCATGCAGTACTTATATGATCATGTAGGACGTAAATACCTCGATTTATTTGCTGGAATTGTTACCGTTTCCGTGGGACATTGTCATCCGTAAGTTTTTTTAATGTCATACACTAGGCAAACAAGCAAGCGGGCCACCTGATGGAAAGCGGTCACCGCCGCCTATGGACATCAGTAACACCAGGGGCGCTACCAATGCGTTGTCCACCAATTAGGTTGGAGGAAAGTAAGGAGGAAGGGAAGGAAAAGAAGGAGGGCAAAGAGGGGATAGGGAAAGAATTGGGCTTCCGGATCTCTCACTTACCGAACGAAACGCATTGCTGCTTCACGTCGATAAATAATTGCTCTACCACTCCAGAAAGTTAATATCTCGGCTGTTTTGTATATGACCAATTTATATTGATGAGTATTCTTCACTATCACTATCACTACATAGTATAAAACAAAGTCGCTTTCTCTGTCCCTATGTCCATTTGTATGCTTAAATCTTTGAAACTACGCAACGGATTATGATGCGAGATAGATAGAGTGATTCAAGAGGAAGGTTTTTAAGTATAATACATTCCAAAATTCCCACGGAAAAGCGGGATACACGCAAACGAAGTTGCGCGGGTTTCGCTAGTTACTTATAAAATAAATGCTATCTAATATTACTTTGTTAAGATACAGTATTGTAAAAATTTTACCTTATTTTTCAGAAAAGTTGTAGATGCTCTTCAGGAACAAATTAAAACACTCTGGCATACGACTGCCATATATCGTAATCCAAAAATATATGAATACGTAGAAATGTTAGCGTCGAAATTTCCCGGTGATTTGAAGGTTCGTGTAACCAAATATAATTATATTGATGAATATCACGCTAAAATTATTTGCCGTTTAGAAAGCAGGAGTTCAAGAGGTGTTTTCATTTCAATCCTTCACAGAACAGAACTTTAATTATTTCAAGTTCTTATTTAATACAATAAGAACTTGAAATAAATAAAATAAAATAAAATGATTAATTTAATTGATAATTGCTTTTTAGGTTGTGTATTTAGTAAACAGTGGTACCGAAGCCAATGATTTAGCAGCAGTTCTTGCTAAAGTTTACACCGGTAACCAGGATATAATTGGATTGCAAAGTGCTTACCATGGCTATTCGAGTGCTCTCCTTGGTTTAACTTCTCAACAGTCATATCGTCTCCCGATCGCTGTACCCGCTGGCTACTCTCATGTAAGTATTCCACCAAAATACTTAAACATATTTAAAAAATTGAGATGTTTGACATTGTATAGGATTTTTATCAAAGCCCTGTGTTGTTTTATTATCTTTGCCATAAGTTCACTGTATTGTTATTTTCTTGATAACTAACATTACTTTGATTTTTAGGCAATGCTGCCCGACCCACTTCGTGGCATTTGGGGTGGATGCCGAGATTCAATATCACAAGTACCAGGAGCTTGCACATGTCCGGGAGATTGCGTAACCGCAGACAAGTATGTCCACCAGTTGGAAGAGGTATTTAATAATAATATACTTTAATGATAATGTTATAAAACATGGTGTGATACTATCCACACAATAACTTAAATCGCCGTTAAGTGTGACCTTTCCATGGCCACATACTTAAATATTTATAGCTTCTTATTAATGATAAGATAGCACTATTTAATAAGTACCTACCTACTTATATTGACGAAATTAAGAATCTTGGGCTTAAAAATGAGAAAGCTCGTCGATTTACAGTTCTAGAATAAGTAAAAAATTCAATAATAAATTTTAATAACACTACTATCCCTCATAAATATTTTTCAGCACATAGCTGGGACCGTACCAAAAGGTAAAATCGCTGCATTTTTCGCTGAATCAATTCAGGGTGTAAATGGAACTCTCCAATTCCCTAAAGGATACATTAAGAAAGCTGCAAAATTTATTAGAGAAAATGGTGGCCTCTTCGTTGCAGACGAGGTAAAATATTTTTCTTTCTAAATTTAATGTAAGTAAAGTAACTAGTATAATTTTTACTTTGTGTATCATATTATATAATTTTATTGAATAAATTTCAAACCAAAAACTTTTACTTTCTAAGTAACAAACAATCTTTAAGTTCATTGTATGATCAACTGCGAAAGTACATCGGTGCACGTGATTTCTTCAATCCAAATGGAAGTCCGTGTACTTAATACGTATATCACTGCATTGTTTTTCATAGAATTGGTACTTTTTAGGTTCAAACTGGATTTGGACGCACAGGCGATCATTTTTGGGGATTCGAAGGCCATGATGTGGTACCTGATATCGTGACTATGGCTAAAGGTATTGGAAATGGTTTTCCAATGGCAGCTGTGGTCACGACTAAAGAAATTGCAGCCGCTCATACTAAAGCTGCTTACTTTAATACCTTTGGAGGAAATCCTCTAGCTTCTTCAGTAGGCAAAGCTGTTTTAGAAGTAAGTAAATAAATAATACTAGTATATTTTATGTCAACTCGTCTTATATTTTTTTTGTGTGTGTTTTTATTTTTTTATCAGAAAGTTAAATACACTTCCGGACACTTGAATCGAGCCACCCAGCAGTTTCAACTTTGATTGCTGGTAACTTAACAAAAGTATATGATCAACGAAAAAGTTTTTATGCAATTTGGAAGCTGGTACACTTTACATTAATAAGGTATACTTAATTCCAAATTCAAATTTCAATAACTTGATAAAATTACAATTTTAAGTGAAACTTGTCCTGAATAACCTTTCTCAAAGACAAGACTCGGGTTGAATTTTTGAAAAAAAAAAAGGAATTATTGGAAAAAAAAATATTCAGTAACTTGTATTGCCTCCGAGAGCGTTTATGATTGCAGTCATGCGATTTGGCATGGAGTTAATTAACGTCATTATGAAGTGTTGTGGAATGTTCTCCCATTCCTCCTCGATGGCAACTCTCAGCTCTTCCAAAGTTTGTGGTGCTGGTTGGTGAGCTCGAACACGCCTCTTTAATTCGTCCCATAGACGTTCGATGGGATTCATATCAGGGCTCCTTGCTGGCCATTCCATTGTCGTGATTCCAACATCATGAAGGTATGCCCTGACGATTCCTGCAGTGTGCGCTCTTGCATTATCATGCATAAAGATGAAGCCTTGGCCTACAAATCCAGCATATGGCATCACATGAGTCTCTAGGCAATGGTTAATGTATCGACGGGCATTTAGTGTTGGTAGACGTGGTCCTGTCACAACCTCTAGCCCAGTTTTACCATCGGCAGATATTCCTTCCCAGACTATCCACGAGCTCCCGCCATAACTCACTCTCTCTTCAATACAACACTGAACAAAGCGCTCTCCCCGCCTTCGGTAGACCTTCCTCCTTCCATCATTACCATAAAGCATAATCTTAGTCTCATCAGTAAAGAGTACCTTGCTCCATTGGCGTTGAGTCCAATGCAAATGTTCGCGTGCAAACTGTAAGCGCGCCATTCGGTGAGCTCTTGTCAGTTTCGGCCCGTTGGCTGGCTTATGTGGGCTCAGACCACGTTCTTTAAGTCTTTGTCTAATTGTTCGCGTGGAAACAGCCACTCCATGAAAGTCTCGAAGCTGTTCTTGGATCTGTACAGAGGTGAGGTGACGATTTCGTAAACTGGTTGTCGCGATAAATCGATCCTGTCTTTCTGAAGTTACCCGAAATCGCGGTCTTCCTGGACGGCGCACGTATACACCAGTGTCGAGGTATCGATGGTTTACCCTTTGCACAGCAGAACGGCTTAAAGCAAGCTGTGATGCTACATCGCGCTGACTTCGGCCCGACTGTAGAAGCGCCACAGCTTGCGCGGCTAGAAGAGGCGGTGTATCCATAATTTTAACGTTTAAATGGCTCAAATTAA
The DNA here is from genome assembly GCA_905163395.2 of Endotricha flammealis. Classification (NCBI taxonomy): domain Eukaryota; kingdom Metazoa; phylum Arthropoda; class Insecta; order Lepidoptera; family Pyralidae; genus Endotricha; species Endotricha flammealis. The sequence continues at coordinate 15,156,432 of LR990862.1, read as the reverse complement.
AAAAACAACAATTTTACGATGTCTTAATTTCAAAACAATTACGGTGAATTCAAAATTATGGAGTTAAATAAAAAAAATATGTTAATTTAGATCAACTTTTCTTTTCAAAAGAATGCACTAATTTGGATTTTGTTTCATTTTTCCATTTAATAAATTCAAAATTGGAACAACAGCACTTCAAAATCATTATGAATATACCAGCATCAAAACTGCATAAAAACTTTTTGATTAACTTAAGAATATTTTTATGTTCTATGTCATTACACATTAAAATGTAGGGTGGCTCGATTCATGTGTCCGGAAGTGTATAAGCAAAATAATAATATTGTATATCTTATCAGAAATTCTGAATTTATATTTATAATAATAGCAATCAACATACGCAATAGCGTGGAACTATTTACGCAATGATTAATTATATTAAACAAGGTCGCATTATAACAATATTTGCAGGTGATTGAAGAAGAGAAACTTCAAGATAATTGCAAAGTACTAGGAAAATATTTTATAGAACAACTTATGCAATTACAAAAACGACATCCTATCATAGGAGATGTAAGAGGAAAGGGTCTAATGCTTGGCGTGGAGTTGGTAGTGCCTGGCACCAAAGATCCATTGAAATCTATAGATGCAGCTGCCATTAATGAGAGTATTAAGGATCGTGGCGTGTTAATTGGATCTGGTGGAAGATTTGGCAATGTAAGTTCATCTTAGTGATTAGATACGTTTTCTATCATTTTTTTGTTACTTAACCCAGCTACACATTATCCATCCGCGCTGGATAATTCGTAGAGCCCTTTAGTTTACCATACTATATTTTTAACATATTGCAGAGTTTTTGTAACAAGAGTCATTATGCGGGGTCTTAGAGACCAGTGCGTTTAATTAATAATTAAATTGACTTTTTATACGGTTTTGATGACTCTACTAAAGTAACAATTTGTATTTCAGGTACTTAGAATCAAGCCCCCTATGTGCATAAACAAAGAAGACGTCGATTTTTCAGTATCAGTTATGGACGAAGCATTAACAGACTTCATTAATAAAAATAAATAAATGTACAGTAGTTGTCAACTTGTCAGTTCATTTAAAAAATATTCTAATACGATTCATACAGCGCCGTACATAATAAACCACTGTTCTAAAGATCACTAATTGAATGGCCCACACGGTGAAGACTTAAGTCATTTTCTCATTGTCCTTGGTCTCTAAAATAAAATAAATAATAATTTATTTATTTTTGGATCAACAAACAGTGTAGAAACACGAAATTACAATAATAAACATAGTCTTTACGAATTGCATAAATATCGTGCCACTAACTCCGATGACCACTGATAATTTTAGAATAAAATATATTTAAAATAATAATAATTATTATTATATTATTATGCACATCACACTGTGTGTGTTTAAAAGGCTGGCGTCCTTTAGCGGCGGGTCGGGGCGGCACGCGTCGGAACGGGCCGCGACGCTGTTATGCTCTTGCGTCCATCTGTACGGGGCGCGGCGGACCGCCTAGCGGATTTTTTTCTTGCAGACGTGTTTTACTGCTTGGACTGTGGTCACGCTACAATGGACAGCTCCGATGAAGAGATGTTATTGTTTCAAATCCTTCTTGAAGAAGAGCGATTACAAAAAAAAGAAAAACGACGAGTACATAAGGTGTGGGTGCATAATATATGCAAGAAAAGAAGTGTATTTGGAGAATATCATCATTTGTTTCACGATTTGAAAAGAGATCCAGTCAAATTCTTCGAGTATTTTCGGATGTGTTTCGAAAAATTTGAAACATTGCTTAACATATTACGTAAAGATTTACAGAAAAAAATCACAAAATTTCGAAAAAAAAAAGAAAACGAAAGAAGAGAATAAGAAATCGCTCGCATCCGCGTGCCTGCTGCGTCGACTAGACGGGTCGGGGCGGGTCGCAGCGCACCGCCGACAAGAATACGCTTGGCGAGCGATCCACAGATGCGATGCGGCCCGACCCGCCCCGTTCCGTCGCTAGTGTACGATATTTCATATAAAACATAGGCAGACGTATTTTTGCGTTGCGGTGCGGCCCGACCCGGCCCGCCTGGTGGACGCTAGCCTAAAAAAAGTAATTTTGGTAAAAGTAAATGGACATGCTATTAAAACACATGGCAATACTAAAAATGTTATGTCACTGGCAGCGCCCGGTCTGGTCGTGTCGCATGTCAATCAAAAATAGCAAAATAAAAAATCTATTTTGAAATCAAATCGTCAAGTCGTTGTTGTAAAACTCGTTTTTATTCTAATAAATAACGCTTTTATGTTACGACAAATATTGAAAACCTTTAATTATGGTATTTAAGTGCCAAGAGGATAGTTTCCTTAAGGAAGTAAGTAGAAAATGAATTTATTTTTATTGTTTTGGTTACTTAGAACATGCCGACTTGTATATTTTTTATTATTCTAAAAATAATTGTAATTTCAATATTGCCAATACATTAATACAATTCTGGTCTTATAATGTATTGCACTTTGGTTTGTATTATTTTCATCTTTAAAATTCCTACAGGTCGACTGATCTAAATTTTATCTCCCAAGTTTGATAAAAATTTGCGATTAGTTTTATGAATAACTTATTGATATCTTTTTATAATTTTATGAAATGTTTGTTTTAGGTTTATGTTAAAAGTTATGAAGTAGTTCTAAAATTGTATGATGCAATATTTAGGTACCATGATGTTTTTAGGGGAATCACCTAACTTCCTATGGCTCTTTGACCAACTTTGTACACAATACCTCTTAGAGAATTGAGTAATCATGATCTTATTTTAGAATTTGATGAAAAGATAAATTTATTAATTGTGTAGTGTAGATTATTGGATGTGATAAAAGATAAAAGCAATCAATATTAACAGTTCTTAGATTAGACATAAAGATATTGGCACTTTCTTTAGTCACATACATCTTTACCATTAAATTAACTATAATTAATTCCAATTATGTACAATGTACGTTGTATTAAAACATAATTGGAATTCATTGTACAGTCAGGTGCACGTCGAGCTTTACACTAGCAGTACAATTTTGGCTCTTATGACATAGAACTTAAGAACTTACAAAGTCCAATATGTAAAGGTCGACCTGCACTTGACTGTAAATACATGAAAAGGAATAAAGGATTAAACGTTTTTTAAATGCGTCTTGTCTGTTCTAGAGTTTAGTGCATTTCATCAAACAAATTCTTCATAATTTGTATACATTATAATAGTCTTGGATAAAGACAATAGGCAAGTATGATTTTTAAAACTTAATTTTTTTGTTACTTATTTCAGTTTTCTTCTAAAGTGGTGAAATGTGAAACAACTAAGGAGTCTGTGGTTGAATATGGAAAGGTTTCCAAGTTTGAAGGGTACCAGGTTACGCTGGAAAACACAATACTCTTTCCGGCTGGTGGTGGACAGGTATTTTTTGTCATAAAATAACATATAAATATATATAATTGTTCCCCACCAACAACAAATTAATAGTATCAATATAGTACCAAACCAAATCAAGCTCTGTGTTAATGAACCGCAATGGCAGCGGATCGCTAGGGACCGTGAAAGATGGAAGTCTTTGGAAGAGGCCTTCACCCTGAGGGGGGTCCATAAAAAACAAGAAAATTTAAATTTAGATAAGTTATATTGTAAGCAGTTAAGGAAATAAAAGGCTTTTTATTTTTATTCTATTTATTTATTTATATATAATTATTATACATATAACAATATATTACGTGTGTTAGTCTTGTTGAAAGTCAAGAATAACTGGACCGATTTTTCAAATTTTTATCTTGAAATATTTGTGGAAGTTCAGGGAAGGTTTAAACAGTGAGAAAATATGGATAAATTGCGAGGAAAATACTAAAAACAACAATATAATTATTGTGGTGTGTGATGTGAAATGTCAATGGGTAATTTAACTTTTCATTCTGATATGCATGCCATCTGGAGAGATTGTCATCCAGACAGCATGTAAATTATATTAACTTAACATTTTTTTTTTCTATTGTGCTACTTAAAGCCCCATGACGTTGGTTGGTTAGATGATAAGGAGGTTGTCCAAGTACTCCGGAAAGGGGATGAGGCATTGCATTTCACTAAGGAACCTCTAGAAGTAGGTGCAGTTGTCTCACAGAAGTTAAACTGGGAAAGGAGATTCGATCATATGCAACAGCATTCTGGTAAATATCTATTCTTATTCACAAAATTGTACATCTAATGAATATGTAGTTACAAAAACAGTGGTATAGAATTTTGTAGTTACAAAAACAACAGTATAGAATGATAGCTTAAATTTTATAAGTATCCATTGAAGCGTAAAAAACACAGAGAATGCGTACTAGTTTGTCAATCGAACTAACCTATGACATGCTGACATAGTCAAACATGGCTAAAAACCTGAGAAAAAAATATGTTGAAGATGGGCGGGGGACGGATGGGGTTCTATTTTATTTCTCCATTTGATTTTGAAAAAAATTACTGAAATTATATCTCACTGAACTCTGGCCTTTCTACAAGGCCAACATAGCTTTAAATCTTGGGGGGGCTATGTCCAGCAGTGGACTTCTTGTGGCTGAGATGATGATAATGATGAAGTAGTCCACAAGTCCACAACATACTTACTCTTAGTTGTTACCTAAATGCGCGACAGCCACAAGAAAATTTTGGCGTGGTCAATCTGGATACTATTTCTATAATTTTTCTTTCAGGCCAGCATCTCCTCTCTGCGATCCTAGAGAAAGAGCACAACTTGCCAACAACGAGTTGGTGGTTAGGTGCCGATGAGTGCCATGTAGAATTAGCCTCTACCAGCGTCAGTGAAACAGCTATACAAACAGCAGAAGAACGATGCAATCAGTTGATCAGAACAGCTATACCGGTTAATGTAAAATTTTGCAAAGCCAATGATCCTAATTTGGATGAGGTAAGAGATTACCGAAAGTTTTATTTGCATTATCCTATTGTTACCGCGATTACCAGAATAAAAACTATACGATATCAATGGTTCCCTATGTCACGAGATGACAACATTACACCATGATGACGCGTTGGCAGTCACCATACCTTGGGCACCAGATGACGCGGGTTCAGGCACGGGCAAACATTTTATGTGATGGCATTTAGGTTTGTCTTGACTCTGGATGTTTTCTATGTAAATTTTTCTACCATTTGTCAGGCTCATACGAGAGGTCTACCAAAAGACTGCATGGACACGATAAGGGTCATTTGCATCGGGGATGTTGATGAAAACATGTGCTGCGGGACACACGTGTCGAACTTGAGGTACGAAAATATATCCCACATATCAGTTCTTGTATGTTCGCCATAAACTAATTAAAACTTACGTCAGTTTCTGGCTATGTATAGTAACCAGTAGTAGTAAGTAGTAATATTGTCAATTATTTTTATTTTATTAATATTGTTTATTTTTTATACAAAAGAGTTCAGAATATTTTAATTTGTTGTTATTGTAGACAAATAGCAACACAGTAAAAATATTCGGTATTCGATGTGGACTAAGATACTTGATTGTTAAATAAAAGACTAGTCTTTGAAGTGAAGTCAGTTGAAGTGGCTATCCATTCGCCAACGTAGGGACATGCACATCCTTTCCTTTCTCTACACCATACTTTTTAATGGTGAGCGGTCACCGTAGCCTATGGACGCTTGCAACACCGGTGGTATCACCCTGTAAAAATCTTTGAAGAACCTCATATTATAGTGTAAAGGAAAGACCTCGGCGGGGATTTCATTCCACAGCCTTTAAGCTTGTTTGTCTTATAATTGCAGTCAACTGCAAATGATCAAGATACTGGGAACAGAACCAGGAAAGAAGGGGAAGACCAATTTGAAGTTTGTCGTTGGCAACCGAGTCACAAAGCTTTTCCAACGGATGCTGGACAGGGAAAAAGCTTTAACAGTTTTGTTGAAGTAAGTATCACTCACGGATTTATAGGCAAAACTGAATACAACACTCAATATAAATGCTTGAAACTGTGTTGAAGTAAATAAAAAACCATATTTCCCTCTGTATTCTTACTACACTGGGAGAGGGAAAATTGCACTTCACTCATACTCATAGAGAAAGCAGCCATTTTTATTTAAATTGGTGAATAATACTGATTATTGTATCCACTTTTGCCTATATTATGTATGTGGATAAAATATTTTAATGTATTTTTTTATTCAAATTTAAACAGCGTAAACACAAGCTTTTGGTAACTTTCGCCATATTTTTTTCCAATCGCCATTTTTATGTTTAGATAGAATTTACAACGGCACTTTCTTTCACAGAAACGAACCTACGAAACACGAAGAACTAGTGCAGAAGCTGCAAAAGAACATGAAAGTAACAAACAAGAACTTGCAAAACGTTCTTTCAGAGTTAGCTCAGTGTGAGGTTGACAAAATAAAGAGTATGGAGCCAAAGCCCAAATACGTGTTTGTGTATAAGAAGGAGGCAACTCCTGAATTTAATCGGGCTATATGCAAAGGTCTGGAGGGTGAAGGTTTGTTTATGTTCTTGGCGTCAGATGAACCAGACAGACCTAAAGAGGGACAGATAATTATACAAGGACCTGAAGAACATTGCAGTGCCTTAGGACAGAAGTAAGTGGACCTGGGGCCGTACTAAGATCTTTTATATCTATCCTTAATCGATTGTGTAAACGAGACGTCGCCTTACATCATGTATTGCGCTGCCTCCCTTACTCAGCCGTTCTTGTTTTGTTTAGGACTCTGCCCACTACAACGTATCATACCATGACCGCGCTATGAACGTGTCAGACAAAAAAATATTCTTTGTATTAAAAAGTATGAGACAATGCCCAAGCTACGCTACGAACGGGCTAGTGCCCGTTCCGTCACCGACCAGCACCGTCGCGTGCCATGCACGGAGCGGCAACTATCGTGGGAGATAATATTTTGCCGACGCTCTAGTGGGCATAGTAGAGCGTATCGGGTTGCTTGTCGTGTCTGATACGTTCATAGCACGGTCATGGACCATGGTATGATACGTTGTAGTGGGCGGAGTCCTTTAAGTGGCCATGGTACGGCCCCTGTTTAAATTAATGATTTTATCAAGTGTTAGTTTGAAACCAAAAAAGCTTATAATTTCAAAGCCTGAATGGTACGGCAAAATAAAATTTTCTTCTGTAACAGTGAATTTTAAAGTGAATGACACGTTATATAGCCGTCACTGTTAAACTACAGAAGAATAAAGATAGTTTGAGACTTAATGTGGAATTAAAATTAAAATGAGTTTCAGAAACTGGCTGCAAGGGGTTACTATTAAGTACCTAGTTTGTTACATGATTAGGCAAAATTGAATTCGACGACTTCCGTGGCGTAATGTTTACCACGCCGGACCGCCACTCAGGAGGTCCTGCGTTCGATTCCCGCTCGGGTCATGCATGACATGATGATAAACTTCGGGTCTTGAATGTTTATCTATGTATTTGTTATAAAATATAGTACCGTTGAATTAGAGCCCCATAACACAAGTTTCAAACTTTGGGGCTAGTTTAATCTGTGTGATTTGTCCCTATATGTATTTATTAATTTATTTTGGATACAATAGTTAATGAGGTAAATATAGACGAAGCCACAAAGTAGTTATATTCTCTCAAAATACTATTTCTCCTTGTCATAATATTATTTTTATTTCATTACAGAATAACTGAACTTTTAAACGGAAAAGGTGCTTTCAAAAACGGAAAATTCCAAGGAAAGGCGGGAGACATGGGCGGTATAAATAAGTGCAAAAAGTTAATTGAAGATTACTTTAATACTTCCCAATAATATTTTAAATATTATACATTTTGTTATAATAATATGTGATAACTAAATAATAAATAAACGAAGTAGTTTTAACTAACCAAAGCCTATAAATAATTTGTTGCAATCTGAATAATTTTATATTTTTAAATGCGAAAGTCTTGTTTGCTTTTCTGTTTTTTTTTTATCTTAGGATTTATACATTTTACAAAAATGAATAAATCTACCAGTATTAACATAATTATAGTTTATTTGCTATAAACCCAATTTACCTAAATTATTTTACTCAAAGCTCGACCAGAAACTAAATATAATGTTGTACAGTCAGGTGCACGTCGAGCTTCACACTTGCAATACAATTTTTGCTCTTATGACATGGAACTTAAGAATGGTACAAAGTCCAATATGTAAAGGTCGACCTGCTCTTGACTGTACATATAAAATGCTTTAAATGACTGACAGATCAATGTATTGTTAGTTTTACATTGCTGGCTTTAAAGATCGCATATTATCACACTCTCTTAGGCAACCATTGACGGACTACAAACATTGAAATCGTGTACAACTGTACAGGGACACTTATCAATTATTTTACCGGTCAAGCTTTAAATTAATTAATTATTATCCTTACAATCGATTGTGTTTGATGCATTTATACTTGCGATAAGTTTTTCTATGCCGAGATTGGTCCAGTCTTGTGAGAGATCGTCCAGATAGTTGTCGAAATCAATAAGATCTTTCTGAACATCCCTTTGGAGGAGATGTGAGACAGTTTCCAAGACGTAGGGTGTTTCTGAAGAAAATAAAATTTATTAACATAAATATGTAGTAAAATTAAAATGGCTGACAACGTGGTTCATCAATTTACATGTTTTTTTAAATAAATGCATCAGATCAGATGATTCTATAATAAATATGTTATACTAGCTTTACATTCTCGAAGCCCGAAGTTGAGGGAAAACAAGAATGAGGACAGGCTCTTCATCCTACTTCATCTTCACTTGTCCTTTGTCTTCCAACTTGACTTCAGTTCCACCTAACTTTAAGAGAGTGTAGAGCATTGAAAAGGGAAAGACTTACGGAATAAAACTTTGTTTGATTCCCGTGGTTTCCATTTTCCATCCGAGTATTTGTACAGATTTATAGCAGCAGTGTCTAAATGCTTTACAAGTTTCTTGTTGTCAACCTGTAAAAATTTGATTAGTTGTTGAAGTTTTATTAAAAAATCTTACAAAAATATTTAATCTATTGTTATTGACCCTCTATCACAAAACTAACTTTAGAAAAGAAGTTTAGACATAAAAAGGAAAAGAATCCTTTTTATGTCTAAACAGACTATGATCATAGTTTGATTACTACTGCTTTAGGTAGGCCTCATTCCCATGCGTAAATAGGTAGGCTGCAAGAGATGAGACCTACCCCCTATTCTCATAACTAAAACCGATTCTATTTCGATACAAATGCAATCGCTGTCTCACTCATACAAAATAGGAATTGAACTGGACAGCAAGTGTTTAAATTGAAATAGAATCGGTTTTTGTTACGCGAATTGCCCGCCTGATTGATTGATTGGTGATTTGACTTGCAGTATACAACAAGTAAAATGGTATAGAAATTGTCTACTGTACAGTTTGATCACGTGATATGCAAGGTCTCATCTCTCTTGGTGCGGATTGCACCTAGGGTTTGACAAATCAGTTACAATCGGCGACATACCACAATAAACACAGCTGAGGGGACATGCTCTGCAATTTTCTCTGCAATCTTCAGGCCTGGGCATTTTTCTGGTGTGTTGTCTCTGAAGTTTTCACATGCAGCGTAATATCCAGCTATAACACGATTGTCAGCTTGTGCCAATGTTTCAATCTGTGAAAACATTTTGTATTAATAATTTTTCTTTAAGTGTGATTGGAATGTTGCCCCTAACGCGACTCTCTGACCAATTTTTTTATTATAAGCACTTATTTTTTACATTTTAATATAATAATTGTAAAGTTGAGTCTTTAAAAAAATTAAAAGCTCATTTTAATGTAATTTAAAGTACAAGAAACGATACATCTAACTGTATAATTCAGTCTGGTTGGGAACTTGTGAGTTTAAACACGAATGTTTCATAGGTATGGTTTACTCATTATTTTAAATTAATTGAACCTACTCATAAAATTGAAGGTAACAAATATGAACTAACCTGCGTTAATGCTACTTCTGCCATTGGTGATAAATAATGACTGTGATGGAACAGTGGTATCGTATCCAGAATGTCCAAATCCTGGTTCTTGGCACCATCCCTCAACTTGGAACCATCGGCAAGGAGCACTCCGTTTACAGCCGAATAGGGGTATTTTGCCGCATGCAGAATTATTTTAGCGTAAGCAGTAGTTTCAAGGGATACTTCACCCATTGTTTATTAAGTTATTATCACGGTTATTATTTCAAAGATTTTAACAAAATCTGTGAACAAAATTAATGTTCACAAGACCAAATTAAATGACTTGACTGACACCTGTCAAATTTTCTATGTCCATGTTCCATTTTTAATTTTTTTATGCTTTGCATACATGTTTTCATGGTTTTTAGAGCACATCTGACATGACATGTTAACATCATGCATTTCTGCAAGTAATTTTGCTTTTGCTAACCAGTACAAAAAAAAGTAAATTGTTTTGACTTGGCTGTATGAATTATTAGTCCTTTGCCTACGCTATTTCAACGAAAGAAAATGTCATTCTCGCTCGTCTGTGTTCTCGTATCGGAATCGGATTTTGGCGCCAACGCCAACTCGATAGCGGCAAGTGGCGGCAACCAGCGGCAACTTGAGCTCGTGATTAGAAAATTAAATTTCTGTGTGTTTCGGCGTTTGATTCTTAATATTGATAGTGTAATGTGAAGCAAACATTGGTTAAAGTGCATAGTGATTGGAATTTGTGATCAGGAACACTTGTCTTATTTATTTATACTCTAAGTCAGGAACTGTTAAAAGTGAATTTATTTATAACGTGTTGACATCAAAATTCGCCTTTTCTAAAGAAATTTTGTTATCATCTTTCTTCGATGGGTCTCTATTGACGTGGTTTTGACTCAGAGACTGTCTATTGAACTGAGTCGAGGTAAAATTGGCATAAATACGCACAAGCATGACTTGAAGATGGCACAATGGAATCTTCGCCTGATGTCCGATTGCCAAACGAAAGAAAAAAAATTTCATTCTGTTTGTTTTGACAGTGACAGTGAAATGACTGTACAATTAATTACCAGCTGATCTGATTCTGATTTGTTAAATTTAGTAAAACAAAACATTTGTCTATCTAATCTAACTAAACTTTAATTAGTTTCTTTTGGCATGCCGTTCTCCGTTCATTTATTTAATTATGGATAAATACGATACGTCGCAACTTACGGAATTCCCGCGTTTTGAGTCTGAATCTACACAAAGTGGGGTGTCGACATTTTTCAATAAACTTTGGAAGTTTCCTATATTTTCGCCTAGCGAAACTACTGAGAACTTACAGGACAAAGCATCTGGTCAAGATGAAGCCTCTCAGTGTGACGACCAAAGTAAACAGGACGATGAAGACGCCAAAACCGAGACAGGGAGTTATGCTGTCGAATTTGAGGGTCGGAGTTTAGCCAATGTTCTGCGGAGAATCAGTAGTCTCGTTGCTCTTGGATCTGGGGTATGCTATATGCTCTGCATTAAAAAATATATAATCTTAAAAATGTTTTTTTGAAATTTAACAAAAAAAATTTTTTTTTTTATACTACTAGGGTGGCAAACAAGCATACGGCCCGCCTGATGGTAAGCATCACCGTAGCCTATAGACGCTTGCAATACCGGGGGTATCACTCACGCGTTGCCAACCCTCGCAACCCGCCCCCAAGTGGAGCTCTGCCTTACTCACCGTAGGAACACAACATGGCCGAGACCAATGCTATTTGGCTACGATCTTCTGTAAAGTGGAGGTCCTTCCCCAGACGGGCTGCTCCGATTTGAGCGGATTATCCGCTGTGCCCTACCTCTCTTAATTTTATATTAATATTTAAAGTTATTGTTTAAGTTTAAACAAACAAGAAAAACTTGGTATATTGTAATATAATATGTACAACATGATAAGAGAATATGCCCATGAAGGTCTTGTACTTGTAGTCTTGTGGGCCTTCTCCACAAATAGGCAGCCAATGTTCCCTTTGGGTGTGCGATGATTAGGAGCTGGATTACCCCAGCTAAGTGAAAGTATCGTCTCTGTATAAATGAGTTAATTTCATTTAATGTTGCTCCATGACTGATAATGTTTTTGACGAACAGTTACATTATTAATGAAAGTTGACCATTTTATAAATTCTTGATTTTCAGGGTGGTACTAGATATGCAGACACAGAGTTAGCTCGATATTGGATGCCTGATGATATATCCCGAGAGTGTTATGAGTGTGCCTCGAGGTTCAGTACATTACGCAGAAGACACCACTGTCGTGTTTGTGGGCAGATATTTTGTTCCCGTTGCTGCAGCCAGAGAGTTCCAGGTACAGAATTACCCTTTATTTAGCTCTTTTTTTCTAATAATAATAAATTCATTCACTTTTATTTCATTTTTTTTTTAAAAGCACTGGTTTTATAACTAAAATCTATTTAAAATTTAAACAAGACTGGCCTTTTCACTGCAAATGTCAAACATACTATTATGGATTTTTGGTACAAACTGATTTTTATTTATTGAGCACACAATAATTTCACAGTAAAATGGATGGGCAACAGCATAAAAAATATTTTAATTTACTTTCAGGACAAATATTTGGATGTGCAGATGGGCTGCGTGTATGTAATTATTGTTGTAATGTGGTACTCAGCTACTTGAGAGAAAATGACATGACTGGTGAAATATCACCTGATTTGAGGACTTTGCAAGAGAATTTACAGGTAATTTTGGTTATTAATGTGAAAAGTGTTGATTCAAAAGTGCTTGTTTAAGTTAATGGATACTTGCATAAAAACATTTGTTTTTTTTAGACTTTTAGCCATGTTTGACTATGTCAGCCTCATAGGGAAGTTCACTGGACAAACTACTCCAATCCATGTTGTTGCAGGTTAAATTTCCTGATAACAAGACCCAGTCTACTACATGCAAGGGTCGAGATAACTTTATGTTTGCACGGGATCAGGAGGAACGGTGTGAAGTTCGAGCGACACCTAAGGAGGCCTTGCAGGATGTTTATAGACAACTATCGTTTACATTACCCACTCAGCAGCATAGGTTAGTGAAGGAAATAAAAACTGACTATCATATAACGAATTCTTGGTCATATTTTATATTTTAGAATGCATACTTTAATTTTATATTTCTTAAAAGCAACAAGAAGTTTTTAGGCAAAATGAAAAAATAAAAGTTTTACTCTATTTTTTTTCTTTTATCTAATATTTGATTGCGAAACGAACACATTCTGACTGATCTATGCATGTAAACTAATATCAATTAAAAAAAAAACAAAATACAAATTGTTTTAAGTTGCTTGAAATAAGTAAAAAATGTCTGGTCATGGTTCAAAATCTGTTTTATGAGAGGTGGATACGCTCAAATCGGAGCAGCCCTTCTGGGGAAGGACCTCCACCTTACAGAAGATCATAGCCAAATAGCTTTGGTCTCGGCCATCTTGTGTTCCTACGGTGATTAAGGCCTCCAGAGCTCCACTTAAGGGGTTGGGGTGGGTTCGCAACGCGTGAGTGATACCCCCGGTATTGTAGGCGGGCCGTATGCTTGATTGCCAACACTGTGGTATAAAAAAAAATTGATTTCGTTTGCGGCGATTTCAGGTCTTTGAAGAAATTGTGGAATATTATGAAGTGAGTCTGTGTTTAAGTGTTTGGTTATCAATGTAGTCTGAAGCTCGAAAACATGTCAATATTGCTTGAATTCACTATTATTGTACTATTTTGATAATTATTATGCTATTTTGGTTGACAAAAAACGTTGTATATTCATTTACATGTATAGCATAATATTATATATTGCAATAAATACAATTAGTGACTATAAACTTCGCTGCAAATCGCACTGACTTGACTCTCTATTTGTATTTTATTACTTGTAAATATGTAAATAGATTTTATTTTGATAATAATTAGGTTCGTTCGACGCTAGTGCCTCTCTAAGGGTGCGTTTCCACTGACGCGGAGCTGGGCTGAGCGGATCATGATATGATTAATCAATTAGACATAAACTTTCCTCTTGAATTACTCTGCGAACACCAACGGAAGCGACTTTATTTTGTACTATGTAAAGAAGTAATTGTTATTTTATATATCTTCACAGGTACCGCCTGGTACGCTACAACGGCGTATGGCGGGGGTGCGATATACTGCAGTGGATAATGGACAACACTAATAATAAAACAAGGTAAGGCTGATATATAAGAATACAGTCAACAAAAGAAAGAGGTAACCAGCTGGGCGGAGCGGATCAGTTATCAAAATCACGCGGAGTGGAAATTTCGAGCATTATGATTGGTCGGTCAATCAATTCACTATCCGCCCCGCCCACATCCGCGTCAGTGGAAACGCAACCTAGAAGAAAAGTTTCAGTGTCCTCTGAGAGATATATATATATATTTATATATATTTACTGGAGAATGCCCGGTTTCATCCCCAGAGTGTATCAAGTTGAGACATAAGTGAAAGGTCTTAATGTGAACTACGCTCACATTGTGAGCATCATTTATTAAATAAATAAATAAATATTCTTGGACGAATCACACAACGCCATCTAGTCCCAAACTAAGCAACTAAGCTTGTACTTTGGATACTAAGATTGCTTATAAATATACTTAAATACTTTTTTTTTGTGAATAAATAGTTATTATACATAGAAAACACCCAGACCAAGGCAAACGGACATATTCATGCACACAAATGTTTGCCTTGCGCAGGATTCGAACCCGCGGCCCTTGAGATAAAGTGACCATTGCTAGTAACTCGACCACGGGGCCTATCAAATATTGTATGGCACCAACACCGAGAGTCGTGCGTGAAAAGAACTACGAGTCTTTGAATCTTTCAAAAGTTTGTATGACATATGTCTCAACTTGATACACTTGTGGACAGAGCCCATAGTAAAACGCCTGATCTCCTTTAGTATGGAAGTGTAAAAGACATTATTTTCTGTAACTAGGATACAAGCAACACAAGTTTGTCAAAACCTGCTTAGCTCCGGGTACATGGAGTGTATGACTGAGCTGCCTCAGTTCGCGGACTACGCGCTGTATCGGCCGACGGTGCTGCCACCTGTCGCTGGCCAGCAGAGTGAAACGCGTGAGCATTATAGATAGACTAAACCTCGTTTTTCATGTCATTAGTAATTTTTCTATTATTCTTTCTCATTAGTTTGACACATAAGGCATCGTCCTAATAGAAAGCAAATGCGCGATCATCGCGTGTTCATAAGCGTGCGCCTAAGCATCGTGCGATTGTCAGTTAGGACACTAATTCGAGTACAATATGTTCGATCGCGCGTTCGTACGAGTAAAATTCGCGCGAAACTACGATGATCGCGGATTCGCATTCTATTAGGACGATGCCTATAAGCGTCAACTCGTACTACCAGAATCAAAACGCATCGAAACGTCAAAAGCTGAAGTACCGCAAGGTAGTGTTTTAGATCCGGTCCTGTACTTACTATACACCAATCGCTAGATTGTAATATTCTAAACTAAGTAGGAATTACATAATAATACTAGTAAAACGCTCGCAACTTCGTTTGCGTATATCTCGCTTTCCCGTGGGAATTTTGAAAAATCCTTTCTTAGTACACCCCTCGACATCGTAAGGAACCTACAGTCCAAATTTGGAATCTCTAGACCCAGCGGTTTGGGCTGTGCGTTGATATATAGTTAGGTCAGTCAGGACTTTGAATTTTATATATATAGATAGATAGATAGTATAGTATGAATACTTTAAAAAAATCGAAACGTCAATCTGGAATATGACAGCAAATTCAATAATGTCAGTACCTGTTTATTCTTGGTTCAAATTTCATCTCAATCGGTTTAACGGTTTTATCATAGAGTGGACACAGAGAGACAGAATAACTTTCGCTTTTATATTATTAGTAAGGCTACTTTTTTAACAGTAGTCCGTTAAAAAAGTATGATTATGATTGCTTTGAAAACGTCTGGACGGTTGATTATATCATCAAGCATTTGCATTTTTAGTTTAGATCAGTGACAATTTTTTTGTTATTTTCTAGCGGAAGAATGCAGCAGATTAGTTGAGAGCGTCTCATCTTATTGCTTGGATCTGAACCTGGGAAACAGCTCAGCTAGATTAATAAAAGCTCCGAAAGCAGGTTGTTTTTTTTTTAACAAATTAACTGACATTATTGTCACATGCTTCTAATATTTGACGATTTTTTACAGAAGTGAAATCCTCACCTTCGAGCGAAGAGGAAAACCCTGTTTTAGAACAAAATGATGGTAAGAGTTTGTAATAAGGTTCATCATCGTCTCAGCCACAAAATGTCCACTGCCAGACATACACTTTCCACATGAGTCATCCGCAGGAGCAGAGTAATTTAACCCTAATGCTCCGCACAGCTGTCTGCAATGTCGCACATCAAAGGCGATGTTCTGAGTTATGAAAGAAAGAAAGAAAATATTTTTATTTGGTGTTATAAAAACATTCACTGAAAACTAAACAAAACTAAGTTATTGCGATGGCGCGAAGCAATGTGGCCATACACATCGCGCTAGAACGTACAACAAGTTTTGTCGCGACAACGCGAACTCAAATCCTCGTGATCAATGAATAAATGAATGAATATGCTTTATTTGCAAAACACAGAGAAAAGAAATACAGTAGGTATAAACAGAAAACTTACAGACTAATGTTTTTGCAACAAGGCGGCCTTATTGCTGACTCAAGGCAATTTTTTCACTCTCAATGTATGTGGGTGTAATTGACCGTTGTGTATATAGGGTACACGGAGAGCTGGAAGATCTGCAAGGCCATCGCCTCCTGCGGCGAAGAGCACCTGCGGCTGCTGCTGCGTCAGGTGGCGGCGCGCGCCGGGCTCAGCGCCGCCTGGCTGCCTCTGCTGTACCCGCTGTGCCAGCAGGCCGCCGAGATCGTCATGCCAGGTAGACATCGTCACTTCTTTCATATATACTCTAATAGGAGCCATGATACAGTTTTTTTTCTTTGTTTTTGTAATTTCAAAGTAAAGTTCCGCGGCTGTTTTTACGTTACGACGTATTCGATTGATATGACACCAATGCAGGCAAAATAACGCCAGACTTGAATCGCGTATTTAGGGTAGGTAAGTATTACGGAGTATCGCTCAATTTTAAAGCTCGTTTTTAAAGTTAATGACACATTATATTATGACATCCACTGTCAAACTAGAGAAGAAAAAATTGACAGCTTAAGATTTCATGTTTTTTTTTAATTATTTTTTATGCCACAAAGGTGGCAAACAAGCATACGGCCCGCCTGATGGTAAGCATCACCGTAGCCTACAGACGCGTGCCATACCGGGGGTATTACTCACGCGTTGCCAATCCCCCCCCCCCCCCCCAAGTGGATCTCTGGAGACCCTACTTACCGTAGGAACACAACATAGCCGAGACCAATGCTATTTGCTACGATCTTCTGTAAGGTGGACGTCCTTCCCCAAAAGGGCTGCGAAAGATGCGGAGCGGATTATCCGCTGTGCCCTACCTCTCTTGTGGAAATGAATGATGTGGAATTTAAATTAAAACTGTAAAGTTAAAAATATTACGAAACAGTCTCATAAAGCACTAAGTAAGAGTCCTGACATAGTGTTTGTCTGCAGACCTGAGCAGCAGCGACATGGACGTGCGGCACTACGTGCAGGTGAAGAAGGTCTCGGGCGGCGCGCCGAAGGACTCGTGCCTCGTGCACGGCGTCGTGCTCACCAAGAACGTGGCGCACAGGTCGCGTTGCATAATTCACTTATCAATTCAAATTCAATTCAAAATATTTTTAATCAAATAGGCCTAATATAAGCTCTTTCGAATCGTCACTATCTTTTCTTATCACCAGTTCAGTGAATAAATATTCAATTACTTTCTTTATTTCCTTATTTTCGTGTACTTCCCGCAATTAGTGTCAACTGTGGTTAGCAAGTCACATAAAGGACTTCACGACTGTTATCGATCGGCAACAGTCAAGAGCGACAGCTTAACGTGTCCTCCGAAATACGGAGCAGTTCGAGATTTTTTAAAGCCATCTATTTAATATAATAATAAATGATATTATTTTTTACAAACTATGAAGAATTTGACTGAACTGAATTACAAAATAAGAAATCTAATTACATTTTTGTAAAATGTCTACATAGCCTTACTTTACAATGTTTATATGGCAAGATATTTCTGTTAGGTATGCTAATTCCGTTTTAAAATGTTTATTTGTATGTTTACAGAGGAATGCCTCAACAGATTTCGAATCCTACTGTACTGTTATTAGACTGCTCTATTGCTTATCAACGAGTGGAAGGGAAGCTCACTTCATTGGAACCGGTGTTGATGCAAGTACGTTTTTAAATGTACTTATCAATACATATAATAAAATCGTAACTGGCCGCTGTCTGTGCACGCTAATCTCAGGAACGGTTTAACCGATTTAAGGGGCTCCATATAGCCGATGACCTTGAAGATTTGACCTCTAAGTAACGTTACTTCACCCCTTCACCCCGCTTTAATATTACGTAAAATGCCAAAAACTTGACATCTATTGAGCCTTTTGTAGTACTAAGTTTTGTTAAAAACCTTGCCTTTTTCACCACTAGAGGGCTGGCAATGACGCGCGGCGCGGTAATATTAACGACATCTAGTTGAGAAACCAATTATTAAAATATTTGAACATTTTCCATAGACCTCTAGAACTAAACAATATCAGTTGACACTTTTAAAATGATATATGAATTATGATAGAACTAAATATATATTATTAAAAACAAATCTTAACATTGCAAATGAAATTTTGCAGGCGATGTATGTTATGTCGTATTTGGTTGGTTACACAAAATTATTTAACAAATCCCGTTTTTTTGCTCTAGTTGTACCATACTATCTCAGGAACTATAAGCCCTATCAAAATATGGATTAGACAGAAAAATTTGGTATTTTTCTCTGATTCACATTCAATGAAAAAGGTCATTTTGCTACAACTCGTGTTGTACCGGTTTTCACACATTTTTTTAAAATATTGATCGGCTGGATTTTACTATCGATACAGTACCAAAATAATCATTTTCAACAAAAAAAAAATGTACGTCTGCGTGTTAAACCGTATCACGCAAAAACCACTGAATTTAAAGAATGAATTTTGATGAAATTTTACACGGAGATCTCGAGTCAACATTTAGAGTTGTGCTTTTTATCCCAGAAATGCGTAAAACTAGAAAAACCAAACTCCACGCAGGCGAAACCGCAGGCACCCACTAGTATGGTATGAAAGGCACTATTAGTCAAATAAATGACGTAATCTATATCATAATTTTATTTGCGACATACAATACATAGTTAAATTTCGCCAAATCTCTTATTGTTTACTATGGCTTTGTGGTAAATAATGTCTAGTGTCCAAGTTCAATCCTTAGTTGGTGCTCATGTTTTTTATTTGATTTTTACACTTCCTTTTAGAAATATAATTTTATGTTTTACTTTTTACCTACCTAACAATAAGTTACGTACGAGCAGTAAAAAAATATTATAATAAAAATGTCCTCAAAATTTTAAATTGGTATCTGATATTGTCTATTTTTATACACATTAGTAAATAATATTTTTCGTTTTATCTCTTTTTTTTCTCGTCTAAAAAGAGATAAAAAGAAAAATATAATTTTAATGTGTATAAAAATACTTCGACAATTTCAGATTCCTATTTAAAAAAATTTATGCATTTTATTACATATTTTTATTATAGTTTTTTACTGCTTGCAATTGTAGGTAGGTAAAAAGTAAAACATAAAATTTTATTGTAAAAAAAAGTTTAAAAATCAAAAAGCATGAACACCAACCTAAGGATCGAACCAGGAGACACTGGACTAAAACTAGCGATTTGTTGAATCTACGTTTGACGACCTCCGTGGCGTAATGGTTCCCACGCCAGACCGCCACCCAGGAGGTCCCGGGTTCGATCCCCGGTCGGGTCATGATGAAAAACGAACTTTTTCTGATTGGCCTCCGGTCTTGAATGTTTATCTATATATGTATTTGTTATAAAACATAATATCGTTGAGTTAGTATCCCATAACACAAGTTTCGAACTTACTTTGGGGCTAGCTCAATCTGTATGAATCTGTATGACGAAAATATCCAAATAAAAAAATTATCAACTAAAAAAATACAATAAATGCATGAAAGTTATTTATCTTTATAAAATAAATATTTTATTTTATTTTTATTTAAATTTTATGTTTAATAATAAAAAATCGAGAGCATGCATGGTGCAGCGAAAATTTGGCACACGTCCATCCATCCGAAAGCGTGGGAGCGCACTGATTACCTTGTGTCCAGTCACCAGCTATCCAGAAATTACGTAATTGACGGAAAATTGCTTGTGACTTGGTGGAAATACACTCAAATTCAAAAACCAAACAACAAATAAGTAGATAATATTATTGCCTATGTATTAATGTAAATTTTACACGAATCGATGCATAAATACCCAAGTTGAATCGCATTCTTTCTTTGATTACTAGGTTCCTTAAATATTTTATTACTCCATAAATATTCAGTAATTTCAAATTTCGAACGGCATAAATGTAGTACAATGACTATAACACAACATATATTTTTTTGGTGGTTATTCGTTATGGTAGCTAGGAGTAGAGACAACTTGAAAAACAGCAAAATTTTAGCGAAATTTGTTGGTACAGCCTTAAATGCAATTTTTGCTCCACTTAACATTTAGTGTTTGTCTCATTTCAATTGGTTTCTAAATAAAAAAGATCGCGTGAAGTCGCGGATCGAAGCTAGTTATAAATAAAACTGTCTTTGTTTTACTATTTCAACCTTAGATCATATTCAACGGATGTTTATAAAGGGCGTTCCACGGCTATGCCTTATGGAGGGAAAGTACTTTGAATACTGTAGATGGAACATTTTACTGAAAGAAGACATTATTTTAATTTTAAAAAAATCTGCATGCATATATTTTTGAATAATTACATGGTTGAATCGGGAATCGAACCCAAAAAAAATACCCTGTTTCTTTATCATACCGATCGAAAGGCTTTCATCATAAGGATTATTTTATGCAAAATAATATAGTGGCAGAAATAAAAGGAAGACCATTTTAACATTTGATGTGATTTTTTGTAGAAAAATGAAAAGCTTCCCAATGAATCAGTCAGTACCCACTTGAGAAGTACGCATCATGTCCCTATTATATATTGATAACTGTTCAAGACGCATATCGATACACCTTTTTTGATATAATTTTCACTTTCTATTTTTCTTTATAATTTTGACTATTTTTTTATGTCACTTCGTTTTGATATGTCAATTTATTTTAGAACATTGTATAGTTCAGCTCAACAGTTCAAAGGTGTGTAGTTTTACTTTAAACCTTACTACACACCCAATAAGGTCAAGCACCGGCGGCGTTCGGTGCTAACAATTACTTTTGAATTAAAAATGTTAAAATGAATTGGCTAGGAGCAGCAGTACCTGGTGCGGTGCGCGGCGCGCATCTGTGCGCTGCGCCCCGACGTGGTGCTGGTGGGCGGCGCGGCCGCGCGGGGCGTGCAGGACGCGCTGCTGGCGGCGCGCGTGGCGCTGGCGGCGCGGGTGCCGCAGCGCGCGCTGCGCAGGGCGGCCCGCTGCGCCAGCGCCGACCTTGTCACGTCCATCGACGCGCGCATCGGCGCGCCCAAGCTGGGCACCTGTCGGAGCTTCTACGTTAAGAACTGTTCGTTCACACACTATTTATTATTTATTTACTAATATTATTGCTAAAACAAAAATATTTCTTTTTTTCAGACTCAAGTAAAACATTAATGGTTTTAGAAGGATGCGCAGAACCACAGCTTGGGTGTTGTATATTGCTCCGCGGGGGATCTTTACAGGAGCTCATTAAAGTTAAAAAGGTAGTGAAATTCATGCTCTTGGCGTGTTACAATTGGAAGTTAGAAAAGGCTTTCCTAGGCGACATTGAAGCTACCTTACCCGAACCAGGGATGAACTTCGAAGACGACGACGAAATAGATAAAAGTAAACAGAATAATGACACAAAAATGAATGAGAAAGATGACGCACTGAATAATGAGATATTTAAAAATGATTTACAGTCAGACATATTGAATGATAATGATGATTTCATTAATGAAAGGAAGAAAAACGCTGGTCTAGTGACTGAAAATAATGAATCTAAAGAAACGGGCAAAGTTAATGTTGAATGTGATGATCCACTTCAAAGAGCAAAATCATATACTCGTAAAGCGGACAGTGAGAAGAATCTAAGTGGAGTTCCGATACAGGATTGCAGTGATCCCTTACAATCTACATTGTCAGTTGATGATGATGTGTTTTTGCCGAAAGAAGAGGTTAAGTTCAAAGCTGATGATCCCCATACCGACAGGTGAGATTAATTCGATTTTGTTCAAGAAATCACATTGTTCCCGGACTGATATTTTAAAATTGAATTAATCCAGGTTATAAACGAACCGTGTACTACTTCGTAGATGGTCGACGGACGACGTGGTGCTGTCGATGTCCCCGAACGTGGCGATCCCGGCGCCGCCCGCCGGCCGCCGCCGCTTCCCGCCCTTGCGCGCCAGCCGCAGCTCGGCCGCCAAGCGCCCGAAGGAGCGCCGCCGCAGCCGCTACCAGGACAACTTCGTGCTCAAGGTAAACGCACCTGACAGCAGTTTGAATGTGTTTCTTAGTAAGGTAGTGAGTTTTATGTCTCTTTTCACACCAATCGCAGGACGTGCATCCGTTCATAAAGAACCCGCTCCTGGCGTCGGCCGACGATCCCGCTGTTCGCACTGCGCTGGCAGACTTCCGCGCTTCGGGCGGAAGACTCGTCGCCGACTCGCATAATAGTGAGTCTTACACTCAATTTTTTTTTCCCAATTTATTATAAATATGAATGTTAATATTTTAGTTACTTCTTATGTCCTATTGCAAGTCAAAACCTAATTTCAACTTCTCTCAATTTTCTTACTGAGCTCTAGGTTCATTGTTAACAAAAATATTACTTAAAAAAATTATAATCTTAAACACATATAATAAAGTTATTTATCGAATCAAATTTTTAATTTATTTGTTGAATGATAATTATTTTAAAAAGTAGTCACACATCACACATCACACAGAAGCATTTAAAATTCATCATTCAACAAATAACAGTACACGTAACAGTAAAATTGTCTTTATCACGCATTTAAATGTAATAATCTTAAAAAAATGTCCGAACCAGTGGAC
Organism: Endotricha flammealis; assembly: GCA_905163395.2. Classification (NCBI taxonomy): domain Eukaryota; kingdom Metazoa; phylum Arthropoda; class Insecta; order Lepidoptera; family Pyralidae; genus Endotricha; species Endotricha flammealis. Next base: position 15,133,202 of record LR990862.1, on the reverse strand, counting down.
TGTCCGCAATACAAGCCGTCGGTGATAAAGAAGAACAAGGAGCCGGAAGCGGAGCCCGAGAAGCCGGAGGCCGAGCCCCTGGACCCGCTGGCGCCCGAGAACCACCAGCGCCTGAGCCTTCTTCTGTACAGCTACAGTAATAAGTCTGCCAACGTGCCAGACTTCTGTGTCAACCCGTGGTTAGTCATTCAAATTATATTTATAATTCAATGGAATAAAAAAATTATAAAAATAACACAAACGAAGCCTCATATTTTCTTGTTAAAGACGTTACTCATGGTTACTCTGCATTGGTAACTTGGTATACTTTGTTTTATATAAAAATCTCACTACAGTGAAGAGCGGACTCTTTTACTACAGATTTAGAGCTCCCAACCCTTGTAAAAAAACACCTTCGGATATAATAAAGAATTTAGTTTTTTTTTTATTTGAAAGTAGGAACGGTGGATTAAAAGAGGATAGTAGTATCTTGCATCTTACTTCCACCCGTCGCAGTAAGGGTCTGTCCGCACTGCGAAATTTACTGCGCGATTTTTTTTTCGCAATAATTTGTAACATAAATATGAAAAATATTTTATTCAGTAAGTTCGTCACAGTTTGGTTTCCCTGTGTTATGGGAGTCAGGCTCTTCATTGGACTATATTTTATAGAAGTATTTTACTAAATGACGTGCCAACATCGCTGTGCTGATGTTGGCACGTCATTATGTCAACATGTCATTACCTTTACCATTATTCAAAACTTTGAAACTATGCGTGTTTTTTCACAGGATAGTGACAATGGAGATGTACGGCCGCCACGACATATCTCTGGGCGCGTTCCTCGACAAGTACTGCTTCAACGCCGACTACAAATGCCCGTCGAACAACTGCCAGGTGCCCATGAACCAACATGTCAGGCGGTTCGTCCACGGCGACGTGTGCATCACGATAACGTGCAACACGATCGGGCACAGCAACGTGGACAGGGCGAAGGAGGAAGGCGGCAAGCAGGTGATGTTCTGGTCGCGCTGCGGGCGCTGCGGCGCGATGGGTCGTGCCGCGCTCGTCTCTCGGCGCGCGCTGTCCCTCTCGCTCGCGACGTACCTGCGCCTGCGCGTGTCGGCCGCGCGCTACGTGCGCCTGGCGCTGTGCGAGCACGCGCTGCACGCGCACGCGCACGCCTTCGCCAAGGGGCTCACCACCGCCTGCTTCCGGTACAGCAAGGTCAGCACCTTCGACCTGGAGCTGCCGCCCGCCGTCATCGCCACCAACTACGACACGAAGCAGATGCGGGAGGCGCTCATACAGCAGCTCAATGACCTCATGCATAAAGGTAAATATTGGCGACCGGCATCACAACTACTCTCCTTACTATTCTCATTTGTATTCATCTTACAGGCCACGAAACGTTCAGCTGCTTGACCGACACAGAAGCCGACAAAGACTATCATACGTTTAAGCAGCACATGGAACAAATACACCTGGCTCTCACCTCTATTAACTTACAGCAGACGTCATTGGCAGGTTAGATGATTATTCTATTATGAAATTAAGACTGAATTTTATTGTGTGCATGGGTTTCAGTATTCCGGATCTCCGGCGACAACACTTCGTCGATAGCTTGAGATTTACCTGTATTTTGAAAGTGTTTTTATATATGTAATAGTATGTAATAGTTAAGTGAGATTTGTGTGCAGCGGTGGTGCGCGGCCTTTGGAGCGTGTCGGACCGCGTGACGGCGGGCGAGAAGATGCTGCGCGACGCGCACGACAAGTGGGCGAGTCCGTTGGCCAAGGCGCCGCCCAAGCCCGCGCCCGACCCAGGTTCGTGCTGCATAATTTACCAAAGCTCGTTAGATAATATTTAAAAAATATATGTGAAAAAACTTACTATTTTTTTGGAATTGTAAAACTGTGTGAAAACACTTTTCATTTTGCTTTGTTTCCGAAATTCAGGTAGTTTTATAGAGAAGCTTATTTATTTGATATTTCAAATAATTTTTATTTATTTTACAGTTGAAGATAAAGAGAAATCTGATTTGGAGGACTCAGCGGGCGAAGGCGGCACTGACTCGGGTGACAAAATAGGTTTATTGACTAGCAAAATTTACTTATTTTCAAAATTATTAAAATTAATTACTTATGTTTACAGATCCAGTCAGAGAAGGAGAGAGGGAACATGGTGAGTATGTATGACAATACAAAGTTAATTACAATATATATTTTTTAGCAATATTAATTGAAATTTAGTGGCGTAGCAGTGCAAACTCGGCACAAAATGATATACAGTTCAAATGTCACGAACGTCATTTGAATTAAATAGTTTGTATACCTTATTGTAATAACATATGCTCGTGTGCTTTATCGTCATAAAGTGATGTCATGTTTATTTCACACTAGCTGATTCGGCAAACTTTGTTCCGCCTTAGGCACTACTCTACCCTACTCCTACCCTACCCGTACCCTATCCTACCCTAACGGGATAAAAAGTATCCTATGTCCTTCTCCTGGTTCTAAGCTACCTCTCCACCAATTTTCAGTCAAATCGTTTCAACCGTTCTTGGGTTATAAATGGTGTAATTACCACGACTTTCTTTTATACCTATAGATTCTATTTATTACAAGGTACAGAGGAAGACGAAGAGAAGGGTGATAAGAAAACAGTCAGGCAGATATTGTCGCAGTTGTTGTCCAACAACCAGCCGTCGCACCAGGTGAGCGATCTCTCGCGGGTAGAGCAGTGTGACGATCTTGGGTTGAGCTGGTTGTGCTTGCAGGCCGGCATCATCATCTCCGCGGGCGCGGTGCCGGTGGTGGTGCGCGCCGGCGAGATCGGCTCCGTCATCGCCGCGACGCTGGCCTCCGTCGCCTACCAGCGCTCGCTGCGGCACAGGTATCGACCCAACCCCATTCAGACTCCGACGCCTACGATTCAACTGGAGTATAACTGGTAGTACTCGTGTACGCGGCCGTCCGAACGCAACGATAGATATCGATCATATCACTCGTAAAGCATTCAAAAATTTGAGTTTTATAAACAGAGTCACCAAACCTTTTATAAACAGTGAAAACTCTTAAAATCCTCTATTTTAGTTTTGTTAGATAAATTTTAGACTTTGGCGTGTTGTGTGGAACCCACATTACCAGGTGCACATAGATGCAATTGAGAGAGTGCAGAAAAAAATTATAAAAATTTTCAATTATCGAAATTATGATTATGACCCAACATATTAAAAAAACATAAACTCATCTTACTCCAGGACCGCAGAACTCAATTGACATATCGTTTTTATATAAGATTTTAAATAACCTTGTCGTCTCGTCTACTCTTCTTTCAAAAATTAGTTTTATAGTTAGGGCTCGACTTCCAGTCCGTGCCTCTCGTCCTCTTAATATATTAATGCCACCACTCTTGAGTAAGAATTATACACGAAACAATTTCTTTTATCGTAGCTCGGTAAAATATAAAGAATTCTCAATTATTGACATTTTCACCAACTCTTTGTCTTACTATCAAAAACAAACTTGTTAAAAAACTTGTATCCTAAATATGCAATTCACTCATTGTATTGCAGTTTGCAGTCAATACTTTTTAATTTGTGTCTTAATATAGCTTAGCTCTAGCAAATTTTTTTGTCACTTATTAGTACGTAGTACTAGTAGTTATTCTGTGGCATTAGACTATTAACTGTACGATTTCTTTCGTTTTGTCAACACAACAGCGTATCTATGTATATATAACTTTTAATAATAATTTTCGGCACTGTAAATAATAAATAATAAATATATAGGGACAATTCATACAGATTGAGCTAGCCCCAAAGTAAGTTCGAAACTTGTGTTATGGGATACTAACTCAACGATATTATATTTTATAACAAATACATATATAGATAAACATCCAAGACCCGAGGCCAATCAGAAAAAGTTCGTTTTTCATCATGACCCGACCGGGGATCGAACCCGGGATCTCTTGGGTGGCGATCTGGCGTGGTAACCATTACGCCACGGAGGTCGTCAATGTCTGTTGTCTATTTATGTAAAACTATATGTAACTATGTTTTTTTTATGACTGTTTGCGCCAAAATTAATGTATTAAGTAAATAGATGAGCCCTCACTCTAGTTATTTTTACAGTACACAAACAGAACCAGAGGACTCTGAAAGCAACGCTAACAAAGACAAGACAGACGGAGACAAATCCAAAGCAAAGTCTAACGACCATTTCGAAGTTTTGCTCAGGGTATGTAGAAATTATGTAAACTGAACGCACTCTTTATAATTTATAACGTTGTTCAATGGATTATTGTTTTTATTGTTTTCATTTCATTCCATTTATATAATGCTGTCACATACAAATAATGGTGCTACAAGTGTGGATTTTGTGGTGTGGATTTGCTATTGACTATCAGACTTTTGACCAAATCCTACGAGAATCGCGTACTTTTCGGGATAAAAAGTTCCATATGTGTTAGTCCAAGGTTGCTTAAACACTTACGAGTAGCTTATTTCGTTCTGACAAATATATTTTTTCTCCAGGACGGGCTCCTATGCCGTGTGTACTACGCACAGCAGTTCCAGAAGCTTCGTCACATGCTGCTCGCGCCCCTCGACTACGTGCCTAAAGAAGACGACGAAAACGAGAAGCAAGATGGTAAAACGGACGACAAATGTTGCTTCGACGATAAGGACAAAAGTGACAGTAAGTTTTGTTAGAAAACTTTAATTAAAACGCAAACGTGGACGTTTTTGTGTCTTGTGTCAAATACAAGCTACCGATGAATATTTCCATAGAACCAGTATGAAATCATCTACTCCCTGCGCATACGTTAACATTTTTTGTGTCCAGTTGCTCCCACTTAACACATACCCGTCTGGGGAAGGACCACCTTACAGAAGATCGTAGCCAAATAGCATTGGCCTCAGCCATGTTATGTTCCTACGGTGAGTAAGGTCTCCAGAGCTCCATTAGGGGTGGTTGGCAACGCGTGAGTGATACTCCCGGTATTGCAAGCGTGTTTAGGTTACGGTGATGCCTAACATCAGGCGGGCCGTATGCTTCTTTGCCACCTTTGTTGTATAAAAAAAACACTCATGACGATCAATTAGTGTTCGGTGTCGGTAAAAAGTGTTCATAAATAATTGTTTGATAAAGTTTGGACTGCAATGGCGTTCTCTTGTGTCGAAAGCCAAGACTCACTTTGGGTCGATGAGCTGAGTAAGTAAAGTTTGGAGACATTTTTTTAATAATTTCAGATAAGGGCCTATGTTCGCTGGAAGAAGGGTTCATTAGATCGCTGGCACAGTGTGTCCCGTGGGCGGCCAAGGGCGGGAAATCTGGCTCTACCTTCTGCAAGACTAAGGGTATGTTTATAATACCTATTAGTTAAAACCTAGATAATAATAGCGTAATATTTATAAGTTAATAACACTATAACATTATTAAAATCTTTAAAATATCTTCGTACAACTCACTGTTAGACATTTAATGTTGTTGTCTTTACCTTATATGAATAGGTAACAAGTAGTATTTATTATGGTTATAGCCATTTCTTAAAACACTTGAAAGTCCACAAATATTAAGACCTGGTTGGTGTCCTAAGATGCAGGCTTCGGCTTAGTTTAGGTTGCAAGTCGCCCACAAATTGCATTTTGTAATTTACCATTTAAGTTAATTTCCATAACTGTAATTTGTGGAGACGAATAAAAACATTTTTATTTATTAATTTTATTATTTGAGAGGCAAACTAATAAGGAACATTAATCTAGATGATAGATATGTGCTGAAGGAGATGACGAAACCGGAGTGGCAGCAGTTCTTGGAGTTCGCGCCGCACTACTTCAACTACGTCATCAATTGTCATCAGAATAAGTTGCCCAGTCTTTTGGGTGAGTTTTTTTATTTACAAGTCATTCAGAAACTTTACATTAAACATTATGACATAAAATCGAATTATGGCTGAACAGTTAATGGAATCTATTTAAAAGAAATATAAGAGCGACATGGGGTTTACATACTTTAGCCCGCATCCTGGGCGTGTACAGCGTGGGCGGCGCGGGCAACGGCGTGCTGGTGATGGAGAACATCTGGTACGCGTGCTCGTCCGCCGCCAAGCGCTTCGACCTGAAGGGCTCGAGCCGGCACCGGCTGGCGCTGGACTCGCCCGCCGGCGTGCTGCTGGACGAGAACCTGCTGCACCTGCGCTGGGAGCTGCAGCTGTACGTGGCCTCCGCGGCCGGGAGGCGCGTCTGGGGCTGCATCGAGCGCGACACCGCCTTCCTGCAGGAGCACGCCGTCATGGACTACTCGCTGCTGCTGGGCGTCGACCGCCAGAAGCTCGCGCTCGGCATTATTGGTCAGTGGCGTCAATATTCACCATTTGGGAAACACGAAGCAAAATTACATTCAATATTTTTTTTATATTATTTCATAGATTACATCCGCACCTTCACGTGGGACAAGAAACTAGAGCATTTAGTAAAGAAGAATCTTGGATCGGGCCAACCCACAGTAGTCTCGCCGGCAGAATACAAAAATCGCTTCTGTGCCGCATGTCGCAAGTATTTCTTGCAATGCCCTGCGCACTGGGATCATCTTTACCAACTTATACAACCCTAAGGAGATATTACATAGAAGTATGAGGTTAATTTACCCCAAGGACCGCGGGTTCGAATCCTGCGCAAGGCAAACTTTTGTGTGCAAGAACATGTATGTCTTGAGACTTGTTGTTTTTCTATGTATAACAAATATTTATTTACAAAAAAAGAACATTTCTCAGCATTTTAAGTACAAGCCTTAGTTTGGGACTAGAAGCCGTTGTCTGATTCGTCCAAGAATATTTATATTCATGCACTCAATTTATATACTCACGCAAATCTGGCAAAAATATATAGATTTGATTTGAATAGAATTTATCTTATCTATTGTATTATAGAATCAAAAGGGGTTTGAAGTCTAGCCTGCCTACCTATCCTTTATTGTATTTTTTTTAAATTTAATGGCCAATAATTTTATTTTTAAATATATGAAATACTGGTGGAGCAGGTACTCCATTCAAATCTTCAAAGCCCTTTGTTATGATCTGATGTTGATTTATTATATAGGCCTGCGCAGACGTCCGCCAAAAGATCTCTTACGAATAGGTACACATGTTTTGGAATCTTGCATTACTTCCATATGCCCATGTATACTTTCTTTATAGTAATCTGTTTTGTGTGTTAAATAAATGAAATGAAAATACATATGCGCCTTACGTTTAAAGTCACTCAAGTAAGTTTTCGATGCAGTGTAAACGATCTAATTAGGCGGATAAAACTAGCTCGTCTGGGCAGTCTTTTAATATTGTATTTTATAATAATGTAAGTATTAAATGCATTCCTAAATTATAAATAAACAAGATTATGTTATTTAGTTAATAAAATAAATTGTAATATATATTTGAAAATTCAATAAAACGCTGATTTTAAAATCATTTCTTTATTTTTTCAGACTCTCATAAGTTACATTTGGAGTTCTGTTCCATACATACTTTACACAAATGAACCAAATGAAATAGCGCGTTTTACATGTCCCATTTCTGTCGCCGTTACTTGTTTATTCGAAATATCTTATTGTTTAACCAGCTCAACGCCATGTGTATCTTTTCCGATACACACGTTATTATGTATAATTTTCGACGCCAACTTGTCGCTGAGCGTGTTAAAGTTAATTCCACATTAATTATCTCTGTATTTTCTTTCTTTATTATGGCCGAAGCCACATCGCTGCGTTGCGACGTCGCATCATAAATACTGCGACGCGACTATGCGCGACCTTCTGGTTAGTGTCCATATTCTCGCAACAAAACAGATTCAATCTCCATTCAAAATTGTTGTCACGCTCAATGAGAGTTTTCTGAAATGACACCCACTAGGCGGCTGCACCGAAACGTCAGGTCAAGAAACCTGTCAAAAGTGTCATAGCGCCTATAAATTGGTGTCGGATTTTTTTTGACGTTGACGCTTTTGACAGCGCGGATTATTAGGAATGAGACCTCTTGCCGATTCAAGATCGCTGCCTTGTCAACGAAGGTCGTCAAGATGGCGACCTCGGATCTTCACCGTACCACGTTGCTTACTTTTTTGTTAAATAGTGTTCATTTAAATACTCGACATTGGCGGAATTGTCTATGTGTCGTTAAGACACGACAGAAACGCCATTAATTAAGACAAAAAAAAACACCTCTTGCCAAAGTGGCGCCAACTAGTGGCGTAAATTTTTGTGAAAACCCTCATTGCTGTCACGCTCAATTCTTTTTTTCAAAAAATGATACAGCGATTGAGTTTGAATCGAAATTGAATCCGTTTTGTTGCCAGGAATAGGGAGGCATCGGACGTCGCATCGCAGTGATGTGGCCTATGGTGGATCCACACGCCCGGCATGAGCTGGCAGTGTTGTATATAACATTTTATTAAAAAAAAACAGTAGTAATATGTAACTGAAACACGGTTAGGCCGGTCCGTGGGTGATAAATTTTGCTCCTTGCAAAAATTCTACCGATAGTATGAGATGGGGTAAAAAGAATCCATTTAACATTTTTAGGCACAAAGAATCGTTTCTTTTTTCGTCTTTGGCGACAGAGAACTGACACTGGAAATAGCGCAAATGATGGTAACTATATTGTCAGCTATTTGTATTATATCGTTATGCATTTTAATCCGTAAAGTGATGATAATAAAGTTGATTTTGAGTGTGAAATCAGCTTATAGGTTCTTTTAAAACTTTGATCATAGACTTAAGTCACATTATCATTGTACAGTCGGCCAATGAAAGAGGTGAGCAGGGCCATAAATAAGATTCAAATCTTCAAAATATTGCGTGAAGGAATTTACTCGAATTTTTATTTATCAATGGTATAGAATAAGTAATAACCCGAGGTAGAATGGCCACTCTCCGCCCCGCACCGAATCGCGTTACCTTACCCCAGGCGCATAGAGGCGCGTGTAGTCGTAAAGGTGTGTGTTTATAGTAGCGGCATGCTATGATGGCCGTTTTGACATATTACAATAGTGATGTGAAATGTCAATTTATTCTCGAAAAATATATAATCAAATCTATAAGTTTTTGTTGCAACTAGTATGTATCTGATTAAAAAGGTCTAATAAAACAAAAATATAAATGTTTACTTAATATATTTGAACGAACTGAATATTGGAATGAAAATAAATACATGCACACCATCGAAATAATATTACTACGTATAGAAATGACAGCGCCTTCAAATTTTGGCGCCGCGTTCGGCCGTGCGGGGCGCGCCCCTCCCTGGCCCCGCCCCCAACCGAGTCATAGAATATGACATTACTACGCAGGGGCGACACTTTGTTTATATTCTGCCTATTGGACATCCAACTGATTATTTTATTTTATTACAATATTTTATTTTACTTAATAGATAAATTTAATAGAAAATAGGTATAATATTAGCTTTATAGGTAGGAAGCTACATTACATTTTTGTTCTTAACTTAATATTAGTCAAAAATAAACTGAGATTAAATCAAAACTAACTTTATAATGAAGCTATTTATATATTGAAGTATTTTGTAATATTTGCACCTATTAGACAAGAGGAGTTGTGATGAAATGAATGGTAACGTATCTTTACTCCGAAACTTGTTTGGCCGAATTTCATTTGTTCGAAAATGGTTGGTCGAAATTTAAGATGCTGTTTCGTTTTCCATCTTTTTGTTTTCTAGAAACTATTTTTTTTAACTTAGTAACTTTATCCACATTTACGTATTGTTTAAAAAATCAATATTTAAATTGCATATTATTTTAAAAAAAGAATTATGAAAATCGGTCCAAAATTGAAGGAGTAATCGGCGGACCTCCATAAAAAAAACAATGAAACATAGAACCTCCTTATTTTTTGAAGTCGGTTAAAAAAAAGCAAAAAGAAATTCAGAAATACCTAAATTATATTATAAAATTTACTCTTAGTAAATAGGCTTAGTACCTACGTATCCCATCTGTACGATTAATTTTTGATAATCTATGATTTTCACATAGAAATGGCGGATGCAATCATGATGCAATAGAAAATAATGAAAAAAAATTGTTTTGGTTGGTTTTACTGAATTTTTTATATACTTAGCGATGTTATGTCACGCCGCTATCTTTCTTCCTTACTGTTGAACGGTTTTTACACGTTTTTATCGAACATGACGGCATTTTTCAATGTTTTATTTTGTCTTTAAGTCCGAGGACCGATCGCGATGAGCATAGACAAATGACTAAACGAGTTGATGTCTATTGGCCTCAAGTCTCAACGTATGGGGACAAAAATTTTGTTTGCGGTGTCCGTTCTATACGTAGTAATATTATTTCGATGATGCACACTTTGAATTTCGAAAAACAAATGCCGAGTTGTGTGGTAAATAAGTATAAAATAATTATAATCTTATAAAAATAAAAGATAAATGTTCGCGGGACTCTAATACATATATAAATAGTTTAGAAATCAATGTAATAAATAAATTTTGTGTCTTATAATCATACATTCGATAAATTGTATGACACTGAACGTCACTATTGACAATAAAGAACAGCAATTTGCTCCTTCAAATGTAATTATTAATTAAAACGAAACTTCATGAGTGGACAAATGTCAAAACGGCCATCATAGCGTGCCGTATAGTGAACGAATGTGTATACGTGTACAGGCGATATTGGCCCATGTAGTAGAAATTATTTCACGCGCGTTGTATGGAGTGTCCGGGGATGTGTCAATGGTATTCAAAGTTTCATAATGATGCGTTATTAGCATAAAATCTTTGTTCTTAGTTTTCTATCCTGCTCACCTCTTTCATTGGTTGATTGGACAATATGTTGTTTTTAAATCATTCGATATTATCATTCCTTTTTGGCCCCAACGATATAATATACAAATTAGTCGACAATAACACAGTCTCACCGGTGGTGGTCTCTTTCACAAAGTCCAGAATATGTCTTATATTATTATAAATGGTATGTACACATGGATTATGGTATTTTACTAGCGTGAATAATTTTGTAACACAAACAGGTGCCTTATAGGATCCTGTCCAATTTAAAATGATCCCATACCTTAGGGCTGGTACACATCAACACGATGCGACGTCCCATCGTCGTCGTAAAGCTAGTTTAAAATGAACATTTTCATTCGGTAAGGGTGAATGAGACGATACTGCCTTTACGGAATGGAAATGTTAATCAAAGAATTGTTATTACTAGATAGTATGTATTGATTGATTTAAAACTGGCTAGACAGTAATAAAAAAGTACTTTGATTAAAATTTTAATTTCAACAGCCTTTGTGAAACGATGCCGCGTCGTAGCACGTTGCGACGTCGTTGTGTACGAGTCCTTAAATATTCAATAAAAAAAAAATAGAAATAATTACATGAAAATATCGCTAACAATTTTGAATTAAGAAGCTAACTTGTAAACATTACTCTTTGGAGTTCGATTTTCATACGAAGAATAAAATTAAGTGTAAACATTTTGAAAGGCGTTTTTCTTATTGAAATCACATAAAAAACATTTAGAATTTGTTATTATTTAATAAGTTACCTAATATTATTAAATATTGTTACAAATATTGAGATAAACAAAAATTGTGTTTAATTTTATACATTGTATTAATACAAAAGAAAAATAATGATTTAATACATTCTTTAGAGATTCCTAGATAAGGTTGCCAAATACATTTTGTTGCACGTGACATTATTAAAAAAGATATATTCATAACATAGTAAGAAGGACAACCCATAAGAATAATGATATGAAACTATAACGCCGTCGGCAAAAGAAACGCCATGCGTGAAATTGCGTGTACGCTGAACGTGTAAGACGTACTACACACGCCTGACACGTGTAATTACACGAGTGACGTACTTTCCACAGTTCACTAACTGAAACTACCACACCGAGTTATTGCAATCTATATAGTTTAAATACATAATATTATATTACTTTACAGTACCCGACATTAAATTTGGTACAACATTCAAATTCTAGAAAATATTTATTGTATATCTTAAGCACTTAATGGTCTAACGATTCCGAAATAAGAAAATAAAGACTTTTTTTTATTATTATCAACAATTTGCCGTTTATTTGGTCTGTTAAAATTTACATTAAGCCCAGAGTCATACGTAAGCGTTATTGGAATATAATACGAAGGAACAATATGAAGATTTGATCGAGCTCCTCGATCATATATTTTTACAGTACCTACTTACACAAATTTTACGACTTAACCTCTCGTTATGTTTAACGACATACTATGACATGGGGGGGGGGGGGAGAGATAATCACCGAGACTTACGTATAAATACTTACATTAAAAAAATCCTTATGGATGAATTCATTGACGTTGGATGGTAAACACGGCATGCGTCAAATATCACGACATGCGTGCAATATAAATCAATACCAACGTGTATGCGTACACACACACTGATAATATCTCATAGCACGGCCAGCAAACACGCGACAATCGTCGGTATGCACAATACAGTGAGCGTACGCAGTCGACGTGTTAACACGTTCGTCGACGCACGTCGACAGCAGGAAAATCGAGATGCGAGAGCGTGTATGGCCGCATACACTATTCGTAACTCGTTTACAATTTACTGTCAATGACGTTAACGATCTCAAAATCGCGAATGGATATTTTATACATTTTACATTATGTTATAGTTCATTATATTTCATATATTATAAATACTGATACATAAAATGACGCTATTGATATACGAAGTCCCTATGTTATTGTTTGATATTTAAGAATGCTACGCATTTTACATAGATACAGCTGCGTACATTGATATAAAACACTAGATATGTAGTAAATAAAATATCAAAAAAAACATACTATCCGTTTCAAGTAAGAATAGGAAATGTCAAAATAACTAGTAAAAAAATTATGATTGAAAATGTAATGTGACATCTCTCAATTGGAATAAATAGTACAGTCCATTATCAATATTATTATTAGAATACTATTTTAACGATCAGCACGAGATGGAAGCAGTAGACTGGCGGAACTTCGTGCAGAACAGAAAACTCTGGCGCTCTCTAGTTTCAGAGGCCAAGATCCACTTCGGGTCTCTGAGCCAGCAGAGTAGGAGTAAGTATTTTTAATTTTAACGTATTGTATAGCATTTTTTCTCAATCTATTTCTAATTACAAGTTGTAAATGACAAGAGAAATTGCCTATGAGGACCTAGTCTCTAACTAAATAAATGATTGGTATAAATTCATATCCAGTATTTTATATTAATGGTCTTCTTGCATTATTATACAACTTATTTATATAACTTCAAAAGTCGATAGCACATAATATATTTAGACGGATATATTACATACAATTTTTATTTTATATTCACACAGATGATTATATCTATTATGAACAGTGGGACAAATTGTATACATTCAGTGAAATGCGCAAACGTACTTTAAACTTCCACATTAAATATAGTTCTCTTTTTTTCTAGATAACATGACATTTAATGTGTAACTTGAAGATGTTTTCGTATCAATGTATACGATTTTATTATATCTACACCATGTTATATTTTATTTTTAGTGCTATTTATTCAGACGTATATTCACGTCCCGTGAAACAGTCTACAGTGCTCCGGACTGTAGACTGTTTCACTTTTTCCATACAATGTGAGCGATGCGACAACATTTTCTTCACATAAAGCGCGGCGCAGGATGTCGAAAAACGTTTACATTGAATGAGCCCTTAGAGTTCCGTACTTAAAAAATATAACCCTTAGATGATTTTGATGTTCGTCTGACTGTTCACACATAAATTTGATTAAACAATTTTCACTACAAAAATAAACTGCCCTCTCTTATTTACTACGATTCACGCTGTAGCATGAATCGTCAAATGGTTACAACCACGCATAAAACACCTATCCATCTAATGACCACTGTTCAACAGGACACGACAACGGCATCATTTCTTTATTATCATCAGTTTGTATTATGCAAAATTCATTATTTTAATAAGGATCAACATGGCGTGTGCTATTGCCAATTGATTTACGGCCGAAAATATACCGTTGTCGTGTCGATTAACGGACAATCTAGCTAATTTAGAAATCCACTACTAGTAAAAGCTTTCATTGGCTATGATTATGTACAAATTGATATACAATATCGCCACTATGAGCAGAGTAAATTAGTTAAGCTGACGGTGGACGGTCGGCAAAACACTGCTGTCTCCCGTGTAGCAGTACAAATCCGAAAATATTTATAAATTGTAGCTTATAGCCAGTTTCTGAGACGCATTGTAATTTCACTTTAATTCTCAAGCTATCCTTCTTTCTTCTTTTGACTGACAGTGACAGAAATAATTTAACGTGTGACTAATTTTAAAATTTCAGAAACTGGCAAAGGAAAAGTTACAAGTACTGTTAAATTCATTACAATTTTATTCACAAATAGGGATCCGACCAAAAAGAATTTCCCGTACTAAGGGAACTGGGGCTCTCACATCTTATGAAGCCCTTCATAATAAGTATTTACAAAACGAAAAAACATAACCCTCTAGCAGCTGGGTAAAAACACACCTGAACATTATTAGGTACTATATTACACATTTACAACATTGTTAATTTGATCTCTATGTCAATGGAATAAGAATTAAATCGAAAATACTAAATTAACATTTCAGATACAACTAAGGTTTGGCATTTGCTAATTTGATTCTTACGCTATTGACAATAAGACTTAATATGAACAGCTTAGAAATTTGCAAGTTTAAGCGCCACCGAGGCTACTGTAGGCGAAATGTGAGTAAAAGCTTTTTTGTGCATTATATTACTTTTTTTCTCTTTAATATCCGTAATCGGCTGTCCAGCCTTAATTTTCTTCTGTCTTGAGCTCTTTCTCCCGATCATTTTAAATCAAATTTAAATCACTATTCACTCACATTTATGCCACTAACTGTACGTGGGCCTGTTTTATGTTACAATATAGTTGTGTATTCTTGTTCTTGTATACCATTGTGACCTGCCTACAATAGCCTACCTTTTATTTCTGAGCAGTAGAATCCGACATGTATTAACAGTGTTACAAGCATCAAAATGTGTAGCTTAACTGCCTAGAAATAAAAGTATTTGACACAAAAACTAGCAATATGTATGACATATTCCAACTAACATTTAAGTTTGAAATGTCACAGGGCGAGTGCGATAGATATTAGTAGTAGATATTAGGCGAATTTCACACTGAACCGCGTACCGGCGGTGCGCGGTGCCGTGTGGAAATCGCCTTATATCGACGTGACATCTTCGTTTTACATATCCATTATGGTGCTTTCTTTAGAAACTATTAGTGTTCACACAAGATTCAATAATCCTTTCGTTGGTACAGCCCTGGTAACCCTTTCCATGCGGGTGGCGTGTTATCACGTCTTACTGAGATTTCCTATACGATGGGCGTAAAAACACGTCTTCATAAAATCTCTCTCACTCTCATACTCGTTTACCGTATATAAACAGACTTGGTATACAGACCTGAGTACACAGCTGGTTACAAAGAAATTATGGCGCATGGAAAGGGTTTGAATAGTTGCTATTATATTTAAATTAAACCTTTAGATATTGTAAAATTCAAAACCAAATTAAATAGTTTCGTGATGAGAAAAAGTAGTCTACCCACCAAACGATGAGTATGAAAAACAAGACTGAGTAAGCCATACTTGCCGCTATAATATTGTTAGTGTTTCGAGCGAGTGTCTCATGTTGGTTCGAGGTTCGTGCTCAACGATTTCAGTTGCTCCAGTCCCGCCAGCAGCTCCCTGTGAATAAAATTAAATATTAGTGTATATATTACGGCTCAATGTCCATCAGGGCTGGGCCGGTTAAATCAATATCGAGTGAACAATACCGTTCTCTTTCACTCTCTCAGAAGAAATACGTACCAAAAAATAACAGGTTAGTTTCTGTTCATTATTTGTAATTAAATGCAAAATATTACGGAGTTTTAATTAAGCTCAGCTCTATATAAAATATTACGTTCACTTATGAAAAATATATCACAGTTTATTTTTATTTCTAACCATGACTCGAGTTGGCTGCCATATAAGCAGATTATTGTTGCTTATGATTACGATTCTAACTTTGATATTCCATATGGATTTGAGACTGCCGCTCACTTTTTTATTTTTTAGTAATTTAAAGACCAAAATGCCCTCTCCTTTTTACCCGACTGCAAAGAAGGGTTATGTTTTTCACGCGTATCTTGTATGTAATATTTTTTATTACCTCATATCTCCAGAACCGCTGAACGGATCTAGATAATTGGGGTATCGTTAGATTTGTCTTAGCAGCCCAAGTGTTCTTAGATAGGTGACGTTAAAAAAAGCAAATATGACGGCTGTGCGACGCCATTGGACATAGTGAAGAAAACAAACATGTTGAAAATGTATATTTTTGTAGAAATAGTTGAATGTTTCGGTAATTATGCCGGTACATGTCACCTGAGCGAGGTCTCCGCCACGCTGGAGGCGCGGCGCAGGTCGCAGGCGGCGCCGGCCTGCCGCTGGCGCAGCGCGCGTGTCTCGGCCTGCGACGCCGCCAACTCTTCCTGATAAAAACCAATTGTTCATTCACTCATTAGTTTCCAGTCGCGTCTTTATAAGCGTAACCGTGATCTAAGGAATATTATTTTTACGATTTATTTGGCCCTAATGTGGAAACATTACCTTTAATTTCTTGATTTGATTTCTCAGTCTGGATACTAATGCCTCAGCGTCTGTTGCTCGCGCCTGCAATGACGAAATTAATTCTGTTTAATAATTGTACAATTTCTATAGAATTTGATTGATACATTTTATTGTAACTTATAATTTTAGATCTATAATTACGTATTAATTCTATATATTATTGCACTTTGGTAATATAAATTCAATATCTACTATATGGTGACATACGGCAGTGTCCATGAGATTCTCGTGTGCGCGTGTGGTCGCAGCGTCGAGTTGTCCGGCGTAGTGTCGGTCGCTGGCTCTAGCACGGCCTGCTTCGGCCTGCAGGCGTTCGGCCTCGGCCCCGCGCCTCGCTGCTTCGGCCTGCAGCCGCTCGGCTTCGGCCCCCCGCCGCGCCGCGACGGCCTGCAAGCGATCAGTCTCGGCGCCGCGCCTCGCTGTCTCAGCCTGCAGTCTGCTAACTGCTGCGCGCAAAGCAGCCGTCTCGCCTTCCGCGCGGGAGCGGCGACTGCGCTCCGCGATCAACTCCGACCTTAAGGACCGTAATTTCATTCAAATTTGAGTCTGAATTGAGGAGTTTATTATTATCGATTTAGTATTTCTGAGTGGAAGGTTTTTAGGATTGGCTAAAATAAGAATACTATACAGGGTTACTTTTGGACTCCCCGCCAAAAATAGATATGATATAAGGAAAGTAATAAAAAATATTTGGTTAAAAAAAAAATAAAAAAAACCGTTTATCAGTCCCTTTTTTACATCTTACATTTCTAGGAACGTTCCGTCACTCTCGTGACAGTCAACGACGGCGCATTGTCATTGGTTGAAAGGATGATAATATCAGCTACGCATGCGCGTCCTATACTGCGAGACGGTCGCACGCACGGTAAACAAAAGAGTGACCATAATTTTACTTTGTGTTTGTAAAATTTTGAAAAAAATAAGTCAATAAAATATTTTATTTTTATTTCATAAATTCATTGTACTGCTGCTATAGAATCACCTAAAAAAAATTGGCGGGGGGTCCAAAAGTAACCTAGTATAATATACATATTTTAAAGTTTTAACTAAGTAGTCAATAATGGAATTTTAATTACATTTTTTACACCTATATTTTTTTCGAATTAATATAAAATTTCTATTTAATTATTTTTTATAATGATAACATACTAAATATAGTTTCATTAGCGACAACATCATATGCTGTCGTTGTACAGTTGTTTTTCTAACCAAGAGTTTTACATTGTTATATTAGAATTGAAAACCAAAAAGTTGACAAAATTCACTAATAAAAAACCAAAGTCAACAAAGATAAAAAAAAATTCAACAGTCATCTTCAGAGGTCTAAATAACAAAGTGCCAGTCACCAAAACGTACCTGGTGCTCTGTAATTCACACATAATCTGTTGTAGTTGTTCACCCACATGTTCTGGTTCCGGTGACGTCCTTCCTGGGTGCACTGGCAGGAAATCTGGTAGCCTCATTGATTCTGCGCCTGGAATACACACCATACAATTATTATTTTATCTTTATTTGAGACTAGAAATACTGGCGCAACTTCGTCTAGATGAGAATTTCGAATAATCCTTGTGTATTATACATAATATAAATATCCATCTTGAATCACTATCTTTTGCTGAAAACTGCATCAACATCCATTAAGTAGTTCAAAAGATCTAAGTGAACAGACATCGGAAGAGCCTTTGTTTTATACTTTGTAAAGATCTTAGAGTTCAAAGTTTGTTTGAATCATATAATGGTGCTAATTCTGTTGTACATTTAACTAGACTTAACTAATTTTGACAGGACCAAAGGTATTGTTGTCCCTCCTTGGTTTACAATTAGTAACAAGGATAGCAACACTTATAGTCCTGTCAAAATTAGTTTAGTTTAGTATATGCACAACAGAATTAGCACCACTGTCTAATTCTAGATCATATGTATCTCTTATAATCTAAATCAGATAAGATTAAAAAAATATGTATTTGTTAGTCCATTATTAAGGAAAGAATTTATACATTATAAATCTTGAGTGATTAAATATTTGAATAAGGATAACAGAAAGATAAAGATTGTTTTATACCATTATTGTTTAGCTGCATGCATCTATATTTTTATGTAAAACAGGCCATTTTGGTGTAGACAAGTTAGAATAATTAATTTTGTGTTATTACGACAAAAATAAACTTTTTCTTTCTTTGTACTAATACTTTTTATAATAATCTTGTTTGTCCTCCCTTCAAGTCGAAAGTTATGAACGGATTGATATGATTTTTTATTGGGGATAGTTTAAAGTCTGAAGAGTGACATAGGCTACTTTTTCCCACGGGATAAAGAGATTCCCATGGGAAAAATAATTGAAATTTTCCCTAGACCACGCGGGCGGAGACGCGGGTAACAGCTAGTAATAAATAAAATCTTTATTCACATCATTTATTGTATAAACTTAAATTAAATACAAAAAGGAACACAATTTTTTGCATTTGGAGACCTCTGTTTATTATAATACTGTTTAAAGGCATTTGGTGCAATGATGACTTTTGAGTTTTACATGCATGAAGTACAGTTAGGGATCTAGCCCTGTATTAATTAAAAGGTTCAACAGCCCCAATAGTAACAATTACATGCGACTTGTAAATTAAAAACAACTTAACCCACAAGTTCATGTCATCCAATCATTTGTAATTATAATTGTATACATTCAACTATTATGTGATAATTAATGAATTCAACTTAACACATGCAAGTAACGAGAAAAAAAGTATCTATTTACATATACTTGCATAATTAGAAATTCTACACAATTCACACAGTCCCAAAGTAAAGGCCTAACTGCTTGTGTTATGGGTACCAGGCAATGGATTTTTGTAAAATATATACTTATAATACATAGAAAATACCTAGAATTAAAAACAACACATAAATGTTTGCATCGAGTTGTAAATTAAACCCGGATCCTCTGATGCTGAAGGTAGAATCACTACCAAATGGCTGGTTGTCAAATATATAAAATAATCTATACTAATATATAAAGCTGAAGAGTTTGTTTGTTTGAATGAGCTAATCTCAGAACTACTGGTTCAAATTGTAATAAATAGGGTGTTTATTTATGCATAAGGCATTGTGAATTTAAACAAAATTTGGTCTAGTTGGGTTTTATCAGAAAGCTAAATTATTCAGAATAATAAAAGAAATATTCTAATAAACAACTTACCAGCATTTGGTGGCAGATCCAGAGGGAACATACTTCTTGGTGACATGTTCCTCCTGTCAGCGGGATTCACTGATTCTGTGAGGTCAAGACTCAGGTGAGCAGGCAGGTCCAGGGGGATGGGCCCGGCTGCCTCGGCCCCCGCTGGCAGGTCCAGTGGAACTACCCGGTTCCCTGACTCATTAGACGTCGATGCTGCACCCATATATGACTCATAATTGTACCCTCTATTCGAGTTATTCCTCCTACCCAGCGAAGAGGAAGACCCCGCATTGAAACTAGTATTAAACGTAAAGTCTGGTAAATTATCCAAATCCACCGATATTGGTCCATTGGAGTTCAAATATGCTTGCTCCACTAATATGTGGTCCTGCACAAAATCGGGTAACGACGGCATCCCTAATGGCTCCGAGGCCAGGTTCGGCCTGTGATAGAACGGAACGTCGGAACTGTCCGCGTAAAAGTTATGCTTAGACTCTGAACTGTCCACTACACTAAAAGGTATCTCTACTGAACTACTTGACGACACACGCTTTTGCTGGCTAGCATCACTGGTTTCTTTGGCGTCGCGCGGCCTCTCGCGCCGCGCTTCGTGCACGTCCACCTTGGTGGGCGAGTGCTGCACCGTGTTGGCGTACACCTTCGGACGGGCGCCCGTGTTCTCGTAGGTCGAGTTGCCCGGCAGCGACAAGTCCCGCTTCAGAAAGTGCCGGAAAGAGAACGGGTTCTCCTCCTTCCGCGTTGCGCCCGTCGACTCTGCAACCAAAAAGGAATTCCGACTCAGAGGAATGTCTTTATATTTAGCGTACAAAAAACAACTTCGTAAAACACTCACTGGACGAACATCTTGCCTCTGTGGGCGAAGTGTCACCATTTTCGTTGCTATTATATTTGGCTTCTTCGATTCCTAAGTCTGGTTTCGTCGTATTTTTTTCATTGTCTTGAGAGGGACCTGCGTTATTTGAATTTTGAGGTGATTTCTTATCTGAAGCACCGTCCTCGTCCTCCGCCATGATAATGAAAAATGACAGTTTTGAATGCGTTCGGAAACTCTGCCGTTTCTATATGAACCACAGACCATAGACTAAGCATAGTTGGTTTTCTTTGTAGAGTATCTAAATAAAAATCATTATATGCATTATAAGATGTAATATTTCTTTTTAACAAAGTAGATAAATAAGTGTATGATAAAACTTTGGTTTAAATAATTAAAATAGAAATATGAAAAACTTCGATCAATGCCAATGAATGTTTGTCAACCAACGAAGTCTAGCCAGCCAGCAAAAAGACCGCGAGGTTTTTGGCGCCAACTACGATAGCGTTCACGTTCACTTGAGCACGTAAGTAGAAATTTAATTTCTGTGTATTTCAACGATTGATTCATATTGATAGTGTTATGTAATGTGAAGCAAGCAAACATTGGTTTTATAGTGCGTAGTGATTGGAATTTATGATCAGGAACTTTCAAGTGCTCTCTCATTGGATTTCGTGTTGACTGGAACATAAATCGATCTTATTGTGTTGACTTCAAAATCAGCCTTTTCTGAAGAAATTTTACTATCATCTATGGGGCGAATTGACTTGGAGACTATATACTGAATCGAGATAGCATGAATACGCTGCATTTATCATTAAAAATGCAGTAGCCACAAAATTGAAGAAGAAAAAAAGACCGCGAAATTCGAACAAAAATTATTGTACGAATACGTAGGTACCGATGATAAGTAGGTACGAAGTTCAAATTCAAATCAAATCAAAGTCTCTTCAATTGTTTTCCTTCAGTTGACCCACTCACTGCTGTGTAGACAGGTAGCTATTATTCACATGAACAATACCAATTACTTTTATTTATGATCATGGTAGGACAAAAATAATACGACGGCGTAAATAGAGAACTTTATTGTGTATTTTATTTATAAGGCTTCTTTTAATATTTCATACTTTTCATGTCTTGTATCATTTCATTTCATATTGTTATATCGACAGAGTTTCACTATATACATTGCAACAAGATGTACAAAATAATAACATTTTCCTATAAATCAACATAAAATAAATTCGTTAACAATAAATGCAATATTTACCTACTTTCTAATATTAAAATATAAAAATAATGAAATAATTTGAAAAATTTCTGAGCAATGGTGTGGCTTTACCACACCGTAGTAACTAGTTGAAGTTATATAATACTGTAATACTGTTTTCATCGAAGGTTTACATTACATGATAACAATTTGTGTCGATACAGTAATAATAATTTATGAAGCAGTTATATGAACAAATAAACACAACTTTATAAATGTTTCTTTCCACTCTTTAGTTAACATATAGTGTAGTAAATATTTAGTCATAGTTAATCAAATTATTATTGTGGAAATATTACGCTGCAAGATATAGAAAGAATTAAAAGGAAGGAAATTCATATGAAATTTGACTGTAAACGGCCCTCCGACCTTTATTTTCGTGAGCATAGGTACATTCCGGGTGGAAGAAATATTTAATATTGTTTAATAAATAAAACTTTTGACGTACACATTGTCGTTAACAATGGTTAATTTAAAATAATTTGGCACCGAATTGATAAGGTTAACAAATCATGAAGAAGAAGGTAATCTAGTTTTACCAAACTTGTAAGAAATGATAACAAAAATATTTGAACCCAATTTGCTTACAATTGAAAGTAAAAAGTGGTTAATGACTGCGCAATGACGTCATCGGCGGGCACACGTGAGAACTAGGTACCTATTACTACTTATATTTACAAAACAGAAAAGCAGTCTAAAATAAAACACTATTTTAAACTGAGTGACGTGAAGTGTACCGCTGCCATTGTGATCTACGTATTCTAATTGATGACCTAATTACGTATTGGGGCGTAGTCATTGGTTGGCTACCAATATCGTGTTGTGTCGTTTAAAAACATGAACATAAGATTCAAATTGAATTAAACTGATCCCACGTATTTTTGTCTCAATTCGATTGATATTACGTGCGATGACTCGCTTAAACATTTCAATTTCATTGCAATGCATTTAGGTGCCAAAATGTACCGTTGTATTTCTTGTGATTGAATGGCAGTTTGCACATGCATTGCTTTGACACGCGAGTCACGCGACAATGAGCAAAACAATGGAGGTGTACGCGGAGCCGGCGGCTCCCATGAGCTCCCACAGATGACTAAATAGTTACTAAATACTCCCATGCCGAGAAATGTGGAATCTACAACTCAACAGCTGTCGACTGACAATTGTATGTATTTATTTAGTAATTAAAATAACAAAGCTCCAACAGAACGATGTAAAAACCACCTGGAAACTATTATTTTTATACCACGCCGCCGGTGGCAAACAAGCATAGGGTTTAGGGTTCCCCTGATGGTAAGTGGTCACTGCAGCCTATGGACGCCAGGAGTACCAACCAATCGTGCGTTGCCGACCCAAAAATTACTAATAATTTTCAATATTCATTGGGTGTATTGTATCTTAAAGGCACTCATTTATTGCAAAAGCAACACAATATTTATTTTCTGTTCGATCTTCAACGTATTTATAAACAGTATTTTTTGCAAAGATTTTTTAACAAGTTTGATAAAACCTCACAAAACAATAACAGGTTAGTTTTGTAAAACTATATATTTTCATACATATTGTATACTTAGATCAAATTATTTGCATCTATGGCACGAATCGTTGTATTTTATTATAAAATAAAATGTTAATTTATAGTTATTACATATACATATTTACATATATTCAAAGTATACAATTCATACAGTACAATCAAGATAATGACAAGCTTTACATTGACCGACTTAATCGCACATGTAAAGGTTTACTTCTATTATACTGTACAGATATTTAAAATAGAGATAATAGGTACATATAACTTCCCTGTTTAAAATTAATTTTCCAATCAGAATTGCACCTTAATAAAAATATTTAACTACTTGCTTTAAAATAGGATATTTAATATTAAGTTATATCTATCTAATGACCATATTAAGGCTGATTTCAGAGTCATGCGTTTGAACCGCGCTGTGTAGACACGCGTGTGTGAGTAATCAATTACACTAGCTAGTTTTCATAGTCACTCTCACTGAGATCAAACGCGCGGTTCGTGAAAAGCGCGCCGTCGGTAGTCGGTCAGCGCTGCCGAAACGCGCGACACCAAAACTCGTTTCACTGCAGCGGTCTGCGGGTCAAGCGCGCGCTTTAAAATGCGCTGATCAACGGCGCTTCTCGCCAGCAGCGTCACTCTGAAATCACCCTTAGGATCAGTCATGTCACGTCAATGTCTAGTCCCCAATTAGTAAAAGATATTAGACCAGTGCCGGTGGTATTATTAACGTGTGGAACCTACAGCTTCTGCGACTATATTTTTGACGTGACTGACGTGTATGCATGTACCCTTACTCCCTTATTAACAAACAAAGATTAGCCAAGGTTTAACTAAAACTTATTTTTATTGAAGTTTCAATTAAATGAAACGATGAGATTTCATTTAATTGACAAGAATGACAGTAATAAAACAGGTTGTAGTTAATCCTTGGTTTATCTATTTTTATTAATAGCGGGAATAGGGTGTATTAATTACTAAATAATATAATAATTCTAAGTGAAAAACTTTGGTTACCTTCACAAAAATTAGAAACAATTATCATAAAAAGTTATTTTTCAATCTGATATAAGCAGCTCTATTCTCAATTAGAGAAATTAAAATCAGTCTTAATACATGTAAAGGAAGAACCACAGCATATCTTTACACAAATAACACGAAGATAATTAGTTGAAAATGCTATTATGTGACCAATATTTTTTTAAATATTACACAAAAATTGTTCAGGTTAATAAAAATGACAATAAGACAAAACAAAATTGAATATTTTCACAATCTAAGTCTTGCGACAGGTGTCGTATAGATAATAATAATAATGGAAAAAGTATGTCGCAGTGTCACTTTGTTGCCTGTCATTGTCACTTTTATTAAATTTTGTACCTATATAGTGAGTGATAGATTCCCTCATGATTAAGAGAATCTGTGGGCCTAAAGCGTCACGGCCACGAGCGCAAATAGTTAGAGTTATAATTGGTCGCGGACGATTTTTGGTTTAGACGTTCCGAATCGTCTCTAATCTTCTTAGTCTCTTTTTTAGTTTATTTACATTACCGACACCTAAGACCATCTTGCATCAAGTGCCAGTTTGTCAATTGAGAAACGTCAAATACAGTTATAGAACCGTTAAAAACTGAGTTTATTTGACGATTATGCTATTCGGGACTGGCGAAACCGGCCTTTATTGTTATGAAGCCTTGTTTATTTTACAGTTAATGTTTGCAGAGTTTGCATGTAAATAGGTATATTGTGGAACAATTTTTGTTTAATAATTTTATGTAGTGACATAGGGATGCAATGTAATGTACACAAAACAGTATTTGCTTGCCGTAATCATTAATGAAAACAGTAAAATAAAAAGATATAGGTAGGCACTTAGATAATTTTTACGATTTATTTTTATCGAGTTTTAATAAAATTGAGATTTAATATCGTAAAATAATTTATCTGATTGATATTATATATCTGACTTAATTTTTCTCAACATTAAACTTTTATGACATGTAGGTAAGTATAGACATTAAAAAAACATTTGTTTTTTAATGATTATTTATAAATAAATTACTAAATAAATAATCATTAAATGAAATTTTATAAAATAAAAAGAAAAACTAATGAAATTTTAAAAATAAAAAGAAGAACTATGGATACTTTATTTTTTGTTTCAAAACAATTACGGACAAGCAATCTTTTAAATATGACTAAATTTAAATATTAGTTAATATAGATTGGAAAATATGTTTAAGCTTATTAATTTATTAAAATAAATAAGTGATTATCCTATGACATACTTTTAGTCTCAATTTCATAAGAATAAATGCCAAAATATCTATATTAATGGTGCAACGTCATATTTGTGACATGCACGGTCTTACAAGAGTCTACCACTAGTCTAGCTCAAAGAGTAGGTATAGTTATAACAAGTAAAAAGTTTAATGTTACATAGAAGCAAATACTATAGAAGACTTATACCCACAGCTCTTGACGTTTCTCATACAATGACTTGGCAACCTCCGTTCACCTCATGCCCTAGCGGCATGAGGTGAACGGAGGTTGCCGAGGGCGCTTTATCATTTTGCATACAAAACGCACAGTTCACCTGATGCCGCTAGGGGCGCTATAACATTTTGCATACAAAAGTTTTGAAATCGTTCACCTCATGCCGCCCTCATGCCGTAGGGGCGCTAGTGTCGCGTCTTGCCCGAATTCTTCCGAAGCTGTGGGTATTAGTCTTCTATGGTATTTGATAGAAGTATGTATGTTTAAAAAAAATTGTAACCCAACCTTTGTGAGAAGTAAATAAAGTATATTTATTTTTTATGGTCTAGCTGAAACACAGTGACAACCGAAAAATGTGGTAAGAATCCATATGACGAACATATAAAAAAAGTTTAAAAGGCGGGAAACGTATGCAACTTTGTTTGTTTTTATTATGCAGTGGCGCCAATTATATAATGTCAATTTCGGCGAATTGCAGAATATGGTACTAAAATAGTGTTCACGTTTTGTCTATTGTTTTAATGAAAGTCATGAAAAAAAAAAACTGATAAGTTTTAATCAGCCAATCTTTTGGATAAACTGAAAATTTATCTGAAAAATAAATTAACTGGAAAGAACTTATCAATGAATGAAACTGGTCATTATAATTAAAATAACGGATGTTAAAGTTTTGTGATTGAAATTGTGACATAAAATGACTTAATTCTAACTTTTGACATTAAAATTTATATTGAGTGCATTATTTATTATGAATCATTGGCGTCTTAGCTAAACGTCTTACAAAATGACAAATGCATATTCTTTAGGTGTATTTTTATAAGTTAGCAAACAAGCAGACATTCCACTTGATTACAAATGGCCGCTTGCAATATTATTAATAATATTCGAATTATTAGTATGTGAGGTCAGGTCAAGTCAGGTGTTTTGTCATAATATTCTATTATTTCTCATTGTGGAACACAATGGCGTTCCATTTTTGCAATATGGTGAGGGGGGATCTCACTCTTAGATCTGGCGATGCGTTCCATAGCGGTGGAAGCATAGCTGCTTGTGAAGAACGAGTAAGCATATACAATATAGCTATAATAAGTGTATTATAAAACAAGTGACTTAAAATTATTTATCCAAAGAAGTGGTTCCTTTCATTTCTAACACTTACAGTAAAAATTCAAAAATATCTTGTAACACCTTAGTGATAAACTCTCTATCGACCTTTGGCAACATTTGATAATACAAAATACTTATTACCTAAATCATTTCAGTTAAGTAATGTCGAATAAATATATTTAAAAATAACTGCCTAAGTGCTGGTTTCACAGACTCCTGATAAGTATCATTAGCCGTATAATATGGCAGATATTTTTTTATTTTTTTTTTAAACAATTTATCTGTCAGTTAGTCTAACTGAAACGTATCAATAACCTGTGAAAGCAGCCCTAAATCTGATCTGGTTTGAAAAATCTACGAATTTATATACAAGTCACGTGGTTCGACATTATACATGTAACTAAAGGCTAGCTTACTAACCTCACTTTAAATATCGTTACAATTAAATTGAACTCTATTACTGTCGCTTAAGGTTACTTTTGCAGTGATCTCGGCGTTAACTGTGGTACTTGGAAATAAACCTTGATATTGCAATTTTATCAGAAGATTATCCTCGTACGAGTCGATAACGACTGCGGTACGGTTATATGAAAAGGTATTTTTACCAGTTAAGCTAAACAATGTCGTCATACCTAAAGGCGGATTCATACTTGCGCACGCGTCCTAACTGTTCTGTACTGATCCTACAGTTATAGATATGTCACTTTCTGCGCGCACATTTTGTCTAAGTCCACTACAAATACACTAGTGCATGCCTTAAACGGTTTAACTTGAACCTTTCGTTATACTTGCTACGATAATCAGATGCGTAAAAAAGCGTTAAATGCATACTGAAAACGACAGACTATTCGGAATCTAATCTCGGGTTAGAGCACCTATCACAGTTTAAAAGTTGCAAGTTCCAATGCCTGAAAAGTGTTCAAGGATAACACTAAATATCCATGAACACTTATCCACGTAAAAAGGTGAATTTAGTATTCGGGGTTTTATAGTTGGCTTAAACCCACGTAAGGATAAAAGTCAATATTATCCTAGAAACGTTTGTGCGCATGCGCAAATGTGCATCCGTCTTAAGAAACGATCTATGCAGCTGTGAAAATATTTATCGTGCACTCAGTAATGTGACGTGCTATGCATTCACGTTTATGTGTACCTACCTAGTCGATGTTATTAATTAATTTATGTAATCGTGTTTTTTTTATATAAGACGTTTGGGGTCCCGACCCTATGAATAAACTTGACACGGCGACAATATAATCAGTTTATGTTAAAAAAAAGTCTAATTGTTGCAATAAGTGTTTTGTTCAATAAAGATTGCGACAATTATGTCAATCATGTCACCTGTCGCATTGTCAATGTCACGTTTATCAAGCAGGCCCGATATCTGACACTCGAATGTCATTATATCATATGAATCGACATTTCGACAATAATTTAACCATAGGTATGAAGCGACAGTTATTCACTCCGATAATAAAAAGTCCTACGCAATATACGACTCCTGTATTTGTACGAACCGAAAATAATTTTTGGATTTGTTCCAAGGTATTAACCAAATGTTTTCAGCCTTCGAGGAAGAAATATACCAAAGCAAAATACTAATAAATGTTGGCATTGCACGGTGTGCATATAAAAAAATTTGGAAGTTAAAAAATAACATAAAAATGTACATAAATTATAAGAGTTTTCACATTAGTAGTATTTGGTTATATCGAGAAACTATTTGTTTCACAAATACGTGCGAATGTGAATTAGATACACTTTATTTATACTGTGACATTTTATGGAAAAATAGTAGGTAACTATGATTAACAAGATGTTTTATATAAACAATGAATAACAGAGGAAAATGCTAATGTACGAGTCGTACTTCCCCAACATCGAGCTTGTTTAGACCCTGTTCACGTG
This sequence comes from Endotricha flammealis, assembly GCA_905163395.2. NCBI lineage: Eukaryota > Metazoa > Arthropoda > Insecta > Lepidoptera > Pyralidae > Endotricha > Endotricha flammealis. The sequence continues at coordinate 15,104,142 of LR990862.1, read as the reverse complement.
AAAGCACGTCGGCGCGGCGCCGCGTTTGGTAACATAGAGCTATTGTAGGTCAGACCTCACCGTCATAGACGCGACGAAAACGCACGCTAAGCCCTTGTAATCTGCACACACCCTTAACGTCCTCACGGAGGTAACACGGCGATTAATCATAATATCACAGGGTTACATCAACCCGTCAAATTCACACGTAAGTTTCTTCTTGAGCGTCGGCGGATCTGAAGCACCCGTCGATGCTCAACCCCTAGCTAGAGCGTTCTTCAGAGACACTATCCACGTCCGTGGAGGCCCTGGCCGTCGGCTAGCTGATGGAAGAGCTGCTCGATGTTGATATCGTCTCCCGGCCGAGCTCCGCAGCCATTATGGCTAGTGTCAGTTCCTTGCGGGCCTTCTGGACCACCCAGACCATGAGGGTTATCCCGATCAGTATCTGTAATTGAATTAAACAATGTAATTAGTGATACTATACGATATTTATTTTTAACTTAAGCTCCAGCTTTACGGAGTTGAACAACTGTTTTATGTACATAGATATTAGTAATCCTAGTCTAAAATAGAAACCTTTGAGTAAAATTAAGGCCGTCCAGCGAGATCCTTTATTTTTGGCTGTGTGTCGACAGATCAGTAAAGTCAGTCAACCAGTCTCTACATTCATATTAGATGTCCTGGCAAAGCCATACAGTCAATGAAACAGGTGAACAGGGACGTTATTTATGATTCAAGTTTTCTAAATATTACTTGAAGGTTTATTATTTTATTTATTAGATTTTTTTTTATACATAAGTACATAGTTACTTATCATATGCGTAAAAATCTTTGTTGTTAGTACTCTACTCTGTTCACCAGTTTCATTGGATGATTATGTAAAAATTCAAGAGATAGGTAATCTCTTACTTACAAAATTCTTACTCTAATATTGATTTTATTAGGCACTAGCTTTTTTGCCCGCGACTTCGTCCGCGTGAAGTTCCGGACCCGTTCCCGTGGGAACCACATTGAATTTCGGGAAAAGTTATAGCCTATGTCACTCCCTGATAATGTAGCTTTCTACTGGTGAAAGAATTTTTGAAATCGGTCCAGTATAGTTTCGGAGCCTATTCAATGCAAACAAACAAACAAATCTTTCCTCTTTATAATATTAGTATAGATACATAACGTTCTAACTAGATAATGTTTTCGCAGAAATCGATGTTAGAGAATTTGAAATTATCGTGCAATATTTTATCCTCAAAATATAGATGAGTTCCACTGCTATCTGTCAACTAATCACAAGTGATAACACAGGCCAATAACAGGGCTTATCTCCGACGGTACGGAGAATTCAAAGCATTATCACAATAACCTGATATTTACTGCAGTGATATTTATATTTATTAATGTAACATTAGGCTGGTTTTAGAATTACGCTAACAGCACGCTGACCGTCGGCGTTGACAGCAAATTACATGAAGTTTGGTACACGGGTATAGTTTATAATCTGGATGTTGGATAGTTTTTATGCCGGATATAAGTCCGGGAACGGTAATAACCGGATTTTGCTGTTAAAACCGCACATGAGCTAGTATAATAATTCGATACCTATCATTTTTTTATCGTCACACTCTGGCTACATGAAAGGTACAATAATTTACACGAATTAAACAGTTAAAAGAATAATAACGAATGCATTCTATACTGTATTCTAATGTACAATTTATAACAATGCATGCATACACGGAATACTTTCATTTATATAATTGCAGGTGCCAGCTACGCCACTTCGTTTGCGTATAAATAATTAATGGTGAAATGCATTCATGTTTATTACGCTGCTGTAGACAGTAGACACCATTAATCCTATGGCGCAGGACACAGTGCACTATCATTTAATATTTTAGTGCATATTGCAAATCGGCGAGCGAGAAGTTGCGTCAACGGTATGTGCGACGAAGGATGGACATTCAGATACATTTTATGTAACTAAGAACAGAAAGACGCGGTGTGCCTGGCGAACTTGACCGACCCGGTCGCGGGTTCATAAATTGGTGCGATAACACAAGCGTCTTCCGAGCTATTCTACGTCACATTGTGGCGACAGACGCCAGCGCAGCGTTTTATTGAGAAAAAATCAAAGAGTAAAGTAATACTTAGGAAGAAATGTCAACCACGTGGTCTTGCTGGTATTTCCTAAAATGACACTAAATAAAAGTTACCTAAATGAATGCATTTTCCTTCATATTCTTTAAACTGTGGAGTGAGTGGGAAAGACCAAACAAAAGGCTTGGAAACAACGTCATTGACCACATTTAAACGTAATTACATAGACATCCTATATCCACAATAGACAGAGCTAAGTGTGACATAGTAATTTCTTGTCTTTCGAAGAACGTGGTATGAAAATCAATAAATTTTATGTATTAATGGTGAATCTACAAAGCCACTCACTAACGTTACTGTAATACCATCAACATAATTTATTAACGCTACTGTCCAAAGAATATTTGATATGCAATTTGTTACCCTTCAACATGCAATGGGTGAGGAAATAGTACATTGTATGACATAAGTTTATTCCTACGCTATGAGACGTTGCGTTAGTGAAAACGGGCATTGTGCTGCTTTTCGACGAGACTTTTGCAAGGAAGTTGAGCAGTGAACCAGGAAAAATCCACCAATAGTGTCACGTCAAATGGGCTAGTTCGACAGAGAAAGTACCATCCTCACCCAAAAATCGGCGTAAAGCATCAATGCGTTTCATTCGGTCAGTGAGATATCTTGAATCCCAATTTCTTTCCCTTTCTCTCACTATTCCCTCTCTCACAACACAACGCATTGCGCCCCTGGTGTCACTGATGCTCATAGGCGTCGGTAACCACTATCCATCAGGTGGCCCGTTTGTTTATTTGCCTGCGATATGACATTAAAAACAAAAAAAAATGTGTAGTTTGTTTACCCGTTTGTGGGGTTCCGTAGTAAACTACAAGAAACCCTTATAGTTTCGCCATGTCCGTGTGTCTGTCCGTCTGTCCGCGGTCTAGCGCCTAGACGTAATGCGACTTTATGCTGTAATTTGGTATGTATGTATACACATAATATTATAAATGCTAACAAAGTGCTGAAATAAAAAATAACAAACAATATTTTTTGGGGTGCCTTCCCTATAAAGTGGGAATGAACATTTTTTTTTCGCGCCTGCCCCATGTTGTGGAGTATCGTTAGATAGGTCTCTTCAAAACATTGATGGTGTGGGTAGATCATTTTTCGATACAATGATTCGTTTCGGAATTATTTACATTTATCGTGTCAATTTTCGTTTTGCACGGTGTCCCCCCTCTATCTCCGAAAGTCTTGTTTAGAAATTTGAAGGTAGTTGTCCATGTCCATATTCTGAACCTTCAATGAAAACGTAGGCTCTACTAGTTAACGAGTAATAGCCGACACGAACTTATAAAATAAAAATTCTTTGATGAAAACTTACAAATGTTATAGAATTTTATATTGGACTCAACTGAAGGCAAGCAAAGCACAGCAAATACGGAACCCTACATTGTGCGTGGCCATCACGTACTTGCCCGTTTTTTATTATTATTCCATGACCTTTTTGGCGTAATGTCAAATATTTAATTTTTTTTTATTCTTTAATACTGGGCATTCGCCACCGCACAATGCACGTACAAAAATAAATCACTATTCTTTATATATTTTTGGAACAAATCATTTGATCGTTATGTTTAAAATGTTTATTAATGGGACCAAAAATAAACTAGTTTAACAAGGACAATGAGTATAACAAGTTTTGGGTGAAAGTATAAAACTACGTGTTGCTTTGCGAATTTTGCGATACACAAGTGGTTTTCGATTAGCTAATACGCAATACGACAACGATATCTCCATGTTATTTTTTAATTTACATTTTATTGTAATTTTGTGTTTTCATTGTAAACTAGCGAAATCCACGCAACATCGTTTGCGTGTATCCCGCTGTCTTGTATCCCCTTTCCCGTGGGAATTTCGGAAAATCTTTGTATGTATAAAAACTTTCCTCATGAATCTTCCATTTCTTAAAAGCTCTACTATTAGTTCCCGACTGTCATCTATCGACGACAGTCGGGAAAGTCCGTTTAAAGTGCCCTTCGAAGCTCAAAAAAGTTTGACAGAAGGACAGACAACAAAATAATACTATAAAGGTTTAGTTATTTCCTTTTACTAAATCCTAAAAAGCTAGAGTTTTTAAATCCATCCAAATACTGGCCGAAGTTATAGTTGCTTAGCTTGCGATTTAATTTTTGATAGTTTGATAAAGTGCTAAAGTATTAAACCGTTTACATGACAGTACGTTTAGAGTTTATCATAGAAAAGTGACTTGCAAGCCAATAAAACTCCAATCATATGAATGAGCACTGCCGTCATCCGTGGGGGACAATTACCTGATATATAAATCAAGTGAACTCTGTGGGATGTATGTAAACCTCAAGGGTCATCACTCGGGACAAGCCCACCACATCACATTCCCACGACTGTGTCTCCTGTAGACCACAGGATCAACAACGGCGACCTTAGATTGATAATAAGCAATGAAGCTTATTGACGTCCCGGGGGAAACACTACAGCTGTCTTGGAACTCACAACGAATTTAATCACAAAGAAATTAGACGAAGTAGGAAGTAATGAAAGGTCATCAGGTTTATGATAAGTTATGTATGAAACGTATCTCTGTCAAGAGAAAGTACTTTTCTTTATCAGCTCTTCTTGATAACAATTTACAATCCGAACTGATAGAAGGATAAGAAAAGATGAAACCGCATGTCATTTGTCGATTGTACAGGTACTTGTTGCATTGTGTGGTCTATTAACACGTTAAATATGTATATATATTACCTACCAATGTACAATAGCTTGCAGTAAAGAGAGCGTGGCCGAAGTCATTGACAATCATACCCTTTGAACGTTTGCACTATTTTGCTTTCACCTTGAATGTATGTCTGGTGTAGCGACAACACGATTTACATTCCCGTAGTAACTCAATGTATATTTTGCTTTGTATTAACTAAATACATTTATAGCAACAAGGAAAACTAGATAAAAGCAGTCTTTTTCCATTAAGAGTGACAGACTACAGATAGGCGTATAACTAGCTGTTCTGGTGGCTTCGGTTGCATGTCTTTTTATCAATAAATCCAAGATGCATCCCTTAAGAATAGATGTTTTTTATACCACTAAGGGTTTTTTATACCACTATTTTAAACAAGCATACGGCCCGCCTGATGATAAGCAGTCACCGTAGCCTATGGACGTTAGCAATACAGGGGGTATCCGTAGGAACACAACATGGCGGGGACCAATTTTATTTAGCTACGATCTTCTGTAAGGAGGAGGTCCTGCCCCAGACGGGCTGCTCCGATTTGAGCGGATTAGCTGCTGTGCTCTACCTCTCTTCAAATTTTCCGGGATAGAACAAATATCCAAATAAGAGTAGGATTTTAACATTCTAATTGACCGAAATAAATAAAATTTTAATTATAATATTTGTCTAACCATTAGTCAGAAAAGTCAATTGAGATAAGTAATATCTTTTAGAATTGTGACGTCAAATATAGGTAGGTGATTGGTTAATTACTTGATTGCCGCTTGATGCGTATTTAATGAAAAGATTGACCTCTGTCATTAGATTACTCATGTTTTAGGTTTCTGACATCAAAAAGGCAAGGAAACTGTAAGTAAATTCGGGACAAGTCCATCACACATTCCCACCGGCGTGTCTCCTGTATAGCCAGGATCAACGACGACCTCAGATTGACAATAAGCAATGAAGCTTATTGGCGTGCCGGGGGTCTTGGAACTCACAACGAATTTAATCAGAAAAAAAAATTGACGGAGTATTGAAAGGACTTCCCTCCTTAGCAACTAATGGAGAGAAAGCCATTTATAGGATTTCATATAGAAACAGTTAGGACACATTCTGCTGCCAACCGGTCTTACTAGAAGCCTATGTGCTGGATATAGGTCTCTCCCAAACGCTTGTGGTCTTGTGGCCGAAATGGTGATAGGAACAGTACACGGGAAATTCCTATTTTACGTCATGGTAAATAGTGTCTGTGGTAATGTTTACCACAAGTCTACATCGTTTAGCTATCTTTGAGATAAAGAGCGGGCGGGTTATCTGACGGTAAGGAATAATTACTGTTTACTGTCATTCGTAAACCCAGACATTTTCTATCTCAAAACACGTAAAAACCTTAAATTCTCACTACAAAAATATTTTAAACATACAGAATACACTGAAATAATATGTAAAATATGACTAAAGAACGTATCTGTGAAGGATTTTTGCATAAACGATTTAATTTTCATTTAACTTTATGTACCTAACTTACATTACAATAAGTAAAACCAGTTGTCCTCTAGATGTAAGACCTATAATACAAAAGCAAATTATAAAAATACGGAACGTAGCCGTAGTTGACAGCTGTCAATTCATAACAATACTTCACCTCGTCTCCCCTCCATACCATAAGTCCATAACCGTGGTCTCCGCGCATACGCATTTCTTTCATATTAGCTGTACTCGCAACCCGCAACTCATTCGGCGTGGATTTTCTCTCCTTAACCCTCTCCCAACTTTCTCCAGAACATTTAAAAAAATCTAATCGTTTATTCACGAGATTAGGCCTTTTATAGGCACTTTTTCTAATCTCATTACAATTCTTATAACTCAGCTAAATCCAAACAAAAATAAATAATACCACATACAAACTTCCACCCCACTTTTCACTTCTTTATGGGGTGATTTCCAGGATGAAAACTATAATGTCCTTTCTCGAGTCTTCTATCCCATACCAAATTTCATCTCAATCGGTTCAGCGTTTTTAACGTGAAGTCATAGACAGACAGCATTATAATATTAGTAAGACGAACGAACTTATTAGCTTTACCTATCCTTACTAATATTATAATTTAGTTTATTTATTAATTTATTAATCAACCAATAATACAGCATTATTTCAACCTAAAAGGGATTTTAATTTTCTACGTACAACCAACTAATGTAAAAAAAAACAGTAGGTACCTGAAACGCAAACACGATGTACCCAGTGACGTGTGAGTCATCCAACACCTCGTGTATGGACCGCAGAGTAGAGCCAAGGTACACGTTGATCACCTGAGCTGGCAGTAGACCGAGCATCGTTGCTATGTGGTACCCGCATCCCTGCACATCGCTCACCTGCACAGATTAATGGCATTCAAATCGGATGCTTTGAGATTTGGGGCCTTACGGCTGATAAGTTCCAAATAAAACTGTCTCTCAAATAAAAATATTGTCAAAATCATATAAAAACTATCAATTTATCTGATGAGGATGAGGTTAAAATTAAGTGGTAAATTACCAATTACCAGGCTCTTACTGAAAAATAAACAAATTTCTGTTTTCACCAACTATCTCTAAAGTATTCCTTTACGGAGGTATCTTTATGGTATGCTATTTTCTGAGTTGTTCACAATGGTAATTTATGTGACGGTTAATCATTTGTGAAAATAAAATTCTTGCCAAATGTTAAAGATTGTCAATTAACATAAGTTCTTATTTAAAATTTTAATAGTACCAACAGCTTGTTTAGTAAAAAATATTATTATTTAACTTTTTTAACATCCAATTTAAGCGTACGCAACATACAATATGAAAAACTCGGCAAGTCAATTTGGATAAGTTTTGCAAAATAGTTTGGGAATACGTGCTTACGAGAGTACGAGAGGTACAGTACGCGTATCAGACTTGACCAGTATTTTCCGCTTTTCCCTATTCACGTGTTGCGTGCGTATCGCAGTTATGGTACAGTACGTAATTTCAGTTTACTGGGGTTATCGTTATTTACGATGATTTCCGTACTGGTATTACGACTTACGACAACAACGACAATTTTACTTCGAAATATATTTTTCGGTGTCTTCATCATTTATTTGTTCTATTTTCAGATTATGAATATGACTATTTTTTTGAACTAAAAAGAATATTAATAATCATAACGCAATGAATATTAATAATTTATCTGCCAGATATAGATACGGTGAGTAGGTCTCCAGAGCTCCACTTAGGGGGTTTGGAAGGGTTCTCAACGCGCGAGTGATACCCTGATGCTTACCATCAGGCTGGCCGCGGGACGTATGCTTGTTTGCCACCTTTGTAGCATAAAAATTATATAATTTATCCAAGACTTTTTGAATTTTACAAAAATGTGTATGGTTTTACAATGTCCTGAAAACATTGTAAAACCATACATATTTTTGTAAAATTCTGTAAGTAGGAAAATAAAAACATGATACTTGTTCGTATGACTGACGGAATATTTAACTACGATAACTTTTTTATTGCCATTGAACCACAACAACGCGAAGGGATTTTAAGGTCAAATAATTTAATTAATAAAAAAATGGTATAATAAGAACGAAAGATAAATAATGTCGGTCATTCACTGAGACGTTATTGCAATAAGTTACGAGTATGAATAATTTGCTTTTATTTTCTCATTGCTCAATAATTCTTTTACGATAACACACTTGTTTATACATAAAATAAAACCCTATCAATCTAACGAATCAAAAAAAAATTTCGAGAAATATAATATTATAGAGGAATTAAAAATGGAACGATTTATCAAATATCACATACTAGCTTCTGTCCGCGGCTTCGCCCGCGTGGCCTACTAACAATTAGCATATTGTTCTTCAGAAACAAATTCCGGTCCGGTTCGATCCGATCCTGCACGGTACGGTTCCATCCGGTCCGATCCGCTCCGTTCCGGTCCGGTTCAGTCCGGTCGGTCCGGTTTGGTTGGTCCTTATAATTAAGGAACCTACATATTATATGCCAAATTTGGAATCTCTAGACCCAGCGGTTTGGGCTGTGCGTTGATATACCCTCGCAACTACGTTTGCGTAAATCTCGCTTTTCCGTGAAAATTTTGAAAAATCCTTTCTTAGTGCTCATCTAGAGAATTCAAGAAATATTCTGTCCAAATTTCAAGTCTATTTATCGAGTAGTTTAGGCTGGGCGTTGTCCGTAAGTCACGGTTACGATTTACAGATTTAAGAACTTTCTACCCCCAATTCTCCCTCTTAGCAAATAATTATCAGAAAATCTTGAAACAGGTGTTTGTTTGTTTGCTTTGTAGTGTGTTTACATCAAGTTTTGTTTGAATCGGGCCACGCGCTTTTGTTTCTCCATACAAACTTTGGCACCCCATTTCGCCCCTTTAGGGGTGGAATTTCAAACAATCCCTTCTTGGTGCTCCCCTAGAATACTCAAGGAACATTCTCTCCAAATTTCAAGTCTATAGGTCCAAGGGTTTAGGCTGTGCGTTACCTGTCAGTCACCCTATCACGGTATTGTTTTATATGTATAAATAATATAGATAAAAGCGACAACAGAACAAGGGTTATTTTTTATCCCACGGGATAAAAATATACAACATCGGCTTTTGACCACGCGGGTGAAGTTAGGCCGGTTTTGCGGAACTTACTGGCAGATTACTTTTACAATGAGTAACTTATTATTTTTTTATTATCCTCAGAAAGACAATAAAGTGCTAGTAGGGTAAGATTCGAAACATTCGACTTGCAAATGTACTTCCTGTAAATCTACGTGCATAATAAATGTGTTTTAAATTTAATATGAATGCGCGAATGAAGCCACGAGCTTTACTAGTAATAAAATAACACAAGTGAAGCATGGCAGCTCATTAGCGGTGGTAGAGGTCCGGGCCATGAAGCCGATTGCCGCCCGGTAAATGGGGTCGATTTATTTTTTACTGCCTGCCTCTTTAACCTTTACAGCATGGCATCACGCACTAGCCTGCTATGGGAATTTAAATAATAAGGAAATATAATTCTATGTATATTATAACTCAAAAATGCCGCTGAACTGAACCGATTTAGAGGTATGGAAGTAGATTGGATATGGTATGGGGTAGTTTTTATCCTGGGAATAGGAGCAACGGGTTATGCGCGTAACAGACAGATGGTTACTTTGATATTAAAATCATGAATATGGACATGGATTTAAAACTTAGTGAGTTATTTTTCCTATATCCAAAATACAAGCTAACTTAACAGTGTCGTGGGCACTCCTAGTAATATTATAATACTTTACATACGGTTACCCACTTCACGCCAACTAGGCCACCTTACGCGTAAGTAGTTACAGTGTTAAGTAAATAATCGCATGTTTATCCGGGTTATTTTCGCATCAAAGCTTACTTAGCAGCTCGTGCCGTCTGCGACCTTGCCGTGTTTACAGTTTTATGACAATCATCAAACAACTTCCAAATTTCTAGATCAATAACAAATTTTTAACTCATTATGCTCGTCTTATGCTGCTTTTCCACGAGCTGAGACGATACGAGAAGTGAAGAGCGCCGCAGCGCGCGCCCGTCTATTTTCATTAAAAATCGTTCGAGATAACTATTATCTTCATCATTTCTTCGGTGAAAATGGGCTGAAGAGGAGCGTAAGGAGAATATAAATGTTTCGTAGTGTCTTGAAATTTTTCTATACTAATTTCATGATTCATTTCACCTCGCTTCGCAGGAGGAAGAGCAGCTTTACACTGCGACCTAGATCGAGGACAGATTGATGAAGAAACTACAAAACCCTAAAAAGGATATAAGCATGTTAGACATTACAACTTTAAATATAATAATAATAACTTTATTCAGCAAAAATACAACAGTGTAGTAGGAGCTAATTTAAGCAAAAACAATGCTTGTGTTTGGAGCCACCGCTCTTCAATGGTTCACTTTACAATATATCTCTATTTTACCTATCTTGCGTGACCGCAATAGACGCAACTCTGAAGAAACATCAAGTAATAACACAAGTGCTTTCCATGTTAATGTCCCGATAAATACAGTTTCTTAATGAATTTATGTCTCAACATAGTACAGTAAAATCCAAGACTAAAGTACCGCTGCGCTCACGAGTCGTCACGACTTGAGAATTCCCCTTGTCGACTATGTAATTCAATTTGTTATTGGTTCGCCAGTAATTTTGCGACTGTTTACATTTTTCGTGTAACACAAACATCCTGAAATATCTCAGGCAGAACGTGTTCTATAATATGACTGGTCAACGTTTTCACTAATAAAAAGATACAAGGTTTCACTAGTCACCGATAAATGCCATAAAGCCTATTTGATAGACAAAAATATTATCATAAAGCTGTCAAACAAAAAATTGTCAGTATTAGAGGCTATTTGGAAAGGCTATTGTCGAAAGTGTGTGCAAGTGCTTTAAATCTCGAGTAAATAGGTTTTTTCTAGGTGAGCGTGTTACATCGTAAACCACAGCGATGCTTACCATCAGGCACGCTGTGGTCAAACGCAAACCTATTTTTGGTAAAAAAAATTTTTAGCGCTTAAGTACATTTACATGTGATCATAGTCGTAGATTTTAGTGATTCCCCTAATCTTGTTTTTTCCCTCCGCCCACGTCAGACTTGTTGTCCGCCTCAACCGATTTTTTATTTCTATCCTTGTCTCATATTGAAGAGAGGAAAGAATAGAAAAAAATCATTCAAAAATTCGGAATGAAAAGTCTGATGTGGGCTGGCACCAGAAAAGCAAAAATATTATCACACTAAACCAATTTGCTTATAATAACCGTGTGAAGCATTTTGTCTGATGATAGGTTGTGAGTGGAGATCTAAATGCAGATGGAAATGACAAGAAGTTTTGTGTCTATGTCTAGAACTCTAATATCAATACTTCCTTCTCCCGTTGTGAGTTCCAAGACAGCTGTAGTTTCTCCCCGGGACATCAATATCTTCATTGCTTATTGCCAATCTGAGGTCGCGGTCGCGGTTGTTGATTCTGGGTCTACAAGGGGACACAACGATGGGAATGTGCTGTTCAGAATGTTTAGGTATAGGAAGGAGTTTTTTTTTAATTTTACAGTTTTAATTGCAAATTATCGTAAAAACCAATCAGTTGTAATAACATACGATAACATTTTTAACAGTAAACACATAAAACACTGGACAAAACGATTAAAGTTTCCAGATATACCGTAGTTTAAAATGGAAAAAGCAAAGAAAAGCGATAAGAGCTGATAGTGGCCGTGTGCGAAATAGCACACCAAACAAGGTGAAGGTTGACTCAAAGTTTTTCTAAGAATAGCAAGCATATAAATAAGAGAGGTGATAGCCCAGTGTGGATAAGAAACCACCTTTTTTAACCGACTTCTCCCTGGTTGAAATCTGTCGATGTGTCACTAAATTCGAGTTTGCGGATTTATTATCATCAAACCTGCACAATCAAGAAATTATATTTTCGAAAAACATGTTACCTAACCCAAGATAGGTCTTAGAAAGCCAGTCACTACACGGACAAAGGACGTACACGTTAAAATAATGCAGTCAGATCGTCTACTTGGAATTTATTTAAAAATAACATTCCATTTATTTTGGATGCTTTTTCTTGACAAAGAAAATCTGCTACACTTTTTCTCTCAGCTATTAGAAAAAAACGTTGTTTACTACAGTGACTGGACAAGCCGGCGCCAGACTACGTCGAGTCTACTGAAAACTTGGCATAAACGTATTGTAACGAACAAAACGTACAATAATGCTAGAAGTTTTTTGGCCAAGTGTTAAAAAAAAGAATGTATTTTTACATCGTGTTATAAAAAAAAATGTAAATTGGTTTAATATTCTATCCTATTTTTAAGTATTTCATGTCCATTTCCTTCCATCGTTTTATTTTTGTACTATTTATCGAGTTCGAGTAAGATGTGTATGATTGAACATTGTACAAGTATTCATTTTAAAAGAGCAAGTATGTACAAGTTTCTTACCAGTTCTTCTTAGTACAAATCAGCCATCTGAACTGCTGGTCTACCATGAAACGTAATTCCGAAACTTCGGACGTTCGTTTCGTTGAATTCTAACCATGAAGTACATTTCGTTCCGAAATACGTACGAAAACGATATGCCTTCGTTTTTCCTCAGTATTACCTACCATGAAGTTGCAATCCGAAACACGGAATGTCATTTTTGACAGGACTTATATCGGGTCTTAATGTCAAATTACACGAAAGCTCAAGGGCTAACGTTTTACTTTCGTAAGTATAAATTTTCAAGTAAAATTTTGTTTAAAAATTATTTCTCTTAAGACATTATACATATAAGTCACTTATACTTAATTTTAAAGTAATAAGTGCTGCAATCAGCGTACAGTGCAGTGGTTTTTTTTACTAATTTGTGGCGTCGACCGACCATTTGTTTGGGCTATACCCATACGCGCCATACGCGTGACGAAGTTGTCGCCGTCCCGCACGGCCGGATAGCGCTGTCTCACTCTGCGCGTTAGCCGCCGAAATTCAACTGGTTCGCGCACGCACAGCAGCTCTTCCCGCGCATTCTAATATTCTTTATTTTTATAATATTTACATCAAATTTATTTTTAGCTGTTTAGTTTTGTGACTTTCAGTATTACCTCAGTTTATGTGAGTTTATTACTACCTACATTTACATACTGACTTTTCCCATTTATTAAACTCTAATTGGTAGGATGTTGTGCGCTACCGGCACCTTGCCACAAATTATTTTGTTGATGTAGTGAATTTATTTTGCACTGAAATGTCCGCTTTTACACAGTTTCAGCCCTTAGTGTTTATAATTTTATTCATACGACATATACTGCATAAGTATGTTTTAATATTTTAGTGAAAATGACGATGTACGCAATTTTGAGGTGATGGAGGAAGAGAGGACGGAACGGCGCTGGCGATTCCACGAAAGAGCTATGGAGCTATCGAGGAGTTCTTAACCAAGGTCGAAGAGCATTTAGAGCATGGAACTCTCTCATTCAACTTCTTGAGCAAACAAGGTAAACAAATTTTGAATAATTATATTTTATGATTTGACAATATTTTTAATGGTGTTTTAAAACAGGGAAGTTTCAAGTACTAATAAAAAGAGATTAATCACAGTAAATCAAATTATTTTATTCAATGTTAACATAAAAATGGATAAATAGAGAATTATATAATTTAAAACATGATAAAATCTTAATTACACCAAATGAAGTTTATACAAAATTCACAAAGTAATTATCTTTTCTTGTCTTTCAGATTACATAATGGACTGTGTGTGGATCTCTCACCCTCCGAACGAAATGCAATGCTGCTGGATTTTCCTGATTGTATTGGAAACCATATTGGATACCAATTTATAGCCGTGATTCAATTTCTTCTTCAGATAATTTGTATCATGCAGTTCTATGTAATAGTGCCGCGTAAGCTGGCACGTAGGTATTCTCATACGTTTCTCTTTTTCATTGTTGAGCATTTCGTCGCCAATTAATAAATACTTGTATTTTCAATAAAATAAGATGTTTCATTTGTCATTAAAGAAATCCGCGCAACTTCGTTTGCGTATATTTTGTTTCTCTTAATAGTTTGTGTTTCTATTTAAAAAACGCATTAAAATCCGTTGCGTAGTTTTGAAGATCTAAACATACGTAATGACGACGGGCGAAGTCCCGGACAACAGCTAGTTTTATACCTACTATGTAAGATTCTCAATTCTCATATCAACAATATCGCTATGGAGACGAATATAAATAACACAACGCGCCTTATTTAAAATGTCCATAACTTGTATGAATTAAACAATAATGAACATACTTTTTAAATTGTCTGGTTTAAACTACTTCATTTATCACAAAAAAAAATCGCGTGACTATAAAAGACCTCTCATCTTTCATTCACTCACGAAAGTGCTCTATGGTTCCGAACCAAATTGTTGAATACGAAAAATGTTCATGGTAGCTTCTTGTTTCGTATTGCGGACGTGTTTCGTTCGGGTCCGTTGTTTCGAATGGACATTTTCATGGTAGACCAGCTGGTGGTACGATGATTTCGACGATTCGAAAGAGCTTGTAATAGGTAAAAATATTTTGTATTTGTTTTTGTATTGATGAACAATAAGCAATGATGTAGACGTCAATAATAGACTTAAGGACAACTAGACAATTAAATTAGAACACCTCCCATGGTCATGAAGACAAAGCGGACATGACATGAGTGACATGACATACATAATTAGCCGCGTATTAACCGAGTGAACAACCTCGCCAGGCAGCTCAGTTGGTTTAGGAAGTGAATCGCCCGAGCAAACGCATGCATCGGCCTCGCTAGGATGCTGTGATAAGATAAAACCATCAGAACCATCCTCAGACATCAGATACCCCTATCCTCTTCCTTGTGCATTGCCCGAGGCAAACGCATGCATACTCAAATAAAATGAGTAGAATTTTTGCGAGGCATGTGCCGCGAACCTGGGACAACGATCAACGAATTCGACTGCGCTATTCACACACAACGCAACGTAACACAACTCTTTTTCTATCCCATTTTCTCCCTATTCTCGCCCCCTTGTAACGGACAACCGCATTAGGCAACCTTTGGTGTTCATGTTCATAGGCGGCGGCAACCACTTTTCATTAGGTGGCCCGCTTACTGCTGTATGTCATAAAAAAGACAATTTGAGCCTAACCAACCAATGTAATTATTATTTAACAGCTCAAAAGTGAAGAGACTGATGAATGACTCGTTTTTAACTGAATGAACTCTTAAGCAACGTACGATAACTGGTTTATTTTAATGAGCTTGGAAGTAGAAGATTTTTTAGTTTATCATTGAAAAACTTGTCAACATTATTAATAATATTTTTTTGCTTTATAATCATGACCTAGCATCTTTGATCCTAGCATATAATTATCTGTCATAATTGGCATCAAAGTACAATCACTGCATCTTCATAATATTACCAGTTTGTAAGACCAGCTAGCTTACTCTTCAATAAAATCGAGATTTCAATTGCATTAAAATTAATGGACAATTTCTAATTCGTAGTCTTAAAAGTTTTTATTTTATTGGCGTATAATCCGATTTCATAAAGTTTTATATTTAGTTACAGCCAGTATAGTCGGTCAAGAGTAACAATCCAATGTCGATCGAGCAGAATTATTTTAACGAAAGGCTGTCCGATATAATAGTTTTCTTAGGAATTTTATGTTATGACTAGCGATTGTTCGTTGCGTTTCATATCCATCGCGGTATTTCAATCATGCCATAGTTTGCTGTAACCTACATTCAGTTCAATGTAGCACCAAACGCGATGCTAACGAGCTTTCATGTGAAGACCCATGAGCATAGATATTGGATTATTAAGTCAGAAATTAAGACCGACTATGAGTCTAGACTAGACATCTAGATTTGTTATCCACTACTACGATATAATCGTACTCCGGTTAATACAAGTTACAGGTGGAAAAATGATTGGTGTTCACGAGTTGTAGTAACATAATGGCCAATAATTTTTGAATGTGGCTGTAAATTGTGGAACTATTTACGATAATACACGATGAAGCATTAGCGACACTTAAATTGCTTGATTAATGTACATGGCTCACGCCCCAGTGGGGTAGCTTGCACGCAATTATAATAGCCTAGTAATAGACCAAAGGAAGATTTTTTAAAATCCACATAAAGGTTCAAAACATTTGTTCAGAGGGTCTTAACAGGCGTTTTGTCTAGTCAAAGAATACACACAGTAAAATGATTCGTGTAATTAATCTACTCTATAACAAATACTTGACTACTTACAAGGTTGTGAAAAAGCAGGAACAAATATTAAACGTAAAATATATGAAACTGATGCCACAAAATCGTAAAGTTTGGAAATAGGTTGGAACATAGCGGGGGGCGAGATTATAATTTAGCTGCAAGTTATTTTGGCCTTACGGTCTACGTGAACGGAGTTGCAGGCACTTTTTCGGGTTAATATATAGCCTTTGACAGATACTAATAATGTAGTTTTCTATTGGTAAAAGAATTTTCAAAATCAGTTCAGTACATCCATAGGTTACCCACAACCTCACAAACCTTATCTCTTTATAATATTAGTTTCAGATTAGACACATTGTTATCTGATTTAAAATCAAATATTGTATACATAATTAATGACCTGCTCCGGATGTTGAACGGTCATTTTGACCCGTTATTACTGTAATTGACACGGTCAATTTAACCCTTGAATTAGGTGCGTAATATGACAGAATTTAGATCGCTTTATCAAAATTTGGTCACTTAATTATAATAACTTATACTGATATGTATCTTCACTTGATTTACCATCTCTCTAGCTTTTGATGCCTTATATTCCAAATTGCTGACTCTCGCGTATTGCTAGGGAGGGAAGACCTTTCAAATTCAATACTTCCTATTCCATTTAATTTCTTTCTGATTAAATTCGTTATGAGTTCCAAGACAGCTGTAGTTTCTCCCCCGGGACGTCAATAAGCTTCATTGCTTATTGTCAATTTGAGGTCGGCGTTGTTGATCCTGGCTATACAGGAAACACAACGGTGAATGTGTGGTGGGCTTTCCCTCAATCAAAGCGATCTTATTTATTTATTCATTGCAAATACATGTATACAACACTAATGCACATAAACCTTTTCAGGCACAGCAATGGAAGAGAAAGAGGCAGACTTGTTATAATAGTTTATCTTCTTAGGAATGTTATGTTATGACTAGCGATTGTTCGTCGAGTTTCATATTCCATCGCGGTATTTCAATCATGCCATAGTTAGCTGTAACCTACATTCAGCTCAATGTAGCACCAAACGCGATGCTAACGAGCTTTCATGTGAAGACCCTATGGGCATAGATATTGACTTATTGAGTCAGAAATTAAGACCGACTATGAGTCTAGACATCAAGCTGTAAGTATTCCGAGATATGCATGTATGAACTAGATAGGGAACAAATAAGCCAACGTTAAAATCAGTAGCGCCAAGTAGGCCAGTGCGCGCCGCGCCGAACTCCGGCCTTGAACCGAAGTATTTAAACTACTTATCTTCACTACATACATACGAAGTTTTGAGAGGGTAGGCAGAGAGCAAAGAGTATTTTTTTATGTCATACGGCAGACAAACAAGCGGGTCATCTGATGGAAAGATGGTTACCGCCGCCTATGAACATCAGGCGTGGTTTTTTTATACCACAAAGTTGGCAAACAAGCATACGGCCCGCCTGATGGTAAGCATCACCGCACACCGTAGCCTATAGACGCTTGCAATACCGGGGTATCACTCACGCGTGGTACTAATATTTTCCGCTACAGGTGGGAATATGGAGTGATAGGAAAGACGTTAAAAAAGCAGTGTTATGAGAATATTTGGCATCCATGAATTTGGTCACGTAGCAGTTTCTCAATAATTATTTTGAAACTTATCTGAATGAATTTTATGGACAAAATATCACTTTTATTATTTGCCAACTTTGGTTACTTTAAAAATACGTTTGCAGACGTTTGCTTATTACTTCGGGTTCGACAATTGACATGCCTTGTGCCTGGTGCATGCAAATGCCATTGTCGGAATTATAGGGCATTGACCTCATGTGAATGCTACACACTGAAATACATGGTCAGCAACAAAAATAGACAGTTGCAATGCTGTCAATCTTTACTAATTTTATAAATGCGAAAGTTTTTATGCATGGACGTTCGTCACCCTTTCACGGAAAAACAACTGGACAGATTTGCTTGAATTTTGGTACACATGTAGTTTATAACACGGATTAACACACAGGATAGTTTTTATCCCGTATATCTGAGAACAACGGGATACCAATCAATTATATGCAATGGTACATTAGGATAATTTCCAGTTTGCAAATGTAAAAAAAATCTGTGTCTCATAAAGTGTGTGTAATTTCAATGGTGTTAATGAATATATATGTATAAATATGCACATATAATTAAAGTTATATCTAAACAACAGACACTTGTTCATATAGGTTTTGACATTTAAACCATTGTTTTTTTTTAAACGATTTTCCTGTAAATCTACTTGCGAAATAAATTATTTTAATATTGTTGCCTACTGGAGGGAAAATTTCGTGTAATTCTTTTAATTTATATTGTTATTTTTCCTTTAAAAATATTCTGATGTAAAAAATATATAGTCACTGTTTAATACCGCTGGTTAACATTTACGGTCAGTTTCACATGTTCCTAATAAGTTTCAATCTTATGCACCAGATAAATTGACAAAAAATACAAAACCCGTCAATTTATCTGACACATAAACGATCCCACGTAAATAATCGAAAGTAATTTTAGTAGGTACCTATTATATTTGAGAGATGACGTAGAAACGTTACGTTAATTTCAAAGTTTTACGAATTTTAGTGGTTGTAAAAAGAAATAAAAAATAAACCATATACCTATGAATGAAATAAACAGATTACGTCAATAAAAAAATAAAGGCTATCTGTCGAGTTTCTTGCGGTACTTCTCAACAGGCCAATCACGTCCAAATGCTGGTAGGATAAAAAAAACGTACAAAATAAATGTTTTTATTTTAAAATCACAAACATTATCAAGTTCCGATTATTTACGTACGCGTCAACGTAAACTGGAACTTAGCAGAAAATTGTGAGACCGCCTTTTAACTTTTAAAATATTTTATAAGCAACACCCTTTAAAGGTTGGGTGGTAGGAAAGTCCTTGGATGCAATCTTGAATTGGCCAGTGGGGAATTAAAATATACTTCTTGGTATTTATGTGACCATGACCTTACAATGGTAGATTCGTATCAATTTTTTTATAAAGGTTAATTAGCATTTATTTTTCAGTGTACAAGGAATAAGTTACGATATACTAGCCATTCTTCAATAAGTTGGTTTAGCTGACGGAGGACATAGCTGAGCATTGAGCTAACTTAGTCTAGTTTAACCTCACATGGCTAGTTAATAATAATAATAAATATATAGGGACAAATCACACAGATTGAGCTAGCCCCAAAGTAAGTTCGAAACTTGTGTTATGGGATATTAACTCAACGATACATATTTTATAACAAATACATATATATATACATATATATATTTATATATATATATAGATAAACATCCAAGACCCGAGGCCAATCAGAAAAAGTTAGTTTTTCATCATGACCCTACCGGGATTCATACCCAGGACCTCCTGGGTGGCGGTCTGGCGTGGTAACCATTACGCCACGAAGGTCGTCAAAGTAGTTTTTTATCTAGTTTCACATTTAATGTGGAATTTAAATTAAAATGTGTTTCAGAAACTGGCTGTTAGTCTTAATATTTCTTCATTAAGTTCGAAAACACGGTTTATGATTATTGTTGTCACTGATTGTGGTTATTTTATACTGAAAATAATAACTACAGGAAAACCACCTTATGTACCATATCTGAGAATGGCAATGTGCATTAAAGGAAGCCTGTTGCACATGAAATGCCTATTACAGAAATCACAGAGAACGATTTTCAAACCGAAGTAAAGGTCCTTTAAGAAAATGTTGAAGGTCTTGTTAGGTGATGGAAACTGACAACATTTTTTAACAATAACATTTTTTCTGCTTTCTTTATTGATGCTTCATTAGGAAAATTTGTACTTACGTACAAAACAGAAAATGGGGCTACTAATATATTAGGTAGGTCCTGCTTACTGCGAATATAGTGTTCTGCAATCCAAACGGCACTGGCGTCAGTCTCGCGAAGAAGACTATCTTGAAGGCTTGAGGGCCCGAGATGACTTTGAGCAGCGCGCGCGCCGTCTCATTGTTGAGCAGGCGCTCCAGCGGCAGGTAGTCGCGCAGCGCCCGCAGCGTGTAGTGTGCCACCCCCACTCCGAAGTTGGCACTCACCACCACAGTGCCCAAACCCTGCACTATCCCAAACAAGTACCCACTTGTGATTATCAACACCAAATAACCGATTGTCACTGGAAAACTCACGATCAAAAATAGTCCCAAAAATAACAGGAACACCACCCATGCATCCTGCTGGTTCACCCAGAACAATATAGTCTTCAAATACTCCTTGAAAAAGTACAGCACACACACTAGACACGTGAGCAATATAATTGAAATAACAATATTGAATAAATAACTGTACGTGGTCCTATTGTTAATCTTAGCCCATATAGTTTTCTTTCTTGTGACCGCGACTGGCTCCGGGCGACACTCTTCGACGTCCACTATTTCCATTGTTTAATTTATGATTTTCGCAAATAACGTAGTCGTTATCAAAATGTTTATTTTGGAGAACACAGTAGGGCCTCGCTTTGACGTGAACGCGCCATGGTCTACTTCGAGAGCCTGTTTAATTTATATTTGGACGATACGTCTTGGAAGAAATTATGAAAGTAACAATTTATTTTACTGTTGGTTCAGTTTATATTAACGACTTGGCTAGATGTTTTCTGCTGAGTCTGCCCGTGCACCCGCAAGAAAAACATCGTACGAAATGAATTCGATGAAAAAATGACAAATGAGAATGACATGACATGACTGACATAAATAAATAATAAAAGTAAACTGACGTTAGTGACAAAGACATTTAACTGTTTTTTTTATTAGGTACTTTTTTTTCTTGGCTTAGATACATGTATATCCAGCCATGAATTTAAAAAAACACTCATGGATTTTTGCGCCAATTACGATAGCGATAAAGTAGGTATTGATTATGTATTGATAATTTGATATTGTAATGTGAAGCCTAGGACCACTTATACTTGGTCCTAGTGTGAAGCAAACATTGGTTAAAATGCATAGTGATTGCAGCATAAGATCAGGAACTTTTAAATTAACGTGTTGACTTCAAAATCCGTCTTTTCTGAAGAAATTTTGCTATATATCTTTCTTTGGGGCGTCTTGACTCAGAGACTGTATACTGACTGACTCGAGATAGCATAAAATGAATACGCTGTTTTGAATTTACGTACATGTATAAAGTCTGATTGCTAAAAGAAAGAAAAAAAAACATTAATAGACTAAAGATTTGTTGCCGCAATGAAAAAAAGAAGTCGGAAAAATATTTTGACATTGACATTGTTGAGTTGACTGACACACACACAGCCTGACGACAGCCTGGCGGATCGGATGGCATTTTGTGTTTTTGGCAAAATTGAACCAATTTCTTCTCCGGGCAGGCCACCTGCCATTATTTATGTTTGAGAAACGTTAGCTACGTTTACCGTGGTAATAGTGAATCACGGTAAAATATATTATTTACTTTCAGCTACGTTTTAATATACGCGTTTTAAGCGTTATTAATGGTTATATTAATAGTATAGCAAGTTTGATAAAAAAGTAACCAACCATGCCGCCGAAGAAACCTGCTGGTGCAGCCAGCAAGAAGACGGAGCAGAAAAAGAAGGAAAAAGTTATTGAGGTATGTTTATTTAGAATATAATCTGTACACCCAAACATGTAGAAATATTATAGTTTACTGTGTTGTTGACACAGAATATTAACCACATAACCAAGAAAGGAATGTTTAGTTATCTATATCTAAGGTTTAGGCTATAGATGGACATTATGTTTTCATAATAATAATGATTTATAAAATAAAAATGTTTTCAGGACAAAACATTTGGCCTCAAAAATAAGAAAGGTGCGAAACAGCAAAAGTTCATCCAGCAAGTTGAGAAGCAGGTGAAAAGTGGTGGTATTCATCCTGTTAAGCCTGTGGAAGATAAGAAGAAGGCTCAGGAGCAAAAGCTCAAAGAGCAGAAGGAGTTGGCAATGCTTTTCAAACCTGTCCAAACACAAAAAGTGGAGAAAGGTATACTTTATTCATCATCATCATCATCATCATATCAACCCATAATCATCCCACTGCTGGGATAAGGGGTCTCCCTTCAATCGAAGGTGATTAGAGCGTACTCTGCCACGCTGCTCCAATGCAAATTGGCAGAGGCCGGTGTTTTCAAACCGCCCTAAGGTCACCGACTTGGCTTAACGACTGTCATCCATCGACAACAGCCGGGACCGACAGCTTAACGTGCCCTCCGAAGCACGGAGAAGCTCGAGATAACGAAACCCATCCAAACGCTTGCTAGGGTCGACGTCGCTTAACTTGCGCGTTCGTATTAGAGAGCGACACACAGCGACGCCATCGAGCTCCTCATACTTTATTCAATAGCTAATAATAATAAAGCCTCTTTATTTTAGGCTATTTAACAATTAAAAAAAATGAAGTGCACTATAATTTGCCTCTGAGCTCGATGTGCTGGTTGGCGAAAGCCTCCTCCAACGTCTTCCACCGTTGCCGGCTAGCCTTCTCCAGTTTGATCCTGCTGTCATTATTTAATTTCAATAGCTAAGCCAGGTTTAGGATACCTGAAACTGGTTTTTCTAGAACCATAATATTTAAAAATTATATTTTGCTTCTATGTAAATTGAATTATTTAGAACTAGCTTCCCCCGCGGTTAATTTTATGACATACATCTCGATTGACAACAAAACAACCCATAGCGCGACTTGTGGCGCCATCTGTTGGCCGACATCGCAATTGCAGCGCCATCTATAGTAGAAAAAATATTTTGCCATTGGAATAACATACTTTCACAGGATAAAAAGCATGTCGGGCTCTGTACCCCTGACAATATGTATACAAACTTGAAATTTTCATAATGATCAGCTGATTAGGCAAGCCGTGAAGGAATACCAAACAAACAAACTCACTTTCTCATTTATAATATTAGTTTTATGCTAATAATGGGCATCATTATGAAACTTTGTTAATGAATTTTGAACTTTGAACAGAGTCCAAAGTATTCACTAGTCTAGCTGATGTCTTAGTAGAAGACGGTTGTGCCATATTTGAGCCTTATTGTGCACTTTGGTATAGAAGCATGAAATTTCTACCATGGATAGAGTGTCTCACAATGATCGTTTTAAGATGTGGAGGGAAGTCAGATTCTTCCTCTGTGAGTGGGGGGAGGGGGGCAAAGGGGGTGAATTCCACGTCTTGATGATTATTTTTTTACTGATCCGTTAATGTTACTAGGGCTTGTATGGTGTCGTTTTCATATAAACCGAATACAAGGAATTCATTTTTAACAATAAAAATGTATGGTCCCATACAAAAAAATTAAAAATACTGCCAAAAAGTGAAAAGTGCCGCTACTTTTTTTTTGTTAGCACATTATTTTTACTTTCAAATCTTAATTATTATGATATTAAAAAATACTGTGATAAAGCTTATTTAATGTAGTTTACAAATATATATAATTGTATTATACTTGTCATACAAAAACTATTTAAAAAAAAAGAAGAACGTGCAAATTCCAGAAGATGCGCGCGGTGATTAGGTGAGATGTAGGTTCGCGTAGCGACAAATTTTCATAATGTACTATAGTCATTTGTTATTAATATTTTATAGCAATGCTACTACCCATTTTGCGACATAGTTTTAATGTAAACAAATGAAAGAAATGCGTTTTTATTGCTTCCACGGAGAAAAACATTTAATAATTTTGACTTAGAGAAGGTTACTAATAAAACATCAGAAATAAAAGTAAAATGACGTTTAACCAGCAGTCACCAGTACAAAAGCAAAGTGCTGTACATTTGAGTGCAGCTTTGTTACATTTGCATCTTCCAGTACACCCTTTTTTAACGCTGCACTGCACGTAATTAACATAGTGATAGTGGGGATAGTGTTGTCCAGACTGGCTGCCATTCGTTCGAATTTTTAATCCAACCCCAGTTAGATGGTTCAGGAATATCTGGAACTTTTGTTAAAGATTGCATCCAAATGTAAGCCTGATAGGAAGCGCGTTTTATATATTGCTGAAGTGCCGCTTTTGTCCTCTATGGCTCAGGATTTTTGGGTAAAGAGTTTTTTTCTGGCTTCATTTACAGTCGGCATTTCACTATTGTGGTCATACATTAAAACCACAAATCTTTCAATGAGTCGTCGCTTATTTGTTGTGGCATTGTCATCATTTCTTCAAAGGCGCTGTTTACTTCTGGAAAAGATCGCCATATTTCCCATGCTGTTTTTTCCCTCTACCAGCAAAGACGAACGCATGAAAGACGGGAACGTACTCACATTGTGACAAACTCATTGACGCTACCAGGTCTTGCGGAAACTGGAGGCAACGCCAAATGCAACCCATAGTTCAGATAAAGATAACTTTCTGAAGAATGCCACAGCCAGTACTAATACATCTGTGTCTACAGACGGTGCGTATTGTCACTCTGCTAAATCCTTTCTTTACTGCATCAGCTAAATGTAAAAACATTCAGTCAGCTTCATCGTGAAAACATCTATCTATCTAGCTATCGGCGCAAGTTGTTTGAGTTGAGCTTTAAAGCTGCTTTACGAGAAAAAGGCACAAGGAAAAGAGTGGCTTCCCACGCATGCGACGCCTAAGAACTGGAAGAGTTTCCTTTCAGTGAATGAGAACAAGACCGAATTGTTTTTATTTTTATCACAACAACTTGTTCTTTACAGGCAGGAGAAAAAGAAATATACGCGACACATTGAATCGAAGTTCTCTGTTTTATCAATATCTCAGATATACGTGACATAGCCCCATGTTTTCACGACGAAGCTGACACCCGAATGTTTTTGCATTTAGCTGGTGCAGTAAAGAAAGGATTTAGCAGAGTGACAATACGCACCGTAGACACAGATGTATTAGTACTGGCTGTGGCATTCTTCAGAAAGATATATTTATCTGAACTACAGGTTGCATTTGGTGTTGGCTCAAGGTTCCGCTACACGACCTGGTAGCGTCAATGAGTTTGTCACAATGTGAGTACGTTCCCGTCTTTCATGCGTTCACAGGGTGTGATACGGAGTTCACTTTTGTTAGTAGAGGGAAAAAACAGCATGGGAAACATGGCGATCTTTTCCAGAAGTAAACAGCGCCTTTGAAGAAATGACAACAATGCCACAACAAATAAGCGACGACTCATTGCAGATTTGTGGTTTTAATGTATGACCGCATTAGTGAAATGCTGACTATAAATGAAGCCAGAAAAAAAACTCTTTACCCAAAAATCCCGAGCCATAGAGAACATACCCCCCCACAAAAAAGGCACTCTAGCAATATATAAAACGCGCTTCTTATCAGGCTTACATTTGGATGCAATCTTTAACAAAAGTTCCAGATATTCCTGAACCATCTAACTGGGGTTGGATTAAAGATTCGAACGAATGGTAGCCAGTCTGGACAACGCTACTTGAAGTAGCAACTTTATGTGCTGAGTTAATTAGGTGCAGCGTTAAAAAAGGGTGTACTGGAAGATGCAAATGTAACAAAGCTGCACTCAAATGTACAGCACTTTGCTTTTGTACTGGTGACTGCTGGTTAAACATCATTTTACTTTTATTTCTGACGTTTTATTAGTAACCTTCTCTATGTCAAAATTATTAAATGTTTTTTTCCGTGGAAGCAATAAAAACACATTTCTTACATTTGATTACATTAAAACTACGTCGCATAATGGCTAGTAGCATTGCTATAAATATTTATAACAAATGACCATAGTACATTATGAAAATTTGTCGCTACGCGTACCTACATCTCACTGAATCACCGCGCGCATATTCTGGAATTTGCACGTTCTTCTTTTTTTTAAAATAGTTTTTGTATGAAAAGTATACTACAATTATATATATTTGTAAACTACATTAAATAAGCTATAACACAGTATTAATATTAATATCATAATAATTAAGATTTGAAAGTAAAAATAACGTGCTTACAAAAAAAACGTAGCGGTACTTTTTACTTTTTGGCAGTATTTTTAATTTTTTGTATGGGACCATACATTTTTATTGTTAAAAATGAATTCCTTGTATTCGGTTTATATGAAAACGACACCATTCAAGCCCTAGTAACATTAACGGATCAGTAAAAAAATAATCATCAAGACGTGGAATTCACCCCCTTTGCCCCCCTCCCCCCACTCACAGAGGAAGAATCTGACTTCCCTCCACATCTTAAAACGATCACCGTGGGACACTCTATCCATGGTAGAAATTTCATGCTTCTATACCAAAGTGCACAATCATCGCACTACCGTCTTCTACTAGAATATGTTTTGTTCCAGGTACGGACCCAAAGTCGGTGGTATGTGCATTTTTCAAGCAAGGACAATGTACTAAAGGCGATAGGTGCAAATTCTCACATGACTTGAACATTGAGAGGAAAGTAAGTGATTCTATGAATGAAATATCATGAATAAAATTAATTCTTAGTGATATTATAAATGTGAATGTAACTCTGCCTGTTACCTCTTAACATTGAAACGGCTAATCCAATTAAGATGATATTTGGTATGGGGATGTAGTTGGAGACCTAAGAAAGAACATTGAATAGATTTTATCTCAGAAATCAGCTCCTTATAGGGGTGGATATTATTTATATATATATATATATATTTAATCACTACATAGTATAAAACAAAGTCGCTTTTTCTGTCCCTATGTCCCTTTGTCCCTTTGTATGCTTAAATCTTTAAAACTACGCAACGGATTTTGATGCGGTTTTTTTTAATTGATAGAGTGATTCAAGGGGAAGGTTTTAAAGTATCATACATTCCAAAATTCCCACGGGAAAGCGGGATACACGCAAACGAAGTTGCGCGGGTTTCGCTAGTTTATTTATAAAACGTTACATTTAGTTAACAAAATGAATATCAGCGCAACAAAAACAATTTTGTTTTACTGTACGCTGTATTATAAAAATATTGAATTTAATGTGGGTACAACATGCAATGCACTTTATAAGAGTATAAAATATTTTTAACTTTTTTGGATTTACTTTGGAATTTGAACTAAAGGAAAAAGAAATAAACAACCCCTAATAAAATTGCTGTAAATAAAAAATGTAAACACAGATTTATAATTTCAGGCAGAAAAACGATCATTGTATGTGGACATGCGAGATGATGATGAGGAAGACACTATGGACAATTGGGATGAGGAGAAGCTCAAAGAGGTTGTGGAAAAGAAGCACGGAGATGACAAGCAGAGGCCGACCACTGACATTGTAAGTTTAATTTTATTATGACATACCACAGGCAAACAAGCCAGCGGGCTACCTGATCTAAAGAGCATACCTCCCACATATGAACAACTGTAATAATTATGAGAAACTCTATTCTATAAAAAAATAAATACGCCTTTATCATTATATAGTATTTAAAAAAAATTGGGGGTAAATATTTTATTACAGTTGAATAAGTTGTATTTCATAACTGTTTAGCAAGTATAAATAGAATTAAAAAAAAATTAATAAATTATACAGGGTGTTTGGTAGAGGATTGAACATGGGATAACGGCAGAAAGCTGAGATGGTCTGCTACATGGTGAGCGAAAAAAATTTGACCTAGGGCCCATAGTTTTTTTAAAATGATTTTTTAAAAAATTTCACAAAACTTTCTTCCTTCGTGAACTTGAAGTACTATAACTTTTTTTTTATTGGATCAATCGGCCAGTTTATTTTTTTATTCTTATCTTAACTGTATGTAGCTTACTTTTCATGAAATGAAAAGAAATGAAATGAAATCATAGATGTCAATGGGCAGCGGTAATTGCTTACCACTTACCACTCTTTATTACTACAAGGTCTTAGATGCATTGCCCACCTATGAAGAGTGAAAAAGGAAGAACGGATGCTGATAATGATGAAGAGAAACGTTAACGTTTCTACCTACCTTGTGTAACCATCCCGCTCTATGTTTCGTAACATTTTTTTGATTTATTTTCATTAAAGTATTTTTGTCAGAAATGGTCAATTTCATGTAGAATGTACGAGAAAGACTACTTAGAAAAAAATAAACTATACAAATTACATACCACTCGAAAGGGCATGAACTAGAGCTGTTTTCCTATAATTAGAACTGCTGTACCACTTTTAGTTTTTTTTTAACTGCAGTCCAAAGTTGAATGCTCGGCATGGACTTCTCGCCTTTTTGATGTTTGAGGGCTCATAATTTTTTTTCTGGTAACTCTAACCGACAAATATCAATTGAAAAGTAAGCTACATACAGTTAAGATAAGAATTAAAAAAAAACTGGCCGATTGATCTAATAAAAAAAAAGTTATAGTACTTCAAGTTCACGAAGGAAGAAAGTTTGGTGAAATTTAAAAAAAAATCATTTTAAAAAAACTATGGGCCCTAGGTCAAATTTTTTTCGCTCAGCGTGTAGCAGACCATCTCACCTTTCTGCCATTATTCCATGTTCAATCCTCTACCAAACACCTTGTATGTATGGATAAAATAGTATGGATGGTAGGAGATGAGAAAATAAATGGATTATACATATTAATCCAACTGAAATAAAAATTTACAGATTTGCAGACATTTCTTGGAGGCAGTAGAGAAATCAAAATATGGATGGTTCTGGGAGTGTCCGTCGGGCGGGAAGTGCATATACCGACACGCGTTGCCACCCGGCTTCGTGCTTAAACGGGACAAGAAGAAAATGGAGGAAAAGAAGAATGAGATCTCCCTCGTGGACCTGATAGAGAGAGAGCGCGCGGCCCTCGGCCCCGACCAGACGAGGATCACATTAGAAACCTTCCTTGCATGGAAGAAAAAGAAGATTAAGGAGAAACAGGAAACGCAAGTGAAGGTGGAAGAGCAGCGGCGCAGCGACTTCAAGGCGGGCCGCGCAGTTGGGCTGTCGGGTCGCGAGATGTTCGCGTTCGACCCGGCGCTGGCCGCCGTCGACGACGACGACGCGGACGACGCCGTCGACCCCAGCGCCTACGACGACGAGGACGACGACGACGCCAACGAGTACCGCGAGCTGCAGTTCGACCTCATCGGCATGGAGGCCTCGGAGGCGGACGACACGGGTACCAAGGCGGTGGAGGGCCGCTTGGCGGCGCTGCAGGCCAACGGCGACGACGCCAGCGGCGACGAGCCCGCCGCCAACGCCGTGCCCATCAACGAGAACCTCTTCCTCGACGACGAGCTAGACGAGGAACTGCAGAACCTAGACTTAGAAGACTAGCGCTATGTCCACTCACATTGTAAATACAAATAAATTATCATATTCGTTTACCTGGATTTTAATTATAATTATAAAGACACACAGGTGGTGGTTATAAAGGTGACTTGATATATGTCTTCTGTTCTGTGGTATAGAAAATAAAAGAACAATTTAACAGGCTCAAAAATATTCATATATAATTATTAAAAAGAAATATTTATATGATCGGTAACGCATCGGGCGCGACAATTCAAATAAACCTGCCGCAGATGCGTTAGTGCGTTCCTGTGTGTGGCTTCACTAAGCTGAAATCGTGAGCCAAGTGGCCGGGTTCCCGACGGTTATCTTATTGATAGTCTCCCTGCTGAACCCTCTGGTCTTCATGCGTGGCACCACGTTGTTTATAATATGACTGTAGCCATGACCACCATAACTTAACTGCAAAAAAAACATTAGAGCTATACTCGAGATAGGATTATTTAAGTAATTTTAAAAATAATATAAAAAAAAAAAATTTTTTTTTGTAGTATTACATTTATAGTTGTTTTTAATATTAATTATGTTAAAACACGAGAAAATCAATTTCCGATATAATTTAACTGATACTGTCATATACCTACAGTAAAGCTCTCGGAATACCTAGCCTTAAGTGTATAATAATTAACACCTACACGAAATATCTTAAAAAGAAAATATCATTTATTTTGCAAGTAGAATTACAGGAAATAGTTTTGCACGTCAAAAATTTTCAATCCTACCAGCTGCACTTCGATGTGAATGGCCTTTTGAGAAGTGCCGCAAGAAACTCAACTTACCAGTCTATGCTTTGTGTGGATGTCGTGTGACATGAGTATTTTGTCCTCCTTGCCGTCGTCTACTAACAACTTTATTTTATCAAGGCGTTGCGCGTCCGAAGGCATATCGGTGTCTGGGCTCAGCTGGTAGTATGACACCTCAACCCCAAAAAGATCGAACTGACAATATGTGCCTAATTCGCTGAATTCCAAAAGCTTATCAGAGTTTATGAGAGTGCCTGCGAATAGAAGTCTTAAAAATCAATGGGAAATAGCATAAACGATATTTGAGTATGTATCATACATACACCCACGGACGTATAGTTTTACGTATCCGATCCGTGGATACATCTCACCACCCCCCTTTGCCCAACAGACTGCTATTATTTTTGTGGTGATCTCTTATCTTATTATTAAGTTTGACAGCGACGACCATTAAATTCGGTTTGTGCAATTCTACATTAACTAAACAAAAATAAATAGGTACCAACGTAAACCATTCTATAATTTGAGACTATACTGTGTTGTGTGTACACAAGATACTAAGATAGTGCTCAATTTAGGTATACATACGGTCCAGATGCGACATGACGGCTTTGTCGGCGCTGCCACCGGCCTCTAGGTACAGACGGATGATCTCGAAGGGCGCGTCCGGTACGCGGTGCGGGTGGAAACTGACCCCGCAACCGAGCTCCTTCTGCGCTTCACCAGCCGCTTTGATGACCTTACGTTCAAATTCTGTAATATAATGCATCCTTACTAATATCACTGAAAAGACATGTTTTACGCTTTGCTAATAGGTAGGTACTTATTTATAAACGTGTAAGTTTGTAGGTACACTAGGTAGGTACTTTTAACATCGAGTAGCTGTATATTATACGTAGTCATAGGTACTCTATCTTACTTAGATGTTACGCAAAAACGAAAAGTTTGATTGAATTTTGATTGAATTTTTGGTACACAGGTTGTTTAAACCACGTTTTAACACATTTTTATTTCGGGAACGGAAACAACGGAATTTCGCCAGTAAAACTGCGGGCATTAGCATAACGTTCAATTAGGAACTAATGAATGAAGAATGAAATTCACCAAGGTACTAAGTATCTACCTACTAGATACCCAGGCCAGGTGTTTATAAAAGTTTACAAACCTCGTAAAGGCCAGACACTGGCGATTTCCCCAATAAATCCTGCTTTGACAGATTCTTCCTCCTTGCAACCAACAGTGAGGTCCATCATCATTCTTTCATACAGCTCCTCTGTAAAATTGTGTAGGACGTGCGGGGATTGCATATCGGCTATATAATACCCCGTACCGGCCACAATATGGACCCCAGTATTTTCCGACACCTCTTTGTAAAACTTTACATCCCTTTGTAAACCTTCAGTTGAGTTTTCCACTATAGTTCCTAAAACGAAGAAGTTGAATTGGATGTAGGCACCAACCTACTTATTTACCTGTAGAGCATACTTTGCTTAATTTTCCACTAGATGGCGTTGTTTTTTTTCCTCCCAGGAATAGATTATGGAACAATACAATTTTAATAACTAGTAAATGAGACGTACTTAGGTAAAGTACTGATAGACTTACCACCACCATATTTTTTAAAAGCATCAACGTCATTTAACACAGCTTTCTTAGCGTGTATATCGTTAAAGATCAAATTGGTCCGTGAACTGTAGGGATACTGTCTTATGTGCCCTATGGCCATAGGGAAGTGTCCAAGGTCATTCAACTCGAAGGTGTTGTATCTGGCAATGTTATCTGGGGGTGGTTGGTAGAAATGCTGGAAGTCCATCGATAAGTGTTCATGAGTGAGGGTGTGACCAAGGGCGATTGGGTTCACGCCTCCCAACACTAGAAATGAAAAATTATGTAGGTAAGAAAATAAATAAGGCAGAAGAATCACCAGTTCGCGCGACCCTGCCACTGTAAAGCCGGAGAAGGTGGCAGATAGTCCGATTCTAAGTCGGTATCTTATCTCCAGTGCGTCAATTTTGTACCGGTCTCGCATCCTCAGTGTCCAGGTATGCCGACCCCTCATTGGCTAGAGAGGAGAGCCCGACAGACCCTCGTCGCTTCCCCAAGCGCCGGGACATACAGTAATGCATTTTCCTGACTATACCTAAGTAAATAACAGGTACCGAAAATGTTAAGTATCTACTTAGCTACATTTAAAAAAACGGATGATTCATTCAGCAATGCAAGGTTTCAATTTCATTTGTTTCCTTCGATTCATTCAGTTTGAAAGTCGCGTGTGTTTACATAAAGGTTAATGAACTTTTGTCCGGACAAGCGGAGACAGCGGAGTGGCGGCACTTCTTTTTCATATCTACATAATTACGACTAGGTAATAAGAGTCTGTATGTAAAATATAATTAAATGCAATTTATTATTAGTCCTATCAGATAATTAAATAAGTACAAGATAGCATGAACAAACACAGGTGGGCTCAAAATGGGAAGTAAATGAAATAATTTAAGTATCTTTTATGCTTTTAACTTACCAGTTTGAACGATTTCAGTCATGGCAAGACTATTTTCCACAGTTTTACTATCTAATTTCTAATCGTAAAATACTTAATAGTACCTAGGTAATTTTTAAAATGTTCAATATTGTATGCTACCCACGTCTCACAATCATTTCAAAAACACGACATAAACACTGCACTAATATGTAAGATTGAACTGGGTTTGTTTAATTATTATCATCTTTTCTTATCAACATTGGTAAATATTGTTGAGTTTGTTTCTTTCAACTATTCAGAAGTTTAATTTGTCTATTAGGTTTAATGTGATGCGAGGAAGCGTGTATTCACAACAGAGCAAAGACCGTGTTATGAGTTATTTCTGATGCATTAAAAAATCTATACGTAGTGGTAGCTAGCTATAAGGTATACTAAATTATAAACGCGATATTTTGTATGGTTTGTTACTCAATGACGCAAAACCGGCTTGTATGAACTACTTGAATGAAATTTCGTACCTACATGGGTAGATTGTAAGTTTGTATGACCTGGATTAACACACTAAGATAGTTTTATTTCCTGAATGGTAATAATTACAATTTGTAAAACAGAGAAAGTAACTCCTCGTGTGTTATTCTGTTTCCTTCTGTATCCTCTATCTCCTAACTACTTACTTAAAATCTAGACTGGATTCTTCGAAGTCATTTTTTTTTGTACTACTATACACCTGTGATTTTACAGAATTAGAAAATAATACAAATGCCACTTTTGCGGATGACACTGCTATGTCTGTCGGAAATTCACATGAAGAGGCAGTTAGTAAAATTCAAGTTGCTGTAACAAAAGTTCCTAAGTGGGCTCAAAAATGGCGAATCAAACTAAATGAATCAAAATCTGTCCACATTGACTTTACAAACAAAAACCCGCACTATCATCCAGTGTATTTAGATAGCCAACCAATACCGTATTCTAATACGGCCAAATATTTCGGTATGACTTTCTATATGTCTTATTTTTCTCTCTGGGTATGACCCTAGATGCGAAACTACGCTGGAAAGCTCACGTCAAGAAGAAAAGACAAGAGCTAGAAATACGCTATAGAGACATGTATTGGCTGCTCGGCAGAAAATCCAGCCTGTCAACACACAATAAACTATTATTATACAAACAAGTCCTCATGCCAGTGTGGATGTATGGCGCACAGCTTTGGGGCTGTACCAAACATAGTAGGTAATAGACAAATTATTCAACGGTTCGAAATGAAATGAAATGAAATCGTTTATTTCAGAAATTAGACCTTCACAGGCACTTTTTCTTGTCATTTACAATTTGTATATATGTATAAAGAGAATATACTACGTTATATACTACCACCATTTCGGACACAAGCAAAATGGCCACCGGTAAAAGAAATGGCGAAAGAAACCCGGTTACGGCCTTTTTTGTCATTTAGCAATTTTTTTTTTCCTTTCACTCTTTTGTTACAATGTATAAGTACATTTATAAGAATAAATAAAATACAGATCCAGGTACATACAGAAATCAAGCTAAAAACGCGGGATGTCGATCCAAATAGCGCTATGGTCAAATCCTAAATATGTCGAATATGTAGATGTTAATAAAGCGAGCAGACCAGTCCCCCAAGATGACAACCACAACTGAGAGTCGGCCCGCCAGCCTCCATCACTGAGCTCACCATCAACAATATTATGAACAATATTGGAGGGAACACAGCGACCCGACTCCCGATGCGACCGTAATCCCGGAAGAGCCCATTCACAAAAACAACCCCGTCAAAAAGAATTAAAAGTACTACAATGAAAATGCAGCACTATTAAGATGACACCACGACGTGTGTCCATTGATATTATGAGAAAAAATATGATAACGAACATTTATTATTTATGGAGTTTATCGAACATTGACTGGCTTTTAATGACAAGTTTGAGCATTTCATTTTCGCATAGGGGCCATGGAGACTTTTCATTTAAATACTCATTAATAGTGTAATAGGCTTTACTGATTAAGAATTTTTTAACATTTAATTTGAAGCTATTATTGGAGAGGTTTTTAATGTAATCGGGAATTTTATTATACATACGCAAGCCTTGAATAATAAAAGACTTTCCCGCTTTTCTCAGCCTAAATTTAGGAACAGCTAATTTGTTCTTATTACGCGTATTAAAACTATGAACATCGCACACCTGGTTATAATCATGAATGTTTTTACGAACAAACATGATGCTGTCAAAAATGCACTGTGATGCCACCGTGAGGATATTGGTGGCTTTAAAAAACTCGCGTAGAGACACCCGGTAACCAAGTTTATAAATAGAACGCACTGCACGTTTCTGCAGCACGAAAATCGAATCGATTTCCGCTGCTTTACCCCAGAGTAGAATGCCGTACGACAGCAAACTATGAAAATAACTAAAATAAACTAGTCGTGCCGTGTCGACATTGGTGAACAGTCGAATTTTCCTAACAGCGAAAGCAGCCGCACTAAGTTTACCTGCTAGGGTTTTTATATGATGATGCCATTGTAGTTTACTGTCAAGTACAATGCCCAGAAAAGTAGTCGTTTCAACCATTTCTAACTTTTCATCGTTAATAACGACTGATGACTGACTAATAGCTTGGGTTGCATTCGGGAGTGTAAAGGCTATGCATTTGGTTTTATTGGCGTTCAGTACCAGATTATTTACAGTGAACCATTGTAGTAGAAGAGACAGCGTCTTGTTAATGTTATCGACATTAGAATTTTTTCTGTCTACTTTAAAAATCAAAGAAGTGTCGTCTGCAAATAAAATAGTGTCGCATAAATTATGAGTTACATAAGGCAAGTCATTAATATAGACTAAAAAGAGAAAAGGGCCCAGAATTGAGCCCTGGGGAACGCCTATACTAGTAGGACAGCCTGCAGAGGTCGCTTCATTTACTCTCACTTTCTGAATTCTGGCGTTAAGGTAGGAGGACATGACACTGATTGAATAACTGTCCAAGCCATAGAATTTTAACTTCTTAACTAAGGTCTTGTGATCAACGCAGTCAAAAGCCTTGGAAAGATCGCAGAAAACACCAACAGCGTTCATGCTTTCCTCCCAAGCTTCCACGATAACTTTAAATAACATGGCAGCTGCATCCGTTGTGGATTTACCTTTAGTGAAACCATACTGACGCGGGTGAAGCAACCGATTATTTTGAAAATAGGGTAGTAGTTGGTCAAGTATTATAAAATAAAGTACTAGGTATAGGGGCATTGTAAGCGCACCTTGGTACTTCACAAATGACAATCTCCATCGGGATCTTAAAATGGAGTTCGTAGATAAAGTGGTTCAACAGTGTGCAGAAGCTCATGAACAAAGACTTGACATCATGTGAATCCTGAGGCAACCCAGCTTCTCGATAACACAGACCTAGTGAGAAGGCTCAAAAGAACTAAACCCTTTGAGTTAGTGACACTAACTAATCACTAGTATGGTTTTCACTACACTACACTAAGTTAGTGTAGTGTAGTGAAAACCATACTAGTGATAGTGCAATAACATTTAACACATGAACAAAGTGTTTCAATTAATAGACACTAAGTTAAGTCGATGGACAATATTCTTAGACAATACGTTTTATAAGTTTAGGTCAAAATTAAATTACTAATTAGCCAATTGCTAGATTGTAATATTCTTAAGTAGGAATTATATATTCATAGGTACATAAATAATAAAAAAATAAAAAATATTTTTTTTGCGGTAGAAATGATCATGAGAACATAAGTAAACAACGACTACCTACTAATAAAACGGTCCGGTCACAGATTAGTTAATAGTTGGTCCGGTCGTCGTCCAATCGATCACCTTATGGGAGGGGAGCGAGACCTTTTTGACCCTTATCCGTTTGTTTGAGGCTACGATGCCGCATTTTTTGCCTGGGGGGTTTAAGAATTACCTACCAGATTTCGTGGTGTGGACGATTATTGTAAACGCCCGTTTACAATAATCGTCGAAAACCCCCAAAGGTCATCAATAATGTTCATTAATTCCTTTTCACTGTTACCATGACAACAGTTTATAAGTTTTATCTGTATCAGAGGCAGTACCAAAGAGAAAATTAAATATAAGATTTTATTGACAGTGAACTTTAGGCAGACTTTAGGTGTTAATGTCATATTTCTTGCCAAGTACGTCCTGTAAAATATTAAAATGCCGATTTTAGTAAAGGATTACACGTGGACCCAAACAATAAATGCTCTTAACATTAGGATACCCATCAGTCCAGTTTTCCGAGAAAAAGTTGATGTGTTTACCACTGATACCTATGTAAAAATACATTTCCAACCATTTTTATTTGAAGTCTTCTTATTGCATGATGTAGATAATAATAAAAGCAAATGTTTAGTCAAAGACGATCTCATAATATTAGATTTGGTTAAGAAAGATGAAATAGATTGGGATATGTTAGAGAAGAAATTGACAAAAGCAGAAAAAATGCAGACAAGAGAGGAGATATTGGTCAAGAGCCAGGAAGAAGCGAAACAAGAGTCTGAAGATAAACGAATTAGAAAGAGCCAACTCGACAGATTCACAGTACAACAAGCTATGGAAATAGACACGAAACAGCACGAATTAATGGATTCTCGGAGGGATGATCAGAGAAAAAAAGCTATGGATGCTTTAGAAGAGTGGAGAATAAATAACGGTGAGAATAAAAGTTTACCACAGACGCATCCTATTGTGGATAAAAAAGTAACATCTGGAGTGAAGATAGTTGAATTGCCCTCTTCCGAAGACGAGTCAGACAGTACGAGTGACGAAGATGTCAAGAGTAAAGTTGTAAATAATAAAACAACTAAAACAAAATGTAACCCAACTCCTGTAAAGACGCCAGTAAAATCGGAATATGTAAATAAGAAAAAACAAGAAATGTCTAAAAGAGTGTTACCGAAATTGAGGCAGATGGCTGAACTGGAAATCACGCATACACCGCGGACATTCCCCACACCAAGTAGGGAATCAACTGCTCACGAGGAAGAAGTGTGGTTGAAAAATGTTACTTTAGCCCGAAGAGCTACAGGTAATGAGATGAATAGTCCCATAAGGTAGAAACCCCGATTCTGTCGTCGAAAACGTCTCTGACCCTGAATTACACGAAAATCAAATTTTAGAGGTATTATATCTAAGTCAAATGGTTTAGCCGGCATATAGCTACCTACTGTTTTATTAACTAGATCTTTTCAGATATTATAGACTACGATATACCTACTGTAGTCGACGAGGTTGAAATCTAAAAAAATATTATCATAATAGTTGAATTTGAAATTGGCAGGATTTGTATCAGAAGACCTACGTCCCGAGGAGCAAGACCCACAGTGGTGTAAAGAG
This sequence comes from Endotricha flammealis, assembly GCA_905163395.2. Lineage (NCBI taxonomy): Eukaryota > Metazoa > Arthropoda > Insecta > Lepidoptera > Pyralidae > Endotricha > Endotricha flammealis. The sequence continues at coordinate 15,065,692 of LR990862.1, read as the reverse complement.
AAAGGAGACGAATTCTTCCGCAACGGAAATTTTTTGGGCGCAGTAAGTGCCTATACGCACGGCATCACATTGTCCGATAAATTGCCAAGTTTGTTTTCTAACAGAGCGGCCGTCCATTTCGTACTCGGAAATTTTAATAAGTGTGTAAGTACTAAAGAGTTTACCTTTATTTTGATAAAAGCTAAGTAGGTACCTAATATTTTGTATGATTTTTTACCCGACACGTTAAATTTTTTTTCAACGACAAGGCGGCAACACGGTTTGGGCACATAGCTATTTTGTTCTTTCATCATTCCTTCTCATTATCTTTTTATCAGCAATTTCTTCATAAAGAGTTTATTAGTAAGATCATTATTCTTATATACCAGCTGAACGACTGCTCTACAGCGTTGGATCTTATGAAACCTGCTTGCGAAGGTAATCGGCGTAGTCGAGCAAAGTGTATAGCACGACGAGCAGCGGCGCTGGTCCGCGTGGGATATTTGAGCAAAGCCATTGATGAAATGAAGGCAGCAGTGAAACTTCTCCCGAATGATAAAACCATCAAGAAAGATTTGTATGACATGGAGAGGGCTTGGGAACAGAATCCAGATTCAGACTAGCTACTAAAAGTACATTAATTGTTTTACAAACATTATAATATCAATTTAATTTAATTACATTAAATGACTAAGTAACAGGCATATAGTTTCAATCCTCTACAAGTTTCTATGACAATCCAAGGTTATTTAGTAATGCATGAGGAGAGGGATCTCGTCCGCGGAACCTCCTGAAGACTTCGCTGGGATGGCAACTGCCGCCGTATGCCAAAAATGTGTCCCTGTATCTCTTGCCTACTACTAAAATGTCCTGTTCGGCTTGCCTTGCTTCCTCAAATGCGCTATAAATGTCAGCGGCAATCATCTTTGACCACAGACGGCAATAATATGCCGCTCCCCATTCGTCAGACATGATTTTTGTGAATGAAAGAGGATGGGAATCATATTTATTGAATGGTAAACTATGGTATTTAGGCCATATCTCCCTAACAATATCCCTCCAAAACGTTTTCTTCGAATGTAGTTCCAAATCGAGTCGCGAAAGGTATAGTTCCTTACATAAGTCATATGCTGCCATATGTCTCCTTAAATTCTGAAGATTTTTAACGACGTCCTCAGATAGTGGCTCATCTGTTTTATAATGTCCACTGATTGCTCGTATTGTATTTGGATCATACAGCCAGTGAATCATTAGTTCGCCGCAAACTTCCGCTGCATCCCACTCGACGTTTGAAAGCCCCGCTACTTCGGAATAGTTTGCTTTTGTCAACAAGTGCCTCAAGGAGTGGCCAAATCTTCTGAATAATATATTGACTTCACTGAATGTTAATAAAGACTGCACATTTTCTGCAGGTGGTTGGAAATTAAAGATTAGTGCAGAAAGAGGTGTCGAGGATGTGGTTGTACACTTGTTACGGATAGAGATGTGCCATCCTGCATCATCATGTACACGTATTTTTAAATCTTGCCTTGCATAAGGATCCAAATAGAAACCAGCTATTGGAGTGTTTTTTGACTCATCAAATACATCAAAGAATTTTACATCTTTGTGCCAAGTATTAACACCGGGTCGTTCAACAATTTGAATTTTGAATAGTGTGCTACAAAGATTGAAAAGACTATTGATTACTTTTGGAAGAGGGAAGAATTCTCTTATTTGATTTTCATCAAAGTTATAAAGTGACCATTTTTGTTTCCTCTGCCAATAAGGAATATCCCAGTGCTCCAGTTTATCATCAAAGCCTCTCTCTTGTGCGAATCTCTGTAATAACTCTATTTCAACATCTTGCATAGAACGGGCAGTTTCTAGGAAACTATCTAGGGTGTTATAAACGTTCTCCACTGAGCCCGCCATTTTTGTTTCCATACTCATATCCACAAAATTGTCAAAGCCTAAAATTTGTGCTTGTTCCAGCCGATAACTACGGATTTTCTCTAAATTTGAACTTGTTTCAATTTCTTTATTGGTGTAATTTGAGCATCTTTGAACTTGAGCCTGCCACAAATTCAAACGTAAACTTCTATCAGGGCAGTATTGCATGAAAGGTTCATAAATATGTGGTTGTAAAGTTACCTTCCATGGCCCTCTATAGGGATCATTATTTCCTGCCAAAGACTTAACTAAAGTTTCAGGAAATTCCCTGAATATCTTTCCATCGGTGACGGTGTGCACAAATAGTTTGTTGGCAGTGTTGACTTTGTCACGAAATATGTTTCTTTCCTTCTGGATTCCAGCAAGAACATGGTTCAATCTCTCTCTTTTGACACCTTTCACATCAAGGCCATTGAGTTTTCCTTCCAGAATATATTTGTCTAACAGTCTTTCTTCTTCATCTGTTAATTTCTTCATTCGATTTTTTTCTTCAACTGCTGATTGGAAAATGTGTATACTGTTGAACTTCATAGATCTGGCCTTGTGTGCTCTCTCATGGATTTGAATATATGACTTTGTGGGCATCAGAGAGCTATTACCCAGATACAAAGCTTTCGCCATACCCCAGGTCAATTCCAAAGAACTGTCAAACCTCTCCAGAGGTTGGAATATCTCGGCAAAAGCATTCTTGCAGTTTTGTGATGATTGTTCAATCTGTCTCACCCCATTTTCGTACTCTGAGCTTTGTTGACTGATAGCGGCAATACACTTTTCGATACTGACATCGTTAAACTCAGGCAATCCATTTTCTGTCAGCAGAATGTTTTTGTCTGCATCTTCACCTATTTCTGGGATCCTGTAACATTATGAAAATCTATTTTAAAGGTGTAATTCACCAATAAAAAGTGAAGAGTAAACTTAAAGCAGTATACTTATTATAATAAGTATACTCTCTAAGCCATGGCAATCCTCATTTTAGTGATAGTGTTCTGTCCCTAAATTAATGATTTATTTATGGTCAGATTACTGTTGCCCTATATCTAATTAATCTTATGTTTTATCCTTTGAATGTATGTAAAACAGGCAGTCAAATTTGAGAACAAGTATTTATTAATATTATGTCATACTAGCTGTTACCCACAGCTTCGCCCGCATAAAAATTAGCCTATGTTGGGCTCTGTACCCCTGACAATATTTATACAAATTTTCATAATGATTGCATATTATTTCTCTACATTATTAGTGACATTAAGGAAAATCTTAATACAAATCTGTAATTTCAACTGGTGGCAGGAAAAAAATTTTAAGATTCGGAAGAGCTATTAGGCATAATTGACGACCTCCGTGGTCCAACTGTGAAGGAATAACAAACAAACAACCTCATTTTCTCATTTATAATATTAATATGATTATTTAAATCTATTTACAGTTATGCAATAAGAAGTAATCATAACAGTAGTGTTATTTATCATAGGCAGAGATAAACATTTACCATCAAGTATTTGCTTGGCTGCCATAAAATAAAATAAAATATATAATTAAAATGAACCCAATTTTATTCTGAAAAGTTTTGAAATGAGTTAGACTTTGATCGGGAGTTGTCTCATGTCTCCAGACTTTAAGACTATTGAAGGTCAGAGAGTCACCTTAGGGTAAGGCTTCGAAAACCCTAATCCGTACAAAGCCCGAGTGAGCTGATTGAAGATTCTAAATCAGCCATAAATTTGAGGTTATTAAATCTTTATTTGGTAAATAAATCTAGTTTTGTATGATACACGCATCTTAGGAAGATAATAACCTACTTATAAATAATCTATATTGATTTATTTTAATAGATAATACAACAAAAACACAGATTGACATAATTTTAGTAAAGACATTATATAGGTAATATTCTAATGAAGAGTACCAAATACTTAAATAAACCTTATGTAGACTGTAACGATAAATGATATATATTTTTATTTATTTATAATAATACACGTTAAAATAATTGGATAATCAGGGCAGGTCATTTACTAAAAAAATATGTAAAATCAATACAACTTACAATACAAGATATCCACTGTGCCTTTTATTCTGATAAAACTGGCTTCTCACGTGCCTAGCTATTACATTAGTGCGAAGAAAAGATAAAGCCATAATTGTATTATGTTTTTAAGTATTTTATTAATTTATTTCATAATCACTACGCTAAATCGCCGCACATATGATGCTGACACTGACAGAACATTAATCAATGAAAGAACAGAATGACATGACATTGACATTTGCATTATGGAAGAGTTTTCCATAGACTAATATTTTTTTAACAACTTGTGGCAACCGCAGCCAAACTGGACTTTTCAGGAGAGCTGGGTGGGTGATGCTCCTCCTCGACTTATGAAAAATTTGAATTTTATCGTTACGACATTTAATCCTCTCGTTCTCATGAAATGATTGACCCACAATAGAGTTTACTGATCGTATCATCCCACAGGTGAGGTATTCTACATAAATAATACTTGTACTACTAGAAGGAGTCACCAATGTTTCACCTTTCCAACGATTACAAGTCGGCTCTTAATCGGTCCTACATATTAATGTAAAGTTTATAAATGTACTGCAGTAATAACAGACATTATTTTACCAGTAAAAATTCAACCTTTTCTCCATCTTTCTCAATTACTGCAGCTACGTTATCAACTAGAGGTACATTTATCATTTGGCAAGTACACAGCGCATTGCACGTGTTACAATTCTGAAGTTCTAATGAGGTTTCTTTGACACTAAATATCCTCTTTGGTTCCTTTGCTTCCTTTACTGGAGGGCTGCAACAGAAGTCTGTATCAAGACCCATTTTTTCTCCATCTTCCAAAGTTTGAGGAAGATGTTGGTTTAAAGTTTCCGGAAGAAGAAGGCTGGTGATCCCTCCAGCAACTAATAAAGCTCCCATAATTATTAGTGGCAGTACCATGATGTCTGATCCCTGAAAAAATATATATTTGAATATTTATTTTTTTGTTATTGGTTTTTATTGGTTTGTTATGGTGGAAAGCAACTTTTACTGTTAAATAATGGAATAAAGCAGCAGCTTTGCAGGTTGGCTGACAACAGCTAAAAGCACGATCCTCGACTGGGTAGTCGAGGATCGTGCTCAATGACTATCCCCTATCTACATGATGATGGTTATAATGACTAAGAAAGTAGTTGATATCTTACCAAATAGTTAACAAGAGGTATAAAGATGGGCCCGAGCATACCAAGAACGGAGCTGAGGCTCATTCCCAGCCCACGAACCACGGTCGGGTACAATTCCGACGCCATTAATGGTAAAACTACGAATGAAGAGGAGATACCCATCTTGCCCACGCAGTACAAGGCCAATGTCACGTTCGTTTCTAAAAATATTAAAATAAAAATTTAATACATAAAGCAAAATATCTTCTTTTTTTGAGTGCCACCTCCTACCGGAGGTCAGCTATTATTAGGGATATCTTGATCCTGGACACAGTGATGCGGAACAGGGATCTCGTGCTTAGATTGAACCATGATCGAAGATTCTGGAGCCAGGATGTACGTCTTCTTCCGGGTGGTCGTTTTCTTTTAAAAGTGCTTTGTCTCCTTACCATTATCTGCCCGAATTTCTCTGGGGCCTTCTCTTATCGTCTTGTCTTCTCGCTAATGTCGCTATGCTTATAAGCGGTGGTGATTGCTTTATTAAATCATTTTTTTTACCTACTTACACCTCTAACTTGTACTTATAAAAAACTTACCATGTTGTACTAAAAACGTGGTCAAGCAAGCTACCCCGCCGACTACCATGCTCATGCACAACGTCCACCTCCTTCCCAATCTCTCCATAGAAGGCCAGAGAAATAAATAGGTTGGCAACTCCACGATTCCAGCGAGGAAAAAATTTAAAAATTCATCTCCACCAAGTACTGGTGCATAGTACGACAAGCCAACATACACACTCGTGTTTGTGAACCAGATAAAAGTGATTATTATGGTCTTCTTTCTAAGGTTTGGGGTTCGGAATAAGTCCAAAATGCCGTAATGACGGGATTTCTCTTTCTCTATATCCTGCTTTAGTCTATCAGACTCGTATTTCCTTCGGAGATGTACCATGTAGTTGGCTGGTAGTGATTTTCCGTTGATTCTGAAATGTTGAAGTTGATTATCGATTGACATTCTTTCAAATGTTTAGTCCTAGTAGGTAAGTATAAGATACGTACCTACTTAATTTTATATTTAAAAACAACGTTTTCTTTGGGATTTGAATTTATCTCACTACTCATTGTGTTAAGAATATAAATCGTACTACTTAAAATAATCTTGGGAATGTTGGGGTAGTTCATAAGGCGATTTTACGTAAACAGTAAGCACTTACCGACTAATCCAATGAGATTGGTCAGTGGAGATAATAATAATTAGTCTTTCTTATATTAAAGAAGATAAAATAGAGAGAGGAGAGATACTTTGTCTCACCTGGCCATATTCTTCAAAATGATTTCAGCTTTTTCGAATTGGCCTCTCGCTAGCAGCCACCTAGGACTTTCTGGCATCGGCCAGAGATATAAGAAGAAACAGATGAAGGGTAGTGTAGTTGCCAGTGCCAGATGCCGCCAGTCTCTTACTAGATACACCACGCCAGCCAGTAAAATTAGACCCATAGAATATGCAATATTAGATAGTATTGTACAAAGTGTTCTGTGACGTGGTCCCACCAGTTCTATAGCTGTGAAACAAGTGAAATAATTACGGTCGGTTTTTATCTCATATATTTAATTAATCTAAGAAAAAAATGACGGTTTCGATGATATTTAATAACAAAGAAATAAACTCTATGGTATGTACACAAAAAGTTACAATGTGACCAGCGCTGTTTTGAGAAAAACTACTTTAAGATTCAAGCACTTCAAGTTTTATTTTCTTTGTTTGACGCAGTTGATGAAGGCGGGTATTTGCTGCCTATTGTATAGCCAATCCCGAATTTAATGTCAACTTTCGCCTTACCAACAACTTACCTAAGACATATGGAGTAGCCATAATAGCTGGAACAGTAAATCCAACTCCAATCCTATATATAATCCACACATAGTAATTCTGAGCGAAAGCAGTCGCCACACCAAATATGCATTCAATGAGTAAGTAGATGAAGAAGGAGGGCTTCCTGCCAATGGTATCTTGAAGGTAGCCGAAGATATAGTTGCCTATAATACCGCCCACAGCAAGCAGGATCAGACCTAGTGTTGGGTAGAAATCCTTGTTACAGACCAGACTCCACTGGGAACAAAAAAAAAGTGAACCTATTATACTTGTTTAGTTTCCCAACCGTAACAAAGAAGAGTGCCAACTGATGCTCGGAAACCACCTTAAAAACTACGATCCCAAATTCGCGAAGATCTCATAAAGATGAAAAAAAAAAAAAACTATATGCGAACAATTTTTTTTTTCGCGAAGTATAACATTACTTTCGCTTCAATGCAAGCCTTTTCATTTACCGCATTCCTGGTTTGATTGAATCAAAAAAATGTGTGAATTCCGCTATGTTTTTTTATAATTGGCTAAACTTACTTCTGACACCACAGTATTTTTATAGATGCTACGATCAAAGGTCCATCCAGACGCGCAAGGAACAACATCTGCAGGAGTTTCCTTGGAGATGGCGTCCTCCAAATTCTGGTAGTTTTTCAGCAAATCGCTGTAGTTCAGACTGTACACGCTGCACTCGGAATACTCAAGATTGCCGTTCTTAAGTTCAAGTGGTATGCTGGAAAAACGGAAAAGACCGAATCTCGTAATAAAAACAGTTAAAATTTAGTATTAATCTCAAGTGGTATCTTGCTCATTTTAAATTTGTATGAGCAAGATAGAGACTAAATTTAAATTTACTTATTACGAGAATACCAGCTGATATATAATTTATTTTTACATATAATTTACTAGCTTTTCCCCGCGGCTTCGCTCGCGTTAATTTTATGACATAGATCTCGTTTAACAAAACAACCCATAGCGCGACTTGTGGCACCATCTGTTGGCCGATAGCCCATCCCAGACAGCGCCCTCTTTAGTAGAAAAAAATATTTCCCATTGGAATGACATACTTTCACGGGATAAAGAGCCTATGTTGGATTTTGTACACCTGACAATATATATACAAAATTTTCATAATGATCGGCTGATTAGTCAAGCCGTGAGTGAAGGAATAACAAACAAAGTCACTCATTGAAATATTAGTATGAAGTATGATTATTATACCTCCTTATTTAAAACATATGTGATAGGGTTGATAGGTGCCAAAGTGAAACTTTGAATGATAGGTACCTACTCAAACAAACACGATTCAACGGATTTGGATGAAATTTGGTACTTATAGTTACAATTTGGTTAAAGCTAATGTCATAGTGAACTTATTTCACACCTCAAATTCTTCACCAGTTCCTGATCAGCGACCATTTCTAACTCTGGCACTCTGCACCAGTGGCGCACCTCAGCTGCCATGAAGAGCTGCGCGTACGCATGAAACCCGCAGGGGATCACCGCCGGAAGGAGGATCAGGTATATCACCAGTTTCTGGTATCTTCCAAACGTGCCAACATCTTCAAGTATGGCGTCAAAGTCCATTGTGAGTTCTGGAATTTTTATGATATAAAAAGTAGGTACTTAATTAATATTATAAAGATGGAGGGTTTCTGATTGAATGATCTCACAAGAGTCAGGAACTACTAGTTTGATTTCATTTTTTAAGGATAGCCCATTTATCTATTAAGGCTAAGTATACATCGATTACGTATCGTAAAATAATATTATTATAAACTGTTTGAAAACTTTCAAACGTTCTTGTTAAGTTCTGGAATCTGGATCGCATTGTGTTTCTTTTTGCATTATTTTTCAACAGGTTCGTATAATTGGTAATAAGTATGAGTGTTAGGACATGATAAAACAATAAAAATACTGATGATTGAAATAAACTTACCTTGCTGTTGCAATTGGTCAAATTTTTTATTTATCACTACTGTCCAGAATAGCTAAAGGCATCGGCATCGAACGACGATGTCACCCAACTGCAGGATTTACAAACAGATCGTGTTCTCAGGTCCCTATTGACAGTTCTACAGGGTGATGCCAATTATTGTCCAATCCTTTCATATTTTAAACTAGGTACGTTCTAAATCTAAACACAGAAATACCTATTATTAAAATTAATCTACATCTTAATATAATTGCCGCAAACGTTAATTTCCGCACTCCCAACCCAATCTCCCAATGGTCGACTGGTAGAATGCCATTAGCATTGAGTCCGCCAATTAAATAAATAAATATAAATATATAGGATAGGGACAAATCACACAGATTGAGCTAGCCCCAAAGTAAGTTCGAAACTTGTGCTATGGGATATTAACTCAACGATACTATATTTTTATAACAAATACATATATAGATAAACATCCAAGAGCCGAGGCCAATCAGAAAAAGTTAGTTTTTCATCATGACCCTTACGGGATTCGAACCCGGGACCTCCTGGGTGGCGGTCTGGCGTGGTAACCATTACGCCACGGAGGAGGTCGTCTTGTATTAGTACTTTGTGTATTGTGGTCAATAAAGTTAAATAAATCTTTAGGGAATTACATACGTAGGTACCATTTTTAAGAAAGAATTACAGTCTTCCAGTACACTGGGTCCGTAACTTTTTGGTTTTTCTCAATTCTACAATGCGCCGCTTAAATTAAATAAACCATGCTACTCGTCGTTTTTTTTTTGTTTTTTTTTTGCTGGGACTATAATAATTACTTGCCAAATTTCAACTCAAACGAACACTGGATGAATGGTTCAAAAATGTGTAAGATTTGATTACATATCTACCCACAGACATACACCTGTATAGTCAGCCCATGAAAGAGGTCAGCAGGGCAGAATTGAACTTGTTGAACTTGTATTTAAGATACAAGTTTTCTAAATATTGCGTGACGGGATTAACGCGAATTTTTTTTTATCAACTTGTGAAATAAAACCCGCGCAACTTCAATTGCGTGTATTAATTGATGCACAGTAGTGACATTTATGTATATCAGACTTTTGATTAAATCCTACGGGAATCGCGTACTTTTCGGGATATACTCTGTGTTCTGTGTGTGTTAATCCAAGGCATCAGCTACCTAAATACCAAAAATCATAAATATAGGCTCAGCCATTTGAGCGTGAAGACGTAACAAACAAACATAACTTTCGCCTATAAAATATTAGTAGGATAGTACCTACCTATTCATTTGTGTACTATGTAATTAAAAAGTTTCATAGCGATTAGCGTCAAAATCTTTATTCTTAGTTCTCTACCCTGGTCACCTCTTTCATAGGCTGACTTTACAGGTGAAAGTTTTTAAATGAAACTAAATAAAAAGCAAAACATTTTTATTCACCCAATATATGCATATGGGACCCGTGGGCAATTATTCCATTCACCGCGCAGTCAATTCGATTAGCGGCTAATTGGAACGGCGAAAGGACAGTTCCCTGCCGGAATCAAGGTCGGGGAAGACAATACATTCGATTTATACACCATACATTAACTGTTATGCATTAGATAACTCAATGGTTTTATTAATAAACAGCAGTGGTGGATGTTAAAACATTTTACTGATAGTAGCAACAATTGTCATGGACATGGTCAAATTTGCTTGTAGGGCAATCAAAGTATTAGTATTGATGGATTGATTGATGCCAAGTGGATCAAGGGACTTAGGGCTCGTTCCGAATACGATTTTTCATTGTTGGATAATAATTTAATAATATTTTTAAAACAAAACGATAAAATCGTGTTGAATAATGTGAAATGAAAATCAATCAAAATTCTGATTCTGATGATTTATTTAAACTTTCAGCTTAATCTCAATCTGTTTTTATTTTTTCTTAATTATTATGACAGTGACAGCTATATTTTAATGTCATCAATTTAAAATATTTTTGTGCAACTCGCTGAACAAAGATGTTTTCTCACTTTCGCGCTTCATTAGATTTTTTATTATTACAGGAAGAGTTAATTATTATTTATTAATATTAGTTACATACAAAGTTATAAAATATTTACCCCCTAATTAATATTTTACCGCCGCTGTTTATAGGTTATATTACTTTTTTATCTGGTAGTTTTTCCACTTGTTATGTCCGCAATAGTTGTCACGCTAGGCGGCGCTAGTGTTGCGTACATTCAGTTAGACAGAATTGTATAAAATTTATTTAAGTATCCACTTTTGTTAAATTTTATTGAAAATATAATATCTCAAATTTTATGACACAATCTCCTAAACCATTCCGGGTCGTTCTTGGCTACAGTTTCTGGCCTTCCGTCGTGGTGCCTGTATTGAAACTCCGACACTCCTCGTCCGGGAACATTGTTCACTATGTACTTGCAGAATCTCTCCACCATTTTAGCTTCCCATTCGTCTGATACGTAATGAACGTTCTCGTATTCAACCAGCACCTGAAGATAGAAAGAGATGTAGATATGTATGTACTTGAGTAGTTTTTATTTTGACTGATCTAAGTTTTTGACCGCAAAAAAATTTAAACAGCTAAGAGCAAGTTTCTCGAACGCATATTAATGCTCTCTTTTCTTTTTTAGTTTGACAGTCATAATTTAATGTGTCATTATTTTTAAAAATGGATATGAATAATTCACTGAAAATATTTTAAAAAATAATACCACATTATGTAAGGGGTCTACTGTATGACAATCGGGCCATGGAGATGGAGAACATTTAACAGAGTTAAAAAAAGGTTACTGTTAAGTGTAGGTAATTTTTAGTATAAACTAGGTATAATGTTTTTTATTAGGTATGTCTCGATGCATAGGTTGATTTCATCAGCCTACATTTGTCCACTGCTGGACATAGGCCTCCCCAACTGCACGCCACCGCGCACGATCCTCGGCCACTCTCATCCAGCTCTTGCCAGCCACCTTGCGAAGATCATCGCTCCACCATAGGTTGATTTACAGAGAGGTAAGTATCTGAGGGTTGATTTAGTCATACCTGCACAGTATAGATCTCATCTCCAGCTTGGAACCGGAACGCGTGGTCCCGCGGCGCCTCGCCCCCCTCGCCGTGTTGATACAGCTCCAGCTCCACCCATTTCACTGGCAACACTGATCCGTTTATGAGTGCAACCTCACCTACTTCGAAACTGTAAAGACATTAATCCTACTTTTATATGTGATGTACGTAATGTGTGCATGTTTAAACATGTTTTTTTGTAAAGTCCACAGAACAATGAAACGGTAGTTATACTCCCCAGTATAAAATGTGGTTCGCAAACAAATTGTATGCGTATCATGTCTGTAAGTCAAACTTCAAAAAACTACGCCATCTATGTCAAATTATTGTTGAAATACTTAGGTAGGTATGATCTAAATAAAATGACTTCTTCTCTAGATTATGAAAGTTACCTGTTTGCTACATTTTAAAAACAATAGGCTAGTTACCGTAAAAATGTAATTAGTCCGCCTTTTAGATTATTCAAAAATAAGGGCAAATCATTTTTTATTTGTAAATTAGACCAAAAATGACAAAGATATACCCATTGAAGTTACGTGTGACGTACATTTTTTCGCACGGGGTGACGTCAAAGGCCCCCACTCCCCCCACTCCCCAATCCTAAATTTTTATGCCTTGTATCTTTGTTATTTTTTGTTTAATCGAAAAACGAAAATATACGTGTCCAATATTTTTTAATAATCTAAAATACGGACTAAATATAATGTAATTATTTTGACCCTGGAAACAACCCTATTATCTTACCGTGACGCTGTGGATGGCTGGTTGATGACACCAACACACATGCTGATGCCGTTTTGAAGAAAGATTTGATGGAAAGCATATCTATGCATCAGGCTCCAGTCGCGGATCTGACCTGTAAGTATATATTTTATCTATAGGTATCTACATACTCATTAAAGTATCCTAAAACTTTATAAACTTAAAAAAAAAAGTTGAATAAAGTAATCTGTGCACAGGAAAGAAAATGCATAGACACTTTATACACTGAGATCCCGTGGCAAGATTTTTACTTTAAAAATCATCCATTTCAAAATATGATTTCTTGACAGCGTCCCATTGATAATGTATTTCTGACATTTATTTTATATTATAAGCAGGTCGTGATAGATAAACGTGTCGTGATGAGTGACTCGTTTTTTTACATATTACTGTTTTTTAGTCTTTTGTCAAGAATTATATTGATAAATAATAATTTAACTTACATGTTGATGTATTTAAAGATTATTATACATTAATTATATATTTTTCATACTCAAAATAGAAAAACCTAACTCACCAAAACTGTGGTCTCTAAACGAAGGTAATTTGTACTCAAACGATCCAAGTTTTTCTATATGAAACTTGCATTTCAAATCTCCGAATTGTTCATAATGAGATTGATGTGCTCTGTTAAAAAGAAATAGATATTAAATATATGATGAGAAATTTTACGTAATTTCATTATAATACTTATGTTATAAAAAGTTATACCTAACCTAAGTGCCCGCGAAATACTACTGAGTTTTATGGTAACCTAAACTGTATAACCTCCGTGCTTCGGAGGGCACGTTAAGCCGTCGGTCCCGGCTGTTGTCGATGGATGACAGTCGTTAAGCCAAGTCGGTGGCCTTAGGGCGGTTTGAAAACACCGGCCTCTGCCAATCCGCATGTTAAATAGTCATTATATCCGTGCCAATTAAGAATAGAAATGCAAAACTTTCTTACGTCTTTAGCCTTTTAAAATATTCTCTGCTCCAATTCTCTCTAGATATGGATCTGATGACTGTGGCAGGGTACAAATCAGTGTCGAAATCAAAATAGTCACTCGTGGCAGTCCATTCTCCTTGGAAATCAACATCGACTATATTACTTGGGTCATTTTGAAACCTAGAAAATTTAAAATAATTCTGATAAGCTCATACAATAATGTTTTTAATAGAAAAACCTCTAAAAACTGTAAAAGTTAATTATTATGAATGTAAAATTGACCTCTTAGTAGATCATTTACGAACGCCAACACCAGTAAAAATAAGGAAAAAAAAAAAAAACGAAGATAAGTAAAAACAGCGTGAACTTACCACATCTGGCCTTTGTAAGTTATGGTCCATTTAACCATAGGTTCGACTGGCGTCATTTTGAGTCCTTCAGCCCCGAATTCACTGACATGTGCTCCAAAAAGCACTGTGTCTGGAAGCTTTTTGCTGCACAACAGTCCTTTACCTGGCAACTAGATATATTATTTTACATTAGATAGCGTTAAAACCGTAATCCTATAGTGGGATATGTCCATAATCCTTTAATGTATCTACAAATGTACACTTACTACAATCGGGACAAGCCCACCACACATTCCCGCCCCTGTGTCCTGTATAGCCAGTTATCCAGGATCAACAACGGCGACCTCAGATAGACAATAAGCAATAAACTACAGCTGTCTTGGAACTAACAACGAATTTATCAGAAAGAAAACAGATGGAGTAGGAAGTAACTGTAATATACCCATAATCCTTTAATGTACACTTACTCCAATGTAAAATAATCCGTTGCACATTCCCATTGGTCTTCGCTCGCATCCCGACACGACGTAAATACCTCTATCCTCTTCATCCTTTGACGCTGATATGAAGAATACAGCATCGAAGGCCTGTGCAATTGAAAAGAGCCCAACTTGCATTATATAATTATTTATTAGTTTTGTAGTGTCAACTGGTTTCTAGCTTTCACTACTACAACTAAATCAGTAATCAAAGGTTCATAATTTTCTTAATTAAAGTCCACGTTCACCAACTAGCCCAATAGGTGTTCTATCACACGAACAAAGTATGAGGTAGGTAAAATGACCATTAGTTTAACATCGCTCAATCTTACGTATAACGACATTATCGCGGTGGTGCACCATTTTAACAGAGATGATCACACATGAAAAGATGAATCATAAAGTCATGCGCAAGTAATTAAATTATATATATTTGAATACATTTTTATTACAGATAAATGTATTTGCTAACCTTTGCGTGTTCGCTCAATGGTTGCGCTCTGTCCATATTAGCCGGGTCTGCTATAGCCTTTACGCCCTGGCCTGCTCGTCTTTTCTTCGCCGGTGATGCAAGTTTTACTGAGTACTGAGGACAATTTATACAATTCTTATGTATATAGTTGTGCCCACGACATCAACCGTGTGGACTTTCGGTAAGGGCAAAATAAGTTATTTTTTCCGCTCCTCTCCTTAACCCTACCTTTTCCCGAATATCATATTAATATTAATTGAGAAAGTGAGTTTGTTTATTTGTTATTCCTTCACGGTTTGACTAAGCAGCCGATCATTATGAAAATTTGTATACATATTGTCAGGGGTACAAAGCCCAACATAGGCTACTTTTTATCCCGTGAAAGTGTGTCATTACAATGGGAAAATATTCTACTATAAAGGGCGCTGTATGTATGGGCTATCGGCCAACGGATGGCGCCACAAGTTGCGCTATGGGTTGTTTTGTTGTCAATACTATGCACACGAAACTTCAATTTCAATCAGCTCGGCGGTTTATTCATATAACAATCTCCATTAATGGAGATTGTCGGATTTTTTCCCACTATGCCCATTAGGCATTTTCAACCATAAAATGACTAATGGAGATAACGGGACCATAACATAAGCTATTCCCACTCTCCATGGATCATGACAATCGGGATAGTGGGTAGGATGTTTCAAGCTGTCAGTTTTTAAGTGATAGTTACAGGAAAAGAGATAGAGAGAGTTACTTTCACAAGAAATTCGATAACTTTTTAATAAGCTATACTTAATCATATTTTCATCCATTGCAAAATAGCTAGGTACGAGTGCAAAGGAGAAAAATATTGTAATCACAACAGGTCAACATAATAAGTACACTTACTTCCTCAGAAGCACAGCAGTCTGAACTGGGGGCATAAATTTCGATATAGCTACCTATTCAGCATTTCTAAATTAAAATACATATAAAAAAAATCTGGAAAAATAAATTCTAGATAAATCAAAAGATTTTAGCTACATTAACCGGATCTCGTTAAGTTCAGCCATGAACATTTAAAAAGTTATTATAGATACAGTTATCAATGTTTTATCGTAAAAACATTGTTATACTTTTAAATCATCATTTAAACAATGAGTATTTTATTACATAATCAATATTTCTTGTTTTATCTATTGTGTCATCATTAAATTGCAAATAGCTTGAAATATTTTATTAAAATAACTTATTTTCATCAGCATAACAGGATCTTCACAAATTACTGAGTTATATCAACCCATAACCATCTTACTGCAGTGATACGATGGATCTTCCTTCAATCGAAGGGGATTAGAGATTAGAGCCTACACTGCCACGCTGCTGCAATGCGGATTGGCGTAGGCCAGGTTGTCAAGCCGCTAGAGGCCACCGACTTGGACTTAACGACTGTCATACTCATACACCGACAGAATGGATCGAGATTCGAGACGGCGTAACGTGCCCTCAGAAACACGGAGAAACTCGAGATAACGAAACTATCCTAACACTGGCTAGGGTGTGTTTGTTTTACACATACAGCGACGCCAGCGAGCTAAGATATTGCAAATATATACATACATTATAATTTGTAAGTGCCGTAGGTATATTTTTAAATCCGCAATAATATGTCAGTAAAGGTGCAGCTGTTTAAACAACCAAGTACCTAAGTATCTGTAATACAAATGGGCTCTCTAAAGTGCGCTTCATACGAGTTGCACTAGAATCTCAAAGTCCGTCGACCCTTCATTCATAACACCTACATGATATTTATAAATAAAGGGCGATGGACGATTCAGTATCGAAGTGACAGATGTATTGTTGGTTGATACATACATACATCACATAATAATAATTATTAGTTTACGACAATTGTAAAATTTAAAAATACTCATTTGAATAATAAATTTAAACAAATACGAGCTAAAATTGTGCGTTTTACAAGATAAATATTAAACTAGCAAGTCCAAGGTCGTCCAGGTTACATTTTGTTTAAAAATAAATGTTAGAAATAATTAAAATCACCACTATTTTTGAAAATAATGTGACGATTTGAAAGTTTTTTAGTTTTGTAAAAAAAATTGAAATCGCGCTACAGGCTCTTAGACTACCTATTAGTGAGACGAGACATCAAAATTACAAAAAATCACAATGTATCAAACATTAATTTAAAAAGTACTAGGATATATTTATTTACCTTTCTGTAATAATAGATGCACGCGAACACAGCATACTTCAGATAATACCATTTTCCGGGTCGTTTGTAAATACCAAAAATAGGTTTAGGATCTTTAATTAAATAACTATATAACACAAGAAATATTATAAAAACGATGGCACACAAAAAAAGTGTCATTTTACGGCAATTATTGGACGGTGACTAGTGATAAATACGATACGAGTAGGTAGGTATTTACATCGATAAGAATTTGTACACTTATAACATAGTTGTTAATATCTTCACTGACAGCGCGTAGTAGGTAGTAGGGTAGGTAGGTAATTAATATAATTTAATTATATTGAATACGACTTTTGTAAGCAAAGTTGTCGGAATGAGATGAAACAAATCGACAAGTTTTTAGTTTTACTGGTTTTATTACCTATTTAATTAACATTTTATTATCTGTTTGCATAAAAGTACTAATTATTTGTTTCGAATGTCAGTGCGATATTGAATTTTTAATGTACCTAAACGTGGCCCAATGAATTTGGCTTGTCACTGACCAATCACCAATACATTTAAAATGCTTTGTCCTGAAAGACTTGACGGATCAATGTACCTACAGCCTAAACCGCTGATCGTAGACTGGAAACTTGGAGGTTGTGTTCTTTGTACGACGTAGGCAGGCATTGACCATTATAGACGCTTGCAATAGCGGGGCACCGGGGGTATTACTCACGCGTTGCTAACCCTCCTCGCAACGCCCCCTAAGTGGAGCTCTGGATACTCACCGTAGGAACACAACATGGTCGAGACCTGAGATGGTCCTTCCCCTCCCCAGACGGGCTGCCTTAATTTGAGCGGATTATCCGCTGTGCCCTACCTCTCATAAATATAATACAAAATGCGAAGTAATTTAAATAAAAACAGATTTAATGGTTTTAATTTTAAAAAAATAATGATAGAACGATTTTACTTTAAAATAAAAAAAATAATAAAAATATATAGATAGGTAGGATGTGATTCGAAGGCCTGTTTAATGTGCTAAGTTTGAATTTTTAAATACTAATGGTACCTAATATCTGCCAAAGACCTTTTCTCGGCTGTCTTTTCAATTAAGTACCTACTTAATTCAAACAAAAAATGAAATTCAGCAAATTTTTATTTACATAAATTTCGTTAACACAATATTTATTATAGTTATAATAGGATAAAATACCTTTGTATTAAAGTATTGCTATGTTTTTATACGAAAGCTTTGTAGACAAATATTTATTGTTATGTTAGTACTAATATGACATAGAATATTATAAGTAAACTAATACCTACTCATTAAACAATGAAGTACCAACATTTTTTTTTTCGTTGTTAAAATCAATTTGTATCTATACCATAGAGAATGTGCGCGGGAGCATGTCTTGCGTAGAGCCAGATGGAACTCCCGCTGATCAGTATAATTATCTAGTTAGCTTTATGTTTGTGTCTGGAGGTATTAAAATAGGTATAAGGATTTTTTTTACTATCTCTGAGTGAACCAAATTGTAGACAAATAAATATTATTTATTTATTAATAGCATTTTGCAGATTGTTTTTTTGGAGTAGCTCTAACAATATCTGGGTTCAGAACATACATAGATCCACGATTTCGTCAATCTACATTGAAAACGAATTCTTTTAATAGTTGTATTATTAAAATAAAAAACATAAGCTCTAATTTTTCTTCTAATATAATACTGACGATTTTCATAATTTTTGTCATATACATAGTTGACATTTCTATCGTGGAAATAAATATACCTATACGTGTCTTCTAAAGCTGAGTATTCATGTGCATTATGTCTGCATATAGTGTTACCGGTGATGAGAGATCTTAGAACATCACAATTTTTTTCATCTGTGCTTCAAAAGCGCGCCTCTGACTCCGGAAGTAACTCACTACCAACTGTGTCAATTAATATGGTTGTTATCAGTTGTTATAGTAGCATCTCGCTAATGAGTATTCAGCTTTAGTTTCCGTGTTCAGTCAAATGTTTTAAGTGACTAAAAATTAAAAATAATTTTCCTTATTATTAATTTATTAAACACATCAAAACATTAAATTTTTAAAGCACAAAGCGTTTAACAATTACAGCGCTATATTATAGGGATTTTCGAGTGTTTTTTATACATAAATGCGAGTACAGAGACATCTATCGTTGTCGATAGTAAATCAAGCTACACCTTCAGCTGTTTTTCACAAGAGGGCGCTGACGGCGGCGAAGAAAAATCGACCAATAGTATAACATCATGTACCTAGTGACGTAAGATTAGACGATGTTGATTGGTGGATTTTTCCTCGCACGTCTGGTAATATAAGGACTGGCAAACTTCAATTTACTTTAAACTTTACAAAATGAACGAAAAGTTTAAAATCTATTAGGGACAGCATGATATGCTATCGACTCTACCACACGTTATATATTTTTACGCTTAAATGCAAAAGTAAATATTCTATTTTAAATTATAATAACATTTGTTTTTTTTTGTTACTGGGTTTTTATTGCAGTGACATTAAACGTATCCGCCAAAAAAGAAATTAGTGCATGCGTGTAATTACTTACGGTACGTATATATCAGTCCGTGACAAATAAAATTACGCATTTGTAGTGTAGCATGTAATGTGTTCGAGACTACAATATCAAAGATTAAATATTATTATTACTAATTTCATAATAACACAGACGGCATTAAGTTTCTAAACATGAAAATGGTTATTGTTTATAATCACCAGCCTGTATAAGGCCACTTGTAAAAGGGCTACACAACGGTAAAATAAAAATAAATTTTTTTTTACGACACCTTTCAATTGTTTGGCCGCAGTTACACTTAATGACTTATTCGTTTGTAACCACGCCCTTATTAATATTTAATTTGTACATTCTAAATCATTTTCGGCTTCGTACCTTCAATACAATCTTCATAATTTGTAATTCGCTTAAAAATAGAAGACGAGATTGCCAGATTAAAAAACATATTTTAACACCGGGTGTTAAATAAAAACGTTATTGAACAAAATAAATAAATATTTAGGGACAAATCACACAGATTGAGCTAGCCCCAAAGTAAGTTCGAAACTTGGTGTTATGGGATACTAACTCAACGATGCTATATTTTAAAACAAATACATTTATAGATAAACATCCAATACCCGAGGCCAATCAAAAAAGTTCGTTTTTCATCATGACCCGACTGGGGATCGAACCCGAGACGTCCTCGGTGGCGGTCGGGCGTGATAACCATTACGCCACGGAGGTCGCACGGAAAATAGAACATTCAGTAACATTACAACAGTTTTATTTTCTGCCCTCACACTTATGTAATTGTTCAATAATGTTATATAACACTGGTGTTAGCATCTTCAGAGAGGGTACACAAATTATGTGTTCTTTCTTTTTCATAGATTTCCAATAGAAATAATACATTAGAGATTTCGTTTACTATTGATCAGAAATTTAAATTAAACCAACGTACTTCTTGATGGTCAACTATCACTCTTTTAAAAAAAAAACAAATCTTCTACCTATAAGCAGACATGGCCCAGTACACAACAGATTATTGCTAAATGTCTATCTGTTCTTTTCAAACGTTATATATAAGACAGAGACAAAACTATTATAGAATACAATATTTATTAGAATTTAAGATACATAATTTGTATTAAAAAAAAAAAAACAATTGTGATCATTAATTTTAGTTAGTCAGCGTCAATTTATTCCGGAATGCATCTTTCCAGTTCATGTTATCATTACACAAGGCAGACGAGGGACTTATGTCGTGTTTATTAAGTCGGTCACCGAATTCGGGGACCGTATTCAGTTTTTCCGAAAAGTTAAAAATGTCAGCGTCAGCAGTGTTCAGTCGTCGTAAACGATCTGCGGCCGAATATGGTTAACCGAAACCCGTGACCGAATCAATAGACTTAGTATAAATAGGATTTTATAATCTGTCAAAATAGATCGCTTATGAAATCAAATAACGTACAAGAGATACTAGAATACAAATTAATTTTAATAAGAAGTCCCTCGATTACAAATTGTGTAATCGACAATCACTTTGACCAGAGACAGCAACCAAGTTTATGGACTAATCAAAAAGTAGCACAAATGGTTGCCATCTGGCTGGAATGGTCTAGTGTGCGAAGTCTCTTATCCCAGTAGTGTTGTTCTCAAGAACATTGGGAATTTCGTTCGGCGTCCTTATGAATATAAACGTGCATGGACATCGAAAAGATTTCCACGTTTTATAAAAATAATTATTTGAAAAATGAAAAAAAAAAACTGGCATTTGAAATTTTTATTTTATTTTATATCGTGACACACGACAATAAATATCATCTTAGGTCTTAGGTGTACAGAAATTCTAAATAATTATAGCTAAAGTCAAATGTGAAAATTAACTTTTGTAACCTTTTTCTGGTAGAACATAATACTTCATTTTCGACCCTTATCTCCGCAGTATAAGGTTCCAAATTAAAAATATAAATAATAGTAGCGATACTTAGTAATCACCAGTCAAACTAAGTATAGCAAATTAAAATATTTTGCTAGCCACTACAATTGCAATCACCAGCCAAAGGATCAGATTTACCAGCTAATCTTCACTTATTTAACTTTAGCAGGGTAATGTAATAATCAAATTTAGCCATTTCTGCTAGCAATTACATGGCAAACACCAGCCAAAGGATTATATTTACCCAATTAATCTTCACTTATTTAACTTTAGCCGGGCAATGTTAATTTCCACATCAGACTTTATTCGTAATTGTCAATCTCCACAATCAAACCCAATTGTTATACAGAACCAATATTCTTAAATAAAAAAAAACCGTGGCCCTTAAACTGAATTCTAGTTTTTAGTTGCTCCAATAATGGTGAGAATGTACAAGAAGATGTTAACAATATCCAAATATAGGTTAAGAGCTGCGAAGATATACTCCTCGGGTGAAATGCTGTACTTATGCTTGCCACCCATCATCAATTGAGTATCGTAGACTAGATAGAAGGAGAATAGCAGAGCTCCGAGCGAAGCGTACACGAGTCTCACGATGTTGTTGCCGCGCATGATAATAGCTATTATACCTGTAATAGAATTAAATTGATTGTTAGATCAGCTGGCACGGTTTTACCATATTGCATTCCTCTATTATTGGTACAAATTCTCCCAACAACCGTGTACGGTCCAATTGTGCATTCTGATCGCTTAGCAATTCAGTGCGCTAAGTTCACTGCGTATAATGACAATTTAGCATTTTAATATATTTTTAATTTATTATAATTTTAAGCAACAATTAGTACAGTTTTCGGCATATATCACGGCGGATGCGTATTCCCGCGTATCAATATCATTTACTTTGTATCATTTAAACTAAGTTCCCAGTGAATAAATTAGTTATATCAATTTTATCTATCATTTATCAATTAATTAAAAGGTGTCCCGTACATCTTTTTGGTCCTTCGAGCCGGATAATTCTTCTCTCTCTTATTTTTAAACATAAATCGATATAAAAGAATCACGAAATGATCACAAATCACTTTATTACGAAAAAACACAGCATTGTGTCATTACAATAAGGTATGACAAATTCAAACACAATCGTTGAATTTCGTTGGAAATCTTGTGCGAAGTATACTGGAATGGAATAAGTGAAATACGTTGTTCCCGGACTAATATAATTTGATAGTATACTGTACAGCATTCTCCTAGCGTGTACAGTAATAAAACGAAGTTTGAAACTCAAACTTATTACTCAGTGCATAACGACTAACAATTTTTCAATTGTTTTATAAACTGTGAGCCAGAAGCTTTGGCGTTGTATAACATGTTAAAGTAAACCAGAAAGTTCAAGAAATTGTCTATTAAAATAATGTGTCACCTAACAGTTTTTTTGTCATAACAGGATTTATAGGTTATGATTAGATGGCGTTGTGAGCTTGTGATTTGTCCAAAAATATAAGGATAATGCTAGGAAGAAGATATTATTCAAACATTGATCTTACCAAACAGGAGCAGTACAATAGTAGCACAGAGCAGCATCCCGCCCATCACAGTGAAGTCCCATTTTGTTTGGAAGGCGAACAGCGTCAGCGCGAGGCACACTGCCGCCGTGATGCCCACCGCCATCAACACCTGGAATTCATCATATTAAAGTTAAATAGTCTATATGTTTGAATTAATCACTGTAATACAGTTGTGTTCCTACGGTGAGTACGGTCTCCAGAGCTCCACTTGGAGGGGTTGGGAGGGTTGGAATGGAAACGCGTGAGTGATACCCCCGGTATTGCAAGCATCTATAAGCTACGGTGATGCCTACCGTCAGGCGGGCCATATACTTGTTTGCCACCTTAGTGGCATAAAAAAAATACATATAAAATGCCTTGTCCTGATTGGCTGACGGACGGATCAACGCGAAACCGCTGATCGTAGACGAGGGTGTCTTTTGTGTGATAGGCCTCCGATTAGAAAGGAATTTCCGTAATTCTCACTGGAAAGCGGGATACATACAAACTAAGTTAGGTAGATAGACTGTAATATTATATTACTAGTTTATCTCCTCGCTTCGTGATGGTTGACTAGTATAGACTGCATTTAATATTAATATTGTATGAGCAGTTAAGTGCAATGTTTGAGAGTACCGCATCGACTTCGTAGACGCTGGAGGCGACGCCGAGCAGGAAGCTCTGCGCCACCGTGAAGATGCCGAGGAAGATGAAGTTCATGGGCGCCTTCCTGCGCACGTCGCCGCAGCAGGCCATCACGATCAGCACCACGAACACCACCGCGAACGCCACCCAGCTGGACCAAACACGAAAGTAATCTTAACAAAATTCATCATCGAAGATGTATTTTAATATTAACATAAAAATTTCAACGATTTTTGTCAGTCAACTTATACACGCACACCCCGGACACTCCATACAACGCGCGTGAATTAATTACCTATTTCTACTACATAGGCTAATGTCGTCCACATTCATTTACTAAGCGAACACCTTTGCGACTGCACCCGCCCGGGGAAGAGAGTGGCCATTCTACCTCGGGTTATTACTTATTCTATGTTTATTGTAATTATATTTGTATTATACAAGTTTACCGCGAGTGAAGCCGCGGGCAAAAGCTAGTTAATAATATATGTAAAATGTTAATCTAGGAGATATTCTGCATAGTAGATTTTACATATGTAAATGCTAAGTTTTTGAATCTAGCAATTTTTTAAATACTTACAACATAGCCGGGTTTCTGGCCACCCACACCCTGGTGGGCTCGTGAAACAGGAACAGCGATATGAAGCCCATCGTGATCATCAGCTGACACATCAGGATGGCGTATACCTGTAATTTGAAATATTAAAATTTATTTTTTTATTTTTTTATTTCTTAACAATATAATTATTGTTTTGAAAATCATATTAAAATTACAATAAGGCAACAAATAATAAGTTACACCAAAGGAATACATAACTAAGATTGAATACATTAAATACATAATTAAGACTGGTTCACAGCAACTAACTAATTATTTCAATCTTCCGCACATCAGGTACAGTCAAGAGCGGGTCGACCTTTACATATCGGACTTTGTACCATTCTTAAGTTCTATGTCATAAGAGCCAAAATTGTACTGCATGTGTAAAGCTCAACGTGCTCCTGACTGTACTCTTCGATTGAGTAAAATCATCCCTTTAGTCACTAACTAAAACATGAAAGTATCAAATCCTTTATTCAGAGAGTAGGCCTCACAGGCAGATGGTCGAGAGCGAAAGGTCGTGGGAAGCGGTGGTCTCCTGCTGCGGCGAAGTCATGACGCAGGAGGAGCGGGTGAGGGAAAGAGATCCTGCCGCCCCCCGCTCCGCCGTAAAAGACCGGGCGGAGGGCGCTTGGCACACGCCCGGCGTCTGCCACCCTAACGGAGGCTTCCGGGCGACGGTTAGGGGAAACCGCCGCCCATTGGAACGGAAGTCCCCGAGTGGAGCAGCGTGCCTATTCGAGCACGCTGCTGTAGAGCCGTGCCCAAGTGAGATGGGTCCACGGACACCCGCCGGCGGGGTTGCGGAAGTATCACCAGTGCCCGCGACCCCGCCACGTGAAGGCGGAGAAGGTGGCAGACAGTCAGGTTTTTAGTCGGTATCCCTCATTGGCTAGAGAGGCGAGCCCGACAGACCCCCGTCGCTTCCGCAAGTGGCGGGACATGCAGTAATGCATTTTCCTGACTTTAAACAGAAAAAAAAGGCCACACAGGCAGTTTCTCTAGTCAAAGTGTAATTTTTATTTATTTATTCCAATTTCTCTTACCAGCTAACTATCTTCAGTAAGAATTTTAAAGACGTATAACCCATATTACGAACGATCTGGTTACCCATTTGAGTTGTGGACTAATGGCAGTCGCTTCATACAACCATTTGTACATTCGCCAAATCTTTAGGCCTAAACCCACAGTACTCGGCGTATTTTAAACGCGCAGATGACGCGCGTATCATTATCCAAGCCAAGGTAGCAATCATTTCATCGTGAGGTCTAACATAAAAAGAGCTTATGTAGCACGAAACGCGCATCCTATGCGCATTTAAAATACTGCTGTGACTCTTAGGTAGCGAACATCTACAATTGTAATGAATTAAGATGTGTGATCTAAGGAATTAAGGTACAGGTTTACTCACTTTGCGTATAAACGCCTTCCTAATTGTTTGTTCGGTGAAATCGAACCCCTTGACCTCTCCATCCTCGCCGACGCTGTCCCCGGGGGCTGCGTATCCCGTCGGCTGGAAAACACAAAAATATGGCATGAGCACAGATTACTAAATTGTAATTTGAAAATTTAATTTATTTTGATAAAAAATTTATTTTGATGTAAAATCTAGGCATCCTACCAGGGGCCCGATTCTACTAACACAAATGCACCAATGGACTCTCAATGGTGTCTCAAAATAATGCCGATAGTGTATCAGTGAAATAGTTTTTGACAATAACATAATGTTTAACTTATTGTTTAAGTCCATAACAAATATCAAAAACTATTCCACTGATACACTATTGGCATTCTTTTGAGAAACGATTGAGACACCATTGAGAGTCCATTGGTGCATTTGTGTTAGTAGAATCGGGCCCCAGTGCAGTGGTGCAATTATGCTTACAAATTATGATGTCATTTTGATGTCAATTTGACATTACAGACTATTTCGTATTATGCTCGCTGAAATATGCAGTATCAAAATGATTTCAACTTGACATCGACTTAAACGCGTATTACACTCCACTTTTTGACATAAAACAGTATCAGGTAAATGTCAAAAATGAGATACAGAATTGATATAGCATAATACCATTTAAAAACCATGTCAACTTGGGATCAACATCTTATTGACATCTAAACGATATATCTTTTGTAAGCATAATTGCGCCACAGTTAAGATGAGATGATATAATCTTAACAGTGTGTTATTATACTGTTTAACTGTAATTTTATAGGAAAAAAAAAGAAAGTAATTCGACGAAAAATATATTTTTTTTTTTACCTGTGACATGACGCACGGTACGATATATCAATGTATACTGAGTCATTATGGTAACTGGATTATCGTACGTCGATAAGATAATATTAGTTGGTAGTGTTGTAACGTCCGGTAAAAAAAACCGTTTGTTATAAGTGTACTAGGATACGGTACAATGAGTAATCTATTTATCGGATCCTGTAAATATGGGATAAGCGCCATTTCTTGGACTTATAATATAAAATAATAAATTGTAGATATTTATGCAGCGAAACTTGGTCCGAAATCAGGCTAGGCTTAAATGAAATGAAATGAAATGAAATCGTTTATTTCAGAAATTAGACCTTCACAGGCACTTTTTCTTGTCATTTACAATTTGTATATATGTATAAAGAGAATATACTACGTTATATACTACCACCATTTCGGACACAAGCAAAATGGCCACCGGTAAAAGAAATGGCGAAAGAAACCCGGTTACGGCCTTTTTTGTCATTTAGCGCAAAACCGCTTGAGATATGGAGTAACTATTTAGTAATCTGTGATATGGGTAAATATCCATATATGCTTATCGAATAAATGCGTTAAGTACCTTGGCTTTCAAGATTTCTAATTTGTCATATGTCCGTCTTCACCAACAATTCCTAAAAAGAGGTGTTACAATTCCCTTAGTAGAAAAACCCACAATAAGCATGCCCACCATGAAAGAAAATTCCGAAAATACCAACTGACGTTTTGATACTTATTCTAATGTCTTTTTGTCAGGACTACGTGTTTCGTTGTTTCGGATGGACACTTTCATAGTAGACCCGAAGATTTTAACATGAACGCCGAAGAGTTAGCCACCCGATAGAGAGATAGTGTTAGTTTAGAATAGTATTTATAAATATTCTCTAAAATCTGGAAAACAAAATTTATGCGCCGGAGCCTGGGTTTGTTTTGGATCACCCCTTTTAAAAGTCTCTTAACAGCTTTATGTCCAAATGTTGGTATGTGTATGACACATTAAAAAAAAAAACGGTTTTCATCCAAATGCTAAAAACAAGGATTTGGATAGAGAGAAAACTGCTAAGAGACTTTTATATAAGAATTGTGGGTGAAAACGGGCACTAGTCTCACATCTGAACGACGAATTAGTTATTGTATTACTTACTTGTTCTATGTCTTCCATATTAACACTAGCAGTAAGCACTAGCACAATACATTAATTTTGTGTTGATACTATGTGTATTTGATTTGATACTAAGTGTATCTAGTGGTGATTGTGGTCATTTAAAATTAATGTGAATTTACAACAATGGATCATTATCAAATTTGCGGTGTACATAATTACCTAAACCAGTTTAATTTAGACATTATTTGGAAATGGTAAGTACATTCTATTGTCTATACTAATATCAGAGCAATGATTGCTATTCTTGTATTATTGTTTGTAACATTTAAAAAATTCTTTCACCGTTGGGGGAGCTACACTATTCCCGAGTAACATATAATTTTATTTTACATTGATGTATATAATAAATTATATTCATCATGAATAGTAGTATAATCAGATGCTATATTTTATTTAAAATATCATCATTTATTTATGATGTGACAGACAAGTTTATTCCCCGTTTGCACAGATTTTTGCTGAATGTCCCTTAAAATTAATTTTTTTTAAAATTATTTAAATAAAATATTAAATTAAAAAGTTTATGGGACATTCATTGGGGATTTTGGGGGCAAGTGTTTGCTGATGAAAAAGTGCGGTATAAACCGTCACAATGTTAATGTCATATCTTCGCGTAAAAAACTACAAAATAGCATTAACCTTGGATATGTTGGCGGCCATAGCGCGGGTGGTCATAGCACGTAACTCCATAACATATAATTTGTGATTCAAGTTAAAATTTGTATAAGGGAAAATATATTTCCTTGGAATTCACTCATTGTCGTTGTTATAAGGAAAATCTGAGCATACTAGATATGATATAATTTATTATGTAGGTATTGAATTGACATAGGATGTTAGTAATTTATAAAATAGATATTTTCACTCGGCGTTTTTACGACATTCCATGTTAATTGTTCATTATTATATTTCTTAAGTATATTGTTTTATAAATTATAAAAAAATATATTTTTGTAATTTAGTGCACCAAACCTTGTATACCCATAGTACACAAGGTTAGCTTAGTTTGGGACTAGATGGCGTTGTGTGAATCGTGCAAAAATATTTATTAAGTATCCGGCTCGAATTAAATTTAGGTAAATTTACCACTACTTAAAATTTTACGCATTTATTTGTGCCAGTCGGTATTCTCAAGATGCATTTTAGCCTTGTTTTCTAAATGAATGAACGAATCGTACTTATTATCCTCGCGGTACGTGCTGACGCAAAAGCGACTTGTGACGTCAAGAGTGTTCAAAATATTTATTTTATTTAACAATACATTATGTTTTTAAATCATGGCACTATCAGTTATATCGTCTACAGATACCTATATCTTCTAACACAGGTATTGTATACTTAAAAAAAGATCCCTTCAACTATGTAATCGGCCTGTAACCTATTTGATGAATAAAGACTATTTATTATTTATTAGCCAGTTGAAGAAACCACATTATTTCTCTAAAATATCATTAATCTCTATATTTTTTACAGAAATATCAAAGTCACAGTCATTTCTGTCAAAATAAGGCTAAGTTCATATAATACAAAACCAAAGTAAACGGTGATTATCGTCTACATTAGAGCGCGGTACCGCGCGCCGTACATATGCCATCATGTGAATGCCCCAACCGCGCAGCGACGCGCGGCTCTGCGCGGTCATATAAACTTAGCCTTATGGAAGCTGTCATAATGGACAAAAATTTCGAAATTAAAGAGACGCGAAAATAATAGTAGGTTTAATTTGATATGTAAGGTTTTTCTTTGTTTCTTTGTTTGTGTTATTTGAACGTTGTCGTTGTATTGTGTTTCATGTGCAGTACTGAATTTTTTTTTTTTAATACCACAAAGGTTAAAATCTTTTTCGTTTTGTCTATAATTCTTTATACACATTTCTATTGACTGAAAAAATGAAATTATATTAAATTCCTTACCTCACCATAGCCACCGCCTCCGTAGCCTGCCCCTCCATAGCCTGCAGGCTGGAATCCAGGCTGTGGTTGCGCGGCAGGGTAGCCCTGTTGAGGATACCCTCCTTGTGGCGGATATCCTCCTTGTGGTGGATATCCTCCTTGTGGCGGATATCCTCCCTGCTGTGGGTACCCTCCTTGCGGGTAGCCGCCCTGCGGATAGCCGCCTCCCTGTTGCGGATAGCCGCCCTGGTTCTGATCTGATAGCAAAAAGAGGAAATTATATTAGTGGATTTTAGTAAAACAGTTTTTATAGAGACTGACCGAAATGGCACTTTTCATCCGAGACACGTATTTTTTATTTGTTAATTAACTACCATTGTATAAAAAATAATATTATGACTATTCTTCTGAGACTGGAAATAATTAATTCATATGCATTCAAAAGAAATGAATATGAACACATTTCATTGCAAGTTACAACATTTATAAACGATGGAGTAAGTGGGATGTCGAAACATTATGTATGGCGCCATCTCCCTTACTCACTCGTTTTTGGACCGCTTTTGTCGTCATGATAGGCGGCTGTACCATTTCAGTCAGACATTATCTTGCATACAAAGCTGAGGTACAGACATTGCGTTTGTATGGGCGTATGTACAGATAATGAAACTATGTGTAAAAATATACTTGTATGAATGCAGGATCAATTTATATCAAGATTGATGGGAAGTATATTGTATTTCCTGCCGGCTACCATTATAAAAAGTGAGAATTTTGTATGTATGTAGGAAATAATCAGACAATCCTGATACGATGAGTGTGTTGGTAATTTTTTTTATAAATGATTGACTAAAAAAAAGGTGTGTGGATGGTTTTATGTATGAGTGAGTGATGCAGTGTGACAGTGTGGATGTGTGAGATATTTGATTATAATTATTATTCTTCAACTGTACTCAGGTTTTTGCCATTGCTAGAACGGGGTACGAATATCTTGCCATGTCCTTGTCAATAAGGTCGAAGGCATCGCATTCATCAAATTTTTATATGATGAAAATTATGTTTCTATTTATATAATTGAAATAATTAGATGTATGTACTGTGTAACAAAAACATGCGACAAAACATTTAGCTTTGAAAACAAACATTCGCTTATATTAGCATACATTTATTATCGAGAATTAACGCATTGGTGACTTGCTTATATACCCGAGACAACGAGGACAAGTTCACATTCTACCGCTGTGCCTCTTGTATAGCCAGGATCAACAACGGTGACCTCAGATTGACAATAAGCAATGAAGCTAATTGACGTGATGGGGGAGAAACTACAGCTGTCTTGGAATTCACAACGAATTCAATCAGACAGACTCAAAATAGACGAAGTAGAGAAGTTATGGACCCGACAATACGATAGTTATGTCTGCAGTGGTCACCGGAGATGCGTTTTCAAGTCCCGACAATATAATGTGCCATCTTGGATGATCATGGGCGAAGTCAGGATTCTGAGCTAGACCCGGGTCAGATCCTTCTGGGACCACTCCCAGAAGGAACTGACCCGGGTCTGGAGGAAGAGGGCGCAGGCAATGCCCACGGACATGATACCTTAAAATAGTTATATTTTTATTTTATTTCTTAAATAGTATAAAACTTCTAGGTTTAGGAAACAGAATATTAATTTCAAGGGTAATTGTATTTTGGAATGCGCACATTAAATTTGCTATTTCACAAAAATGTATAAAATTAGCTAGTGATCTAGGGTTAATGAAGATTACAAAATGTTTAAAATAGGTTAAAATTAAAAATGTACATGCACACTTAGACAACATTTTGTTTCTTACAAGTTCAGATCTAGATAAACTTGAATAACTAAAAAAAAAATTGTTTTACAGGTAGAAAAATCGGTTTTGCTGCATTTTTTCCTTTTAACGACTTTCCGAGACAGTGTGCGATATATTAGAATTTAAGTATTACGCACCTTGGGCAAAATACATCTCGCCCACACATTAACTATCACCATTAACATATAACACATTTACGTAGTTATTGGGAGTAGTCGTAGATTTAACAAAGTTTGGCTCAATGGATAAGTAACTCGCTAAAATAATTATGCGAAATTACGACGAACTTCTGTTGCATATATTCTGCATTTACACTAGCAGAAATCCGAAAATTGCGTAGAAATCACTAAATATTTGCAATGCTTTGGGTATACATAGCACCCACAGATTAACAACCAACACTATTAACACATTAATAAGTTTTTTTTTTAGTTTTTAGCTCAGTTTTTAGTTGTTACTGCGTATTTCGGGAGGGTTTTAAACAGACTGAGTCTACAAAGGAAACGTTAATTTCGTTTTAGCACCATTATACTATCAAGCCAATTTCTGACTGACTCACTCCCACAATTGGGACAGTTTACTGAGATGTAAAGAAGTACTAAATATAACTGACATTTAAGGAAAACGAAAAAGAAAGACTGTCATAGGAGTGATGTAGACTTGGAGTGGTAGAACGTATGATGATAAAATGGGCTAGTTCGACTGGGGAAGTACCACCCTATTACAGGACATCGAAGTGAATTAGCAATGCGTTTCTATCAATGAGTCGGATATCCGTTAGCCCACCACTAGTTATAATTTTATGTTTCATTAATTTATTATTTTTTGCAACTCTCCTTGGTCACTACTTCCTTTGAATACATACTATACTCCGTCTAAATTATTTCAGATTAAACTTGTTGTGAGTTCCAAGACTGCTGAAGTTTCACCCCTGGGACGTCAATAAGCTTCTTTGCTTATTGTCAATCTGTCGGCATTGTTGATCCTATATATACAGGAGCATACAGGAGACACAGTGGTGGGAATATGGGGAGGACTTGTCCCGATAGTCACTAAACTTCTGGTAAATTTCTGTCTTCTATGTCATAAACTCTTAAAACGTTTACAAGTGTTGTCTTTCGACGGTAATTGCTAATCAGACAGGTATTTGTTGATATGCCACCCACGCTAACAAACTGATGTAGAACAATAAACTTTAACTGCTATGTCATTAAGGTTAAAATCAAGTGACTATAACTCTTTGTATCTACATACTTTACAACAATATGTCATATAATCTATATTTAGTTTAATCACGTTGATTGACGACTAACATGTTTATTTTAATGACATTAGGGTACATATTTGTGTTGAGTGTATCGTTGACGAGTAGATAATAATGAGATGGGAAGGCCTGCCTTTACGGGGCTTCCCGGTCGCCATTTTGAAGGATATCTCTCATAAATACTTTACTCATAATAATAGTTTAAAGACCTTCTATCAGTAATAAATTAATTTGTGTTTGAACTTTCACTTTTATATCAATACTAATAAACTACTCGCAACTTCGTTTGCGTATATCTCGCTTTCCTGTGGGAAGTACAACCCTAGACTTCGTCGTAGGGAATCTACATTCCAAAAAGGAATCTTTAGACCCAGCGGTTTGGGCTATGCGTTGATATAATAGTTAAGTCAGTCAGGACTTTGAATGTTATATTATAGACTATTACAAAGCTAAAGAGTTTGATTGAATACGCTAATATTAGGAACTAGGTTCGAATTAAAAAAAAAAACATTTAGAGTTAGATTGCCCATTTTTTGAGGAAGGCTATAGGCTATATAACATCACGCTACCAGTTACCACCAATAAGTAGTAGTCTTTACTTCCTTACTAATATTATAAATGAGAAAGTGAGTTTGTTTGTTTGTCATTCCTTCACGGCTTCACTAAGCAGCCGATCATAAAAATTTGCATACATATTGTTAGGGTTACAACATAGGCTACTTTTCATCCCGTGAAAGTATGTCGTTCCAATGGGAAAATAATTTTTCTACTATAGAGGGCGCTGTATCGGCCAACAGATGGCGCCATAAGTCGCGCTATGGGTTGTTTTGTTGTCAAACGAGATCTATGTCATGAATAAAATTAACGCGAGCGAAGCCGCGGAGAAAAGCTAGTAAGTAATAAGTTACAAGCTGAAGTACCTCAGGGAAGCGTATTAGGTCCACTTCTGTACCTACTACGGAATTAGATGAAGTGCTCTTTTTTTTTGTTTTTTTTTATACCCCTACTACTAAGGTGGTAAACAAGCTTGCGGCCCGACTGATGGTAAGCGGTCACCGCAGCCTATGGACGCTTGCAACACCGGGGGTATTACTCGCGCGTTGCCGACCCTGTAAAAATCTTTTAATGCCCCTTTTGAAAAACCCCATATTATAGTCTATAGAAAAGACCTCGGCGGAGATCTCATTCCATAACCTCAACGTTCGCGGGAGGAAACTCCTCTGAAACCGCGCAGTACGTGACCATATTTTAACCTCAGACCAAATAAATTTTAACTAATAGCAGGGGTTGTATGACGTTCACCTTCGTTCCGTATGAACGGATTCGACAGGCAGTACTTCTATCTAAACGATATAAAAGTAGAGCGATCCTAGTCTCAGCCCCCTATTACCGAGTTTCTCTCCGTTGCTCTACGTAAGTGACTCTCTAGTGACTAAGTTCAGATGGTCATACGACCGTTCACATGATCTGCGAGGCAACCATAAAACGAAATTCCTAAAATACGGACGTTTTCTTGAATTCTAACCAGTTATGAACCTTATTCTAACTAGCAATGTCTTTTTTGACATGAATACGTTTTTCGTTGTTTTGGATGGAACTTTTATGGTTGCCCCGCTGATGTACCTACATACGCGCGTAGAATCTACGCGTAAGGATAATCGCGCGCGCTGCTTTTGTCCTAAAGTATCGTACCTAAGTACGCATTCCTTGTGATAATTAATAATTACCAATACTGTGGCAAAACAATGAATTTAATCATACAATCAAAACCGAGATAACTTCTAAGTGAAGATTTCTAAAGATATAACATTACATTCGCGCTATAATACGTCACTTTATTCAATACGTAGACGTGATATCGATTTCTCTTTGAGTTGATGCCAACTCATGTTTATCGTACTGCAAGGTCACATTGTCTAAGTTGGTACAATAGTACCAGCAATTTTTTCTTAATTATAATAACCGTGCAAATTTTCTATTGCAAATAGTTACACACGCACGGTAATGTCGACGAGAACCATGACAACCTCAATATGGTGTGTAGGTTTATAACTCTATGGATCAGCCCCCCTAATTCTCGTAACAAAAAGTTACAATCTCATGTTAATCAAGGCGTGTACGCACGACCGAAAACGAACATGGTGAACATCGAACACGAACACCGAACATGTGGTTCGCACGTGTGGACGTAAATTAGCAAAGCGAACATGAACACCTATAAACATAGTTCTACTTGTGTTCGCGCGCAACCACTCACGACCAAACAAGAACATGGTGTCGAACAAAAGAGGCTACCAAGCCTTACTCTTTTGGTTCAATGTTCGTGTTAACAATGTTTTTGTTCGGTGGTGCTGAGAACATCGTCCACACAGAACAACCAAATTGGATCGACACGAACACTTTTGACGAACAAATTGTTTGATGTTTGTTAGTGGTACGCACGTGCGAACAAAGTGTTCGATGTTCACCATGTTCGTGCTCGGTCGTGCGTACACGCCTTTAGGCGTTGTCTCATTCATACATAATAGGAATTGAGGGAGATAGTGCGTGAGTTTAAGATGAGATTAAAACTGCTTTTATTACGAGCGCATTACTAATACAAGGTTCTAACTAAGTTAAAGGTACTACCTACCTAATAGCTTTAATTATACTCTTTTATATTATGGACATAGGTTGTCACATTAAAGGCATCTACAGACAGAAAATTATACAACGTTTACACGCTTGGCAAATTTCGACAAGTGTCCACAAACACAAGCGTGCGAACGGGATATTTGGCTTGGCTTGTTATTTTATGAATTCTAATAGTCTAATTTTTTTACACACGGGTGCCGAAAATATTTGCGTTGCTATTCGTCCATATTGGTCCACGGAATCATTGTTATTGGTTACGTTACTTGCGATGCTATTGCGAGCATAGCTATTGGCTGATACAATGCCTCACTCACTCTGTCTATATTGGAAATGTGCGAAAGAAATACACAGTACTCACTCGTTTGTTAAAAAAACAGAGTATGTTTACAGTAATGTTTACATTAACGGAATTTGTTTATTGTTAGTTAAGTATGGTACATTTTATAGAATTCATATTGTTTAGAACAACGATAAAGTGAAAAAAACAACGATAAAGTGATAAAAACAACAACTGTAGATTTGTACAGGTGTGCATTGTTCTCAGAAATAATCAGAACATCACTGATAACATTCTACAATGAAATTATCATTTGTAATTAATGATTCATGGCGTTTCATCACATTAATTTATAGTGAACGATGTATATTTTTAAACACGGGCCTAATTATGTTTGTGACAATCAAATGGCCTGAAAACACTGACCGACTGGCCCTATGGCCTCACGCGTCCGTTGACATATGTGCACTGTATTCTATCAAGAAGGTGCCAGACAGTCCGCCAAACCCCCGTCGTTTCCCCAAGTGGTGGGACATGCATTAATGCATTATCCTGACTTATAAACAAGAAAAGGGCTCCAAACACACCCAAATTATTTAGATAGAGGTAGGGCCTCATCTGACTTTGCGAGCCTCAGAGACTATAGTTACGACACCAATTGCGTGAAAAGTTATTACTACTATTAAAAGGTCGCCTAGCATTTGAAAATACTCAATTGACAGATATAGTGGGCCTAAAAATATACTTTTTAAATGATTTCTTTAGTTTGGTATTATATAGACAATTAAAAGGACATACAGACATACGTTTCTTTGGCAAACAAGCTTAGTGTTGGTGCAATGTCAATATAATTCATTTGAGATGATTAAAGAACTGATTTCCTTTCCTTTTTTCCTCCATTATTTACTCAATACAATAATAATTAATTAAATTTATAAATATTATATAAAAAATGATTTTCACAAGGATAGAGATATTTTAGAAAGGTAAAGGACTCTGCCCACTGAACCATACCATGACCATAACCATACCGTTTTTTTTATAATTTATGAATTATATGAAACAATGTCTACTAAAACGGTCTGTTACCGAGTATGCATGATATTGTCAGATAAATAAATCATTTATTAATATCTCTAAGGGCCGATTTTTCAAGACACACATAAGTAAACAGAATGTTTGTTTACTAATGGTTTACTACAACAAAATTGCAGTAGTTGGTTATGTTAGGTAGAGTCAAATTGCAGTAGTTGGTTATGTTAGGTAGTCCTTAAGACTGCTAGTTTAGTATAAAAATCTTTAATCACTCAAACGAATTATCACGCCACTGTGTAACAGTTATAATAATACTAAAAAGAAACCTCCGCCCGGATACACTCCTGGATTTTGCCACATCCTCAAGTTAAACACTGCAGGAATAAAGATGATGGTTAGTAACATAATAATAAAGGTATACATACACATTGTACTGTAGTTTGGCTGATCAGTGGCGTTTAGTTTGTCTGAAGCCGTCTTTATTGATTTTTATCACTTACACGGTGAGTAATAGCTGAAACAAAAAAAAAATTATGAAAAAAATTATATGTACGTACCTACACATTATCATATAAAATAAAATATAATCAAATGAAATCAAATTAACCATTTTACTTTTTCATTGTTTTTAAACCTTTTCTTTCTTAGTAAATACTTTGAAATATTTTGGTTAATTTTGGTATTTATCAAATGCCTAACAGCATTATGATATGACCCATATCGATTTCCTGGACAATTTGGGATGCTAACACACAAAAAAAAACACATACAGTGCCTCCTTATAGAGAAAGCCAATATGACCACGACAATATTATCTTAATAAGAAGAGTTTGAGATGGTATACTCTTTTTCTGATGCAAACATGGTTATACCTTCCTTTTCACTTTCACACAGGTTTTACACAGGGTCAGTAAAGTCGGTCAGACAGAGTCGCCTTACGAGTTTATTACTTATCAACCATCTGATTCGAATATATCTAGGTACAGCAAAATCACATTATTTGGTTTTATCAAACTTATCTGACAATATATAATTTGGTCACATCCTGATAATATTATGAGATTAAACAAGGCTATTAGGATAAAACTATCTACGTGTAAATTAATATAGGTTAAAGGGGTAAGACCCTAACGCGACTGACCGAAACCTTACCTTCTTTCGGAAAATTATTTTTTATTGATCAACATCTAAATATTGGTGGTGCAATGTTGTCAATACACGACTAACTCTTGACTATTTTTTTTAAAGTGACTCATTATAGCAGACGCTTAACATGCGAAAGATTCTCGGGAGAAAACGACATTTTAAACATTGGGATATTCCATAAAAACTCTATGGAAAGTACCTACTAGACGGATGGCGCAATAAATGATCGATCTGTTTTCGGAATAAGTACCTAATTATTATTTACGTACCTGTTAGTGTGTTTTACAATTATAACACTAAAACAAACATAAAAACACTTCCCAAAATAGATCACACGCGTAGTTTTTTCAGCATAGAAGAAAACACTTTCAATCTTTTCAGCTAAACGAGAAAGTGACTGACTGAAAAAATGATAAACTGACAAACTGAGTAATATCTTTGTTTTCAATTGTCATTGTGAATTTATAATAAATGAAAATGACGTCACTCCAAAACTAATAAAAGCGTTCTATTGGTGATAATATCTGGTACAATATGCAATGGTATTGGTTGCATTTTCATTTCAGCCAATGAATGATGAGCTTTTGTTCTGACATTAGTGATAAAACAAGAGTTTGTTCTCTACTACATTTAAATGATCATAGCATATCATAGACATATTCATAGACAAACATTCATTTAGCGGAAACCTAGGCGGAAACAGTTTTCTTTTTTAAAATAAATTAACAATTCAGTGGAAAGAAACCTTTTTAATAAATGTTAATATGGCATGGTAACTTGGCAACACCATTTTAAAAGTAAAAAAAATATAAACATAACCTCAAATTAATTTGGAGACTAGGAGTTCACACAGTTTATATTACAAAATTGAACATTTTTACACAACAATGAGTATTATTTTAAGGAAGTCACGTCTGCAAATTAATTGTAAGTAGTTCAATGGTCTGCTCGTGAAAAATGTTATTTTTGTAAAAGTGTAATTTCAATCGTAAATCGTCTTTATACCATTGGTAACTACAGCTTTCTTTTATTTCCTTTTCAGTAACATGTCGGATGTTCAGTTGTACACCTATCCAGGACTCTAAGGAATATCGTATATCAAAGGGGCTCTCTGGAAACCGTAATGCTGAGGGTATTCTAACTGATGGACCTGACTACACGTTTTTGGATGGCAGACCAACACCACTATTGGTAATTACATACATCCTACTAGTAGGTACTTACTACCAGAGGCACGTGCCTCTAGTTCCTGTAACGTCCTGAGCTGTAATATTTTTTTATGTGCTACTGAAGGCAAACAAGCAAGTCTGCCACCCGATGGAACAGCCACTTTCCATTGTGATTCCTAAAAACATCAGTAATAATAAATAGGGAGATGAGGGATATAGATAAGCAGAAGGTAATGGACTTGTGCTTCCAAATTTCTCACCCAGAGAACGAAACACGAAACAGAAAGCCCTATGACACTCAAATAATCCCACTCTCCCACTAATATTATAACCGCATGTGACATGCCCATGATCTGATAGAACAACGAAGAAATTCTATTTATAATGGGTTTGGGATATAATTGATTGATATAGTAATATAAGATCTCTTACTAAAAAACGTGTATATTCTTGCAAATAAAAAAAGGTTTGATTTGGCGACATGCGAGTGATGCTCTGGGTGATGCAAGAGTCCATATTCTACGGTTACTGCTTACCATCAGGCGGGCCGTATGCTTGTTTGCCACCTCAGTGGTATAAAAAAAATACAGTTGTTTTACTAAATTGTTTACTTATTTTTCCAGCACAAACAAAAAGAGAGAATGCTAAAACAGAGGGAATATGCATCAAAAATTGTTGGGTTAAATTCTGAAATGGATTTTGCTAAGGAGCGATATCAGAAAATATTGCAAGCAGAAAGAGATGAGAAACAAAGGATTATAGATAACAGATTAAAGCCTAAAGGAAATGCTTTGTTAAGAAAACGTAGTCAAAAGTAAAAATTAATTGTTAATGTAGATTTAGTGTAAATAAAATTATTAATATTTATTGATATTTTCTATGAAGTTTATCAAATTAACCCATAATCATCCCACTGCAGGGATACGGGTCTCCCTTCAATCGAAGCTGATTAGAGCGTACTCCGCCACGCTGCACCAATGAGAATCGACCAGAGGTCATTGTTTTCAAGCCGTCAGAAGGCGACCGACTTAGCTTAGCGACTGTCATCCATCGACAACAGCCGGGACCGACGGTTTAACGTACCCTACGAAGCACAGTGAAGCTCGAGATAACGAAACCCATCCAAGTACTAGCTAGGGTCGCTTAACTTAGCTAGGGTCGCTTAACTTGCGTGTTCGTTTTTGAGTGCGACACAGCGATGGTGTCCCTGTGTCGTGCTCTTTGAAGTTAGAGGTAACCACAGGTCACAATGCGGTAATACGCAAATGCAGACCGCAATTAGCGCCTGCTGTGGATTTTGTGGCCTGTCGGAATTCTAGCTTAGTTAAGATTATTTATAGAATTAACTATAGATACGTTAGTAGAATCATGACCATATTGATGGATATCATCATGTAAGAAAACTTGGAAGCGACAAAACCGCGGTAATAGCAAAAATAAAAATTTGAGCAAATCCGTTCATGCAAACTCAGATTCTCTTTTTAAATAGGTCTATTGCAAACTCTTTCGAATCGTCAATTCGTCACAATTTTCAGACAGTGTTCAGACAGCAGATTTTTATTATGAAGAACTTTACTGGCAAGAAAGAAAGAAGAATGAAAATATTTTTTCACCTCACAAGCTCGGAAAGAATCTGTTTGTCATTCGAAATCTGAGCGCAAAAGTGCATTTTGTGCCCTAGCGTGGAAAGAATTTTTAAAATTCGAACCTTTCTATTCTTTAATTAATAACCTTATTGTTAAAATAATCGAACTGGTCAGCACGACACCGCATGAAAAAAAATAAAAACACTTATTTAATATGTTATTTGCGTTTTTCTTGCACCTAGGATTTTCCTCGCTGTAGTGAGGTGAAAAATTTTGTGTTTCGCTCGGCAGCAAAGTTATTCTGCGTCTCGTACCTTTGAAACCCTCGCTACGCTCAGGATTCTATATTTGAACCACTCGCTTCGCTCGTGGTTCAATCCTAGAATCCTTCGCTAGCTCAGGTTTCAATTTAAGTACTCGCGCCAAAAAACAACTTTGCAGCCTTGCATAACAAATAACTATTATTTAGTGCTATACAATTTAATGTCATAAAACTAAACAAAACGTCTTATTCTAAAATAGCACCAAAATGCACTCAGCATAGGTAATATGTCCTGCACGGCGAAAATAATTCCGTGAGGCTGGTTTTCTTAAAAACTTAGCGCTTGTAGAATAAGAATTATTTAGGAAACTTGAATCATATTTGCACTACCCTGCTACTTAAAAAAAAATATAGGCATATTTTTATTTTTTATAAATATGTTTTTTTTATTAGGCCTATGATGAGTGCAATCTCGCCTGTCCCACACCAATGGCTATTTCCATAACGTGCTCAGGTTCATTGTTGTGAAAATTCAATTTTTTAATGGCTCTCAATCGGCTCGCTTCGCTGGTTTCCCGCTAAAAGCCGGCCGCCATTATGAACCTTTAAAGCGCTGACCACTATGCTAACATTGTTATCCACCCGTTTCGATACACTTTTATAGGTTAAATGGATTATGGACAATAGCTTATAATGCTTTTGTCCAAAAATAGGATGCGAGGCTGAACTGTCGAAGATATGAAAATCTAACTGCCTTTAAGAAAATAATCCCTCTCGATCATTTCGATCAGCATCTTGTTAATGTGGTTAGTCTTAACCATCGTCTGAACAGACTATGTACTTATAGCTCTAAATAAATATTAAATTAAACTAAATCCTACATAATTATATTGACAACCTCCGTAGCGTAATGGTTACCACGCCAGACCGCCACCCAGGAGGTCCCGGGTTCGATCCCCGGTCGGGTCATGATGAAAAACGAACTTTTTCTGATTGGCCTCGGGTCTTGGATGTTTATCTATATATGTATTTGTCATAAAATATAATATCGTTGAGTTAGTATCCGATAACACAAGTTTCGAACTTACGTTGGGGCTAGCTCAATCTGTATGAATTGTCCCTATATATATATTTATTTATTATAAAGGCGAAAGTTACCTCTTCACGCTCAAATGGCTGGGTCAATTTTGATGATATTTGGTGTGTAACTGATATCTTGTATTAACACAGGGTACTTTTAATCCCGAAAAGTACGCGATTCCCGTAGGATTTGGTCAAAAATCTGATATAGGTGGCGCCGCTGCTGTTCATATAATTAAACGCGGGGAACATCGCGGGCAGAAGCTAGTAAAATCATATAGTAACTACCAATGAAAGAGGTGAGCAGAGTAGAGAACTAAGAACAAAGATTTTTTATGTTAATAACGTAAGCATGGTCATGAAACTTTGTAAGTAGGTACATAATGCTATATGAAAAGGTACTATCCATGCTATCCATACTTATTACAAGTAAATGGGAAAGTGTGTGTGTCTGTTTGTTTGTCGTCTTTCACAGCAAAACGGAGCGACGAATTGACGTGATTTTTTAAGTGGAGATAGTTGAAGGGATGGAGAGTAACATAGGCTACTTTTTATCTCTTTCTAGCCCCCCACTTCTCTAAAATGGTTTGTATGGAGCATTCCGCAATATTCAAGGTAGAAAGCAAAAAATTGGTATGTGGACTAGGTATTTGTGACTAACAAAAAAATTTTTTTGTTAACCAAACCCTTTATTAAAGAGGGGGTGAAATTTTATATGGGACTTTTTGCAGTTTTCAAGATAGGAAGCAAGGGGAACCGTGTTACCCCGAATTTAACGCGAGCAAAGACGCGGGAAAAAGTTCCAGTAAATTCCTATAAGAAATATTTAGAAATCTTGAATTATATTACGGCTCTAATCACCTTTTTCATTGGCTTACTGTATTAAAATGTTAATCTACTTTTATTGCTGACTGTACATCAATGCAGTTACAATGATACCTTGTTCTATACAAAATAGTAACTTGTAGTGTCACAAGTCACAACTCATAATAATTTAATAAATAAACTTTTAATTAGTGAGGCGACACTTTTTTTATATTTTTTTATACCACACAGGTGGCAAACAATCATACGGTCGGCCTGATGGTAAGCCGTCACCGTAGCCTATAGACGTAAGCAATACCGGGGGTATCACGCACGCGTTGCCAACCCTCCCATCCCCCCCAAGTGGAGCTCTGGAGACCTTACTCACCGTAGGACACAACATGGCCACAATGCTATTTGGCTACGATCTTCTGTAAGGTGGAGGACTATAAGGTGCTTCCACAGAAGTTTTAGTGGTTTCACAATGTTTTGTGAATATTTTAAAATGTATTGTCAAAAAATAATCAAAACACTATTATTCACACAGCGCACTCACAGAGATTCTATGATTATAACACACCAGCTGTTACCTACGACTTCACCCGCGTAAAAATTAGCCTCTGTTGGACCCTGTACCAATGACAATATGTATGTATACAAATTTTCATAATGATCGGCTGCAAACAAGGTATGCGATCAAGCCGTGAAGGAATGGAATACCAAACAAACAAACTCACTTTCTCATTTACAATATTAATATGATAGTTTTTCTCCCGTAGGATGTGTGATGCGTAGGATATTATTCCGAGAAACAAATTTACAATGAAAACAAACAGATTAACAATGGAATTTCGCGGGTAAATCCGCATACATCAACTAGTAGACCAAAATAATATGTTACCAATTATTAACAAGGTTTCAAATGAAATTCAGGAATTTATTTAATAAGTAATTTGTATATCATAGAAATGTTATTCGACATAATCAATGATATTATGTGTTAATTGAATCCACGTTGAAATTATAATGTAGCAAACAGTATTTCAGTCATTTGGAGAAGCAATTTCATCAAAGCGTTGGCATGTAGTGTAATTAAAATCAAGGTGAGCAGATGAGATTACCACGAGATAGTCTCGAACGGTCGAGTGCATATTTTTTATGTCCTTTGGGTACTATTTTAATGGCAAAGTTATATCTACTTAGTATGATTTTATCTTTTCTTTTAGGGTTCCGTACCTACCCAAAGAGTGCCAACGGGAACCAATTACCTGTGCTATTACTAAGCCTCCGCTGTCCGTCCGTCCGTCCGTCCGTCCGTCTGTTTGTCACCAAACGAACCGTGATAGCTAGACAGTCGAAATTTTCACAGATTTTCGTGTCTAAAAAGGGATCAAAACCGTAACTGGTTTTTTTTCGCCATTTCCATCCAGTGGTCATTTTGCTCTCTCGCGGTTAATTTTATATCATCGCAACTCGTGGCGCCATCTGTTGGCCGATAGCCCATCCCATACAGCGCCCTCTATAGTAGAAAAAATATTTTCCCATTGGAATGACTTACTTTGACGGGATAAAAAGTAGCCTATGTTGGGCTCTGTACCCCTGACAATATATACAAATTTTCAAATGATCGGCTGATTAGTCAAGCCGTGAAGGAAAAACAAACAAACCAACTCACTTTCTCATTTATAATATTAGTGTATGATAGTATGAAATATGATTTAATACCGAATAATATGTAGGTACGTACAACATGACCAGAGAATATGCCTGCTCTCTGAATATAAATAAACTAGGTATTTCATTCTATCTGTCATTGAGCTTCATTGATT
Source organism: Endotricha flammealis (assembly GCA_905163395.2). Classification (NCBI taxonomy): domain Eukaryota; kingdom Metazoa; phylum Arthropoda; class Insecta; order Lepidoptera; family Pyralidae; genus Endotricha; species Endotricha flammealis. The sequence continues at coordinate 15,021,068 of LR990862.1, read as the reverse complement.
TTGAACACAGACATAACCGGATAGCAACTATTCTTGTTCTTCTCCGACGTGGATGGACAAAAAAAAAAAAAAAGTACATGACAAAAAAGGCCGTAACCGGTTTTCTTTCGCCATTTCTTTTTACCGGTTGCCATTTTGCTTGTGTCCGAAATGGTGGTAGTATATAACGTAGTTTATTTTTTTTATTTAAACAAGTTGTAAATGACAAGAAAAAGTGCCTGTGAAGGTCTAATTTCTGAAATAAACGATTTCATTTCATTTCATTTCAAACAAAAACAATAATAAAATATAATTAGGATTAACTCCTGTAAAAAAATGCATGGTGTTCCAAATAAATAAATAGGTATTTAATAAATACTAGCGAAACCCGCGCAACTATGTTTGCGTATATCTCGCTTTCCCGCGGGAATTTTGGAAAGTATTATAAAATTTATACATATAAATAAAGCTTTCTTTTGAAACACTTTATCTATTTAAAAAAACACATTAAAATCTGTTGCGTAGTTTTAAACATTATACATAGGGACAGATAGACAAAAAGTTTTTCCGACCATTAAAGTCCAAATCGTATTCGTAATATAAAATATTTTTGTACAGTCAAGAGACGTAGACGTGTACGTAGACCTTTACACTTCCATATAAACTGGCCCTGTGAGCATGCGGCGGCGGCGCCGGCGTAGCGGCTACGCGGGACCAGCATATATTGGAAGTGTAAAGGTCTACGTTCTCTTGACTGTACAGTACAACAGATAAAGTACCTACTATTCCTGAAAAAAAAAAACATTTTTAAATATAATTTTTACATAAAATTTTTGCATATTTTGTTTTTACAATACAAAATAAAATATTTTTATTCAAACAGGCCTATTACTCTTTCGTCTTTTCTTATTTCGTTTCAGCATTAAATAATTTAATTAATTAATTATATAGGGACAATTCATACAGATTGAGCTAGCCCCAAAGTAAGTTCGAAACTTGTGTTATGGGATACTAACTCAACGATATTATATTTTACTAGAGAAACACGCGCAACTTCGTTTGCGTTTATCCCGCTTTCCCGTGGGAATTTCAAAAAATTCTTTCTTATCGGTTGCCTACATCACACACCCACATTTCAGGTCTCTACGGTCAAGACAAAACATTTTCATATGTATACATGATTATTTTTCTATTTAAATACTTCTCATTACAATCTTTGGAGTGGGCGTTTATGAAATAGGCTAGCCCGACCGATGAAGTACCACCCTTATACAGAATATTGACGTGAAGCAGCAATGCGTTTCGTTCGGAGAGTGAAATATCCGAAATTTTTGTTTGCCACCTTTGTGGTATAAAAAAAAATCTAACTCCTTCCTTATACTATTTCTCGCTATATATCATGTCTTTTCCTGTTATAGGTCGGCAACTCAGGGACCCTAGAATCTATGTGCTCCATAGTCGACGGTAATCACCTAATATCAAATGATCCATATTCCTGAGCTTGTTTTCCAACCACTTCCGTAAAAAATGTATAAGTATATGGGTATTTCAATACCTACAACCTCAGCCTACAACCATCCCTACAACAACACTACGAAAAAATAGAGCGAGTCGACGTAATGGTATTTCCTATAAGTGAGAAAGAGACAATATCAATATGCCATTTAACCATTGACCAATTTAACTTGACCCCTGTCAAATATTATAAAATTTAATATTTATTTACTTACTGTTTATTATCGATGAATATGATTCAGTCCGCTTTATACATAGTTAGAATTTTAGCTGTTTTTCCGAGATTACAAACAGAATAAATAGTACGACGACCTACGACGACATTATGAAATCATTTTGTTTGAATATTCACAATTTATAAAAATATTACATGATAGATGACAAACTTCACGAATGTGTCAAAATGAAATGTAATTGAAATCAAAAGCAATAAGTAGTATGAGTATTGATATCAAATCGAAGAAAATTACCCACAAAATACATATTTTTCAAGAATTTCAATAAAATAAGAATCACGTCTTCCATCTTTTTAACAATTTTTATGCAAAATTTGAAGTAGATTGGACCAAGGAATCAAGTTGTCCCATAGTAACTTTAACCCCCTTTTTCACCCCCTTAGAGTTCGAATTTCGAAAAATCCTTTCTTATCGGACGCCTACGTCATATAATAGGTCCACTTGCCAAGTTTCAGATTTTAACGATGAGCGGTTTAGGCTGTGCGTTGATTCTCAGTCAGTCAGTCAGTCAGTCAGTCAGGACAAAGCATTTTATATATATAGATAACAAATACATTATATAGATAAACATCCAAGACCCGAGGCCAATCAGAAAAAGTTCGTTTTTCATCATGACCCGACCGGGGATCGAACCCGGGACCTCCTGGGTGGCGGTCTGGCGTGGTAACCATTACGCCACGGAGGTCGTCGTAGCATTGTTTAAGCTGAGTCCAAATGACGACATTTGGTCCAAATAAACACTGTGTGAATTGTATATTTACATATTTACTGGTATATTTTAATTTTATGCCGTAGTTGCAAATTTGTCCGTGTAAACACCTCTCACTCATTCAAATTCACAATTTGTTGGGCTTTCAGTGAAAATTATGCGCCATTATCATTCTAAGGCGAGTATGATAAATTACCAACAAGGGTACAAACATCCATTCATATGAATATGTCTAGGATATACTTGATAATTACATCGACTTTACATACATGCAGGCCCGGTTGTCGAGTGGCTAACTGGCTACTTTATCCAAAGGGCCGCGAGTTCGAACCCTGCGCAAGGGAAACATTTTGATGGTTCCGAATAAACGTACAAGAGCTCTTATATCAAACGTGGATGTAAGTATTAGTATATGGGTAGCAGTACATAAATTCTTTCCGTTTTTCGTGTAATGGCTCTTGTAGCTTGTAGGTCAACGTTTATTCCGTCGGGAGTAATATTTCTAATTTTATCAGCAATCTAGTATCCATAGTTCAAGCTCAGTTTGGGACTAGATAGCTTGGTGTGGTTCGTTAAAGAACATAATGTCTTTTTAAACCGTTCTATTTCAAACATTCAACAATATTAGTTCTTCGTGTCCTTTGTACAATTGTCTTCTAAGTGTCCCTGGCATTCTTAGTTTACGACCCTCGCACACATTTCTAGTTCGCGTCCCTCGAACATAATAGTATCTCTATGTATCTCTAGCTACATGTACGGTACAGGGCCAATACTAGCGTAGCTTTCAAACTACAGGGGGTGAATTTAATGTCTGTGTTTCGAGCTTTGATTCATAGTATATAGCGTTTAATATAGCAGTCACCCGGGATAGTGAAGGTAGCTTCCCAACGGCGAAAGAATTCAAATTTCAGAGCCTATAGAACAATCAAATCTTTCCCCTTTTTTGAGATTACTGTGTTAATATAATAGCAATTTATAAATGAAATGGAATACGAGTCGTATTCAATTTAATTTATAAATTGCTATTATTACGACTCAATGACGTGATATCTACCATTTTCCATAACTCCATAACAGCATTAAGCACGGCTGACAGGAACAGGACATTAATTTTATTCACCGATTCAACACGAAATATTTAAATTATGGTGTTCACAATTTATCGATGTCTCGTAATTGAAATCACCTTAACGTGGTAACAATTCGAAGTCTGATGTGTACCAGATCATCGATGTATAGCCATAGTGGGGGTGCAAATTATTATGTGGTGGGCGGCCGAAAGGGTCGGTTTCCGAAATTTTGGAGGTATTTTTTTTTTCATTTACCGACTTGTGTCGAAACACAAATTTCTACTTATTTATGGGAAAATCTTTTTGGTAGGATTATCTAACGGGGGGTTTTTAGGGGTTCATTTTAGCTGTGCTGGTTTTGGGATGACTGAAGAACGAACCTTTTTTTTACGCACAAATGTTAGTAGAATTATAATGAGTTTATTTACATTTTGTGTCTTCATATCTTAAACAAACTATGGAGAAACTGATCCACTGTCATTTGACATAGATAGAAAAAAATAGAACATTTTAGAAGTTCTTATTTGACGCGTCACGTGCGAGCAATACGGTTCGTTACACATTTACTTTTCGCCTTCTCGACGTTACACGTGAGAAACTTGTGAGCAAGATTGTTATATTGTGTATGTGACAGTTTTGACCTGTCCGCGATTACGGACACCTAAACGGATTTGTTATAACTCGGACGTATTCTCGTAATAAAAAAAATGTAGTAGGTACTTTTTTATATATTTCGTATGAGGAAGAGTTTATTATTATTTTGTTTATTGTGGTTAAGTACATCAACAGATTGTAAACTTAAACATTTTATCTGTCCCACTGCTGCGCACGATCACGTGGGCCACGTGGCACATTACAGCTGCGTGGATGACTACGTAGGTCTACGTTTCCACTGCAGTACAAGCTATACACGAATATAAAACCACGACTACGTACAGCTGTAGCGTGGCCCACCACGGCGCACGGAGAGGCTACGCATTGATTGTCATAGTTTTTGGTTGGTGTCGGAGCATTGAACCCTGTATTCCAAATTAAAACGTGCACAGCGTGCGCAGCGATGTGCACGCTTTGTGGAACAAGCTGTGTACCGCATTCACTGCGTGCATGGCGTTGACAGCGTTGAGCTATGTTGAGCAAGCCACGCGTGTATCAATGACGTCACTTGATGGTTAACGTGTCCGTGGGTTGCAGTGGACACAATCACGTACATCCTCTTGCAAAGCAAAGCTTAACACACGTGCGTAGCCTCTTCGTGCGCAGCAGTGGGACAGCGCTTTTATACAAACATTACTTATTAACATGGCCAGTCCAATTAAAATCCAATTATAGTTGTACAGTCATGTTATGCTATAATATTAATTTATGCACGTAGCAATAGTGCTATTATAATTAACTAGCTTTTTTGCCCGAAACTTCGTACGAATGAAGTTCCGGACTCGTTATTGTGGGCACCACATTGAATTTCGGGAAAAGCTATAGCCTATGTTATGTCACTGCCCGATAATGTAGCTTTCTACTGGTAAAAGAATTTTTGAAATCGTCCCAGTAGTTTCGGAGCCTATTCAATGCAAACAAACAATCAATCAAATCTTTCCTCTTTATAATATTAGTATAGAGTATAGACAAAGAAAGTAAAGAAAAACTGTCATGATAGCGCTTAAGACTATTTTTATTTCGGGTATAGATCCGCTGGTAAATTTCACATGGCGTTGTATATGGATGGTTATTCTGTGTTCATTGTTTTTGTCAAAAAAACTCTGATACTTCCGCAAAATACCAAACTTATATAATCTTGAAGTTTTCAACATGATTTTAATACTTTAAATAAATATTTTAAGGATTCGATCCCGCGGCTCCTGGGACAAAGTAGGTACCTACTTAATCATTGTGAACCATTTGACCTAGCTTGTCGATACTATAGAAACTTTAACACAAACAAAGCAATGTGGAACAGCATTTGGCACGTTTAGACACATCACTGTTGCCAGAATACTCCATTATTGAAGCCTCATTTTGAGATTTCCACGAGATTTCATACTGTGCCAATTTTAAATGCACTACTTATTTGATATTTTTAAGTGCTACTTGTTCTGTATATGGCCGCTATTGTAATTTTTAGTTGCGGTTTTTATACGCCTTTCTATTTGAAAACGCAAATTATACTTTTATCATTTTTATCTTTATCTTCTAGTATTTAATGGTTTTTGTTGTATTTGTCACCGAATAGCAGAATAACTAAAAAAAACACTGGAAAATTAACGAAAGAATTAAATATAAAAATAAAAAAAAATCCTTCATTTTCCACGCGGACGAAGTCGCAGCCACAGTGAGTTTAATGTACAATTTATATTCGTTCCAACATACTTACTTGGCACAGCCAGTGAAATGCAACGCCTTATTTTACAGACTGCCAAAGGAAGGGGGATAATAAGTTGTGTTATCGCAATAAACTGATTTGTAATCGATTAATGTTTATTTCATATCGATTTATATTTTTAAATCAAACGATCGTTTCGATCATTTATGCATAGTATGTAAAAGCATAGCATAGTGGAATGGAATATATTCTTGGACGAATCACACAACGCCATCTAGAACCAAACTAAGCAACTAAGCTTGTACTGTCACATTTCGGACTTTCTACCATTCTTAAGTTCTATGTCATAAGTGCCAAAATGGTACTGCAAGACTGACTGCAAGTGTAAAGCTCAACGTGCTCTTGACTATACTATGATATGGGTACTAGATTGCTGCAAAACTGATAAATATACACAATAGGAATATACGTACAGTTACGTTTATTTTCAAAATACCTTTAACAACAGTAGCAATGGTATGTCTAAAGACGAGAACCATCCATTAGTATTAAATGGAACAGGTTAAAATGAGACGGCATCTTGAAGGCTGTCGAGTGGCTCTTTGTGAAATTAATTCATTACAATCCCCGTCCACTTGCAAAGGGTTCCTAACCCGATTTAGCTCTTTATTTTACTAATTAACCTGAATTGTGATTTATTTCATATGGTAATTTAAGATTAAAATGATTTATGGAGAAAATTAAAAGAATATTTAACTTTTTTTTTGCTTTGGTGCGTTCACTTCGCGACTCACGCACGGCACGCAACAGCGTACGGTTCTCGCAATCAAAACAAGTATAATTTAGTATCAATCTCACGCACTATCCCGCTCTTTACCTATTTTACATGAGCGAGATCGCGCTTTGAATTGAGAATTAACTGTTTTTATTACGAAAATAGATCCGTAGCTGTTTCCTTTGTATGAATTCTTATAGCTCTACGTCCACTAACTATCCCATGATAGATAGGGATAGTGGATGTATCCCTATGATGGTCCACTATCCCTATGATAGATAGGCATCCATATCCCTATGGTATCTATGAAGTTTGATTTGTTTGTATGTCTTCACAAGTGCATTGGTACCATACTGTAATATTTGTAGAAGTTGGAAATAAAAAAAATAAAAAAATAATGCTTTCCAGCACATTTCAACTGCAACTGCTTCATCTCTGGGTATCATGGGCTCGAATATTGCTAGAGAAACCAACCATAATTTTAAAGATTCGCGTACCTCGGGGGAAGTGAGAATAGGTACCATTCTGGGTGTGGTAATTGTCCTTTCAATACTTCCTACTCCATCTAAGTTTAAATTCGTTATGAGTTCCAAGACATACGTAGACTAACGCACCACCACTGGGCTGTCTTTTCAATGATATAAAAAATGTGGATCCATAATAAGAACATCATACCATGATCCACATTTTTTTATATTCATGGAAGCCGGGGCAACTGGCCAGTTCGGAATACATTTTGGAATGCTAAATTAAAATCCGGCCATCTTAAACTCCTAACATAAAAAATGAAACCCTTGAAAGGTCAAAGTTATTGAATTTCACATTTTCATAACTCAAACATTCTTAACGAAATATTTTGTGGGTTGGCATTCTTTCATCCAATTTCCCGCCATTTGCAAATGAAATTGGATATTAACAGTATATTGAAATTATAATTTTCTCTTAATTTACGTGTAACAGCGCCAACTATTGTTAAATTGAGAGAAGTTAACAATAAACATTGGGTTAATATAAAGCTTATTTATTTATTCAAGAAAAATCAAGAAAATCTTGGTTCAAAACTACATATTATCAGCATCAATTTTTCTGTTTTACTATTTGTGTGTGTACTTGGGCTAGTTGCCGTAATAAATGTAATTGGTCCGTCTTTTAGATTATTCAAAAATAAGGGCAACTCATTTTTTCATTTGTAAATTAGACCAAAAATGATAAAGATATAGTCCATTAAAGTTACGTGTGACGTCACGCCGTGTGGCATTTTTTCGCACGGGGTGACGTCAAACTCCTAAATTTCTATGCCTTGTATCTTTGTTATTTTTTGTTTAATCGAAAAAAGAAAAATTACTCGTCCAATATTTTTTTATAATCTAAAATACGAACTAAATATAATGTAATTATTTTGACCCTGGAAACAACCCTATTGTATATTTTGCATAGTGTTTGTTAAGTTTATTTGTTTCTATATAAGATTGTTTTAATATAATCTGCTATTGGTGAACCAATGAATAAATAAATACCTATATATGCATGTTTTATAGAACTACTTAAAAGACAAGATTATGTCGTACAGCATTAGAACGATCAAAGAAATGAGGATGTTGACGCAGTCAGGTGTGCCGCAGTTCAAAGGGAGACGGCTCTCATATGAACTAACACAGAGAAATTTCATTTGGGAACCCAAATGTTTTACTTGACAAACGAGGTGAATAACTTAGATATAAGAAACTGCTAAATCTGGCCGGATTAAAATAAAAATAATGAAAGAACAACATCATTGACTTGGCTTGCATTATGACTTGCAATACGTACTTCTATGTAGGTTCGTCTTCTTTTCAGTTATGAAAAATCGACGACAAGATCACTAGTCAAAAAGTACTAAATTATTTTGTTTCACTCACTGTATAAGCTTTAGCCATTTTTGTCATTTATTTCTATTATATTAATGTTTTGACATTATAAGTGTCATCCAGTCATTTGAATACAAAAGAGTACACAATTAATATTCATAATAAATACCATAGATTTAGTATATACTTACTAGCGTATAGATCGGCAAAGGTTTGATTGAGGCGAGACCAAAAACAAAATACACTAGTGTGCGTGTAATGTACATGTGTGCAAGCAAGATAAATAATTTTGTGGATTTTCCTTTTTGTTTGAGTTACATCCAGGCATTGCACAGGTAACCATATTTAATCACGTCTAATTAACATCAAAACTAAAGTGTAGTTTTGATGTTAATTAGACGTGATTAAATATTTACAAAAATTATGGTTTTTAAGTGAAAAACCATAATTTTTGTAAAAATAAGAGCGATTTGTTTTTAACACGACTGACGACGTCAGGCCGACACAGGCCGATAGTGTGTATAGGAAGAATGGTCTCGCCTATCTATCTCGCTCTAACAAACGCGTATGCTATGATCTATCTCTTTTCCATTGCCGATCTATGCGCTAGTAAGTATATACTAAATCTATGATAAATACATAAAATATGCAGAATGCCATAGTATAAAGTGTTTTTTTTGTACAAAAAAGATCATGAAACCAAAAATACAGCAACAGCTAATACCAATATTCTTTTTGAATGCGAAGAAAGAAAAGGGTGAAGTAAATGTAGGCAAATGGAGGCTGCGTATCTGTGTTAAATAATACAAGGGTGAAAAGAATGTTTTATCTAAATTAAGGGAGCGGACGGCTCGATGGAAATTTACTTGGTATCAATTCATTAGGGGGCACAAATAAGAAGCCCTTGTAGCTCAATTGATTGCCGAATTCGTTGAAAATACTTAGGGTTTGTGTATTTTTTTTTGCCCAGTCAAAATAGATTAATGAACACACAATTCTACAAATTTGACAACCCGGTGGAGTGTTGGTAGTGATCCTTCTTTACCAAAGGGCGCGGGTTGGGTTCCCGTTCGGGGAAAATATTTATGTGATGGCATTGTGTTTGTTCTCGAGTCTGGGTGTTTATGCCGTCTGTCCCGGCTGTTGTTGACGGATTATAGTCGTTGAACCAAGTCGGTGGCCTTCAGGCGGCTAGAAAACACTGGTCTCTGCCAATCCGCATTGGAGCAGCGTGGCAGGGTACGCTCTAACCCCCTTCGATTGAATGGAGACCCGTATCCCTGCACTGAGATGATTATAGGTTAATAATGATAAAAATACAGTAGGTATTAACCAATATTAATCCAATTTTAGCCAACGTTATTGTTTCGTTCTGCATCTTTAATTAGATTAACAAGGAGCATGTACCATCAGCTTTCTTTATGTAATATTTTATGTATAGTGTTAAGTATCAAAGTAATGTATTCGTATTCAATCCATATTAAATTATAATAATACTAGCGAAGGTCGCAAAATTTCGTTTGCGTAAATCCCGCTTTCTCTTGGGAATTATGGAAAATAATTGTATGTATTTTACATTACAAACCTTCCCTATAGCTGAAAACTAAATTGAAATCCGTGGTTTAAGAGATCTAAGCGAACAAACAGCGGAAGCGACTTGATTATATACTACCTATTTATAGATAATTATTAGTATTAATTAAGCCTTAAAGTACTTTGGAAGCACGCTACTAAAGAAATTGTACTTGAAAAGATTTCATTTCACTAAAGTTAAAGCATTTAAAAATCCATGGTCATATTATTTCTATTGAGTGTAATTAGGATGATTAATTTACCCGAAATACGGTTTTGTATTTTTTTTACGCACGCACCAACAATATTTTATTTTTTGGGTCTAAACCAGTGACGTTAATGAGAATGGTGCAAACTGAATGGAGGCAGGTGTTGCCGATGCGGGGGATTATGAAGAAAATAAGGTTATTTTAAATTTTAAAGCCTTGTATCGAGTTTCCATTATAAAAGTTCAACAAAAGAATGCAAAATAATGTGATGTAACGATGTTTTTTTTCTGTTTTGGTTAGACAGGGATTTAAAAGTCGTTTCTATGCGGACTTGTCAGACCTCCGAATTTTTACCGAATTTAGACGGTTTTCACGTTCTTTCCGTTCCCGGACTGATCTATGTGTAAATCCAGGTTATAAATTACCCGTGTACCGAATTTCAAGCAAGCCTTTTTTGTGTGAAAAATAATGCAGCATACATTCATCTACACATCCATTTTATTCAATCAGGGAAACGAAATTCTTTATCTGTGAAACATTTTTTTTTCTCTTTCATATTTTATCTGCCATCGGCTATTCGGGACAAGCCCACCACACATTCCCGCCACTGTGTCTCCTGTGTAGCCAGGATCAACAACGGCGACCTCAGATAGACAATAAGCAATGAAGCTTATTGACGTCCCGGGGAATAAACTACAGCTGTCTTGGAACTCACAACGAATTTAATCAGAAAGAAGATAGTCGGAGTAGGAAGTATTGAAAGGACTTCCCTCCTTAACAACTACGTGAGAAACAGCAATTTGAAGCAAAAGGCATTATACCCTAGAGAGATGGCAAATCAAGTGAGGCTCGATTGCCGAGCACCACGGTCTATTGTTACATTACTATTGGGACCTAATGCTATGAGCTGTTGTTTACTATTTTGATTCCAATAATAATTCTCTCTGCTTGCTACGAGATCAGAATAATAAACTACGCCCGAAGTGACATGTAAAGAATTCAACATGATTACGCGTTCGTCATGCCAAAGATCACACTCCCACAGAACGTGATGAGCTGTTTGTTCTACTCTGGTATTTGCGGTAGAACACTCACAGAAAGGAGAAGGTACAACCTTGAAATAAAATAACTTGGCCTTAAAGTTTCCGTGTCCCGTTAAAAATTGAGCTACTTGATGGTCGACCTCTAGCCAGGTTTTCTTTAATCTGTCTCTCACAGAGGGAAAGAACAGATACAGATGACGGCCTTTTACGGAAGTCTCCCACCTTTCCTGCCATCACTTTTTTTCACTTCCCTCCCCACGCCCCGTGACGTGAGGTCGGTTCGAATTGAGCTCCGTGCTATAATTTCGATTTTAATTTATTTAATTGAATTTTTAGTGCAGTGAGTGGTTACATTTCATTTGTCTGCGTTTTCTAGCAGTGAATAAATAATTTTTATCATTGTTTTGTGCGTAAATATCGTTTAATAAAGCAATTAATATTTCGTGTCGGTTTACGAATACGGGCGGGTAGTGAAATAGTGACTTTTAACAGCTGACCCGCGCTGCGCTGCGCGGACGCCGCCGCGCGCCGGCCGCCGATTTCTTCGTACGTAAATAATAAAAGAGGTTTGTTTACCTCATCAAAGGTACGTTCGTAGGTTTCTTTTACTATAAGCGTAACGTATTTAGGGTAATATGTCGTCAAATGCGCATGATCCCGGTGGAGGAAATCCCTTCGAACCATTGCGACAGTTTTTATCGCCTATAAATTCGCCGTTACCTGCAAACAATAAGCGCACTTTAGGAGATATAACTCCAACCAATTTATCACCATGTGAGAAAAGGTTGCAACGGTCAACTAGCGACGACACGGCAGTAGAACTGAGCGCTAATGTGTCGCAGGTCGCGCCCTCCGACTATGTTGAATGTGTCCAGCAGGCTTCGGAGTATCTTTCGCGCATTAACGAAATCGTGCAGGAACAGTCGTCACGAATTAATATCGCAAACAAGTCGGCAATAATGGATATGACTCAGAAGGTAACGGCTATTGTGTCACTTTTAGCAATAAAATCTTCTACCGCCGAAACAAAGCTGGCAATTGCTGAGCGCGATCTTTTAGCCGTTAAATCCTCAATTACGACGTCCGAGCCAGTACAAAGCGTAAATAACAATAATAATAATGCGTCTTATGCCGACCGTCTAAAATTGCGACTGCCTAAGCAGATGAAACCGGTGCAAACACGTCCACCTATGCCTTGCGTCGTTGCCTATCCAACTGAGGAGCGTTCCTCTGAGCTCACCTCGTCTGCAGCGACTAAAGAGGCCCTTATGAAAGCCATCAAACCGTCCGACGATGGCTTCCAAATTGTCGGTGTTAAAAAAACAACCAAATCCGGAGTAGTACTGCGCGTCTCTAATGAAGCCCAAATAAAAAAATTGCAATCCGTTCAAGGAATTAAATCGGCCGGTCTAAAGCTAGAAAAACCGAAAGGGCGCCGACCGCGTATCATTATAAAAGACATTCCCGGCAATATGGACGACACCAAATTTTTATCGGCTTTGTATAATCAAAATATTAAAGATGAGATGAACATTAGTGCGTCGGACTTCACGAAGGAAGTCAAAATAGTGCGTCGTCGTTCAGCAGCTTATGGCAGAAAGTGGATAGGTATCGAGTTATCCGCGGAACTTCGGAAACATTTAATTTCAACCAAGGATAAAATTTTCATAGATTTTGCAACTTGTAGATTCATCGACGATATTGAAGTAGTTCGTTGCTTAAAATGCCAGCAATATGGCCACGTGCATAAATATTGTACTGAAGACAAGCCTACTTGTTCACACTGTGCCGGAACACACGACTCGCGCGAGTGTACTAAAAAATCCGAAAAAGACTTTAAGCCAACATGCGCAACGTGCCGCCGTCTAAAGAAAGCGGCCGACCATCAGACCGGGTCTGAGATTTGCCCTACGTACGCGGCTAAGTTAGAATACCTAATTTTAAACACCACGTATGGATAAAGTTGTAATTTCACAATTAAATCTCCATAACGATAGGATCGCGACATCTGAGTTAGATAAGCTTGTTGCGGATTATAAGCTTGATCTCGTTCTCGTCCAAGAGCAATACCAGCGGGCTCATTTAAATAGTAAATTTGTACAGATCAATAATAAAGCACGCGCCGGTATCTATGTGCCAAAGAGCGATTTAACCGTAACCGCTATTACAAACCTGATGTCCACTCACTGTGCGGTCGCCGAAGTAACGTCTCCTCGTTTTAAAGTTTTTGTTGTGAGCTGTTATTTTCAATACTCCGACCCTGTCGGTCCCCATATACACCATTTGCGTACCGTGTTGCAAGAGCTCGTAGGATACAAAGTAATTGTTGGAGCGGATGTTAATGCTTCGTCTCCTTTATGGTACGGTAAACTTAGCTCGACAGACGTCGATAGACGAACTTCTGTCGAGGATTTCATTGCTGAGATGAACCTTATTATTCATAACACCCCTGAAGCACCACCTACTTTTAGTGGCCCAATGGGCGAGTCTTCTATTGACGTCACACTTTCTAGTGCTGACGTCCATATACTTAACTAGAGAAACCCGCGCAACTTCGTTTGCGTTTATCTCGCTTTCCCGTGGGAATTTAAAAAAATCCTTTCTTATCGGTTGTCTATTTATATAGGTACTTCTCATCAATTAATTCTTCAATCTTTGGAGTGGGCGTTTATGAAAAATAGGCTAGCCCGACCGGTGAAGTGCCACCCTTTTACAGAATATTGACGTGTAGCAGCAATGCGTTTCGTTCGGAGAGTGAAATATCCGAAATTCTTGTTTGCCACCTTTGTGGTATAAAAAAATCTAACTCCGTCCTTATACTATTTCTCGCTATATCCTGTTTCCTGTTATAGGTCGGCAACGGGTCATGGACCCTAGAATATGTGCTCCATAGTTGACGGTAATCACCTAATATCAAAATGATCCATATTCCTGAGCTTGTTTTCCAACCACTTCCGTAAAAAAATGTAATATGTAAATCGGTATTTTATAACCTACAACCTCAGCCTACAACCATCCGTCAACAACACTACGAAATATTAGAGCGAGTTAACGTATTGAGATTTTCTATATGTGAGAAAGAGACAATACCAATATGCCATTTAACCATTGACCAATTTAACTTGAACCCTGTCAAATATTATAAAATATAATATACCTATTTACCTGAGTTAATTACTTAGGTACTGCTTATTATCGATGAATATGATTCAGTCCGCTGTAGAATTTTAGCTGTTTTTCCGAGATCACAAACAGAATAAATAGTACGACGACATTATGAAATAATTTTGTTTCAATATTCACAATCAAAAATATTACATGACAGATGACACCCTTCACTTCACGGATGTGTCAAAATGAAATGTAATTGAAATCAAAAGCACTAAGGAGTATGAGTATTGATATCAACTCGAAGAAAATTACCCACAAAATACATTTTTTTCAAGAATTTCAATAAAATAAGAATCACATCTTCCATCAATTCTCATAAACAATTTTTATGCAAAATTTGAAGTAGATTGGACCAAGGAATCAAGTTGTCCCATAGTAACTTTACCCCCCTTTTTTACCCCCTTAGAGTTCGAATTTCGAAAAATCCTTTCTTATCGGACGCCTACGTCTTAAAATAGTTCCACCTGCCAAGTTTCAGATTTTTACGATGAGCGGTTTAGGCTGTGCGTTGATTCTCAGTCAGTCAGTCAGTCAGTCAGTCAGTCAGTCAGGACAAAGCATTTTATATATATAGATTGGCGCGTACTTCCAGATGCTTCTTGCAGTGATCACCGTCTAATTGTTTGTGAGTTCTCTCCGGTTGTAAATGATTTACACACATTCCAACAAATCAACTTTCAATATAAAACCAGAAACGCAAACTGGGAATTTTTTAGATCCATGTTTTCTGCTCATGTCAAGGATTTCATTCGCGCTCAGTTGACGGTCGCGGAAAGTGCGGAACTTCTGTCGGACACCTTCACATATTGCCCAAATAAAAAAATTGCAATCCGTTCAAGGAATTAAATCGGCCGGTCTAAAGCTAGAAAAACCGAAAGGGCGCCGACCGCGTATCATTATAAAAGACATTCCCGGCAATATGGACGACACCAAATTTTTATCGGCTTTGTATAATCAAAATATTAAAGATGAGATGAACATTAGTGCGTCGGACTTCACGAAGGAAGTCAAAATAGTGCGTCGTCGTTCAGCAGCTTATGGCAGAAAGTGGATAGGTATCGAGTTATCCGCGGAACTTCGGAAACATTTAATTTCAACCAAGGATAAAATTTTCATAGATTTTGCAACTTGTAGATTCATCGACGATATTGAAGTAGTTCGTTGCTTAAAATGCCAGCAATATGGCCACGTGCATAAATATTGTACTGAAGACAAGCCTACTTGTTCACACTGTGCCGGAACACACGACTCGCGCGAGTGTACTAAAAAATCCGAAAAAGACTTTAAGCCAACATGCGCAACGTGCCGCCGTCTAAAGAAAGCGGCCGACCATCAGACCGGGTCTGAGATTTGCCCTACGTACGCGGCTAAGTTAGAATACCTAATTTTAAACACCACGTATGGATAAAGTTGTAATTTCACAATTAAATCTCCATAACGATAGGATCGCGACATCTGAGTTAGATAAGCTTGTTGCGGATTATAAGCTTGATCTCGTTCTCGTCCAAGAGCAATACCAGCGGGCTCATTTAAATAGTAAATTTGTACAGATCAATAATAAAGCACGCGCCGGTATCTATGTGCCAAAGAGCGATTTAACCGTAACCGCTATTACAAACCTGATGTCCACTCACTGTGCGGTCGCCGAAGTAACGTCTCCTCGTTTTAAAGTTTTTGTTGTGAGCTGTTTTATTTTCCGTTATACGTTATCTAACGGATTAAATAGTCTATTTATTTTGTCACGATCACGTGTCTTAAGGAACGCGGGGGTCATTTCTTTTGATCTATAGTACATCGACGCGCGACGCTGTATCTCCAAATCGACGGGTATTACGCCAGCCAGCACAGGGAGTGCCTCCGTGCTGACAGTTCTGTAAGACTTACACAAAAATAATATCAAGGCAAGACGCTGACTTTGCAATAATTTTCTTCGCGCGGCCCCAATTGTTACACGATCCGCGAAAACCGCTGAACCATATGTTATACAACCCAGGTACGTCGCAGTATAAACCATTTTTAACGTTCTAAAGGTTAAACCCCAGGTTGCCACAGATACTCGAGTTAAGGCATAAAAATTCTTTTTGGCTTTTTCTCCTACCTGCTTCATATGTTCAATGAAATTAAAGTTTTTGTCTAAAAGTAAACCTAAGTAGCAGACTGTGATTTTATTTGAAACTGAAACTCCATCAAAGCGAAAGCGCGGAGGGACTTTTAAATTTCCCTTAAGCATAAGTTGATACGTTTTATGAGGTGCAAATTCGAGACGGTTACGATTTCCCCATTCCGAGATAATGTCAAGACTCGTTTCAGCTAATTTTTCTAAAGATGCCCGCGAACTAGCATTAATTAATAAAAGACCGTCATCAGCATAACCCGTCAAGCAGCATCCATCCGGTAAGGGGAGGCTGAAAAAGTCGTCAAATCCGATATTCCACAGGTAGGGACCCAATACTGAGCCTTGTGGGCAGCCTAATGTAAGCACCTTTGACGCAGCATAGTGTCCAAGTTTTAATTTAGATATACCATTTTCAAAGTACGTCATAATGCCATCGGCTACTCAGCCATAATCAGATTTTATGTCTTGATGTTATGATTTTTCGAGGGGTATCTCAGCAGATACTCTCCCCTCTCATTAAAAGAGTCCACCCGTCCTATGAAACAAATGACGACGTTTTGGTCAAAAAGTGTGGAAGGCAAAAGGATCAGTCTATTCTACCAATAGACACGTCATTACGATATCAAATAATGTCTTTTTTTTTGTAGAAATAAAGAATATACACGGTATTTGGAAGCTAAAAAGAAGTACACATTTTGTTCTTGCTTCTCAACAATGTGAGTGATTTGTTGAAGAATTTGTCTTCGATTCTCTTTTGTCCTGAAATCTTTGATCTATTTTCGGGAATACCTGCATTTATTAGGCCACATTAGCCATCAGGCTGATTGATTGGATACGAATCACACCTTTCAGTCGTTAAAAATGTGTGGTGGAATTGAGAAAATGTGAAAATAACAATCACTATCAATTTGCCTACGAAATTATTTCGTGACCAGTGTGCGTTGGTACATTTTACTACTATAAAGTGACCACTAGACGACGTTATTATAGTAGTCGTATGAGTAAAATAAGATCATAAATAGATAGAGAGATTAATAATTTATTCATCTCTGACATAAGTGAACAGAAATTTGACAATAACAAAACTGTAGCAGAAAAGTACGCCGCAGTGATACAAAGAGGCAGCTTATAAAAGAATATATATCTATCAAAATATATAGCGATTTTTCCTCAAATATAATAATGTTATTTCATTTTCTAAATAACATAACAGCTAAAAGATCCCAAAACACATTTGTTTTCGGTTATCGAGGTGTGTGTCCGTAATTAAATTAACTACGGAACCCTAATACAATTATCGTCAGCTGTGTACAGGCGAGAACGTTTGGGGAAATTGTATCAGCGGGTTAAGAGGGGGGAGGGGGTTAAAGTTAACCCCACTTTTACTTATTTAAATGCTTGCTTGTGCTATTGCTTGTAATTCATCAATTTCGTGTTGATTGTCATGGCACTTCCGTACAACTTCGGGTGTAGTTAATCATTCTGATCTCGTAGTGACCATCCTCTGTACTACGCTCTCACAGAATATCGGTGTGAAGTAGCAATGCGTTTATTTCGGTGCGTGTGTGATCCGAGATCCCCTTTTCTTTCAGATTCCTTTCTTGTAAGAAGACAAATGCGTTGGTATTTTTCAGATGTTCATCAGCGGCGCAGTGAAAATCATTTTCATCAATACATAAACTCACGCTCTCTATCCGGCCAGCTTGCAAAAACAAAATGGCCACTGGTAAAAGAAATGGAGAGACACTCAGACAATATTAAAAAAAAAACATTTTACAATTTGTTTTACATTTTAAAATTAGATAGTTACGAGAAACCGCTGCTGTGGCTTTTTTTGTGCTATCAAGAGTCAAAAACGGAACAGAAAATGATAAAAACTCAATTGAGCATTATTAAATATTATTAAGTGTGTATGTTATAGAAGTAAGCAAACAATAAAAAAAAGTACACAATTTAAAAAAAAAACCTACCTGATAATTGCTAAATGGACTTTAAAAGGTGTTGTTTTAGTTTAATGTTTTTCTCAGTGATAATGTTACTAAGTTCGGAAGTCGAGGAATTAAGAAGTATGGTAGGTCGTTGATTTTTGTCATTTAACATCATAATTTTTATATATTTGATCATTCAGAAATAAAGATCCAGGATTGCCTAATTCAGCTCGAATTGATAAACTAAGAGAAGTTAGAACTTATAGAACACTAGCGAAACCCGCGCAACTTCGTCTTCGTGTATCCCGCTTTCCCATGGGAATTTTGGAATGTATTATAAATTATAATTTAAGAATACATAGGGACACACAGACGCACAGTAGTCAGCAAAAGCGACTTCATTTTATTCTATGTAAAGATGTTGTAGGTAACTCTAAATGAACTTAGAACAATTCTATTCCGCCTGTATACCAACTATCCATAGAAACGGATAGGACGGTATGCGGGTCTAGTATTAGCACTGATCCCAAATATTTGACCCTTATCGCCATAAATTAAGTGTATTTGGACACTAGTTGTCACTAGAGATAAAAAAATAAACGTTTATGTGATGTTAGTTACGTAATTATGTCGGAATTTTGAAAAATATTGTACGTTCGGCTCATTTAAAAGCATTCTGTTGTATCAAATACTTGTTTACCAAAATTTTTGACTCAGTAACGTCTTTTAGACGATTTACATACAAAATATTGCACAATAACGACTGAGCAACCCGTTGTTGCTTGAGAGCGGTATTTATAAAGTTTTAGAAAAAATTGACAAATCGATTAGAGTTCCCTACTTCCATGGTCTCATGGTAAGTGATTAGTACTGAATGGGACACGAATCGTTGATTTTAATATTTTATAATAAAAACTATTTTTTCCCCGCTGCTTCGCTCGCGGTTAATTTTATGACATAGATCTCGTTTGACAACAAAAGAACCCATAGCGCGACTTGTGGCGCCATCTGTTGGTCGACATCGCAATTGCAGCGCCATCTATAGTAGAAAAAATATTTTCCCATTGGAATGACATGCTTTCACGGGAAAAGTAGCCTAAATTGGGCTCGGTACCCCTGACAATTTTTATAATGATCGGCTGATTAGTCAAGCCGTGAAGGAATAACAAACAAACAAACTCACTTTCTCATTTATAATATTAGTGAGGATATAACTATAATACCATTTCAAGTCTTAACGGATAGTGTTTAGGTCAAAGACAAACACATACATATTAATTAGAAACTGATTGCACAGATTCCAATTGGTACCCCCTAATGAAGGGATTGTATCAGGTGGCGTAGCGCTGCTCAACCCAGTTGATCCGAAGAAAACGCAGACCTCAATCAAAATAGATGAAGCAATTCAGTAATAAAAATTCAAAAAATTCAAAATTCAAAATATTTTTATTCAAATAGGCCTAATATAAGCTCTTTCGAATCTTCTCAATTTTTTCCTACCACCAGTTCAGACGGCACTTAGCACTTGCTCTTTTAAAATGGTATTAATAAGATACAAATTACAATGACAGAAAATATAAAATTAACACAAAATATCTGTAATTTCTGATGACGAAAAAAAAAAAAAAATAATGCAAATAATTAAAGATTAATAACACTATAAATGAAGAGGAAAAAAAGCCTATTAATATACTGGTATACATATATACCTACATTTAAAGGTGTAAAAATGACAAAGGATACAAGATTTTGGTAATGAAAATGGAATAAGGGAAATTGTATTTTTATAGTGGTAGAGCCTATCTATGAACTAGTAGTGGTTGCCTCGGCCGGGGCAGTACCACCTTCCCACAGAATATCGACGAGAAATAGTGGTTATATGTCGCTGTGTTTCGTACGATAAGTGAGAGAGCCGGATGCCTTCCTGCTGCTCCCTTTCTCATTTTTCTTCACTCGGCTTTCCTTTTTCGTTCTTCATAGGTGAGTAACGCATCCAAATTTTTTGTAGTCGTGTATGTTAATGAGAAGTGGTGTTTGCTTACCATCAGGTAACCCGCAAGCTTAGTTTGCCTTCCTCTGTCATGAAAAAAGTGAGTCGAACCAGACGACCCAGTTTGCGTCGCTCGTCGCTCGTCGTGCTGTTCGCCGTCGCGTCGCGGCCTCTTAGACCGGAATGCTTACTTTTAATGTATTTTATTATAGACACACTCCACTTGTGTAAAATTCAAAGTCAAATATTTAGATATTTACAAGTTGTTTTGATTCGTATGGTTAGTTTAGTACACATTTGCGTAACATATCATGTAATGTAACAACGAGCATTTTATAATGTAGACGCAGCGCTGTGTTTTCTTCCTTCATCGAACGTGGCGAGCGCGAGTTGTGTGATTGAGTGCTCGGTTCGTGCGCGTAGTGTGCACGGTTCATGCGCGCAAGGCGAATTCCACACTATGGGAATTCTGTTACATTACTACCCATGCTATGGGTAATTCAGCGACTGACACCACGAAGGATTGGAACCATGGTGTCAGTCGCGGAAGGACTCAATCGAGTAACATATAATTGGGACGTAGTCGATTGACACCATTGTGTCAATCACGGCAGGCGTTTTTAGACTTGCTCGATTGGAACCAAGTACATTTTATTGCAACTAAACAGTTATGTAAAAAAATGCTAACATGCTTTTTAAATTACCTATATCGCATGGAAGGTGTGTTTTATATTGTTAGATGGTTTTGTGTTGTTTAGATTTATATCTGTGGTTGTATCTAAGGAGATAATTGATTCTATTGGATACGGTGGGCGGACGAAGTTTAGCATGAGATTGGATTAGCAAACTTTATGTGAACTTACTGTGACCAGCGATGAGCTTGCTCTTATGTGGGATGGTGACGTAAACAATTTAATTGCATTAACAATTTAGAAGCCCTAATAATTATATGGAGCAGTGATAGCTTGTAGATAACGAGGCTCAACTTTTAAGGTATAATAAACTTGTATGACCTTGTATGAACCTTGTACGAAATGCATGAACGTCGGCGAATAAAGTGAAAAATAAAATAACAATTTTTATTTTGAAAAACAAAACCCCCATACAAACTTCAACCCTACTTATCCAAATTTCAAGGATGTAGGAAAAAATTGTGACGATTCGAAAGAGCTTGTAAAAGGCCTATTTGAATAATTAATATATGTCCTTTCTCGGGTCACCAACTATCCCCTATACCAAATTTTAAGTACAGTCGTTTTAACGTGAAAATGTAAACAGACTAATGGACGTTTTCACCACCTTGTAGGCGGGCGTCCTACGTCCTAGTCCTAATTTATCTTATTAGTAACAAGAAATTGCAAACGTTTTATAAAGTTCTGTTATAAAAATAAAACCTCGTTTGCAATGCATGTTTCATATTATTTTAATATACATAGCTACAACCCCGTTTCTAGAATATAATGCTTGCATTATGTGAATATCCATAATGTGGCATACAAAGAACCGATGAATAATATATGAGCTAAATGTGTTTGTCATATTCATGAATACGTCATCAATCAGATGGAATGATAACGTGAAGACTATGAAAATTATTTTAAAATCGATTTTTATGTTAGTAAAGACAGAATTATACAAGTTGCCTGAATGCTTCCTACTGCCAATGAAAGAGGTGTTCGCGTTCACGTAAACTGCAATTATATTTATATTTGCTCACATGATTGTATAGTTAGCCAATGAAAGAGATGAGCAGGCCCCTAAACATGAATTAAGTATTCTAAATATTGCGTAAAGTTTACTCGGGAGTAGTTAAGAGAGGTAGAGCATAGCGGGTAATCCGCTCAAATCGGAGCGGCCCGTTTGGGGAAGTACCTCCACCATAAACAAGATCGTAGCCAAATAGCATTGGTCTCGCTCGGCCATGTTGTGTTCCTACGGGGAGTACGATCTCCAGAGCTCCACTTGGGGGGGTTACGAGGGTTGGCAACGCGTGAGTGATACCCTATGTGATGTTTTCTCTAGTGTAACGTTTTGCGTCCAACGCACCAATATGTGTATTGGTACTTGGACACAATGTGAACATTGTCACCGTCCAATGCCCAATACTGACGCGCACCGAGTCGGTTTTTGAGGCACGTTCAAAGGCGAGGGGAAAGAAATGGTGTTGAAGCCAATGTATAGTGCAGTAGTTGGAGTCAATTCAAATTGGAGTCAATATTTGACGCAAAGTTGAATCCAATGTGTGGCCACAGCTTAAACGTCAAAGAACCACGCCCTCCAAAGAACCGAATCCTTTGATTGGCATTATATTTTCAAATTTATGCACAGATTCGCGAAGTCAAAGTGACAGTTTTCAAATGAGATGTTTGTACAGATTCGTCAATGTCATGACCAGAGAGATCACATCCACGTTGCGTATTCTATGAGTCTCTTTTATCTATGACTTTACAATCATCATGACTTCAATGAATGTAATCAATAAAACTTGCGTGTCAGTTGACTTGTTAACCGTAAAGGAAAATAGATTTAACGACATAAAGTAATCAAATTTATTGTCAATCAGTTTATTTACAATAAACACTAGTTACATATTATAATACAATAATGATAAACACATGGCCTATTGCGGTATGCCGGAGGCAAACAACATGACTATATAAATATAACAATAAAAATATATTGAATGAATTATAGTTCGTTATTACACGGAGCAACATTTTATTTACTAATAATTAAATAAGTATAAAGTTAAAAGTCACTTTTGCGTCGTGTTGTGACAGAATAGAAGGTATATCGCGTACCCGTATCGGTTTAGTTAGCATGTAATGCCGGCAGTACACTCTCGCCCTAGAGACCCCGTCATGTCTCGCAGAGATCTCGCGCGAGAGACCTATTTATGCCGACACTGGAACGAGAGCGGGCGAATAAACCCGAGACATCCCGAGAAGTACCATGTACACTTGCTCGGCCTGTCTCGGGGTGTCTCGGCGAGATTGTACATCTGGTATAATGTGTAAACGCATGAAACTTCACGTCACAACAAGGCGCAGATTTCTGGCATAAGTAAACGACAGCGTAATCGAAGTGGAAGAGGTTTTTGCTGTTTGAAAAAGAGTACAGCTGCGTTTACACTTGCAAGTTCTTGTGGAAGAACTCATTTCAATTTCGCAAGATCTGCGAATTGCTAAAGAATTCAAATTAAGTTTAAAGTGCGCTGGAAACTTGTCGGTAAGTACTCGATGATCTTACTCGAAACTAGTCGATAAACGTGATCGTGTGTGACCAACATAATGCTACATGTTGTGGATTTGAGACAACATTTCGTGTCTTAGTGTATTGAGGGCTTTACACGGTTGTTTTTCGACGAACAGGTAATTCAATTACTTTCTTACTTGTTGCTGTGATTCTTATAAATGTTGTTTGTTTTTTTAACAAATTTATTGTGTGTATTTACACGTTACTTCGCAAGGTAATTTTATTATAAAGCTAGCTGTTGTCCGCTGCTTTGCCCAACACTTACAAATGTCGGAAGTTTTCTGAAACTTTATATAAACGATAAAATGTGATACTTGAAGTTTTTTACGCAAAAACAGCTCATTTTTAGGGTTCCGTAGAAACTACAAGGAACCCTTATAATTTCGCCATTTCCGTCTGTCTGTCTGTCCGCGGTTTTTTTGGTGGTGATTCCCCTACATGTAAAGTGAGAATGATTTTTTATCGCGCCGTCCTCATGTCGTTGTGTGTTGTTAGATAGGTCTCTTAAAAACATCAAGGGTGTGGGAAGATCATTTTTCGATACAACGATCCGTTCCGGAATCCCTTCTATTTTCGTAAGTATTATGTTTAGAAATTTGAAAAAAGTCATTAGTAGTCCATATGCTAAACCTTTAATGAAAACTATTACGGTTAAAGTAGGCTCTACCAGTTACCGAGATAATAGCCGACGAACTTATTAAACAAAATTTATTTGATGAGAACTTTCAAAATGTGGTAGAATTTGAGATTGGACTACATTGTTTGTGCGTGTCCCGACACGTACTTGCCCGGTTTTTTTAATTTATTTCATGCTCATTTACATCGTTAATGAACAAATTATCAATAATCTAAAAGTATACCCTCGTGAAATGCAAAGTTAGCCAATTAACATTAAAATGAGAAAAAACAAGCGGAGTCATGTGTAAATCTAGTTATTTTTAATGTTTTTAGACATTATGAAATATGAATATGTAAGAACGAAAATAAATTAAATTGCATATTCGTAAATTTAAATAATTATATTAGACTCGGGTTTAACGCGACTCCGTAAGCGACATGCCTCTCAAACTTTCCCTTTTCATTACCGGAGTTATATTGTGGTGTGCTTACATAACCATTGAAGTTAAGCGTACTGTAAGTAGGTACCTACACACATACGGTTTTCTTACTGAAATCTCAATGTTTAGCACAACAATTTTTCTGATTTCTTTCAATGTATTCATCATGCATTTCTATTGCCGTGTGCCATCTGCGGTTCTATTATCTTAACAAAAACTCTCGCTCATTTTGTATTGTGGATGAGCAAGACGACACTTGAGATTGACAATTTGACAGTGAGAGATTTTGTCAATTTTGTGTTAGGAGAATATACCTTTGTCTAATATAGTAAGGATGAGACTGCGGCGACCATAGATTTACAATAAACAATAATTCATTTAAGTGTAGGCGAGAAAAACCTACAACTGTCTTAAAACTCACATTGAATTCAATAAGAAAGGATTGAAATTAGTTTCCTCTTTAGCAAAGTGATGCTAAAAGATTTTATAGTGTTTCATTGTGATCAATGATAATTCTTAATACAACAAGTTAGTGGAAATAAAACCTATTTGACAGAATTTCTTAAAAGTATTTCTTCTAGTCAATGGTCATCTCATCATTAAAAATTTCTTTATTCTGTGGGCTTTGTTTGATGACGTTTTTGATGATGATGAGATTGTTAAGTTTTATTCTTATTTGGCAAAATTAATATAAAATTTAGTTAAACGGAATGTGTGTGTGAAGTTAGTGGAGTTCTTAACGGGCGAACAAATCCGTTTGCTTTTAGTTGAGCACACACAGCGCCTCGTCCCGTCTAATCTTTGTTTTCCAAGCCAAGTTTGTTAAGTGTCGGCGATAATTTTCAACTTTAGTTGGGGGTTTGTTAAATGTTCGCATACTTAGTTCTTTTCCCTTAGTTCACATCGCTGTGTCCAATTATGGTATATACTGACCTTAAAAAGTTTTCTACTGTATGTGTTTATGTCTATCTTTATATGATTAAAAAAATTGTCAGACAGACGGACGGACGGACAGATGGATAACAAAGTGACCATACCTTAGGGTTAAGTTTTTCCCATCTTCCCGGCAGCTCAGTTGGAAATAGCACTGAAATTGAGCAGTAAAATTTTCAAAACGATTTAATTTTTCTAAATACTGCATGAGAAGGATAATTATACTTATCAATAGTATAAAATTCATATTGTATGTAATATACAAGTGTAAACGCAGCTTTATTTAAGATAATAATAATTCCAACATGATTTACGAGTTTCTGAAATCCATTTTAATTCCACAATAAGTCTCAAGTTATCTCTTTTTTCTTCTTTAGTTTGACAGTGACAGCTATAATTTAATGTATCATTAAGTTGATGTGCGTTTCAGAAACTGGCTGTGAGTAAAATAGTTGTTGAACAAACCGCCATACCGCATCATCGACCATCTAGTACATTGCAAGCTCATACATTCCGCAAATGCCATACTATCCTTACATTTAAATAACCCCTTAACATACAACATTTAAATGATGGAATCCATTAAGGGGTAGCTACAAAGAAATCAACGTTAACCACTTAAGGGTGGGTGTAAAATTTTATACAGAGTGTTCACGAAAATTGGGACGTACTTATTATGAAAACTTTTGATTGAACTACGACTTAACTTGAACTAAGAAAATAATAACCAAAGTAAATATGGTTACAGTAATCGTTACTGTAGTTCGACACGCAAAAACACCATCAAACTACCATACCACGGAAAGTCAATAGCTTAATTCATTATTGAATTAAAATTTAATTCATCATTAATAATAAACTGAACAATAGAAATACATAATTAATCAAAAACTTATATCTTTTACGTATTTATTCAACAATTAAATATTGTTTAATTTACGAAGCTTTGTTAGATCTATGTGAACATTATTTTTATATAGTCAAGGCATTGTCGATGTTGTGTCGTTTGGCGATTATAAGTGCTGCTAAACGATCGAACTTGGTACGGCAGCGCACCACCTAACCATCCGGTAGCAGATCATATCCGATCATGTGGCGCACGGTAAGCCGGTAAGTAAGTATTATTTGTTGACCAGACCGTTCGACACCGCACGGTTCGGTGGTGCGATACATGACCAATTAGGTCACCATCTTGATAAACTCGCCTAGAATCAAATATCTACTATACAAATGTCAAATTAGTCAAATGTGATCTACCAAGACTAATGGCCATTGATATTGTGAAAATCATTCTCACACTTTAAACAGGTGCCAAATAGATCACATTTGACACCTGTCAGGCTCATATTATTCTCAATCAAAACTTTGAGAAGCGGGGGAGAATGGCCGAAGTTTATCAATTATTTTTGGACCCTATTTTCAAGAACACCCTTTACAACTGAATACACATAGGCATTACTTTTTAACAATAAAAGGCACTGTTTTAAGTACTCCAAATATTTTAGAATAAAAAGGGTAAATTAAATTTATCAAAATTGTTATTATTTTAGAAAATCTATGGATATTTTTTGTGACAATATAACAATTTGTGATTAATGATTATATAAAATCAATGATATTATATTTAAGTGTAGATTGGGTATCAATAGTACGAGATTGGCTGGCACGCTGCTGTAACTTTGCTAATTCGCCAACCTAAAGTATACGATTAGAAGAGTTAGTATCATATCGGTGCATTTGTAACTCGCCTATGTAGCAACTGGTCTATTTATCAACTCGTAAAGTACAAATCAACAAAGAAAATAGGGATGCAGTGGCTATGATCCAAGTTTTCTAAATACTGCACGAAAACATTTTCGACGAAAAGATGATGTTTTTTTTTTTATAGAATACTAGAAACGAGCAAACGAGCATTTGTTGTAATAACATAAAAATATTCTTAATATAAACAATTAAGAACAAAGATTTTATGCATATCTATTTCTTTAAAAATAACTAAAGTCGTGTTTAATTTTGCTCTGCTTTTTTTAAAAGTTTCACCTCTTTTTTGCGTATTGTTCTGTGCGTATTGCACTTGTTTTGCGGGGTAATTCAGCGACTGACACCACGAAGGATTGGAACCATGGTGTCAATCGCGGAAGGACTCTTTTTGAATTGACTGATTGACACCATGGTGTCAATCGAGTAACATATAATCGGGACGTAGTCGATTGACACCATGATGTCAATCACGGCAGGCGTTTTTTGACTTGCTTGATTGGAACCACGATTTTTATTTTTTTTAAATAATGTGTTTTTTGTACAGTCGGATAGAAAATACTTATTGAAATGGAACTTATTGGTATAGGTAAAGTATTAATATTATTAAATTATGTACAATAAATTGTGAGATTTATATTTACCAAAATGATTAAATATTATTCAAACAAATTAAGTCATATACAGTCAATCACGGGAAATAATCCGTGAAGTTTTGACTCAGTTATACCTACGTGATCTGAAAACCAATTTTCCAAACGTTTCCTTAAAAAAAATTGTAATATCGGAATTTCAGTACGAAAAAATAGAGTGAGACGAAAGATGTAATGAGGTTGCCCTTAAGTGAATAAGAGACAATATCAATATTGCCATTTTCCACCAATTTAACTTGACAAATAACAATATTTTGATTACTTACTGTCATTATCGATGAAATATGATTCAGTCCGCTTTGTAGTTCAAATTTTTGCTGTTTCTCCGAGATCACGAACAGAATAGTACGATATTATGAAAACTATATTATGAAATCATCTGTTTTAATATTCTCAATTTTTATAAAACTATTTGACACACTTGACGGATGTGCCAAAAAAAATCAAAAGCACCAAAGAGTATTGATATCAACTTTGAAGAAAATTACCCACACAATACCTTACTTTCGACAATTTTAATAAAATACGAAAGACGTCTTTCATCAATCTTCTTAAAGAATTTTTATGCATTTGAAGTAGATTGGACCAAGGAATCACGTTGTCCCATACAAACTTTGTCCCCCTTTTTACCCCCTAGAGGTAGAATTTCGAAAAAACCTTTCTTATCGGATGCCTACATCATAGAAAAAAACACACCTTCTAATTTTCAGATTTTTACGATCAGCGTTTTGGGCTGTACGTTGATTCTCAGTCAGTCAGTCGTTCAGAACAAAAAAAAAATTTAATTTTAAATACGTAAGTAGGATATGAATAATTCGTTTAGAAGTTAAAACTATAAAAAGAATGTATGCACTTTGACACTGACCAAACTCACTCTGACTCAAAGAATGTCGCTACGGTATTGATGGGTTTGTTTAATAATTTTTTTGGGAGTTACCACTATTGGAAATAAATTGTTTTTAAATTGCGATATAGGCAATTTAAAAATGCATGTTAGCACTTTTTTACATAACTGTTTAGTTGCAATAAAATGTACTTGGTTCCAATCAAGCAAGTCAAAAAACGCCTGCCGTGATTGACACCATGGTGTCAATCGACTACGTCCCAATTATATGTTACTCGATTGACACCATGGTGTCAATCAGTCAATTCAAAAAGAGTCCTTCCGCGATTGACACCATGGTTCCAATCCTTCGTGGTGTCAGTCGCTGAATTACACGTTTTGCGTGCCATTTCATTCGAAACATATTATAGCTCATCTACACTTTATTATAATATCATTGTATAAGTGGTGTTTATACTTCCGTAAATAATACTATTAAATAGACAAACACTCAAGAATAAGTATAAAATGTAATATCACTTAAATACTTACGATTACATTTTTAAATACAACATCAAATCCTTAAGTGCATGCGCTTTCGTATTTACAAATTTAACATTAGTAATTATTAATAATGGTGTTGTATTATTTTGTTTATTAAAGTACAGCCAGCATCATAAGAGAAACGTTGAAAAGTAAGCTTTTTTTCATAGTCAATTTTCATATAACTTTTCAGGATGTGGCTCACTTTTTATTTGATTCCTTTGACTGGGTTGATAATAATTATCTCGTTATTTGTTCTTTTTACTTTTAACAATAGAAAAAAGTTCCACTCGTGCACCACAAATATGTTAACTAAAGTTCTTTATTTCTAGCATCAAACAAAACGACAAAACAAATTTTTTGATGCACTCAGATTTAATCAATAACAAAAAAGTCAGTTTTTTTATTTTTAACGTTCCGGACCGACCGGACCGGTGTATATGACGCTGACTGTACCTAATAATGAATGCAGCACTTTTCATATATTGTGGGAGAATGGTGCCCAAACTTATTTTTATAAATATGTACATTTGTTTTTGAAAATTCTTTCCATTTAAAACAAACGAAATAAATAATTTTAAAAGGAAAACAATGATGTTCAAAATGTAGATAACACGGTATAATATGAGAGTTTCACACTCAAATTGAGATTTACACACTCAAATTGAGATTTGTACACTTAAATTGAGAGTTGCACACTTAAATTGAGAATACAACATTTAAATTATGTCAATTTACCAATTTGAAGGCTTGGCTGTTTTATGTTTTTTTTGCCAAATTTTAGACAGCGCATCTGTTTTTATTTTGATGACCTTGTAAAATTAGAAATGTAGGTAACCAATCTACATCTTGTAACATCATTGGAATAAATTCTTAAAAAACAAAGATCAGTCAAGGATTAACTAAAACTCGTTTTGTCACGTCTTTCTCACTTTCTTTATTGACAAAATAGGTTTTAGTTAATCTTTTATAGCGGTAATTGTAAGTGATATTTGTAATTTGTTATAGTTATTATTAAATTTAGGCATAATAAAATCAGATTTTACAGTCAGATGGAAGGAATATTCTGGACCCAATTAAATTGATTTGAACTGAGTTGGATATAGAGGGTTTGCTACGGATATATGAAACAGATTTATGTATATAAATATCTGTATTATATGCTATTTATAAAAAGCATTTTGTGTAAAATCGCATGCGTAATTTTCTAAGGGATTTTTTGCAAATTACTACACTAGTCGCCAACACGGCTGACTCGCGCAGATATAAAACGAAGTTCGAAAGTCATACCTTATTACTCAGTGCATTACGACAATCGATTTTCAATTGTTTTATCAACTGTGTAGCCCAAATTTTGGCGCGTACTCTGAGTATACTATATTATTATCTCGTCTCGATTTCATCCTAGGTCACAATCACAATATTGTCGAAACGAGAACCTCTCCGCAGTACTCCGCACTATTTGCTTAACCTCGATCAACTTAGAGTCGAATGTAGAGTGACAGTAAACTTCAGCTTCGTGGAGACAAAATAGATGCCATAGATAGATTCAAGATATGGATGAATGTGCGGGAACAGGGTCCATCGTACGGCTGACAGAGCAACTCTGAGTAGCCTCTGTGACTTGGGACACTGGTGTGGATTTTTGTACCACCATGAGCTGCCTCTGAGATTGGGACACCGGACACGGGCGTGGGTATCGAAAACTAGCACTAGCGAGTAAAAATGTCCATAATTTTTTATTTTTATAAAGCCAGACAAATTGACTCCAAAACACCTGATGTTGTAAGCAGTAGTGGAGTCCACATGTGAGACACATCGGCACCGTGTACAGGAAACTCAGTCGCACCTTGTTGGCCTGACAAAATATGTAGTTATTAAAGTGACCGATACCACAGAATACCTACCATAAAGTTACTTCGTCCGACAGAGGCACAGTACATTTTTCTCACAGACATTTTTACGCTGTCGCGAGAGTTTTCGATAATAACCCATGGTAAGGGAACTACTGCACTAATTAGTTATATTAGAATTATTAGTAAGTTCTATATTAATCGTATATATTCATAAAATATTTAATATTATTATACAAATGGTCCAATTATTCTCTAAATTTATCTACATGATAAATTGTCTTAATTATTTTTATATTTATTGCTGATACGTAATAGTGATAAAATGTGTTGGGGAATACTGTACTTTTTCACTTAACTACTAAGACTAACTACATTATATTAAATTCTCTCAAAAATTGGCACATAATTAATAAAATTATAATACCAAGAATTATAGTTTGGCGGTACATAATTTTTATACTAGGCAACATTGTTAATGACTTATTTTCATGTAAATAAATGCTTAAATGGTCAAATTGCAAAAATGCAAGTTGTCAGACAATCAGGTATTTAGTCGGTATGGCCCTCCTCATAGGTAGAGAGGAGAGCCCGACACACTTCCGTTGTATTACCCAAGTGGTGGCACATGGCACATGCAGTGACGCATTTTCCTGACTAAACAAAAAACAAAGTAGATTTTACAAAAAAATCTATAATCGAATAGATCCAAAAAAACCCTTGTAAAAATCACTGTTGGTGTTCGTGCAAGTATTTTTTTTGTAATTAACAGACGCTTTTAGCTTGCGATAAAAATTCAATAACCAGCAATATTGAACGCGCGCGGTATAACCTGTCAAGTACCGACACCAAAGCCGTTACGTGTTTCTATAAAAATCATTAACAGTGTTGCATTTAACTTAAAACAACACAAACACTTGAATCACTTAGTCTTCATCATTAGACGAACACCGGTCCGTCATTCTCTACTCACAGAACATTGAGATTTTCACAGTTTTTAAACTTTGTATCCTCTTTCCCGAAGATCCACGTTAACATCTGTCGCGCCTTCATGCTGGCTCTGACGACTCCTCGGGATTTGTACCAGTGTGCTGGTGACGACTCCCTGCCACCCTCGGCAGTGTACTGCTGCTGTTTCAGCCTAATCTGGTTAAGTATCCCGACTAGTAGCTCGTCAACATTATGATTAATCCCGACTGACACTTCGATGAACTTCGCTTTGTATGTGCACGCAAGGCATTTTCCGTCTGTGGATAAAATTTTAGGTTTATTAACTAGAAAACGCTAGAAAACCTGTCAGGTGAGTCTCATTGTTGTTTTCTCATGGGAATTTAAAAGAAGACTTTGTACCTATGTAACGTAAAGGGTGTAAAAATAACTAACCGCAATCTTGTTCAATATCTCTCAAAAAATCTTGGGATTATCGGAAACTACTTGTATATACTTATACATACATAAACCTTCCTATTGAAGCACTCTATGTATTGCTAAAAACTGCATTTAATCAGTCGAATAGTGTAAAGATTTATTTATTTTATTTATATAACTTTATTGACCACAATACACAAAGTACTGATACAATAGGCGGACTTAATGCTATTTGCATTCTCTACCAGTCAACCATTGGGAGTGCAGAAATTCACGATTGCGGCATAATTAAAATATTTTAGGCTAATGTAATATTACTAATAATGTTTCTAATAAAATAATACAATATATATATATACTATGAAATATGATACATAGGAAACAAATTAAATACATAATAAATATATACATATAAATATATAATAATGATGATGATGACTCTTAAACATTCTAGAAATACTGTATACTTAAGTAAAGAACTGAAAAAAAAGTAATAAAAAAAAAAGAAGATGACGATTTTAATTATTAAGCAAGCCGAGGAAATGAGCACGCACTCTCTTTTTGAAAATGAAACAGTTAAATGGGTGTCTCTGATGGAGTTAGGTACACGAATATCTTCAGTTACTTTAAGGAGAGCAGTGGCAGTACTATGCCCTGGGCGAAAGCCAGACTGAAAAGGGGAAAGTAGATTATTGGAAAAAATGAAAGCTGACACTTGCTTGTGAGCAACAGCTTCTAGAACTTTGGAGAGGAAAGGTAATATGGAAATAGGCCTGTAATTAGTTAATAGGAGAGGAGTGGGAATTTTGGGAAGAGGTATAACAAGCGCCCGACGCCAAAGGGAAGGAAAGGTGCCATTTAGGAAAGAGAAATTAATAAGGTGAGTAATGATGGGTAGAATATTTTCCATGACAGCGACGATCATGTCCCTACTCACGTCGTCGCAACCAACTGCTTTGGATTTAATTGAAATAATATTTTTGCGAATGTCATCTTCAGAAGAAGGAGAAAATGAGAAAGATTCATTTGGAGACTTTACCATGGAAGCTATCTTCGAGACAGTGAGAGATTTCATATTATTGCTAAGAGAAGGCGCGAAAGAGAAATGGTTATTGAGCTCGTTAAAAAGATCTAAGCGAACAGTGGGGCAATTCACGTAACAAGAACCGATTCTAGTTCGATTCAATGACAGTCGCTGTCCCGTTCAATTCCTATTTTGTATGAGTGAGACAGCGAGTGTCGATGAATCGAACTAGAATCGGTTCTTGTTACGTGAATTGACCCACAGAGCGGAAGCGACTATTTTATACTATGTATACATAAAGATGAAAAACCTCAAAAAAATCACATATTGGCTACATATTGACGATCTCCGTGGCATAATGGTTACCAAGCTAGACCGCCACCAAGGAGATCCCGGGTTTGAATCCCGGTCGGGTCATGATGAAAAACTAACTTTTTCTGATTGGCCTGGATCTTGGATGTTTATCTATAGGTATATGTATTTTTACAAAATATAGAATCGTTGAGTTAGTATCCCATAACACAAGTTTCGAACTAACTTTGGGGCTAGTTCAATCTGTGTGCTTTGTCCCTACATATTTATTTATTATAATATCGCTAAAACATCCTTTATTCCCGACGTATAAGAGATAGCACCAGAAAAATTCTTCCAGTTAGAAGATAAGTATAATACTGACAAGCCACAAATTGTGCTAAATCAATTTGGGTCTTGAATATACGCCTAATGTCGCCTCTTATTGCCGCCCTCCCGGGGGAAATCAATCGGGTTCCGAATAATGCAGGATAATGAAAGAATGACGTTTAAGATACTACTCTTTTATAAATTGAATGAGAGAATTTGGAGTACTTCACTATAAGTCTGGATCAACTGTATCTTTAGAGTGCGTTCGAGTTTTATCACCACACGTTCGAGTACGAGCGCATTAGAATTTTGTATAAAGATAAAGCGCTGTCTAGTGGTCACTCGGCGGTGTTTTTCTTTTCCCATGAAAAAATTCAAATGCGCTCGTATTCGAACGTAGTACGAGTTTTTACCACACGCTCGTATTCGAATGTGTGGTGAAAAATTTCATACTAAGCGCTCTGGATCCATAGACGGATTGAAAATTACTGTGCTTAATTTTTTAATAAGCTGTCTGGAGTTGTAATTTGGTATATTTTATTATTATACTTCTTCTTCTTTAGCTTTGATCAGTCTTAAATTACATTGTGTTATTCTGTCTAGAACATGATTGGTCTATGCCCTTTCAGAAAGTTAAATCACTGCAAACAGGGCTCTCGTAGATGGCACACTGTGAGGAAATTGAAAAAGGTCCCTTGGAATCTGCAAAGAACTTTTACCTTAATTATTTTTGCAGTCCTTTCTTGAAACTAATTAATTGCTCCTAATAGCGGACGATTAGAGTTTGACCTTCAGAAGTTGAGGTGAAAAGGGACATTTTACAAAAGCCGAGCAATTATACTGTTAAGGTGCGAGATGGGTTAAAAAGGACATTCAATTAAAATTCTATCGCCTTTTTATGTAAGGTGAAACCAAATATACATGGCCATAAGAAATAACGTTTCTTTTGAGCTTTTAAAAGGCGTAAAGCTATTTTGAAATGTCGTTATAAAATCTCTTATGTCTTGAGAATAGTGTATGAACAATTTCAGCTAAAATTAGAACGAAAAATATATGCTTGGTGTCACAATGATATCTATTCCGAAACTGCGAAGCTTGTGCTATGGGTACTAGATTCTTAAAAAATATAGGTAAGTGAATAAATAATATCTTCTCGTACATAATATATTCAGATCAAGAGAAACTTGTTCATGCACAAGAATATATGTCTTACGTGGTATTCGAACTCACACCCTTTAGATCAAGTAGCCATTGTCAGCCACTAATCCTGTCAATGATTTAAGAAGGAAATTGTATCTTAAAAACATACCCTGTGTAGAGACAGCTCGGCTCCTAGCCAGGTCAATCTTATTGGCGACAAGTAGTGCTGGTCTCGATCTCAGCATATCACAGTCTAACAGCCTGGCTAACTCCTGCTCAGCCTTCTGGAAGGACGCCTTGTCGACTACAGAGTAGATGACGACGAACGCGTCAGGCGGCTCCGACCTCTCGATTTCCTCCTGTCGACAAAATGATTTATGTATAGTTTGTTTTTATGAACTTTAATTGAGAATTGTGTTTTTTTAAGGCGCTTAAAACAAAGATTTGTACTACCGAGAACAGTGTAGACAGTAGTTTCATACCAAACTTCGCTAGAACTTTAAACGCCATTGGCAGCAGGGCATGTGTTTGAAACTTCTAGCCGCTTGTTAAAACTACACGAACGCACGTTCTTTTGCGCACGTAATGTACGTCTGTAGTCTGGTTGTTTTCTATATATTATTTGTTTATGAAACGCAATATTATATTTAAATAAAATATATTTTTAAACGCAAAATTGAAAGAAAATAACTCATCGGACCTGCCGCATGTAAAATCTGATGATCTGCCAATTCTGGCAGATTTTTTGTGCGCCACACTTTTTACGCGTATAATTTTGTATAGGTTCTGTTTTCGCAGATAAAAATGAGTTATGATATGAATAGTTGTAGTATGCGTTTCCTAACTGTTAGTATGTATACCAGTAAATACAATATTGCCCTGTTATTATTTTAGGTCAGGAATTAATTTTAATCCCATCGGCTCAGTAATTTTGCATGATACTCGAATATTGTTACATTTATGTGAAGTTATCTATAACAGTTCCAATTATCTCTAGTGACCTAGATTTTTTTTCCCCTTCTATTAATGCAATCTGTCACGTTTGGACATTAAGCAATACGTGTATCATATTTCTCCCATCCAAAAAAATTTTTTCGTGGTCTAAGTTCAGTGACTTAGCCAACTTCGATAAAAAGATCCAACATGTCTGTTGTCACATTCATAAATCCCAGGTGGTCTTCCTTTTTAATCTGGAAAACTTATTTCCATTCTTAACAAGTCCAGATGCGAGCTCATTGCTATGATTGATTAAGCGGTTTCTGTATTTGGGCATAGTGTCCTTAATTTCCTCTTTAATTGTAGGAGTATTTAGATCTTCGTGAAGTCTGTCATTGGTGATATACCAGACCTAGATTTAGTATTGTGATTTGTTTACTCTAGTTATAGTTTACCTTTGTACTAGTGCAGTTCACGAAGTATAGTTCTGATTCTTCTCCGTTCAACATTATTGATACTTTTTGTTGTTCTGTACTGTCAATATCTGAAAAGAAACATAATAAAGTAAGGTCAGTAGTCGATGGGGTAAGACTAACACAGTAAGGCTCTCACCGCAAAAAATTGTCATTATCTGCCTAGGGGCGGCCTAGACGGGCTAGGCATTCTATTTACGCATAACTATATAGCCTATCAATATTAATCATAACATTGAAGCTCAAGTTTTTCTCCCCCCAAGTTAATAAAAATTTAAATTTGCAAAACAAAGCTAGGTCCAACCGATTTCCCTGCATAATAAACCATATTTTCATATTTGTTGAATGAAATCGAATGAGCCAATTTATGCGAGATAAACACAAATATTGTACGCGTCACTTCACATAGATTCATTGTATAATCGAAATTATTGCTCCAATAAAACTAGTAACCAATAATAAATAACAATACATATTGAAACTTTACACTGATAAAATATTCACATATTCAGAATGCAAAACGACATTTGGAGATAAAACCTTTATGCGTTGTTATAATATTTATGAAAACAAAATGGACACCTCGACATACTCGTAAGTTTCGTAAACATTTTTTAATGTGTAGTTTTAAATTCATTCAGAATGGCGGGTATATTCGTGTGATTGGAACGAAATGATAAGTATACCATAAAAGAATTCAAGCATCTTATTGTACTGTGGGTAAAGGCAATAATATAATTTAATACTTCATTTTACAACCCAATTGTTAGGATGGCTCGTCAGTGCAATGAGTCGGCGAGGGATTTTGCTGGAGTTTGATTTATTTATTTATTTCAGAAGATTTACAGCGTATTAACATAAGGATAATTATGACTAAGTCGTATAACAAATCTTCATAGTTATATAAAAAGAGAAAATAGTTATTCCTTGCTCAAATAGCGAAGGTAGTTTAAATAGAATTAAAGAGTTAAACAGTGAAAATCAAAAAAGAAAACAAAAAGTAAACATTAATGCGGTTTAAAAATGAATTAGCAACCATACGGGGTAATTCAGCGACTGACACCACGAGGGATTGGAACCATGGTGTCAGTCGCGGAAGGACTCTTTTTGAATTGACTGATTGACACCATGGTGTCAGTCGAGTAACATATAATTGGGACGTCGTTGATTGACACCATGGTGTCAATCACGGCAGGCGTTTATTGACTTCCTTGATTGGAACCACGATTTTTTTAATTTTAAATAATGGGTTTTTTGTACAGTCGGATAGAAAATACTTATTGAAATGAAACAAAATTACTGGTACTCAATATTAGTATAATTAAATTATGTACAATTGAATGAGATTTATATTTACTAAAATGATTAAATATTATTCAAACAAATTATTTATTTATTTTATTTATTTAACTTTATTGACCACAATACATAAGTACTGATACAATAGGCGGACTTAATGCTAAATTGCATTCTCTACCAGTCAACCATTGGGAAGTGCAGAGATTCACGAATGCGGTTTACTTGTTACTACTAATAACATTACTTAAAATTAATACATAAGTAGGAAATACAATAGACATACATACATATATATAAATATACATAAATATACATGAATATATATAAATATACATAAATACATATAAATATATATAAATAAACGTAATATATACAAATATTAATACCGTTGATGATAGATAGACTAAATATAAATGTACCTAGTGATGATGATAATGAGTTGGTCATTTTGGCAAGCCGTCTAGTAGATGTGAACGCACTTTCTTTTTAAAGATGAAACTACTGTGGGTATCTCTGATAGGATACGGCAGCGCATTCCAGAGTCGTAAAGCTTGGAGAGTGAAAGAATCAGACAGGAAACCAGAACGAAAGAGAGGAGTAAAGAGTTTAAGAGAACTATCTGATCGAAGTTGACGGTCGTGAGAGTGACATAGATACTGAAATTTGCATTTCAGATAATCTGGAGATTTAGGGTTGGAGAAAATAGAGAAAAGTGTGCACAATAGCCTCTTCTGTCTACGCTGTCGAATAGGTAGCCATCCGAGTTTTGACCGAAAAGAGGAAATATGGTCGAATTTGCGCAGGCAGAAAATAAATCGAATGGCATTGTTAATAAGCCGGTCCAGTTTATTAAGGAGATCTTCGTTAAGATCAGGATAACACACATCACCATAATCAATAAGAGGAAGAACGAGAGATTGGACTAGAGTAACCTTGGTAGAAGTGGGAAGAAAGTGCCTGTACCGATTAAGAGAACGTAGCGTTGATATAACTGAGCGGCTAACCTCAGCAATCTGTGTACACCAACTAAGAGTGCTGTCAATATGTAGCCCTAAATTTTTTACACTACAGCTAAACGAAATAATTATGGAATCAAGCGTGAGAGGCAGAGTAGTGGTGTAGTCAATCTGAGCAATTTGCTTTGAACTCCCAACAATTATTGCTTGACACTTGGTCGGGTTCACCGGTATCCCGAACGTTTTGGACCAATCACTGATGTGCGCAAGGTTTGCATTTAGTGTGTCAATTGCGGCATTGAGACTAGAGATAGGTATCTGTGTATAAATTTGTAGATCATCCGCATAGAAATGGTAAGAACAATTAAGCAAAGAAGACAATAAATTAATAAAAATAGAAAATAATAGAGGGGATAATATACCACCCTGCGGTACACCAGCAGACAGATCAGTCCAGTCTGACATATTACGGCCAACTCGCACCGCTTGCCGGCGACCGCGAAGATAAGATGAGAACCAATCCAAAGCACGGGAGGAAAATTTTATATGTTCAAGGATGGTAAGAAGAATATCGTGATCTACCATGTTAAAAGCGTTAGAAAAATCGATAAGAACGAGAATGGTGACCAACTTTCCTTCCATACCCTCACGTATGTCTTCTGTGACTTTCAAGAGCGCAGTAGCAGTGCTATGTCCCGGTCGAAAGCCGGACTGAAGTGGAGAGAGAAGGCCATTAGAGAAGATAAAGGTTGACACTTGTTTGTGTGCCACAGCCTCAACTACTTTAGAAAGGAAAGGCAGGATAGAAATAGGCCTATAATTGTTTAAAAGTAGAGGAGTTGGAATTTTGGGAAGAGGTGTTACTAGCGCTTGTCGCCAGAGAGGGGGGAAAGTGCCACTCAGAAGGGAAAAATTTACAACGTGGACAATTAAGTCATTATACAGTCAATCAGGGGAAATAATTCGTGTAGTTTTTACACAGTTATACCTACGTGAGCTGTATGCCTGTTTTCCAACCTTTTCCATTAAAAAAAAAAATTATATCGGAATTTCAGTACGAAAAAATAGATTGAGACGAAAGATGTAATGAGGTTGCCCTTAAGTGAATAAGAAACAATATCAATATTGCCATTTTCACCAATTTAACTTGACAAATAACAATATTTAATTACTAACTATTATTATCGATGAAATAGCGTAGTCCAGTCCGTTTTGTAGTTCAAATTTTAGCTGTTTTTCCGAGATCACGAACAGAATAGTACGATATTATGAAACCATTTGTTTGAATATTCTCAAAAAATATATATATTTGACATGACAGATGTCAAAATAAAATTTAAATCAAAAGCACCAAGGAGTGTTGATATCAACTTTGAAGAAAATTACCCACACAATACCTTACTTTCGAGAATTTTAATAAAATCCGAGGTCTTTCATCAGTCTTCTTAAAGAATTTTATGCAAATAAGAAATCACGTCCCATACGAACTTTGTCCCCCTTTTTACTCCCGAGAGGTAGAATTTCGGAAAATCCTTCCTTATC
Organism: Endotricha flammealis; assembly: GCA_905163395.2. Taxonomy (NCBI): domain Eukaryota; kingdom Metazoa; phylum Arthropoda; class Insecta; order Lepidoptera; family Pyralidae; genus Endotricha; species Endotricha flammealis. The sequence goes on along the minus strand of LR990862.1, from coordinate 14,980,356 downwards.
GGATGCCTATATCATAGCAAAGAACACACCTTTCAAGTATCCATTTTTACGATCAGCGATTTGGGCTGTGCGTTGATTCTTAAGTCAGTCAGTCGTTCAGAACAAAAAAAAAATATATGCATAGGTTTAAAAACGTAAGTAGGATATATATAATTTGTTTAGAAGTTAAAACTATTTAAAAAAGCGTGCACTTTGACACTAACCGATTATTCAAAGTATGTCGCTACGGTATTGATGGGTTTATTTAAAAAAAAAAAAATTATTTTTTGGAGTTAACACCATTAGAAATAAATTCTTTTTAAATTGCGATACTTATAGGTAATTTAAAAAGGCATGTTAGCACTTTTTTACATAACTGTTTAGTTTCAATAAAATGTACTTGGTTCCAATCGAGCAAGTCAAAAAACGCCTGCCGTGATTGACACCATGGTGTCAATCAACGACGTCCCAATTATATGTTACTCGACTGACACCATGGTGTCAATCAGTCAATTCAAAAAGAGTCCTTCCGCGACTGACACCATGGTTCCAATCCCTCGTGGTGTCAGTCGCTGAATTACCCCCATACGCCTGACGGTCGAGGCGCTAGTTGCAAAAACATCAAAGCCAAAAGACATCGTATATTTGTTAGCCCAGTGAGGAACAGTTGGTCCGCTTTTGTTTTAAAAGTAATATTACCTCGTACCCACTGGGTTTTTCTGTCACAGATGGTAGCGAATACCACTTAGGTCTGAATAGGCCTTATGAGAAGAAGAAACAAATGAATAATAGTGAAAAATAATATGAAAACAGTTGGCAACAAGAAAAAGTAAAAAATGTAGGATGCTGGCAGTCGGAAAAAAAATATAACAGAAAGAAGGTGGACTCACCATTCAGACGTTCATTTTATTTTCGTATTATCAAAGTACGGTAGAGAAGTTGAGAGTTCTATATTCATGAAGGCACTGAAGGTGTTTAGCTTTGATTAAATTGTCTAGAAAAGTATGTTTGCGTTAAACCTAGCTTTATATCGCCAAGAATTCCTTATTATTCCCTGAGTTTTGTGTTATGAAGAACATTAAGTATATTTTTCACAGTGAGATGATAAACGTTGCATAATTTTATAGTTTTGTATTTTTTTTTATCCATCTACTTTCTTTCTGATTAAATTCGTTGTGACCTCCAAGCTAGCTGTAGTTTCTCCCCTGACAGTTGAGACGTCAATAAGCTTCATTGCATCTATTGCGTCAATCTGAGGTCGCTGTTGTTAATCCTGGTTATACAGGAGACACAGCGGTGGGGAAATGTCATAATTAATTTGGCATCAAGCGGACCACTTGATGGAAGGGTTATTTATGAAAAATAACACCAGAATAACTTATACAGACATATGTGTTATGATTTATGTTAAAAGTATTGGATAACGTATAAGATAACTTTCTGATACACAAACAAACGGACTACGAAAGCTTTTATAGTGATTTAATATCAGAATATCTTTATTAGGGTACCAACAGCCGAGTGAAAGGGTAAGTAACTATATTACTTATATTTGACTTTCATATTTCAGCCCGAAAACGAAACACGAAATCCACAATAAATAGTGCTCATTTTATATACGAAAATTTCCACAATATACAAAACTTGATGTGTCGTTTTCCTAAAGTATCTTATAAGTAAGAAAATACTTTAAAGTCTACATATACAGTTGATTTTCGTTTGGCAGGTCTTGTTTCAGATTCTCTGTATACCAATCATGTATGAATAGTAAGTAATTTGTAGTGACATGCTGTAATCCAAGCATGTCTCGTAGATTTTGGGGCGTAACAAAATATTACGCATTTTTTTAAGGTAGCAAATTGATGTGCTTTTACTGTTTAGAGAAAGTCCATAGAAAGTCCCTGTCCTGCAAATTGCAAGGACATTACGGATAGGACGGGACGGACTGGGACATTGCAACACCGTCATGTTTTTTATAAGAATATTTAAAGGAGGTGATACTCTAGTAGATAATAATAAGCGGGCCAACTGGCTGCAATAGTTACGATGAATTGTTAAAAACCATAAAAATATATTTTATAAGTTACTTACTTACTAGGTTGGCGCGAGAACCCAAAGTGGGTTCTGGTCTCCGATAATAAGATTATAAGTTACACCACTTGCTAATAAAGTTCCGAATAGGCTATTTTCCGGTTAAGAAATGGCAAATTTCTAGAAAAACTTTTTAAATTATGGTTCGAAAAGTGGGATCATTGGGGAATAATCCATTATTGTGATACATAAACCAAATAAGTAGACTATGTCGTTATTAAAGCTTGGCTTGCGAAAGCGAAGCTTGGTTGAGATTGATTAAAATTTAACTGCGTTTTAAGCTGTTAGGCGAGCCTGCCAAATTGACTTTATGCATGTTGTATAAGATAGTGACGATGTCATAATATGGTGTTATAGATAAATATATAAGATAAGTGGTTTAAGTAAATATATAAGAGGATGGAGAAGCTTCGCCAGTCTCTCATTCCCCTAAAGAATTTTCTTATACGTAGAAATCTGCCTTCTGAATTGGTGGAAAAAATTAAGATATACGATACGAATGACTCCTCCAAAGTCAAACAAGAAAAATGTTGACTTTGTCTTTGGAAGACTCATTCAGCCAACTTTTCCCCGTTAATATTTGCCGGATTTACCTCTAGGCACTGGACCTAGGAGCCCTGACCTTTTAAATCCGGGTCTATTGTGTCCTAACATTTTGGAATCAATTTATTACTGGTATTATAAGTCAACTGAAAGTTACGGTCCCGGCAAGTGGCAGATAATTACGTGAACAACAGCGACCGGCTTGTACGCTATTACATCAACAATTGAAGCTGTTATCGACCTTATGATGCAAACACCAATTAAGGTTTTAACAATGAAGTATCGACTGTAGTTGGCATTTGACAGGTTACCTAGTGTTACCTGGATGATATAGTAAATGTTATTTACAGCGAGTTGTGTTTGGAGCTAAATAAATTTGTACTTCTACAATTATTTTTTACATTATAATGACATTGCAAGGCGGCGGCCTCGACTTGTCGATAGATGTCGTTAGGCCATTGACCGTTGCTAGCATGCAGAAGCTATTTTAGGCGCCGACCCCACTGCGCGCGGTCTAGTGGTCAGAGTTCCGAGTTCTGCCGTCCGTCGTACTTTGACCGTCGCGGTCCGACTGCTTTTGGTGTGTAAGATTCTACCAGCCACCACATAGGTTACAGAGAACGCGGAACGCAGAACTCGGAACTCTGACCGCTAGACCGCGCACAGCGGGTTCGGCGCCTTAGTATCTTATATTTTTGCTATGTCCGTCTATTCGCCCATCCGCGGTCTAGCTCAGAGACGGTTAATTCTTCTGCTAATATAATAATAAAATTGTTCTTTCAGATCTGTAACTCACCGCACAAAAACTATTGCTGCTGGCTGTATTGCACAAATTTTTAGATGAAAATATATTCGGTTTAAAGATTGTATACCTATCTTATAATAGCGAAACCCGTTCAACTTCGTTTTCCTGTATTCCGCTTCCCCGGATATGCAGTCAGCAATGGAGATCGAGAGGTAGGGCACAGCGGATTATCCGCTCAAATCGGAGCAGCCCGTCTGGGGAAGGACCTCCACCTTACAGAAGATCGTAGCCAAATAGCATTGGTCTCGGCCATGTTGTGTTCCTACGGTGAGTAAGGTTACCAGGGCTCCACAGGGAAGCGTTGTATCGGCAGTTGGAGGACCGGCGGTGTAATGATACCGCACTTTGCTGTTGCGGGCACAGGGGCATGTTGGTGAGGCGGTCAGGGAGAACCAGTGAAACGGCTGACCGCTGGCCGCCCGCAGGATAGTTGGGTTCCCGAACCCGGGGATCGCTTGGTAATCCCCGCCCCCGGGAGGCTGAACCGCCAGCCTGCGCATAATCCCCCAGAGTGGTAATCTGCCGGAATCGGGGACCGGAGTGGACCAGACTGCTGCTCTGGGTGGGGGGACTGGTGGCCCTTCCGCCCGCCGCACCAGCAATCCGCGAGACCCCTCAGCATTTTGTGGGTCATCATGCTTTTTGTCACCCGTGCTGCCGACACAACGACTCGCCTAATCTTTTTAACACCCCCCCCCCCCAAATCTCATATGGCCAGGAACAAAATAAGAAGGAGTTGTACCACAGCGGCTCCCCCGTCCACACTCGACGTGGACTTTTGCAACATCCGGGGGCTTCACTCCAACATGAATGCAGTCCACTTCCACTTGGAAACTGCGAAACCGACCCTTCTAATCTTGACGGAGACGCAAATATCCTGCCCGGCCGACACATCGTACCTACTTTATCCGGGTTACAGGCTGGAGCATCAATTTGTTCGCCGCGCCGGTGTATGTGTGTACGTACGGGACGATATTTGCTGTCGCCGTTTAAATGGCCTCGAAGACCGGGACTTGTCGGTTTTATGGCTACGCGTAGATCACAGTGGATCCACACGTATCTACGCGTGCCTTTACAGGTCCCACAGCGGTGACTCGGACACGACTCGACTATTTGAGCACCTGCAGTTGACGGCTGACAGGATATACGAACAGTACCCTTCCGCAGAGTTGGTCGTTCTAGGCGACTTTAACGCCCACCACATTGATTGGTTGTATTCACGAACGACAGACTTTGCAGGAAGGGCTGCTCACGAATTTGCTCTGACCTATGGACTCTCCCAACTGGTGAACTCTCCAACGAGAATTCCAGACGTGGAGGGTCACACAAGTTCGTTACTGGACCTTCTGCTGACTTCTCGTCCGGATAGGTATTCCATCTCTGTGGAAGCACCACTCGGCTCCTCGGACCACTGCCTTGTCCGGACCAAAGTGCCATGTACGCAAACTCGCTCACTCCGCTCGTGCGGAAAGCGTCGCGTGTGGCACTATAAGTCAGCAGACTGGGATGGATTGCGTGAATTTTATGCATCGTACCCGTGGAGGCAGCTTTGCTTCGCGTCTAAAGACCCTGACACCTGCGCAACGGCGGTGGCGGATACCATACTGGCGGGTATGGAATGTTTTATCCCTAACCCGCTGGTTGCCACCGGGACTGCGAAACGGCCGTGGTTTAATAAGGCCTGCAGCGATGCTAGAACACATAAGCAAGCTGCATACAAGGCTTGGACCACGGCCCGAGCTAATAAAGAACCAGGTGTCGCTGATTCGAAGCGATTATTCAATGCTGCCTCGAGGTCTAGTAAGAGAGTGACCGCCAGAGCAAAGTTCGATTTCATCGGCAGAATTGGTGAGCGACTTGCGAAGTACCCTTCGGGTAGCCGTGCTTTTTGGTCGCTTGCCAAAGCTGCCGAGGGAAATTTCTGTCAGTCGTCGCTGCCACCGCTCCGTAAGCCCGATGGTGACCTGGCCCACAGCGCGAATGAGAAGGCCAATTTATTGGGTTCTCTCTTCGCCTCGAACTCGACTATGGATGATAGAGACACTGAACCGCCTATCCTCACGTGGTGCGGAGACTCCATGCCGGAAATAACAATTACCCAGCGGGAAGTCCGGCGTGAGTTGTTGTCTCTAGACATTCATAAGTCGAGTGGGCCTGACGGCATACCAGCAGTGGTGCTTAAGCGGTGCGCTCCTGAGTTGTGTCCGATATTGATGCGCCTGTTCGCGCTCTCCTACTCCGCTAGGCAGGTCCCGTCTTCGTGGAAGACTGCCCTTGTGCACCCTGTGCCCAAAAAGGGCGACAGATCAGATTCGTCGAACTACAGGCCAATAGCTATAACCTCCCTTCTCTCTAAGGTAATGGAGCGTGTGATTAACACACAGCTGCTGAGATACCTAGAAGGAAATAACCTCATCAGCGACCGACAATATGGTTTCCGCCATGGTCGCTCTACAGGGGACCTTCTAGTGTATCTCACGCACCGATGGGCTCAAGCCGTTGAGAGTCAAGGTGAGGCATTGGCAGTCAGCCTAGATATAGCGAAGGCATTCGATCGGGTCTGGCACAGGGGTCTTCTATCGAAGCTGCCATCGTACGGACTGCCCGAGGGACTGTGCAAATGGGTAGCCAGCTTTCTGTCCAACAGAAGCATAAGTGCCATAGTTGACGGCAGCTGCTCGGACCGCATGGACATTAATGCTGGCGTGCCACAAGGCTCCGTTCTGTCCCCGACCCTCTTTCTGCTGCATATCAATGATATGTTGTCTGTAGATAATATTCATTGTTATGCAGACGACAGTACCGGGGATACCTATTACACGGGCCGGCCTAACATCCCTCGTTCCGTAGTGGAGGAGAACCGCGAACGACTTGTGTCTGAAATCGAAGACACCCTAGCTAGGGTGAGCGATTGGGGACGACGTAACTTAGTCCAATTTAACCCCACCAAGACACAAGTCTGTGCGTTCACCGCGAAGAAATCCCCATTTTCAGTGGCCCCACAATTCCAAGGGACACCCTTAATAACTACCGGCAGCTTAGGGATCCTTGGAGTCGAGATCTCTAGCAACGTCCAGTTTCGCAGTCACATAGAAGACAAGGTCAAGTTGGCGTCGAGAAAGCTCGGTGTGCTGAATAGGGCGAAGCGGTACTTCAATCCGGGGCAGAGACTTATACTGTATAAATCTCAAGTCCGACCCCACATGGAGTACTGCTCTCACCTATGGGCCGGAGCGCCGGCGTACCAACTTGGACCTCTCGACTCGACTCAAAGACGTGCTATGAGGATTGTCGACGATCCCAAGCTAACAAGCGGTATCGAGCCCCTCAGTCTGCGGAGAGACTTCGCCTCCCTGTGCGTGTTCTACCGCTTGTATAATGGGGTTTGTTCCGACGAATTGTTTGACTTGATGCCTACGGCCACTTTCTACCATCGAACTGCTCGTCACCGGCGGGGAATCCAACCTCACACACTAGAACCAAAATGGTCGCGTACTGCGCGGTTTCAGAGGAGTTTCCTCCCGCGAACGCTGAGGCTGTGGAATGAGATCCCCGCCGAGGTCTTTTCTTTAGATTATAACATGGGGTTCTTCAAAAGGGGCATTAAAAGATTTTTACAAGGTCGGCAACGCGCGAGTGATACTCCCGGTGTTGCAAGCGTCCATAGGCTACGGTGACCGCTCACCATCAGGCGGACCGTAAGCTTATTTGCCACCTTTGTGGTATAAAAATGGAGAGATTAAATATGTATAATATATGTAAGGAAATATATATTCTTGCATGTATTACACATATTTAATCTCTCCATTGCTGACTGCATTAAAATCTGTTAAATAGTTTAAAAGGTCTAAGCGAACATACAGCGGAAGCATCTTCATTTTATACTATGTATAGATACAATGTATTAGTTCTAGATTATGACGCATTACCTAACAAAAATGCTAAACATGACCTAACAAGTTCTATTCTAGATAATACATACATCCTACATAGATAGGTACTTATTTGCATTGTAAGTACAGTAACCTATTATCGTCACGTATGTGGAGCATGTCAGAAGTCAGTTAAGGTGGAATATACAATCTGTATACATAGGGCGATGACCCGTAACCTCAGTCTATTTATCACAATATTGTGCTTTATAGCTTTATAAGCTTCGTAGCTTTATTATGATAAATTATCTTTTTTTTGTGTCTTGTCGATTTTGCGTCAGCCTGTACATATATATCTGTTTAATGTGCTAGAGCAGTTTGCGAATTCTTTTATTTGACTACAACAAAACAAAAATGATACCATTTTTTTTCTCGTAAACTACATAATTTATATAGAAGGCCTTTGCCCAGCAGTGGAGCAGTTTAGGCTAATAATAATAATATTAGGGCCACGCACAATGTAGGGTTCCGTTCTGTATTGGCTATGTTATTGCTTACAGATGAGTACAATGCCATATTCTATGACATTTGTACGTTTTCGTCAAAGAAATTTTACTTCATAAGTTCGACGGCTATTACTCCGTAACTAGTAGTGCCTACTTAACCGTTATAGTTTTTCTTGTAGGTTCACTATATGGACTACTACCATGATTTTTTTCAAATTTCTAAACTCAAGACTTTCGGAGATAGAGGCGGATGGACAGACGGACATGGCGAAACTATAAGGGTTCCTTGTAGTTTACTACGGAACCCTAGAAAAATGTATATCTTTTAAACTGTCACTATGCGACAGCGGACTATCAAACGGTAATAACTTTTACGATACAATATAGCACCACTGACATACTGAAAAAATCACAAATAAATAAAACGGGAATGAGGGCAATTAAGTAGTGTGTATTAGAAAAAAAACATGTAGGTATGGCGGAAATGGAGTCTGCGGCGGTATTCTCTATTAATCTTGGGGTGGTCTGAGAGGCTCGGATGTTGATTGAATTTTCCGCTGACAGCGTGAGTCCCCAGAACGGGCCTTCCAACAAGCGATTAGGTTATAAAATTTTTGATATTCGTTGTTTTATAGTCAAAGTCAAAAAGTTATTCTGTGGGCCCTCAAGGGTACTTAGACACGTCATTTACATGTTGTGAGTGTTACATTATTATTAATCTGTATTAAATATTATTTATAGCTCAAACAATTTTGGATTTCTTATTAAATAACCCATTTTTGATACTCTTTTATAAGTGACACTATCGCACTACAAAGAAAGAAAGAAAACACTATCGCACTACAAAAAAATAACAATTGAAAAGTTTACTATAACTACTGTCAAAAAACTATCATTTTATTTGTCAAATTTGCTATCTATGATGTATTTATGACTGGTTATATATAACACATATGCCCCGAATAGGCTATTTGGTAAGTATGAAACGTCAAAAGCATATTGTGTTGTAAAAAATCTATCAGTTTATTTGACGAATTCGGGAATGGTGTAGCCCTAAAGCCCTAGTGTATCCATTACCTAATATTTTATTGAAAAAAGCCAATTGACAGGTTTAGTGGCTTCGCCGCACTCGGGGGAGCCGTCGTCGCGTCGTCGCATATTGGATGTCGATTCCAACAGATTAGTCCTAGTGGTGCTTTTTGTTGGGAAAATATAGTGTTGGTTAAATTAACTTACTGTCAAGTAATGTCTACGTTTCTATTACATTTTTTTATATTGCTAAAGTGGTAAACATGCATTTTTGTTAAGTATGGAACTTAAAATGTTACATATAGTATTTACACTATGCCCAGCTGGTATTGTTAGTGATTGCTATTGCTCGTCATCTATATAACATTAATTACTAGCTTTTCCCCGCGGCTTCGCTCGCGGTTAATTTTATGACATAGATCTCGTTTGACAACAAAACAACCCATAGCGCGACTAGTAGCGCCATCAGTTGACCCGCATCGCAATTGCAGCGCCATCTATAGTGGAAAAAAGATTTTCCCATTGGAATGACATACTTTCCTGGGATAAAAAGTAGCCTAGGTTGGGGTCTGTAGCGTCTGACATTATGTATACAAATTTTATTTATGATCTTCTGATTACTCAAGCCGTGAAGTAATAAAAAACAAACAAACTCACTTTCTCATTTTTAATATTAGTTAGGATTTAACGATAAAGAGAGAAGCACAGAGATTTTGTGATGAGTGAGTCAATATTTTTCTCTTTTATGTAGAATAAAAATAATGACTCTTTTGTCGATTGAGAGCCCACTAAAATGGTGTCCGCGGGCTCAATTGACAAATTGAATATTTTCATTTATTTTGCTTTTGTCGATTGAGCCCGCAAATAAAAAGACAAAAGAATTGTAAAAAACTTACGTATCAAAGTACAGTCGTGTACAAAATTCTTAAGTCAACCTGATAAAAACAAATGCTTGTTGTGATTGTTTCTGATATGCAGTCAGTCTTGCCTTGCGGGGAAAAACGTGACTGGGATAAAAAATATAACAACTATTAACAACTATCAAATTAAATTAATTACAAATCTATTGAGCTGTTTTTTCCTTACCTCACTAAGTCACACACAATGAATAAGAATATAGATACAGTAGAATATATATAGGATAGATGTAGAGAAAATACACAAGGATAAAGAAAAAGACAAAAATCAAAAATGTCTTGTACAGAGATTGATCTCCCACCTCGGCAACAATTTCAATTGATCAATTTTAAAATCCAAGCGAAATCACAAATTAAATCTAATCCCTTAATGAAATTAACTATCTGTAAGTCTTTAAATTAAATAAGAGATTATTCAAAAGTTTCAAAGGATTCATCAAGTCAAAATTAATTTAACAATTTTAAGAATACTCCAGATATTCAGAGAGCATTTACAAGTCGAGAAGCAATGGTATATAATCACGGAGTAGATTGGTTGCCTACATAATTTTGTAATTTCACAAACACAACCACAGATTAGGGCACTACCCACTACAAAGAGATTTGACAATTTAAGGGAGAGTGCTAGGTGTCGTCGCAAACTTAACCGCTTTTAAACCTTAAAGTAATACCACAGAATAATAAATAGTACTACGTAGTAATACGAGCGATATTATTTTTTGCTCACTGACAGCCAGTTTCTGAGATGCATTTTAATTCCACATTAAGCCTTAAGCTATCTCTTTTTTCTTCTTAAGTTTGACAGTGACAGCAATAATTTAATGGGCCATTAACTTAAAAAATGCGTTTCATAAACTGGCTGTGAGATACGTCAAATGGTTATGAATCGACCGATAGTACCGACACGCATCTAAAGCATATTTTTGGTAAAATCTAATTATTTGATAATAAAAATTTTCAATCTACACTTATAAAAAAATATATCATTGGAATAACGTTTCTTTCATTTATAAACTGCCAGAAAAATTTACAAAATAATTGAGTATCTACAGGAATTTTTCTTTTAATTAGTGTGACAAAAGACTGACTATTAGTGTTTAATTTATTCTCGACACGACTGCTGCTGACAGTTTTTATTATTTTTTATTTAACAGCGTGGCGGAGTAAACTCGAGAGTCTAGAGTCTAGACTAGAATATAGTTTTATAGTCAAGTCATGAAATCTTGACGTTTTAAAAAGCTCTTTTGGATCTGACTGTACATAGTTACTTCAGATTATCATAGCCGTGCGAGTTGAAAAAAAAGAATAGATAAAAATCGTATGGTGCCAAGTAGCGCTCGTGAGAGTTTTTCATGCGAGAAGACGAATAACTCGGCTAGAAAAGTGGCAATTACGCTATATTTCTAAAGGTAGAGGTAGTGCACAGCGGATAATCCGCTCAAATCGGAGCAGCCCGTCTGGGAAAGGACCTCCACCTAACAGAAGATTGTAGCCTTACCATTGGTCTCGGCCATTTTGTGCTCCTACGGTGAGTAAGGTCTCCAGAGCTCCATTTGGGAGAGTTGGGAGGGTTGGCAACGCGTAAGTGATACCCCCGGTATTGCAAGCGTCTATAGGCTATGGTGATGCTTACTATCAGGCGGGCCGTATGCTTGTTTGCCAACTTTGTGGTATACATTTTATTGTTAGTTATTTTTCGCGACAGGGAATCATATATAGTGTGAAAGCTTATCAACAACAAGCTTATCAAGTTTTAATTACGAATAATGCTTATTTATAAGAAAAGATAACTTAAAGATAGTATTCACTAGAAATTTTTAAAACAGCACACAATAACTTAATTTCTAGGATATTTGGGCCTTTTTACTAACTGGCCCACTGAGTTATAATACTGTGTAACAAAAGATTAAATCAACCGAAAGGTAAATTTACCAGAGTTTTCAGATTTAAGCTTTGAATGTAAATATTGGGTTAGCATTGTGTAAATATTGGTGAATAAACTGTGGGCCAAAACAAACAGGTCAGCTCGAAATAAACTTATTATAAAGTAAACTTTATTGGACACCATTTAATCCTACCTAATACAGATTACTTGATAGATACTACTACTAAATGATACACAAAATGTAATATGAACGGGGTTGTTTATTATGAACTATTGGGCAGATGGCGCCACTGCGACTAAATGCAGTTTGAAGAAAATGAAAAATTGCCATAATTACTAACCCTCCGGGTAGCTTAGTTGGAAGAGCACTCGGCCGGATTTTGATAGGACGTGGGTTCACCTGGGGCCGAGGTGAAATTTTTCTTTCAAAAATATATTCAAAATACAGAATGTATTTTTCAAATGAATGTATTTTCAAGTCTCGAAAAAAATGCATAAATCTGTCAGACGCTCATACCCTTCTCATACAAATAATTTCAAAAGTTACAGCATAAATCCTCAAATATAACTGACACATAAATAAATACCATCAGCGTCAAATCAAAAAGTTAATTTTCTTAAAAAAAAATAAAAAACACTAGAAACAAGTTGTTGAACACAAAGAGGGCTTTTCATTCTGAGCGTAGAGTAATTAGCGTTTACTATTAAAAAACACATTTTCCTTGTACCTACATAAAAAAAAGTTAATTAATTTCCCTTTTGTTATTCAGGTTTCATTTTCGTTGAATATCTAAGTGGGAAGTATTATCGTTAGACTTAGGATTTTTTTTGAAAATTATAAATTAATTATGCTTTAAACTAGCCTGCGGTGTTGGCCGAGTTGGCCGAGTAATCCCGTCATTTTGTAAAACTTTGTTTAAAAAGCTTCCTCATGAATCACCCCGTTCATTTGTGAAAATTGTAAAATCCATTTGGACATGTTGGCCACTGTTGGCATTAAGACATTTTGCAGAATAGTATTTAAAAGCAGGACTAAGTATTATACGGCTGCGGTTCGCTTTTTGATTTCTTTTTGTCAGTTCAGTGTATAAACGAGTGTAGGAAAACACTTTTGTGTTGTGTGAAACTTTATCTAATTTAGGTATTTAAATTTTAAAGTATAATGTTATCTATATTATACATATAAAAAAATACCGTGATAGGGTGACTGACAGTTAACGCACAGCCTAAACCCTTGGACCTATAGACTTGAAATTTGGAGAGAATGTTCCTTGAGTATTCTAGGGGAGCACTAAGAAGGGATTTTTTTGAAATTCCATTCCTAAAGGGGCGAAATGGGGTGCCAAACTTTGTATGGAGATACAAAAACGCGTGGGCCGATTCAAACAAAAATTTATGTATAATTTAAAGATAATTATTTGCTAAGAGGGAGAATTGGAGGTAGAAAGTTCTTGGACCTATAGACTTGAAATTTGGAGAGAATGTTCCTTGAGTATTCTAGGGGAGCACTAAGAAGGGATTTTTTTGAAATTCCATTCCTAAAGGGGCGAAATGGGGTGCCAAACTTTGTATGGAGATACAAAAACGCGTGGGCCGATTCAAACAAAAATTTATGTATAATTTAAAGATAATTATTTGCTAAGAGGGAGAATTGGAGGTAGAAAGTTCTTCAATCTATAAATCGTAACCGTGGCTTACGGACAACGCCCAGCCTAAACTATTCGATAAATAGACTTGAAATTTAGACAGAATATTTCTTGAATTCTCTAGATGAGCACTAAGAAAGGATTTTTCAAAATTCCCACGGGAAAGCGTGATTTACGCAAACGTAGTTGCGAGAATATGCTAATTGTTAGTAGGCCACGCGGGCGAAGCCGCGGACAGAAGCCGACCAAAGGCTTAAAGAAAATTATGGGAAATGGGGAGCAAAGTCTTGGGGAGTAGGCCGAATAAGGAAAGGAGGTATTTATTGGACGTTCCGCCCTCTAGGCTAGACTCGACTCTAGACTAGACTAAACTCCCGCGAACGCTGAAGATGTGGGATGAGATCCGCCATCTTTTCTTTAGATGTATAATATGGGGTTTTTAAAAAGATATTATTACAGGGTTAGCAACGTGCGAGTGATACTCCCAAAAGAATCAAATAACTTACCTCTTTGTCTATCATACGCATTAATACACTCGGAAGTCTGAAACTGGCTTATGAGAGCAGTCTTGCCGACGCCCGGCGCTCCGACCATGGCAACCCGGTGGCATGCTACTGGTCTGCGTTCCTGTGGTTCTGGCGCTGACTGTGCCGGTGAAGATGGCGCGAGACTGCCTGATCGCGACCGCCGCCGGCGAAACGAGTCTCCACGGTTGACGATGCCTGTGAAACAAAATAATAAATTTAAAAAATAAAATCAAATTGCCATAATGGGTTCGGAACAGAGCTATAACACATAAATAGATAAGATTCTCTTTGAAGGCGCATACTTCCGAAGGGATTCTATTGTCACCAGGTAAAGAAGATGACGAGGCCAGGGATCTCAGAAAACTTGGACAACCCAAAATTTTTTAGGTGAAACCACAGGTGATCCTGGCTAGTAGTACTTCGCTCATCGCATTACTATATTGCCATTCAGTGAGGTATTGCGTACTGCTGCGTGCTATTTTTAATAATAGTTTAATTTTATTTATTTGAGTGTAAATTATATGGCACCTATCATCTACAATAAGATTCCACCACACATTCGCGCAATAAATAGTAATAAATTATTTATATCAGCACTTAATCGTTTCCTTATTGAAAAAGCGTATTATGATTTGAGAACATTCATAAATGAAAAAATGGGCACTTGATTTAATTTAATTTGATTTAATTTAGGTTGATTTGATTTAATTTTATTTGGTTTTATTTGATTCGATTTAATTTAAATTTGTATTGTAATGTGGGGTCACTTTTGTTTTATTTTAATTCAAATTTATTGAATCAAAAATGTTATAAGTATAATTTATTGATATTTTATTATTTTAAATCGTGAATAGTTCGTATGCCAACAAGGTGGAGCATGGCTGTACATTAATGTTAATTTTAAGACCAATATTGTTACTAACCCATGTTCATGAACGAATAAATGAATTATGAATTATTTATAAAATAATCTTCGCGTGAGAAATCATTGCCACAATTAAATGAGTATGTATGAAGAATATTATATTATTTCTGTCTGGAAACTGTTCTGTTTATGCTTGTATGACGTCAGAAAGACTCACGGGCATTGCGTATGATGCATTGAGGACCACACACCCACAAACACATTATGTTTTGCGTCACGCTGCCAGACATTTCACAACAGACATGTTGGCCGGATTAGTCGCAAAACATGCACTCTCGCACGTTTGGCTACATAAATTAATAAATTCTAGACAATTCACATACAGTGTTACTTGATACCAAAGTTAGGCTAAACCTGTTTGTGCGTTACCAAACATCGAATATATCACTGTAAATCTATATATAAAATTCAAAGTCCTGACTGATTTAACTATATATCAACGCACAGCCCAAACCGCCGGGTCTAGAGATTCCAAATTTGGAATGTAGGCTCCTTACGACGTCAAGGGGTGTACTAAAATTCAAAGTTCTGACACTCCTGACTGATCTAACTATTTATCAACAATATCAACGTACAGCCCAAACCGCCGGGTCTAGAGATTCAAAATTTGGAATGTAGGTTCCTTACGACGTCTAAGAAAGGATTTTTCGAAATTCCCAAGGGAAGGGAAAGCGAGATATACGCAAACGAAGTTGCGAGAATTTTACCAGTACTTAATATACTTCTAAAAAACTCAGACACGAGAACAAATACAAATGGCTTCACATAAATATTTGCCTCGAGCGGGAATCGAACCTACGCCCTCTAGGTAGGATTACTAGCTGGCACTTAGACACTTCACATAAAATAGTTACAATGAATTCAATTATATATTATTAGTCTCGGAAGTTAATATTTATTTTCAAGAAACTCCGTTCGATTTCTGATTTTAAAATCGTTAAACAGGTGTACCTGGCCCTATGTCAATCAATATTAACTTACTGCATTACGACGTGGGGTGGAGCAGCTAAAACAGCTCTAATAAAAATTGAAAGAGCACAGCGAGCGGTTCTAAAAGTCTCCACTTTTAAACCGTATCTCTATCCAACTGACCTACTCTATAAATCCTGTGATGTACTGAGCGTTCGACAATTATTTATAATGAACATTGTACTTAAACAGCATGCAGTTTTGCCCTTTTGCACTGAAACTACTAATAAACGACGGAAAGATATAGTTTGTTTTAGACCCATTGCAACATATCGCGCCCTATCATCTAGATTCTTTATATTTCTCGGACCATTGCTCTATAACAGATTAAACGCCAAATTATGTATCTACCCCCTTAATTCATATAATTGTAAAAAAGCTCTTCAAACAGCACTCAAAAATATGTCCTACAAAGATACAGAGGAATTAATGACGATCGTGAAATAAACCTGTAAATACTACCACATTATAATTTATTATTATTAATTTTTAATTATAAGACACCTTTTACCTTGTATCATATTTAAAGTGATTATCATGATTTTTTATATTAGATCTTTTACCGCCTGAAACACAGGATTTTCCTAGCTCAGGCACATAATGTTATACTTTTACCTTAATTGTTTTTATACTGTTAATTAATGTTACACTAGCCGTAAGTTTTATGAATAAAGATTTATTTATTTATTTATTATTAGTCTGTATAAAATAAATAGGCTACTGTATAAACTACCACCATATCGGCAACAAAGCAAAATGACCACTGGGTTAAAAATTAAGCAATTTAATTACTCATTTTGTGCAACAAACAACTAAACTCGCAAAGAAATTTTTTGGAAAATGGCGCCAATCGTAAAAGAATATAAGCAGAGATTTTTTTGTTTTCTACACCCATTCTGGGCAAAGAGAACTATGCCCATACAGCCAAGTCTTCAGTAGATTTTTTTTATTGATATGATATGAAAATGTTTTGCTCAGATGAAATGAAATGAAACCTAACCTAACTCATTGAAATTTTTAATGAGATGAAATGAAATAAAACCTAACCTAACTCATTGAATCAAATCATTAAATCTGATATTGAAACAAATTAGTAGCTTCTTTTTAGAAATATTTGCATGAATCATAAAAACTTCTATGAATAATTTTTTTAGAAAAACTTCGTAGACATTATTTTGACAGTTGGGAAAGAGAACGCACGAGTGCGGAAAAGGTAAAGAAAAAGCACGAGTGTGTAATAAGCCCACATCCCGAACGCTATACGTCCCTGCAATACAGCACTTTTTGAGCAACTGTATTAAAAAATATATATCTAAATATGTATATTATATTAACATGTAGAGTAACTTATATACAAGTGTTTATAACTGTATATACTTATAAAAATGTTACTAATACTTGTGTACACATTATACTTAAACTATTGTATTATTTGCACCTTACAATATTAATTGTGATAGTGACAAGTTCTAAGCATTAGTAGCGCTACTTGTATAAGCTCATGTAAACTTTACTTACAATATGAACAATGTATTTATATCACAATGGCAGAGCGAAGTGAACTAATAATCTCGCCTATAATAACTGTCACGTCACCTTGCACGAGGAGACGTGTTAAGAATCGTGTGTCCACGACGGAAAAAAAATTAGGACAAATAGTAGGTAATAGTAGGTAATATAAAAAAAAATACACATTTCCTAGGAATTGTATACAATGACGGATTACATACATTTCCGATAACATTAACAACAATTATATTAGTTTTAGTTTTGATCTAGCTTACTTTTTAATGTTAGTTTAGTTCATGTAGTTTTCAGGGTTCCGTAGTAAACTACAAGGAACTCTTAAAGTTTCGCCATGTCTGTCTGCCTTTTTTTTCATTAAATTAATAATGATACCTACAATGTTTCAACCAGTGATCTGTTATTTACTATAGATTCGTAATGTTTGACACATACCCGCTGCCACGTCGACTGAGGCCACAGCCTTAGTTGAATTTCTTCCGACTTAGTCGTAGTTTGACGTTCAGTGAATGCGTATCTCACAATAATATCACAAAAATGGTTAAATGCACTGTTAAAACATGTATGTCGTGATCCCAAACTAATAACAAAGCAAGTGGTATCACTTTTCACAAATAAGAATGCTTAATTATGTTAAAATTATACCAAAATAGTATTAAAATCGAAATTAATATATTACGCATTGTTTTTGCCAACAGTGTTGCCAGTAAAAACGATTTTAAGTTTCCCAAATGTTAGGAGTTTAGTCAATGACGAACTCATACGCCTTTATGTATCATTATTAGTAACACAGTAGAAGTAAACCTACAACCAGGCTCAAACTAGAATTAATTATTTACTTAGAATTGATTGATACTAAAATCAATCGCTAGTGCTACGCACGTCAAGACAAGAAAAAACAAATCATTTTCCTCTTTTTGATATGGCTTCTAACTGACATTTGACATAATGATATTATTACTATGACAGTGAAGTAACAATTTCATCTTTTTCATTGTGGTAACGGTGTTTAATTTAAATTGTTTCTGCAATTATCAAATGTTCGATTGAGTACAATAGTTTTTTTTGTTTTATGTTGTATTTTATTCAAATTATTTAAATTTATTATTTTATTTTATTTAAATTTCATTTTCATTTCTTAACAATAAAAAAAATCTACTGAAGACTTGGCTGTATGGGCATAGTTCCCTTTGCCTACCCAGAATGGGTGAAGAAAACAAAAAAAAATCTCTGCTAAAAGTTAGTAGTAGCACAGAATAGATAATAGTATAGATAATATATAATGACTAAAAAATGGAAAATTCTCCATTCCGCCATGATTCATTCTTGAAATATAATATGTATGTACCAATATTTACGCATCTATATATTTATTTCTTCCTATCTTTAATTCTTCTGTCACCTAAGAAACAATAATATGGTATAAAAACTTAAAAAAAAAAAAAAAGACTCATAACATTCATTCAATGGGAAAATTATTCATGAGCTGGCAACTCTGACCATTTTTCTGGGAGTAATGCTTTTGTCTCATTTTGACATAATTAGTTTGACTCTAGAAAAAAAGAGACAAACATATTTTACTTTGGCATATGCTCGGAATATGTATCGGTTTCAAAGCTAAGTCTTTAACACTCTAAAGTGGTTGCGGCTTTTTACGAATGCTTTGTATGACGTTACTTCTCTTGTCATAAAATATATAAAATCTCATTGGTTTCAACTGACAACTTTTGTTTTATTTTCTCATACTCAACGACGGAACCTGGAAATGTCAGTCCATGTAAACTTTGTTTACTGTTTTGGTTAAAAAGTTTATTTTAACATAGGTATTTTTTTTTTCTGTAGAGGTATTATAAATATGTCTTAAATTCCGTAAACATTTTTTGACGTACAGTGTCTGAAACTTTAATTTTAATTTGACATTAAATATCAAACTATCTCTTTTTATTCTTCTTGAGTGTGAAGGTGACAGCTATAATAAAATTTAATGTGTCATTGAACTTAAAAACTGGCTGGTAGTATGTTTACTGATGGTCAGAATTAGTGAAGTAAACATCCATAGTCTACTCACATGGTAAAAAATATATTAAAACAACACACTATTATCTTCTTCTCTTGAAATGATGGCACGCCTGTATGTCACAAAGCAATTTAATACTGTGTGTGTGTGTAATTGTATAATTTCTGTCTGTTACATTACGCCTCGGGACATCGGGACTGTTAACTCGATCGTGTGAATAATGACATCTGCCGTGCTAATACGACCAGTAAATTATTTATGTAATGTTGATTTGTCGTATTGTTTGTCAATTAGTTTTATGAATGGTTTTTGAAATATTTATTAGTAAAACCACAGCCTATGCAAGAGATTGAGTTAGCCCCAAGTAAGAAAGAAACTTGTGTTATGGGATACTAACTCAACGATACTATATTTTATAACAAATACCTACATTTATAGATAAACATCCAAGACCCGAGGCCAATGAAAAAATGTCTGTTTTTCATCATGACCCGACCGGGATTCGAATCCGGGACCTTCTGGGTGGCGGGCCGGGGCGGCGTGGTAACCATTACGCCACGGAGGTCGTCGTTTCATTGGCTGACTGTACGATATAACAAATGAAAAAAAAACCGGACAAGTACGTGTCGGGCCACGCACAATGTAGGGTTCCATATTGGCTACGCATTTCTTGTTTGCAGATGAGTACAATGCGTATTCTATGACATTTGTACGTTTTCGTCAAAGAAGAAATTTTACTTCTTAAGATCGTCGGCTATTACTCGGTAAATAGTAGTGCCTTCTTAACCGTTATAGTTTTCTTTGTAGGTTCACTATATGGACTACTGCCATGAATATTTTCAAATTTCTAAACACAAGACTTTAGGAAATATAGGGAGGGGGGGGGGAACCACCGTGAAAAACGAAAAAACGGATGATTGTATCGGAAAATGATCTTTCCATACCCTCAATGTTTTTAAGAGACCTATCTAACGATACCCCAAAACATGGGGTCGGTGCGAAAAAAAAAAACATTCCCACTTTACCTGTACTAGTACCTAGGCACCATAAAAAAATATATATTTTTCAAAATTTTGTTCTACTACTTTGTTAGCATTGTTAATATGAGTATACCAAATTACAGCTTTCTAGCATCAAGCGTCGAGGCGCTAGACCGCGGACGGACAGACGGACAGACGGACATGGCGAAACTATAAGGGTTCCTTGTAGTTTACTACGGAACGAGAACGACTCCGGAAATGTTAGAATTCATGGTAACTGTAGTTGTTCGCTATAATAGTGAGGCGTCTGCTCCCACTGGCCGTTGTTTGTTTGACGTGAGAATGCGAATACGTCGAATACGTCAATCTACTTGTCGTCATTAATCGATCATCGGCGGTTTTCCGGGCACACTATAAAAAAATATATTATGATACGTTCGTTTTTCCTGACGCCGTCAACCATACAATAACATCGGAAAATTAAAATACTCTGTTACTACGTAACAACAATGTTACTATGGAGTAACAGAGTACGGTTTATTTACTGTTTCTTTGTTATTTTAGTGTTTTATTTTTACATTGTTAAATAATTTTATTTTTCGAATAATAGGTCTTAAAAATTCAGTTGTATGATAACAGATGGCGTTGATCATATTATAAGATTGTGCTATAGGTCGTTTTCTTAAGTTAAGCTAAAGGAGGTGAGACAAACCCACAATAAGCTGGCCAACCATGAAAGGAAATTGCGAAAACGTTTGTGTTTTTTGTCAGGACTATGTGTTTCGTTGTTTCGGATGGACATTTTCTTAGTAGACCCGAAGATTTTAATACGAACGCCTACAAATCTTTATGAGCAAAAAAAAAGTGATAGCCACCTGATAGAGAGGTAGTGGTAGTTTAGAATAGTATTTATAAATATCCTTTAAATAAAATCAGGAACACAAAATTTATGCGCCGGAGTCTGTGTTTTTTCGCGAGCAAAATGTACCTCTTATAAAATAATTTATTTTAATTTCTACAAAGTTTCCACACAAAGCCGCGTTAAAAGCCTAGCATTCTATAAACAGTACTAATTTCCTTGCACATGTTTACGGGTGTACGCGTGCTAAAATAAGCTTTCGTTTGTAAACTTTGGCAATGGCGTCACAAGCTCGAGTGTTGAGCTTTCCGGGTGATGACTAATAAATGGTTAATACACGCTTAGAGTTTAGCTGAGGGCCCTTGAGAGAACAGAAATATACAGTTTTATGTGTCGATTAGTAAATGTCGATTTAAGAAAAGCAGATGGAATTATTTATTGTAATACAATGTAATACAGTAACAGCCAAAGTCGCAGGTCATACCTGGATGAGAATTGCACAGGACCGAGTTGGTTGGCGTACTAAAAGAGAGGCCTATGTTCAGCAGTGGGCAGAAACGGGCTGAGATGATGGTGATGAATACAATCTTTGTATTCTGACTATAATAATACACAATACGAACACCATATGAAGCTTTTCATATACCTGCAATATGGAAGAGAGAGAAGAGGACTTTTTTTTATGGAAGAGGTTGGCAAATTGGCATAACCTGATGCTGATTTTATTCGGTGTTTCCTGCAGCAGGATGAGCTCTATATAAACCTAACGACTGACTGGCTGGATCCAAGCCATTATACCTTATGATATACAATCCCAGATGTTAGAGAGGTAGGGCACAGCGGATTATCCGCTCAAATCGGAGCAGCCCGTCTGGGGAAGGACCTCCACCTTACAGAAGATCGTAGCCAAATAGCATTGGTCTCGGCCATGTTGTGTTCCTACGGTAAGTAAGGTCTCCAGAGCTGCACTTGGGGGGTTTGGGACAGTTGGCAACGCGTAAGTGATACCCCCGGTATTGCAAGCGTCTATAGCCGTATGCTTGGGTAAAAGGAGAGGTGACAGAAACAGACGGACGGACAGGGGCTTAGTTATACACAGTTTTCATCTTGTGGGTACGAAACCCTCAAAACAGTTGGAGAATAAAAAGAGTATTAATAAACAAATAAACAATGAAAAAAAATACTCTGAACCGTAATAACAGCACGGTTGGTATTACGGGTCTTATAACTTTTACCACTATATAAGAAAAATAAACAATATTGGTGGACTGAACGGACAGACCATTAACGTAACCAATTGACGTATCAAAGTAAATTATGTTTATACACGTCAATGGCACCAACACAATAAAAACATAACATTTCCTTTGATGTTGGTCAAACGATTTATATCCGTACAGTTTATTTGGCGGTTTCAGTGTTTACAGCATTGTAAAATATAAATAAATTTTACACAATGCGTAGTGTCATTTCGTTATAGGTAAGATTTAAACCTGCCAACTCTGCTATTACAATCTCATATCAATCTCAAGCGTTGCCCTCATACAAAATAGAAATTGAGTGAGATAGCACAGTCAACAAAGGAATGGGCTGACCCCCTGCTGTAAAGATCCCTTCACGCAAAATTTAGAAATCTTTAATCATATTATTATATACAGGGAAGGGGGGGGGGGAATCCATTTCTTTCATAAAAGCATCCGCCTGATGGTAAACATCACCGTAGCCTATTGAAGCTTGCAGTACCGGAGGTATCACTCACGCGTTGCCAACCCTCCCCCCCCCCCCCCAAGTGGAGTTCTGGAGACCTTACGTCATAATGTCAGACAGAAAATGTAAAAACGTATATACTAAATAATATATAAAAAGACACCCAGACATAAGTTATGGACTCTCACGTGTCTGCGTCATTAAAAAAAATCCAGAGCTTCAGGTCCAAATGACTTGCCATAAAGTGGTGCCCTAACAGCAAAGTTTATGACTGCAATACACCGTCGAGTGTTGATGGCCATGTGTCGTAAACAGACGTCACGTGAAACTATCCTCTCACTTAGAAAATATGTTAAAGAGGTCACGGAATGACAATTTTTTGGGTATGTTAAATAAACAAAACCCAACTTCTTCTGTGTAACATACTATCTATATTGCCAAAAGGGTGCTGGTTCTAACGCCTAGCAGGACAATTATTAAAGTGATGAATAAGATAACGTATCCCTGCAGTAGAAGGGTGATTATGGGTTGATATGATGATTTCAGGCTACAAAGACTAGCATAAACATATAAAAACATACATGTACAATAATAAAAAAAAAACTAAACATGCTCCGGTGTAAAATGTGCGGTGTCAGCTAGCAGCCGGTTTCAGAACTTCCGAAATACGACTACCTGTTTCAAATTCCACTTTCATGAAGGTCTCCACGTGGCACCCTTACCACAAAAGAACTAAAACTCACTTTGTGCCGAGCCTTCAACTATTCACAGACAGTAAAGTTTTTTAAACTTATGCGTCTCATTGACCAAGACCGTAGAGCCCGATAGACCTTAATCACTTGACTACAAAAAATCCTCTTCTTTTACAAATTGGTATCCATTGTCGATACTAAAGCAGGCGTTTCTAATTTAGGGCTAAATAACTCCATGTAAATTGTGTACAGTATTACTGATGTATTTCACCCAAACGATGATCAAGATCATTTAGTCAAACGAACTTCGGTCGACGACATACCCAAGATAGCAAGCAATTGTGGTTTTACGGTCTAGATATCGCTTCACTTAACGTAGATTACTGCTATAAACCCTTGTTCTATCTAGTAAGGGTTTATTTAGTACCTAATCATAGCTCAATCTGAATATCAATATTTAACAAGCTTGAATATTCTGACTAAAATATTTCGAACCTTCCTTTAATTTCCATCTAATATCGTCCTGATATTTCTTGTACATACGTTTCAAGATATAGTTTTTCCTTAGAATTTAGTGTAGCTTTACTGATGTTTACATTATTTCTTTCATTTATATATTCTTGCTCATACTTATATACATACATAGGAACCCCGGCAGGGTATCGCAATGTTACCTTTTCGTCATCATCATCATAAGATATGTCAAGTCAGTGACCGTTAGGTGATTTAAAAACACTGATATCAGCTTTTGACACTAATTCCGGGAAGCACACGAAACACAAGACAAAAAACAAGATCATCATCATCTCAAACATCTGAAGTTAGTAAATTATTGCCCTGAAGTATCCTAGGTATTAATAATTAATATGTACATTATAGGGAGATTACCTGTGTACCAAATTACAAATGAATCCATAGAGGCGTTTAGAATAATTGAGTAACAATCAAATATTTTAATTAATCTAATCTTTCTAATAGACTACGAACTAAGACAGCCTTTAATGAAAATAAAATTGTTAATTCAGACAGTAAGCCTTCACAGGCATGTTCTCTAATCATGTTGTACAAATTATTATTAAATAAGCTGCTATATAAGCTACCATATTTAGAAATGTTATTAGTATTTCCATAATTACGGACAATCTGCAAAACATAATAACAAGGTAAAGTGTAATTTAATTTAAAAGAGGCTAATCGATGTTGACTTCTGTGTTTAGCATTTTACCTTTCGACCTTTTTTGTCGTTTTAGCTAAAAACACGTTAAGAATTTATTAATGTATTTTCCTGTCAACATTTGTTTTTGTTCATTCAACCAATGAAAGAGATGACCAGTGTAGAGAATAATCATGTAAACATGGTTATCGACTGAGTTGTGTCTTCGGAGTGTTCTTGAGTGGCTGAACAAGAATCTTCTGACTCTGAACAAGAATCTCTAAAAGTCATTTTCTGTGTTTCCACAAAACAGTCGCTTCCACTTTCCTGTTAGTGACATTCTTTTTTACGTTCCAATATTCATATTAGAATATATATTTATGGTGGAATGAGAAGATTGATATGGAATAACCCATTTGAATCTTCATAATAAACTACCCGTTGTAACAAAACACAATTATATCTACCTAACTAAAATAGACATATGCAGAGCCTTAAAAACGAGAGTCAGTTATCTTAACGGTGAATGCAGAGTGGGAGGGACGGAAGCGGCGCGCAGGGGGGGGGGGACACAAAGCTTCCGACACCTTTGATCCACCGCCGGCTGATAAACACGGCGACAGGTGTCCGCTCGGCTGTATCACGCTTCATTAGCCGTAGTAGGGCTGTCCCTAAGAGACTTAACATTTTCAAGTACAAATAAATTTGGGTAGACGATTACGTAGGTTAATGTCAATGATGAGGCTAGGACGATCATTGATTATAACGATTGAAGTGAACCTACGAAATCATAATGTAACATCTAGATGTTGCTTGCAATGCAAATCCGTCCCTTCTTGGCTGAGCTCAAAATGCTCGTGGAGTAACCCATTAGGGACTGAGTTTTTTTTTCTTCTAAAATCAATATTTTTTTCTGCAGAACGCTTCTATTAAACCATGATTATCATATAAAAAAAAAAAAAAAAAATTTTTTTTATTTTTTTTCGAGATATAGCCTGTGACCGTATGGTCACGCTAGGCCAAAACAGAGTACAAAAATTCCTAATACATCAGTAATATTGAATAAAATGTACATATCGATATATTTTGTTATTTAGAAATAAAACCGCAGATTATGTATATAGACAATGACATTTTTATTTTAGGAAACTACATTAGGCGTTGATGTGATACTTTTCAAAACAATTCAGACTTTCAGACATTCCAATCCCAACAATACATTTCCCGCAAATCTTGACCTTCTTGCATTCATTCTTGTATTCATAGTCGGCACATCTTCATCTTTCTTGCGACCTTGGGAAATGGTTTACGCCATCAAAACGAACTCCAGCCAGCACTTTACCTCCGGATTTTCCCGTAGATGGACGTTATTTTCCTTTTCTGAACCCTCGAGTATCGCTCCGCAAAGCCCGTAGATAACTTTGTACGCTGTAGAGGCGTAGAGACCACTGTTAGCTGATTACTACCACATCGCCTTGGATTGCAACGTCTTCATCATCAGATGATCTCCGATGGGTCTACAACCAAATGACCGGCCCAAGGTCGCTGAGGCCTGAAGTTGCCAGCCATTGAGATCATACCACCGCCATTCTTGTCCGCGAAATCCTCTTCAGTAAGCTGAGCTACATTTGGAGGCTCAATACCCACATCCTATCCCATCCTACCTTCGTCACCAAAGGAATCGAACCCACGCGGTTCGATTCCCGCTCGGGGCAATCATTTATGTGATGGCATTTATATTTGTTCTTGAGTCTAGTTGTTCTATATATTATAAGTATTACATTTACAATAATAAATCCGTTGTCTGGTACCTATAACACAAGCAGGATAAGCCTAGGTTACTTTGGGACCAGGTGGCGATGTGTGAATTATGTAGAATTTATTTATTTATTTATTCTTCATCTCATTTTCTAATGCATCCCAGATCTCGGGCACATTCAATCTGAAAAAATGTAAAAAACAGATATATGTAGAAAAAATTCACAGATTTCGTGCTTTACACGACTATCGTGCACATTGGAAATGAATCTACGGAATTCGAAAAAATATTGTCGCTGAGCGACGAGAAGCTCGATGGCGTCGGAGGAGCTCGATGGCGTTGCTGTGTGGTGTGTCGCACTCTAATATGAACACGCAAGTTAAGCAACATCGACCCTAGCCAGCGTTTGGATAGGTTTTGTTATCTTGAGCTTTTCCGTGCTTCGGAGGGCACGAGCCGTGGGCACGACCCTTTCTTTATAAGGCAGCGGGAATATATTTCCCACAATTTATTTTTTTATTTTTTTTGAAAACGAATCTAGTGATCGCATTTATTCCTATGGCAACAAATTGTGGATTTTATTATTTTATTTTTTTATCTAGGAGTTAAGAACGGACGTCATAAGATTTTTTTTTATCTGTGACAGTTACAATTTTAAAAACAACGAATTTCGACATCTGCTGTTAAATCTTTATGCATCTTCAAATTTTGCGACTTTCGAAAGATAAGTTGTTATTAAACTTAATGTCTAATGTATATTGCATTTGGAATAAGTTTAATTTTTCATTACGAGGCTTTTCTACACGCTTTTTTTGTGGTGTAAAAATATTCCATTTGCCCGTGGGGTGACCAAATTCAAATTCAAAACTTTTATTTAGAGAATAAGCTTTCACAAACACGTTCTCTTGTCAGAGTATACAGTTGTATTAAATTATTTTTATAAATCTCGCACGAGACGAGCCAAGCGGAGCGCTAGGGCACTACCTACCTTTTCTCGAAACGTTTCGTCGTTTTTTTGAACCTAATAACTTTGTTTTGGATGATGCTAAATAGTTAAAAATTTCAAGATATAATGTCACCAGTACAATCATTAAACATAAAGTTTGAATGTCGTAGCTATTATACTTTAGATTTTATTAATGTCTTAAAACCCCCGATTTCGTCACTTGAAAGTGTAGAGTTTGTGAAGTTAGGCCTTGTAGAGGTAGGGCGTGTAGAGTTAGAAGCTTGGCTCTACATGAGATCTGATAACTTTTTGACAATGCGAGTCATTATGGTCTCGTCTTGGCAACATTTTACATGAAAATGTTTTTGGTGGGATTAATCTACTCTATATACTACTACTATTTCGGAAACAAAAGCAAAATGACCACTTGTAAAGAAATGGCGAAAGAAAACCTGTTACGGCCTTTTTGGCATTTTTAAAATATCGTGTTTTTTTTTGCCATAAAATTTAAAACTAGGTACATGCAACAATACGTCAATAAATAGTGCCATTAATTTGTCTTAACATAAAATTTAATCTAAAATATAAAATGCAAAATCGGTGTTAAAGATAGGAGCAGACCAGGCCCGCAAGGCAGCAACCGTTCTCGTGTATTTTCGAGTTGACGTGAGAGTCAGCCTGCCAGCCCCCATTACTGGGCTCACCATCAACAATATTATGAACAATATTGAAGGGAACAACAGTAACCCGACCCACAACGCCACCGCCAGTTTGGACAATTTGCGAGTATGTCGTGCCCGTACTCATTAACATCCTTGTCACCAATTATTTAATCTAAATTATATTAAAATGTAAATAATATAAAAAACAGCCCCATTTTGATGACACTACGACGCGTGTACATATTATAATATTGAACACAATTTTTTATTTATGTAATTTATTGAACATTGACTGGCTTTTCACAACGAGTTTTAGCATTTCACCTTCGCAAGAGGGCTAGGGAGACCTTTCATTTAGATACTCGTTGATAGTATAGTACGCTTTACTGGTTAAGAATTTTTGACATTTTATTTTAATCGATTATTGGGCATTTTTTTTATATATTCTGGAATTTTATTATACATAATGCAAACTTTGAATCATAAATAACTTGCCCGCTTTCCTAAGCCTGAATTTGGGAACAGCTAATTTATTTCTGTTACGCGTATTGAAATTATGAATATCCACAACTGGTTATAGTCATGAATGTTCTTACGAACAAACATGATGCTGTCAAGAATGCACTGTGATGCCACCGTGAGAATATTAGTGCTTTTGAAAAACTCGCGAAGAGACTCTCGGACCACGTTAAGCCTATTTCCTTTTTTGCTTATTACAGACTATCTGGCAAATGAGTAGGAGTAGAAAAATACTTAACGACTAGCTGTGCCCGCGGCTTCGCCCGAGTGGAATTGGGCTTATGACTATAATAGTATAGACGGATTTAACAGTCTCCTATTACTACTGCCATAGTTTTTCCCCGAGACGTCAGTGTTCTTTATTGCTCATTGTCTATTTACTCGCTGCTGTGTTTTATTTAATTTTATCGTACCTAATCAAAATACCTAATGTAAAATCAGTATGAAAAATTAAAATTATATTAAAATTGAAATCGTCAGTTCAGTTATACTAAAAAACTTTCATAGTGCGATTCAGAATCTAACAGTGCCATCTAGTGAATTTGAGAGGAACAAAATTTTAAATGGTTAACTCAAGTAAAAAAAACTTTCTAGAATTAGAATTTAAAAATGGTCGTTATGAGATATCGGGCGATTCCGACTCTGCAGTGAGTGACAATTTTAAAATTTTTAGGCTGTTGAAAATTTAAATGAGGGTAACTTCTATTCCTGACATCCGGTTCGATTCGGTTCGGTTCGGTCCGGTTCGGTTCGGTTCGGTCTGGTTCGGTCCGGTCCGGTTTAGTCTGTTGTCGGTAGTTATGGTGTGCCAAGTCTCAAGTTTGTAAGTGCGAGAAATATTTTTTTTTCTTACATAGACAGGGTAGAGACCTTTAAATGACCATAACTTATTTTCCTGACATGCGATTTAAATGCGACAAAACCTATATTCTGCTCCAAGCCGAGCTCTATCTTACTTAAGTTAAAACAGCATTAAAATCCATTCAGTAATTTAGAAGATGTGCGCGTTCAAACAGACAGACAAACAGACAGACAAAAAAATTTTTTTTTAGGTTTTGTTACCTTTCTCTAACTGTTCCCTCTCCATTTTTGCCAAATATGTTCAGACATATCGGGGTCTACTGTTTTATTATATGTATATAGATTTACAAATAGTCAACGAATTGGAAGACATATTTTGTCTTCCCGATGTATCTGATGATGGTTTTGATACTGTATTGAACGAAAACTATGACGAGCCTAATGATGGGCCTATGGCACCGACACCTGATCCACCTAGCAGCATAATACCTCTCGAAAGTCGAACCTAGCAGTTCATCTGTTG
Organism: Endotricha flammealis; assembly: GCA_905163395.2. Lineage (NCBI taxonomy): Eukaryota > Metazoa > Arthropoda > Insecta > Lepidoptera > Pyralidae > Endotricha > Endotricha flammealis. The sequence continues at coordinate 14,950,520 of LR990862.1, read as the reverse complement.
ATTTTTCATCTAGCCCTCCGTCCTCTGTCGTCCCATTCCAACGCGATCGTTCTAGGCGGGCAGCAAGATTTGAAATTTTACCCAATATATCTGGTACTCAGCAGACCTCAGAACCTCAAGCCACACGGGCAGAGGGAATATTTTTACCACCGTGTTTACATTACATAAAACATTTAAAAAAATATAATCTAAAAACATAGTTTTTTTATCTACCCTAGATGCTTATGTCCTATAAAAGGTTAAGCTATCGGTCGCGGCTGTTATCGATGGATGACAGTCGTTAGGCCAAGTCGGTGGCCTTAGGGCGGTTTGAAAACACCGACCTCTGCCAATCCATCATTGGAGCAGCGTGGCAGAGTACGCTCTAATCGCCTTCGACTGAAGGGAGACCCGTATCCCAGCAATGGGATGATTATGAGTTGATATGATGATGATGATGAGCGACGATAAAGTCGGGATAAGGAAAAGGTTACAAAATAAAACTATAACGTTTTTGACTTTGTTCAAAAAGGTTAAGCTACAGGGCCAACCCTTAACCCGATCATCTTTGTTTTAGGCTCAAATTATAGCTGACTAAATTGTCCAGACGAGTTTTTCTCAAATTTTTGAAATCATTCTTCGTTTCCAAAATATCGAGCGCCAAAATCAAAAATTCAGAAAGAAATGATATTTATTTTCACATTTTCGGCCATAACTTTTTTCGTTTTTGACTTTCTCAAATAATTCTTTTTGCACTTTACGGCTCTTGTGAATACGCGTCTTTTGAGCCTTTTATGAATATCATAACCTGACAACTCTCCGAGATATAAGGGGATCGCACTTTTTCGTGAAATCGAAGCCTATACTGAAGCGAACGAAAAGACATTTCCAATGTCAAAATGTACTCATATTGACCTAGTGTGACCATACGGTAACAGTAAGGAAAACAATAGCATAACTATTATAAATATTATTAGATTCTGTCAATTCAGTGTACTTTACATAACTGAACTAATAATATACAAGTATTTAAAAAAAACGTCCCGGTAAAAATGTTAAAATAAATAAAAAATTGATACTTACTTTTTGGTACTCGCCATTTTGCGGTAGAAAAAAATTGCACTGAGAAAAATATATGATTATACCGCTAAAATAAGAAAAAAAACGTCAACTTTTCTTTTTACTTATTGTCGGTACCTTCCTTTTTACGTTCCAAATGATAAAATTGAAGTCGGAATAATATATATTTTTTTAATTATTACTTTTTAAATAGACCTTCAACGTGACCATATGGTTACGCTAAGTACCTAATGGGGTAATGTAGATTATAACTATTCAAGAATTGAATTACGAAGTTAATCGAAAAAGCATCCGAAACACTTTTGAAAACCATAATTAATACTGGATTCATTTGGCTTATAAAATAGGCGAATTTAATGAAAATTATTTAAATAGCTTTGAAAACAAAAAAGACTGAGGGAAATTTTATGAGATTGGTCCAACCATTTTCGAAGGAATAATTGATTGAGTCAATTATTCCTAGTTAGTAGGAAATGTGTTTTCTCCTTGATTTGCTGTTACATAATAACAAACTTACTGAACTACCCGACATGGACGAAAAGTCAGATGAAGTAGAAGAAGATTAACTTGTTTAAGAGGAAAAAAATGTACAACCCTAATCTAACACAACTTTAGTTATCTTTCCTGAGTAGTATTGTTTAATAATTCATATTGGCCGTTGGAAAATCTAAATTTTAAACGACATCCCTTGCCGTGGTAGGAAGGCTGGTAGAAAGGGTAAAATATATATTGGTTTACCTCTGGTATCTGTCCAAAGAGAATTAATAGTTACTCATACCTTTTTGCTTTATGCGGTTTTATGGTTATCTTATCAACATGACGTACCTTTGGTGGAACAAGGGTATCATTGCTGTGTTTTGTTTTACATGGGGTATCTTCTTATTTCATGTTTAGAATTCAACTAACTACTAAATTACGATTATGAATTTTAACCATAAAATACTTTGTATTTCTAACTTTAGAATTCATTTCGTTTAATGGTAGACCTGCTGATGTGCTGATGCTGGCAGTTTTCCCATTGAAATTCTGTTTTTGCTGATCCTAGACTGAAATCCGGGCCAAAACTATCCTTTGTATCAATCCAGGTTAAACTACCTGTGAATCAAATTTCAAGCAAATCGATTAATCTGTTATTACGTGAAAGAGTAACAAACATCCACACATCCCTAGTGGGATATAAAGTGAAAATACAAAATCAAAGCGAATTAAGAAAAATGTGTTTTAAAATCTATATATATAAAAATGAAACCCGTTTTCCGTTATCACGACATAACATGAAAACGGCTTGACCGATTTGGCTGTTTTTTTTTTTAATATTCCTTGAAGTACGAGGATGGTTCTTACGAAGAGAAAAATTTCAAAATTCCCACGGGAAAGCGGGATTCACGCAAACGAAGTTGCGCGGGTTTAGCTAGTTTTTAAATAAATATATAGAGACAATTCATACAGATTGAGCTAGCCCCAAAGTAAGTTCGAAACTTGTATTATGGGATACTAACTCAACGATATTATATTTTATAACAAATACATATATAGATCAACATCCAAGACCCGAGGCCAATCAGAAAAAGTTCGTTTTTCATCATGACCCGACCGGGGATCGAACCCGGGACCTCCTGTGTGGCGGTCTGGCGTGGTAACCATTACGCCACGGAGGTCGTTGTTTCTTTTCAAAAAGAATGATACACCCTAGTGTTTAGTAAATCTAAACACGTTTTCTTGTCTAGACAAGTCTAGGCTAACTTTCACAAAGCTACGCCGACGGAGCGACTTAAAAAGCTCCGCCAGACTTTATTGTACGCGAAACCAGTCAAGTTTTACTTAAAAATGTTAACAAGTTAAGCTATTAAGTAACAGAGGTGCTTTTTCATTCTTTGTCAATGTTTTTTTATGTAGTTGAGTGTTACAAATAAGATAGCGGGTCGTGGTCGTAACAGTCACCCCTATTCAATTATTATCTGCAGTCTTATCTGTCAAAAATGCAAAAGTGTGTATAATGATGTGTGGACTGTGATTTTTTGTTACTTTTCCACGGAGAAATGGTTTGTTGTTTTCATACACGGTTAACTTATAATCTGTATTAGCAGATAGAATATTTTTTTGTTCCGAAAATCACACCCAGAATTGGAACAACGGGAGGGGAAACCTTCTCGGTATACGTTTAAATCTGTCTTATATCAATATTTCTAATATACCTATTATGAGTTTCAAAACAGCATAATAAAATAGTTAAATCATTTGACGCAATCGCATTACCCGAGTGTCTCCCGCGTTCCGGCTCAAATTCAAAATTCAAAACTTTTATTCAGAGAATAGATTTTCACAAACACGTTCTCTTGTCAGAGTATACAGTAATAAATGATTTGTGGTAAAAAGAAATGGCGAAAGAAAACCAGTTACGGCCTTTTTTGTCATTTAAAAATATATACTTACTTTTCTTTTTTCTTATCTTTTTTAACATAACATTTAAAACTAGGTACATACATACAACATTACGTACGCGGAATGTCAATAAATAGTGCCATTAATTTGTCTTACCATAAAATTAAATCTAAAATGACCGCGTGGTCGGTGGAGCCATGGGAAGGTGGCGTGTTAATGTTCCAAGACAGCTGCGATTACTCTCCATGGACTCAACAAGCCCCACTGCTTATTGTCAATATGTGGCCGCCATTTGTCATCAGGATAACAAATGGCGGCCACATATTCAGGAGTTTACAGGAGATACAGCGACAGCGGTGGAAATGTGTGGTAGGCTCGTTTAACTTTGGGCGTTTATATTTTCAGTAGAATACTCAGATATTAATCTACGCCTTTACTTTTGTAAGTAAAAGGCCATAACCTACACAGGCGATAAGTAATCAAAATATAGGACCAGTTACTCGAGAAAATGAAACAAAATATACGTTAATATGAACCCACGCAGCGCTTACGGCATATTATAACAAAGATAAGGAAAATTGCACAGTTAAGCGCACGTCAAACTTTACAGATTTCACTTTATTTGTTGTATTTTTCTATTTTAATTCTTGCATAATCTATCGACTATGGCCGGAACCGACCGGCTTAAAGTGCCCGTCAAACAGTTTTTGCGTGAATGAGTAAATAACATCTAAACATTCAAATAACATATAAGTATGATACGTATATGTCCACAACAAAGATTGTATCTCAATTTATAAAGCAAAGCAAATGTTGTATATGATGTGGACCCTAATCTCGACCGTTAAGATGGCGCATTCATCATAAAGTGGATGGGGAACCCTTATAATGTTGGGACTCTTTCCTAGAGGAAATAAAGGCACGTTATCGTAATAGTGTTCAGTGTTTTTGGTCAAAGGGAAATGGCCACAGTTTTATGGAGGGCGTCTTGTTTATGGAGGATAAATTGTCATTGCACGTCTAATCAAACTACTAGAGTGAAACCAATTACCAGCAGCAATATTTTAAAGTGGTTAAGTAAATAAAAATATGTTTTAACTACACATAATTATTATTTATAAAAAAACAAAGATTCCATAGATTCCAAATGTTATTTAAACACCGTTACTGGAAGGAAACGTTTCGGGGAGGCCTATGTACAGCAGTGGAGTCTTTGTGGCTGAGATCATGAGGAATATAGAAAATAAATTTAAGAGAGGTAGGGCACAGCGGATAATCCACTCAAATCGGAACAGCCGGTCTGGGGAAAGAATCACAGAAACAGCATTGGTCTCGGCCATGTTGTGTTTCTACGGTGAGTAAGGTCTCCATAGCTCCACTTTTTACAGGGTCGACAGCTCGCGAATGATATTCCCGGTGTTGCAGCATCCATAGGCTACGGTGACTGCTTACCATCAGGCGGGTCGTATGCTTGTTTGCCACCTTAGTTGTATAAAAAAAGAATATGATTCAGATACGTTGGGTATTGAAAAGGAGGTTAGGACGCCGCACTAATAAAAGTAAAGAAATCAGCGCAGCTGCATCTATTAATAAATTTGAAGTTAAATTACTTTACAGTTGCAATTTTACGCGAAATTGTTACTATTGGATATGTTCCAGGAATATGAAATGTTGCCGATTTCTCAATACCAAATAACATTAGTTACAAATGTAAATAAAGTTTCTTGCGGACATTAATATTATTACTTATGGTTATTGTTGACTCTTATGTATTTCATTCGTACTGTAACCAATTTGAATGATATTTTATATTCGTTTATTGGGTCATCTGTTCATATAATTTAAAGTGCAGGCCACAGAGCGGGCGAACGAGCCAGCGAGTTGGGCGAGCCTCATTGTACCTCTTTTTAACAGCGTACTGCTAGGATAAGCTATGAAATATCCGACGATGTTAGAGACGATATTCGTCGAGCTACACAGCGTAGCTTAGTTAGATAGTTTGCAGTGTGAATCACGTATGAAAACCTAAAAGAGAGGCATGTCACTGGCTGGCGGCATGTGACGCACTTGCAGGACATTTTGTCCTCTAGTGTATACCTGGAAAGAAGAAGTCGAAGAAGAAGTCGACAGCCCGGTGGTGATGTGTTGGTAGTGAACCTTCGGCATCAGAGGACACGTGTTCGATTCCCACTGGGAAAATATTTATGAGATGGCATTTCTATTTGTTTTCGAGTCGGTGTTCTCTTTGTACCTATTTAAGTGTATATAAAGCAGGTAAGTAAAGTATACTTTGAGACCAGGTGGTGGAGTGTGAATTATAGAACTTACTAGTAAATCCAAGGTATCAGCTACCTATTGGATTTACTAGTAAAATAATTGGTATGTACCATAATTGATGATTAAACGAACTTACCTGTACGTGAAGTTCTATCATAATTATACTAGCTGGTCAATTCTCATAATTAATTTCTTACTTACAGTATTATTCGATATTTACTCGGCAAATCACACGACTTGTTCAAAGATAATCGAAAAAACATCACTATTACATAGGCGTTACGTTACACCTACATCCCTAGAAACGTCATTTTGTTTAAAGTACTCCTGACTCCGTAGACAGAGAATACTATTCTGTCTACGCCCGACTCGGACAATGTGGGCTAAATACAGATTTGTGTATCCCATACACTTACGGGAGGGGTACTTGGGAGGGACCTAATTATGAGAATTGACCAGTGTAGCGGGAGCGATGGCGACGTGCTCGACCGCCACAAAGGGAAGATCTTCCGGCCAGGCTGGGTGTCATGCCTGGGGAACCGCGGCTCCGACAATGTATGTGTCGGAGGTTGTATATATATCTCCATATCGTAGAAACTTCGATAGCGCGATTCAGGATTTCTAAGTGTCGTCGTATATGACGTCATGTGTTCGCATTGTGAACTTTTTCTTCACTCTGTAGTTCTTCTGTATGGCGATAGGTGTCGCCACAACCAGCTAGTATAATTATGATAGAACTTCACGTACAGGTAAGTTCGTTTAATCATCAATTATACAGCGCTGGTCAATTCTCATAATTAATTTCTTACTTACAGTAGATGTTTAGAGCATCTGGATTTTTGCCCATTTTGTCCTTAATATTATAACCAGAACACCAAATACCTATATGGTCAGCACACCAGTTCTGAAGATGATTCTGTAGTAAACAGAAAATATAATATTATCTTTGTATTTTTGCCTATCCCAGAAAGGGTTGTCATAAAAATACAAACTCCAAATAGTTTTGAATGAATGTCCATTTCGGTCACAGTTTCAGAAAAAACATTTGACTAATATTGATTCGGTGATAATAGTGAATTATTTAGTTTCTCAGTAAGTGAACATATTGTCATTTAAGTTCTCATGAGAAATAAATTTCTTAAACCATACTAATATTGATGATTAGATAGGTAAAATCTATAGTGTTGACCTACCGATATTACAGACACATTATAGATCTCGATTAAACAACATGCAAACACAATGTAAAATATATCTAATCGCTATACTTAAGTCATGCCCATAGCTTATCTCTCAGAAAAGTGGACAAGATTTGATAAGAATTAACACACTAGATGTGAGAGTTAATAGTGAATTTAAGGTAAAAGGACAAGTTATCGCAAAGTACTACAGATTTTTACCGTACAGAAAATCTCTTGCTTAGGTATTTATATTTAAATATTATTTTAACCTATTTGTTTTAAATTTAAAAATCAATCAGTGCAACTGGATGATTTTCAATTCTGCATAACATGTCACTACACTCCACCCCCCCCCCCCCAATGTTTAAAGCAATTCAATGCAGGATTCGAAAGTCTAGTTTTAGTTATATGAAATGGAAATTTGAATAACCTTTGTCCTTCCTTTTCTGGACAGGTTCAGTAATTTCTTACTGTAATATTGAATCAAAAAATATGAATTATAAAAGTACAAACTTAAAAAAGCACTATTTTCTGTTATACTGTCCATTTTTTTTTTTTTTTAAACCAACTGTTAAACTTGCAACAAGCTTTAATGACATTATCTCATACCATCAGCAACATAAGGGTTGAAGTGCTTTGTTGGGTGACAACGCTTATACATGATAAGATCTCATACCATACTAAGGTATTGCTGTTAATATAATTGAGTCAAATACTGGAAAGTCATTTGTTTACTTAAACCACTAAATACCATAAGTTAAATAATTTATCGTTTGAATAAACGATTTTCTGTAGTTTTAAGAAAATTGAAATTCAATTTCATTTGTTTTGCGATCTGTACATAGCTCATGATAGCTTAGTTCTGAAACATAAATTCAAAGTACATACATAAATATTATGCAATCTGAAAACATCAGAATTGAGCAATTTTAATATTGTTCAATCATTAAAAGTTTTATAGACTTAAGACTTTGGTCAGGATAATTCCAATCATGAATACATCATATTATTATTATTATTAACTATAGTTTTAATGTTAATTACATTCTATTTTTGTTTATTCACAGTACCTACATAATTACTGGATAAACCATGTTGACATAGAGAATATGATAGTTTTAGTATCAACTATGTATAAATTCAACCATTTTTCAATAATAAATATATATATTACATAATAGAATAGGTTTATAATAAGTGTATATATAAAACCACAGCAAATGCTATGTAAATTATTACACAAAAGGTTTTAAACACCCGTATCCAACAACCTGTCTTGAATATACACTGACGCTCATCATCAGAAAATGATCAAAGTACACATAGGTCACCCTATGTTACAAAAGATTCATAGTAATTGTAACTACTTAAAGGAATTTTACATATGTAAAATCTTTCATTAAAAAAAAGGTCATATTTTTTACTTAAACAAGGGCAACAATCAATTGCCACTTCCATAACACAATTACTTGCATAGTATGTGTTTTCTCACACAATATAAAAGGTAAATTATTCTACAGAAAAAAAAAAAAACCACTATAAGACAAGATGTCATACATAACTAAATGTATTTTTCTACCAAGTAGGAAATAATTCATACAAACTTCTTTGAAACTGTATCTTGCAGGTTTGGTTAAGTACCTAATAAAAAGGACAGATTCATTGTAATTTCATTGCCGACTTTCTGGTTGTGCTGTACAAACGTACGTTACGCTTTTGGCGTAGGTACTAGGTAGTCTTTCAGGCTAAGACCGCTAAGTGCAAGAAGCGTATGTAAAACAATTAAGTATACTGGTCGCCAACACAGCTGGCTCGCGTAGTCATAAAAAACGAAATTCGAAACTCGCTCATCATACTTATTAGGTACTCAGTGCACAAAGACAATCGGTTTTCCATTGTTTTATAAACTGAGCCCTTTTTTCTGCATAATTACACAACAATGCGATATATTTACTGTGTATTTACACATTATGGCTCCTATAAACTTTGTTTACACTGAAAGAAAGGATTAATAATTTTATTTAATTTATTCAAAAAACTAAAATCTTTCACTGTCACTAATGTCACTGTCAATTTCGTGACGTTTTGTTTCGACTTCTTCTTTGGCAACAACTGTCTGATTACAATACAGTTTTTGGCTTACTAATACTGCTGTCAAATGAAAAAAAAAATTCTTTAGTATTGCCAGTACTAAATTATTAAATTGCTAAAAAGCCATTGAAAAATATGAAGTCTCGTCTCGATCGACTGATCGAAGTCTTGTCTTGTTCAAACAAGCTGAAATTCGCAAAAGAAAAATACCTTGTAGGTATATAATGCGTAAGACGGGAGTTTTAGATATTGCCAAAGAGAGCTTTAGTTGGCATTTTTCCCGTTGTGAAAAAAGAATAATCGTTTTATGATTTTATAATTCTAAAAAAAGAAAAAACGTTATGTTTTAGCAGTAAGAGTAAATTATTTCAGGCACAATTTTCATAAATAATGCATAAAAGACAGAACAGTAGGTAACTGTCTCAAAAACCCTCCACTAAAGGCATGTAAAAACATAATAATATATTTTTATGTATATTTTTTAAAATAAATCTCCAACTATAACCATCACTTTCCTTGGTTAACATATGCCATTGTGTTTAATGCATTATGGTCTGGAATAAATTAATATTATTGTTTTTAACAATTTTGGCAGAGATGGTTCTTTTAAGAAACCATTCACATAACCAGGTAAACATTGTTCACCATTGTCATTAATGCATTGCTAGAAAAATAATTTAATTTTGTGAAAGAAATGGTTCCTTCGGTTGAAGGGAAACCCGTATCCCTGCAGTGGGATGATTATGGGTTGATATATGATGTATGGTCTCATAAGGACAACTCGTATTCTGGAAATCAATCCATTATTTTCTGAAATAAATTATATTAATTCTGAAACTATATTCTTCACAAAATCATATGACCAAGGCCAACTTTGTTTTCCATTGCTTGCTTGGAAAAAGGATTTTCACGAAGGTAATGGTCCGAGAAAAGAAAATATAACCAACCATCGCTAAACATTATTGTTAATAAATGCTAATATAATATTTGTGTCAGGAAAGAGGTATTCAGCACAAACAAAACCACATGGAGCTAAGTGCCTCCTGTCTGTGGATGGCTGCAATTTTTGGATAATAAATCCAGATAAAAAACCGGGAAGAAATAGCCCCAATTGTGCTATTCGCAATCCCTAAATCCAAGATTTTTATGAACAGGAAACATGATCTGACCCCAATGTGTCAGACGCTAATGTCCCAAAATCCATGATAAATAAGAACGGAACTAGTCCCACAAACTAGACACATCCTTTATATCTAGGATATAATTCGGAAAGAAATGATCCCGCAAATCATTCGCAGTTCCTTAATCTCGGATAATAATATAATGGTTGGCATAATAAAAAATCCTCATGGCAGGTACACAAATTAATAAATAATTTTTTCTTTTCCAACTTTAAATTTGTGCCAAATACCTCTTATAAATTTTGTAAACTGTAAAGCAGCTGTAAAGATAGTCACTGCAAGAAATCCCATGTGTTACATAAAGGAGCGGCCAGTCTTTGTTTTTCTGTATTTAAAATATATATTTATGGAAAGGGTCTTCCAAACTATATTGGTTACTTATATGTATTCTTGTTGATCCAGCAACGGCCATTTACCAAGGTCAAATAAAATAACTTCCAAATGTGTTAGTACTTAACACAATAATTGTGAAGTATATTATTAATGTATTCTTATTATTCATCTAGCTAGACCAAATTGTTTTTGGTCAAACATCAAACAATTGTTTAGCTGAATGTGGTTTACATACTAAGATCACTGATATTTGAAATGAATGTATTCCATTTAATGTATGGAACGGTACCACTGAGCCACACACAATGCCTTGATTTGACATTATTAAAATTATAATAATATTATGCAAATGAATTTGCAATGTATCACATCTTGGAAAAAGGATAACGATCTTTACTTTTTCTAAAGGCAACAATCCCATAGAAAAATTTGTTCATCACAAATTTATAGGAACATTACGACAATTTATAAAAAAAATAATTGCAAAATGAAAGGAGCGGCCATTTTTTTTTCTTACCAGGTCGCCGGCCGAATTGTTTGGAAATCTAAATTATTAAGAGATTTTATTATTTTTACTCTTTTTGAGAGTTCAACTTTAAAACAACTCACCATTTTGCTTTGAAATTATATAGATATTGGATTTATATCAACCTAAGGTCTTGGATTTATATCATCGTAGCGGCGGCGACGGCGCGTGAGTCTTGTTTTCGTCGAATTCCTCCATTACTCGATTTTTACACATTTTCTTTTTATCTCCTCTTCTTCCACTTATATAAAGACTTAATAATGTCTTAATAATAGAAAAAACTAATAAAATTGAATAAAATATATTATTGCGTGTATTGCCGAATACACACGAAAAAAAGAATGACGTTTCTAGGGATGTAGGTGTAACGTAACGCCTATGTAATAGTGATGTTTTTTCGATTATCTTTGAACAAGTCGTGTGATTTGCCGAGTAAATATCGAATAATACTGTAAGTAAGAAATTAATTATGAGAATTGACCAGCGCTGTATAATATCATAAATATTGGCCCAGCCATTTGAGCGTGAAGAAGCAACAAATACACACATAACTTTCGCCTTTATAATATTAGTAGGATTTACAAGAAGTGATATAAAATACTTGCGTCGATTCATTCGTGGCTACGTGGGCCAAGTACCTATTCCATTAGACATGTCTTGTGGCTGTCTATAGTCGTTCGTGCTGGCACAATTCTTGATTTCTTAGAAGCTGTCAGTGTGACCTACTTTTTGATAGACATGCAACGTATTCAAACGTCTTATTAAAAGATAGGAGTGGCTTGCAACTCTGAAAGGATTGACAGATTTTATGTTTCGTTAATATATTTTTTAAGCTTTCTATATTTTGTTTTTATAACACAATCCCGTTATTTGTCTACGTCATAGAGGGAAGCTATGTGTAAAAATTCAGCTCCCTTCCCTAGGTAATATAAGTAATATGTAGGGTTTGTGTTCGAAATTTTCTTGCAGTTTTTGAGGTGAAAGAGTAGTAGGGCTTTTACAACTGTGGAAATACCACCTGTGAGAGTTTGCACTAATGGAAACCCATTGCTGTTGCTGTATTTTATCCAAACGGTTTAACTTATAATATTGTTCTAAGTATTATCTTATCTACATAATCCTCGCTAATATTTTGATGCTTCGTGCCTTGCTAGCCCTGCTCGCCTCCATACAAAGATTCTCTCAGCAATTAGGCGGCCAGCCTTGTTGCCAATATCTTGTTTAATGTGTTATCTTGTTGTGTATTGCAAATAAAACATATTCCATCAATCTAAAATAACCTAACCACTGGAATATTACTGGCTGATATTAAACCATCAGTAATTGCCTATGAACAGGTACCCTTAAAATAATGAACGTTCATATCTAAAATTAACCATTACGTTTCAAACCGCAATATTTATAAACCACAGTGTACTCTGTTGCCGTCAGCGATACCAGTACAGTTTCCGGGCGAGCAATGTACATTAATTACGACCTTGAAAGAATTTGATCGTTTGCAGACGAAGGTGAGCGTTAAGGGCATGGTCACATGCTCGTTTGAAATTGATAAAGTAGAAGGGACTCTAATCTGACTATTTCTTGGCGGTGTGAGCCCTACTTCTGTCTTAGCAAATTGGATCAGTATGCCTTTAGCTAATAGGACCATATTAATAAAAAATAAAACTATTTATAAAAAATGTAACAAAATGATAACAAATCTGTGTCAATTTTTAAAGGTATAAGAGAATACTTAATGCATTAGTCACTACGCCTGTATGACATAACTTCGCGAGAATGTCGTTTCTACACTTCGTCATGTCATCACTACTTGGCGTCCCACTATGCTACCTATGTATCTGCATGAGAAAACTAGGTATCGGCATGAGATCACAACGATTGATAATTATCGTTTAAAAGGTGGTGGCTGAAAATCATGGATTTGCTCCCCGAGTAAATAATGTACTGACTGAGCTGCTGCCTCTTTGTACTGCGGTACACATTTCCTTATCAACATTAACTGTTTATTTCTGACATTTTGTGTGCCTTGGATACGAATAAATGATCTATTTATCACGCGCCGAAATGTCGCCATTACACGACGACGACTAATTACACAATTATAAATTAATCACAATTAAGGTGGTGGATGGTGATTGCAGTTGCTTTTGCATCGCGACAAGTCAAAGGCCTGTCGTGATGATTTATGTAACAGCCAGGCAACGAATTCGCCACTATTAGCGATAGCGGACAGAAACGGTGCGGCGAGTAAGATCAAATGTAACAAAATGTATGATTCGCCACACTCGACGGCATCGCGAGCGATTTTCGGAGAGTCGCGCGTTGAGAGTCGCGGACACTAGGACAGGAAACAAAATGTATGCGTGCTCGAATGTGATACCACGATATAGAGCGGTGTGTCGGCGCTATCGCAGAAGGCGCCGCCGCCGCTTGACGCTAAGCCGAAAATAGTGGTCGGCTGTAACGGAGCCTTAATTGAGACTGTAAGTGTAATAATACTGCATAATATAATATTGTATATGTAAAAAAACAAAAAAACTACTATGGAGAGTCGACGATTGATCAGTGACTATGTGTAACCAATAACTGTTATCGCTAGATTTCGTCGAATACACGATTGAAGTGATAATATACAGTTCTGACACGTTATAGCTACTAAAATAAACTGAAATAATAATAATAATAATATATCTTTATTTCAAGCAACAGGTAAAAGATTACACGGGCTCATATTATAAATACCTTACAGACTAACGTACATATTATATTACTTATAATTTTAATAAAATTAACTATTAACACGTAGTGTCGGCGACATGTAGCGCGTGGTCTCCGCTGGCAGTCGTCCTCGGAATCTCCGGAATACGACTCTCTGCGGTCAGAAGTCCTCCTTCATGAAGGTCTCCAGATGGTGGGTCGGATATCTAATGTTTTTTTTATATAATTATATTACCTATAATAGTATTGTTTAGATGGCGATTGAAAAATACTTATGTTTAAAAAGAGTTTCTTTCAGCAATGCTTCTCGTAAGTAATAAATAGTAACCTGTTTTTTTATTTTTTGAAAGAAATTCAATTATGAAGTGCGTTAGCTGTATTTTTTTTATACCACAAAGGTGGCAAACAAGCTACGGTCGGCCTGAGACAGTGGAGCTCTGGAGACTTGGTTGCTGACAGCTGTCATTGGGTGTGTAAACATTAGCTCCGTATATTTTTACTGTTAGAAAATGTTAAACCAATAGCTTTTTCACGAATAAGTTAATAAAACTACGCGAGAAGTGACAACAAACAGTGCTGATAATCGCAAGTTGAAATATAATAAGTGGAATAAGAGGGAAGCGTTAGGTAATAGTAAACTGCTAATAAGGAAGTGTCAATAAGTAAAAACCTAATATACACGGATTGATTTGATAATAAACACTTACAATACAATTAAAAATAGTATTATAAAGCTCTAAGTGGACGTGATAATGTGTTGTGAATGTTGTAAACAATAATTTGATAAGTGCGGTAGATGGCGAAAAATTAATAAAAAATACAACCGACTTTTTAATACACAACGATACAACCATCCAATGCATTATTTCAACGCGACAGTTAGTGAAACCTGTGGTCGAGTGGCTAACGTCTTCACTCACACAGTTTCATAGATCGCGGAGTTCGTGGTTCGAGACCCAGCCGATGAATTCGATTTTTGTCATCAAAATTTTATCAAATTTAATCAGTAACACTTGGAAAAATGTGTATGTCAAGATAGACCACTAATATAGTACGGGACAAGGCCGTTGAAATTTATTGTGACGATTCCTTAAACCCACTGATACATAGAAGAAAAAAATAAAATAAAATAAAAATATGGCATCAAAAAATAACATTATTGTATGTGCCGGGTGTCTTAACACTATTTCTGATAAACAATATTTGCAATGTTCTCAATGTAATAACCTTTATGACCTGCTGTGCGCAAACATCAGTGAAGGGCAATTTCTCAGTATGTCCAGTGAGCAAAAACGAAAAGGTGTTTGTCAGGATTGTAAAAACAAACGTCCCAAGGGTGACAATTCCAATACACCATTGCGATCAATGAAAATCATGGAGCAGACTTCACAAATTGAAGATGGAGCACAAAACATTACACAGAGGTCAAGGAAACCATCTCCTATCCCTGTGTTATCCACGGAACAGCCTGATGGGAGTGTCGACGGATGTAACTCTGAGAGAGGCGACCTACAGAGCCAGATAACAGCTGCAATAAAAAGAGCGTTGCCATCATTATTACAACAAATAATACGAAACGAGTTAGCCGATGTCAAGAACGATATACAGGAAATGCGCAAGTCTGTAATATTCTTAAGCGAGAAACATGATGAAATGCAAAGTACAATAAATTCTTTAATTAATGAAAATAAACAACTAAAATCAGCCAACATCTTTCTCCAGACTTCAGTTTCTGAAATGGCAGATCGTATGAATAAAGTAGAACAAAGCTTACGGGACAACAACCTGGAGATTAATGGTATCCCAGAGCAAAGATCTGAAAATACATTAGATTTAGTCAAAAAGTGCGCCAGCGTCGTGGGGAAGGAAATTTCTGAAATGGATATAGTAAAATGTACCAGAGTGGCAAAACAAAACATGGAATCTAAGTTTCCTCGTGCAGTAGTGGTGAAGTTTAGGAGTGAGATTGTTAGAGATGAGTTTTACTCTGCGGTATATAAGTATAACAAGGCTAATCCTAAGGACAAGCTCAATACAACACTACTGGGAATTATTGGCGATAAAAAACCAGTATACATCTCTGAGCACCTCTCACCCTTCAACAAGTCGCTTCATGCTAATGCAAGAAAGAGAGCAAAAGAATACTCCTATAAGTTTGTGTGGGTCCGCAACGGCCGTGTCTTTGTACGAAAAGACCCTGATTCACATTACATCCACATAAAAAACACTCAGAGTTTGAACTTAATTTGTTAGACTCGTTCAAACTGTTATTATTTCATTTGTGTCTATTGTTTAAAAAAAATAAAATTACTTAAACGCACTTATTATAATTTTTTGCACTCAAACTGTTAAGTAACGAATTTTTTGATCATTATTATTTTTCTTTTTTTTTTTTCATATTAATTTCAATTCATATAAATTTTTAAATGGTTATTTCTATTTTTTATCAAAATACTTGTGGAACTAGGACAAAAACTTTAGATATTTATAATTCAGTGTTGTGTAACAATTATGACATAATATGCTTGTGCGAGACCTGGCTGATTGACTCCATACTTTCAACCGAACTTTTCGACAATAGATATCAGGTGTTTAGAAGGGATAGATCGAAGGAGTTCCTGGAAAAATATAACAAAGATCATGGAGGTGGGCTATTGGTTGCCTTCTTAAAGAAATTCGATGTTACTGTTAGGCAGGATAGACATTCTGATTATTTGGAGGATCTTTGGCTGGAAGTTAAAATAGCTAACCGCTTAGTATTTAATTTGTGTGCAGTGTACTTTCCGGAATACTTGCCATCTGGTCTAGTGGTGGATTTTATGGACAGATGCAGGGAATTAGTGGATGATAACACTGACTCTAACACTTTGATATTGGGCGATTTTAACTTGAAAGATATGGTGTGGTTAAGCGACGGTTGTCCGTTGGCTCACTACTGCCCAAAATCAGAGTCATTGTATGAATTGATTCTTGCAACATCATTAAGACAGATCAATAGTATCTCAAATATAAATAATAGAATGTTGGATTTAATATTAACGAATAATCCAGATTCATTTGCGCTATCCCTTGCATCGCCACTGAGTCGACCTGATAGACATCATCCGCCACTGGAATTAATTTATAATTATAAGGAGCTGCCTTTGGTGGAAAATACGGTTGAAAGACTGTGTTTCCGTAGGACTGATTTTTCGAGTTGTAAAAAGTATATTGAGGATGTAAATTGGGACAAACATGCCCAGGATCTAGACTGTGATGAGTTTGTGCATCTTTTTTATAACATTATCCATGAATCTATAGACAAATTTACACCAAAGGCAAAGGGGAATAAATGCAAAAATAATTATCCCATTTGGTTTTCTAAGAGTCTCATAAGACTTTTGAGAAGTAAAGAAAAATATCACAAACGATTCAAAAAACATAAGAATCCCCGTGATTACGACACATATTCCTTATTAAGATCCAGGGCCAAAGAATTGATGAACAAATGCTTTAGGATCTATATCTCCAGTGTCGAATCAGACTTAGCAACAAATCTAAAATCTTTCTGGCGTTACACCAAAAGTAAGAAATTAACAAATAATATCCCAAACGTAATGTATTACAATGATAGGAAGGGGCAAAATGGACAGGAGATTGTCAACCTTTTTGCTGATTACTTCTCGTCAGTGTTTAGTACACGTACTAACAACACATATCAGCCACTATTCACTCCATCTAGTTTTTCTTTATCTTCAATACATATATCTGTAGAAACAGTACTCGGTAGGTTAAAACTTGTTGATGTGAGCAAGACTGCAGGCCCAGACGGTATCCCTCCCATATTTCTTAGGTTGTGTGCGTCAGCATTAGCCAAGCCATTAACTTTCATATTTAAAAAATCTATAGTGGATGGCAAATTTCCTTCCTTGTGGAAAATAGCAAAGATAACACCAATATTCAAGTCTGGTGACAAGAAAGACGTTACTAATTACCGATCAATCAGTATTCTTAATTGTTTTTCCAAAATCTTTGAAGGTATTGTGTATGAACACATATACAATCATTTTAGGCATAGGCTCAGTATTAGTCAGCACGGATTTGTTTCGGGACGATCTACAAACTCGAATTTACTGGTATACACAAATTACTTATCCCACTCTTTCGACAGCAGATGTCAGGTGGATGCTGTTTATACAGATTTCTCGAAGGCATTCGACAGAGTAAACCATAATATACTTTTAAAAAAGCTGGACCTGTATGGAATCCATGGGAATCTTCTTAGGTGGCTGGAATCATATTTACTTAATCGTACACAGTTAGTTGCATTATATGGTTACGATTCTACACCATATGTGTCTTATTCTGGCGTCCCTCAGGGATCAAACTTGGGTCCTCTCATGTTTTTAATATTCGTTAACGACCTTTTGGAGTCGATTGATTGTGAGTGCCTTGCTTATGCTGATGACGTAAAAATATTTGCTAAAATTAATAGTACTGAAGATTGTCGAGCTTTACAAAATAACTTAAATATAATTAATCACTGGTGTGAGGCCAATGATATGTCCCTTAATATTCAGAAGTGCTTAACTATAACTTTCACTAAGAATAAGTACCCAATACAATATACGTACACTATTGATCACATACCTCTAAAGCGAGTCACGACAGTGCGTGATCTGGGAGTAATCTTCGATAGTGAATTGACGTTTAGATCTCATTATGACCATATCATCAACAAGGCTAAAAAAACTTTGGGCTTTGTGATTCGTACAGCCAAACCGTTCAAAAACACGCGGTCATGGATAATACTGTATTCGTCACTGGTACGTAGTATCTTGGAGTACTGTTCATCTGTTTGGTCACCTATCTATCAAATCCACAAAGATCGCATTGAACAGGTCCAACGTCAATTCGTTAGAATACTTTGCGGTAGACTTGGTGTAAGGCGCAAAATTCCTGAATATGAAGATCGACTTCAAAGATTTAGCCTAAAATCTTTAGAATACCGCCGGTCCACAGCGGACTTGTGCATTTTACACAAGATTGCTAATGGATCGTTGGGTTCTCAGCTACTCGAGAAACTTGTGTTTAAGATACCATGTCGTTCGGCCAGGGTTCCTCAGGTTTGTTGGCGACGACCTCTCGCTCCCGGCTGTTGTTCATCAGATGGCCGAGAGCGAGAGGTCGTGGGACGCGGTAGCCTCCTTCTGCGACGAAGTACTGACGCAGAAGGAGGCCGCGGAGCGGGTGAGGGAAGCGGATCCAGCCGCCCCCCCGCTCCGCCGTAAAAGACCGGGCGGTAGGCGCATGGCGTATGCCCGGCGACTACCACCTTAACGGGGGCTTCCGGGCGGCGGTTAGGGGAAACCGTCGCCCATCGGATCGGAAGTCCCCGAGCGGAGCGGCGCGCCAACTTTAACTGTGCGCGCCGCCAATAGTGCCGAACCCAAAGAGAAGGGTCTTCGGACAGCCGCCGGCGGGGTCACGGAAGTATCTTAGTTCCCGTGGCCCCGCCCATCTAGGCGGACAAGGTGGTAGTCAGTCAGGTTTTTAGTCGGTATACCCTAAGTGGCATAAGAGGGGGAGCCCGACATACCCCCGCCGCTCCCCAAGCGGCGGGGCATGCAGTAATGCATTTTCCTGACTATAAACAAAAAAAAAAAAAAAAAAAAGGGTTCCTCAGGTATTCAGTATACCGTTTGCAAGAAGTAACGTAGGAAAAAACAATCCTTTAATTAGAATTTGTGAGTCATATAATAAAATGAGCAACACTGTTTCTTGTGATTTATTTGCGGACGGTTACTTCAAGTTTAAAAACATAGTCATGTCACGTAATAATGTATAATGTTTTAGTTTTAAAGTTCTCTCAAATAACATACGTTTATATTTCTTTCTTTTTGTCATTTAAATTTAAATTAGTCAATAATGTTTGCATGTATAAATTTCTTATAAGTGTTGTGTACAATTGTTTAGGATTCCAGAATTATATTTATGTTAATGTAATATTATATAAAACAATTGTATGTTCTGTTATCTGTAATTGTACCTAATAATAAAAAAAAAAATAAAAAAAAAATAGACCTTACTCACCGTAGGAACACAACATGGCCGAGACCAATGCTATTTGGCTACGGTCTTATAACGATTTTTATATAGAAGATGGTGGCAAACATGTCCATTCGTATAATTAATAATACATCAAAGTATCAATTTGCATAATTACATTGTTTTTGTTTGTTAAACTCAAAAACTATTGAACAGATTTGAAAAATTCTTTCACTGTTGGGAAGAGTTAGTATTTTTTTTATTTTAGTTTATTTTTTTTTATTTTTTTTATTTTTTTATTTTTTATAGTATCATATCGGTGCATTTGTAACTCGCCTTTGTTGTAGCTCACCTATGTAGTAACTGGTCTACAAATGAAATCGTTGCATTTCAAACTCGCCTAGGTAACAGCTTCACTACGCGCGGGTAACATAGGCTATATATTATTTTAATAGGATTCCATACAAAACCCCGTGCGAAGCTGGGACGGAGTAGTAGTATAATATAAAGCTCCTCAAAAGCTCATCAGATAATTTAATAACACGATAAAAATATTAAAAAAGATATTATTTGTAAATATTAAATACTGTAAACAAACAACCTTTGTGTGATTAGACTAACTTCCGTTTAAATGCACAAAGAAATTTCCCTCTTCCTCCGTTTGGTTTATATTGAAATTCCCTCCGGTTATGAAAATACGACTCGTTGAAACCCCGCAGAGGAAATAACTAGTTTTCATAACTGTTCATATAAAACGTTTGGATTTATTTCAAATACAAATTGTACAATTTCTTTTTCAAATAATGGCGCTAATTCTGTTGTACATTTAACTAGACTAAACTAGTTTTGACAGGACTAGAAGTATTGCTATCCTTGTCACTAATTGTAAACCAAGGAAGGACAACAACACCTTTGGTCCTGTCAAAAATTATTTTATATACAACCTAATACCTGTTACACACGTAACGATATATCGTAGCGATTTCAGACCGTGTAGATCCTACCAATATTATAAAGGCGAAATTTTGTGTGTATGTTTGTTACTTCTTCACGCTCAAATTGCTGGGTCAATTTATATCATACTAGCTTTTCTCCGCGCTTCGCTCGCGTTAATTTTATGACATAGATCTCGTTTGACAACAAAAAACCTAGAGCGCGACTTGTGGCGCCATCTGTTGGCCGATACAGCGCCCTCTATAGTAAAAAATATATTTTTCACTTCTCATGCTCAGAAAGTGCTTATTTGCGCAGGATATAGGCTGCACAAAATCGAATTTTGTGCACAAGGGCAGAAAAGTAAACTCATAAATGTATCTATATTAAGGCAAAGGAAATGATCCATACAGCCAAACACAATAAAAAGTTCAGAGATAGAATTTGTTATTTTATAATATTTACTTTAATTTATTTGCCTTATGTGTTTTTTAAGTCATAAAAGATATTAGAATTTAAATTAAAGTACGGTAGGTTATTTAATTAATTTAAGAAATTTATTTTATTCCAAAATTAATTTAATAGTAGGCTGTATAGGTCTGCAGCCCAAGCCTAATTTCAATGTCGTAAGATTTAAAAAAAAGCGGCGGGAAAGGGGAAACAGGTCTTGTTTTTCGTGCGTTTATTTATTTATTTCCTCGCAATCGAAGTGAAAAGCAGAGTTTATAACTCGTCCACAAAACCATTTCTATCCTCGACATTACTACCAGCCCTCGCCTTCGGCTCGGGCTGCTAAAAGTCTCGGATAGAAATGATTCGTTTTCTGCACTTGTTGTAAAATCTACTATTTCACTTCTCATGCTCAGAAAACGCTTATTTGCGCAGGATATAGGCTGCACAAAATCGAATTTTGTGCACAAGGGCAAAAACGTATCTAGTCATAAATGTATCTATATTAAGGCAAAGGAAATGAGCCATACAGCCAAACACAATAAAAAGTTCAGAGATAGAATTTGTTATTTTATAATATTTACTTTAATTTATTTGCCTTATGTGTTTTAAAGTCATAAAAGATATTAAAATTTAAATTAAAGTACGGTAGGTTATTTAATTAATTTAAGAAAATTATTTTATTACAAAATTAATTTAATAGTAGGCTGTATAGGTCTGCAGCCCAAGCCTAATATCAATGTCGTAAGATTTAAAAAAAAAGCGGCGGGAAACAAGTCTTGTTTTTTCATGCGTTTATTAATTTATTTCCTCGCAATCGAAGTGAAAAGCAGAGTTTATAACTCGTCCACAAAACCATTTTTATCCTCGACATTACTATCAGCCCTCGCCTTCGGCTCGGGCTGCTAAAAGTCTCGGATAGAAATGATTCGTTTTGTGCACTTGTTGTAAAATCTACTATTCCCATTGGAACGACATACTTTCACGGGATAAAAAGTAGCCTATGTTGGGCTCTGTACCCCAAACAATATGTATGCAAATTTTCATAATGATCAGCTGCTTAGTCAAGCCGTGAAGGAATAACAAACAAACAAACTCACTTTCTCATTTATAATATTAGTAAGGATTTGGTACGTAGGTAGCTGATACCTTGGATTATTACATAGGGTACTTTTTTTGCTGAAATTTGGTCAAAAATCTGATATAGATGGCGCTGATGTGCATAAAATTAAACGCGGGTAACACCAAGGGTAGCAGCTAGTAAATTATAAATAGAATTTCAGCTGATCGTAGAGATTTTAAACTTGGAGGGTGTATTATGTAGATTTTGGAGTGGTAGAGCAATTATTATGAAATGGGGTAGCTCGACTGGGGAAGTACCCACCCTCTCACAGAATATCGACGTGAAGCAGCAACGCGTTTCGTTCGATGAGTGAGAGATCCGGAAGACAAACTCCTTCCCTATCCCCTCTTTCCCTTCTCTTCCTCCTTCCTTTCCTCCAACCTCCTTGGTGGACAACGCATTGGTAGCGCCCCTGGTGTTACTGATATCCATAGGCGGCGGTGACCGCTTTCCATCAGGGGGCCCGCTTGCTTGTTTGTCTACTGTATGACATAAAAAGAAAAAGATTCTTTGTATTATTCGCAGAATAGGCAATAAAAAAGAATTTTCCAAAATTCCCACGGAAAAGCGGCATACACGCAAAACACAGTTGCGCGTGTTTCGCTAGTATTATAATTTAATCGATGCAAAATATTCATATAAGCAAAACAATTTTCAATTTCTCTGCAGGAATGACCTTTAGTTAAACTGACAAACTTTACCCTCGAAGGTCCTCGAAGTCGGAAATTCTCTCGCCAAAATGTGTGGTAATGACAAGCTTGAGAACGGTCAGAGAGAGAGGACTCTCCATAAGGTCATGTAGGTTGAGCATAGGTTTTCTATATTCAAAATCTTATAAAGGTATAAAATACATAAAAAATATAATATGAGAAAAAACCAGGGAAATAAGAATCCAGTGTACAGTTCCGTATTTGCTACGCTTTGCTTGCTTGCTGTTAAGTGCAGGTCAATATCCTATGACATTTCAACAACGTCTTCATAAAAAGCTTATCTGGGAAAGAAAATATTCAAATGAACATCTAAAATAAAATCAAAGTCCTGACTGGTTTAACTATATATCAACGCACAGTCCAAACCGCTGGGTCTATAGATTCCAAATTAGGAATGTAGGT
Organism: Endotricha flammealis; assembly: GCA_905163395.2. Classification (NCBI taxonomy): domain Eukaryota; kingdom Metazoa; phylum Arthropoda; class Insecta; order Lepidoptera; family Pyralidae; genus Endotricha; species Endotricha flammealis. The sequence continues at coordinate 14,927,127 of LR990862.1, read as the reverse complement.
TCCTTACGACGACGACATTTAGGGGTGTTCTAAGAAAGGATTTTTCAAAATTTCCCACGGGAAAGCGAGATATACGCAAACAAAGTTGCGGGTATTTTATTAGTAATTGATAATTTTGTAAAACAAAACTAACAAAATTCTAATTCAAAATTCAAAACTTTTATTCAGAGAATAGGTTTTCACAAACACGTTCTCTTGTCAGAGTATACAGTAATAAATGATTTGTATAAATTAATCTACTCTATAAACTACTACCATTTCGGAAACAAAAGCAAAATGACCACTGGTAAAAAGAAATGGCGAAAGAAAACCAGTTACGGCCTTTTTTGTCATTTAAAAATATATCGTACTTTTCTTTTTTCTTTTCTTTTTCAACATAAAATTTAAAACTAGGTACATACATACAACATTACGTACGCGGAATGTCAATAAATAGTGCCATTAATTTGTCTCAACATAAAATTAAATCTAAAATCTAAAAATCTCCGTTTAAGTTCAAGATTATTTAATTTGTTGCAACTTCAAAATTTGATTATTCGAAAATCTTTCTGTCTTTTTGGGAGACTTTCATGAAATTAATGAGCGCCAAACTTGTACTAACTTAAAAAGTCAACGTTGAAAAATTAATATTGGAAAACAACTTATTTCCCAAGAGGACTTCCGGCTTTTGGAAGTCACTTTTTAATAATGACCATGATTAAATTTCAACAAGAGATACATAAAGTGTAGGTATATTGTTTTAAAAAGTACGGAGGAGCTTTAGTTTTTAAAACTCTTAAAATCAAACAATCAAACTAATATTGTAAATGAGAAAGTGAGTTTGTTTCTTATTCCTTCACGGCTTGACTAAACAGCCGATCATTATGAAAATTTGTATACATATTTTCAGGGGTACAGAGCCCAATATAGACTTATTTACGCGGGCGAAGCCCCTGGTAACAGCTAGTATTATTATTGAATATTTGTAAGCGTCCGTTATTGCTTAGCGCTACCGCCGCGGTCACAAGTGGGCGCCATCAAAAACGTGACCACATTATATCAAACCACTAGGCGAGAGGGGCGGTTGGACGTACTTGCAGTGGCTGAAAATATTCACGCAGACTTCCATTTTTCCAATTTAGCAATCCATTTTTTTAAAAGAATAAAAACTATGCAAAGAGATAATATTCTCAAGCCCATCTAAACCAGACCATGTCGTAAATACGCTTACAATCTCCAAGATGCTTTTATCTCAGCTGCGAGGCATTACTGAACCTGAAAGAGACACCAAGGGAATTTTATATCTAATTTATTGCCGTTTATAGAAATCGAACCTTATTCTTCGCGATAAATTGCGAGTGAAGTCGTCCAATTAAAATCGTGGCAAGATCTCTAACCCTAAGTGTACTTAAAGACTATAGCATTAGGATTGAAATCGCTATAACAGATAAACCCAATTTGCTCTAGCTTTTAGTGTAATCTAATGTAATTAATTTAAGAATGTTAAAGAGATTATTGTAACAAAGAGTTAAATAGAACCTCTCAATTATCCTAAATAGAAGTCCCTGGAGTGTTTTAAAGTCAAGGCAACTAGACTCCGTATTAGGGAAATTCACTTATCAATTTGTTAGAAGCTATACTCCATAAGAGAATTTGTTACATAAAGGTTGCTATGGAGAGCTATTAGTGTGGTTTATAACGAACATATTTTAACGGACAAATTCCTGGTATAAAGTATTGGATACTTTACAACTAAATCCGAGTTCTTTTACCAAGGTATATTTTACTAACCCAAGCTCTACAATATTCGCGAAGTAGTCCGAGATTAGGCGAATACGAGGGTTCACTTTCTCTGTCTTTTGTTCTTCTTCGTTTAACTCCTCGGTCTTCTACTTCTTCTTTTCGTGTGTCTGGCGATAACATTCAAGACGGACAGCTTAACGCTAACGTGCCCTCCGAAGCATGAAGGATTTCGAGATTTTGTAAACCCATCCAAGTATTGGCTAGGGTGGTCGTTGTTTAACTTGGGTAATCGTTCAGTTTTGACACCCATAACGAGGCTATCGAGTTCATGGGTCAGATTCACGAGTAATGTATCACTTGTTCAGCGTTGAAAGAAAAAATGATTGAGACGAAACAATCATTTTTATCAGTCCTAAAATTGTAGGTAAGTACAGTCAGCTAACAAAAGAGTTGAGCAGGGCTGTAAACATAATTCATGAGCACAAAAATCTTTGTCCTTAGTTCTCTACCCTGGTCATCTCTGTCATTGGTTGGCTATTACAGACATTATCAAAATGGTAGTCATTAGAAAAAACGTACAGGGGTAATTATTTCGGCAATGATCGACGCGGAACCCTGTTACCCCAAACATTAACCGTTGGTTTAACAGCGATATGCAAACATTTAACGTGGTTCGTGTTTTGCTTAATTTGTTTGACGTTTAACTAATGTTATGGAAACCTTTTTACATCATCCACGCACATGGACAAACATTTTATGTGTTGAATATATTGATGTGGTTTTTTGTTCTGATGGTGACTCTCTTTATTATATTTTTTTTTCTGAAAGTAAGACTATGAGAGCCACATTAGTAAATGATTGCTTTTATGCTTTATCTACAACTTAGATTAGTGAAAGCAATATTAATGGAACGTGTTCTAAATATTTCAGAGCACAACAATTCTAACAACTGTCTTGTATTGGTAATCGAGGATGTTTTATTCCTTAAGACCTTAGTGCGAGTGCAGGTGATTAGTAATTAAGGGTGAATCGTCCTCAGTACCAAAAATTATAATTAGAGACTATTTGGTCCACAGGGATATACACTCTCTTATCTTAAATTCCAAAAAGATCTATCGTGGTTAAATAAGCATCTGCGGGGTTGACAATAATAAGGTGACTTTAACGATTGTCCCGAAGGCCGACGTGACAAAGGTCCAATTTGGGAGTTTAAAATTACTTTGCGTGCTTGAAAAAGGTTAAAGGGTGTTTTGTGACCCTTTTTTCTATGATATAAAGACAGCTGATGTTTATTTTTATTTTTTAAAACCGATGGGTGAAGAGCATGGAGTAGGTACTCCATGGTGAAGAGTATAGACCACACTGAAGACTCTCTAGCTTCAAAATTTTTAAGACATGTTTTTGTTATTCTTGACTTGTTTGTTTTTTAATTAGCCGTCTTTTCTATATATTTAAAGCCTGCTATACACGGATAGAGTATACGGTAGAGTCAACTAGCATACTACTCTACTATTCCAAGTATTCTATCAGTTTTAGTAGAGTAACTGTCTACACGTAAATTTACATTTTGTTAGTAGAGTAATGCCCGAATAGGACACCATGAACGTCACTCGAGAAAATGTAAGGAACGCACTAATAAACTTAACTTGTTACTCTACTAACCGTTTACATGGCTCAGCGTACGGTAGAGTAGACTCGGTGTATGGTAGAGTAGAGTTGACACGGGGGGGGGGGGGAAGTGGTAGAGTAGCTTGCTGCTCTACTCTACCAAATTTTAGTACTATACCAATGCTGTCTACATTAGTATAGTTAGTGGGATTGTTAGTACTCTACCGCGCTACTCTACCGTTTACTCTACCCGTGCACAGCAGGCTTAAGCGCTCAAGGGGAGGGAAGTCGCGCTCTAAAACGAATAGACAAGTTAAACAATGACGACCATAGCCAGTGGCAGAGTACGCTCTAACTGTTATCCTCTTCGATTGAAGGGAGAACCGTATCCCCGCAGTGGGATGAGTATGGATGCAGTAATATTAAAATGATTGAAACGTCACAAAAATATAGCCTTAAAAAGAAAGCTTTCATAATAATACATTGTCATAAATTCAATTTCAAAAAGAAAATTGTAAAGGTACCTTGCGGCCAAAATGTGACATCGACAGCGACGGAATAATATATCAGCACGGAATATGGAACTTATCATGTACCAACTATAACTCTAGACCGCGTGGACATATTTACAATCGATATTTACATTATATATATACAGGTATTTACATTAGGCCTATTCGATATTTATTTTTTATTTGCTATACGTTAAGTAGTTGAAAGTAATTCGGCACTGGTGTTTTATTCTCATCTTTACATAGTGTAAAATGAGTCCCGCTGTCTGTTTGTCTGTCCCTATGTATGCTTAGTTAATCTTTAAAACTACGCAAAGGATTTTCGATGCGTTTTTTTTTAAATAGATAAGAGTTTCCCACCGGAAAGCGTTATATGCGCAAACGAAGTTACTAAGAAACTCGCAACTTCATTTGCGTATATCTTGCTTTCCCGTGGGAATTTCGAAAAATCCTTTCTTAGTACACCCCTAGACGTCGTAAGGAACCTACATTCCAAATTTAGAATCTCTAGACCCATTGGTTTGGGCTGTTGATATATAGTTAAGTCAGTCAGGACTTTGAATTTTATATAAGTTATAGATTATGGAGTCATATACGCATTGCATGCTGAAACAGCAGCAACATGATCTATTTCTGTTAGTTGGTCAGTGATACAGGCGTAGATTACGGAGCTAACAATAGGATCGTGATTTTGACAATGGCGCCCGGTCGTGTTCGCATGGATTAACTCGTGGATGAAAAGTAGGGTATTGTTGCATTTTCAAAGAGCGCTTGATTTCATTATGATATTGGGGGATTTTTATAAAGAACATAAAAAGCAATCAAAATAATATTGATAAATGTTATATTGTGCTATTTATAAAAGCTGAACAAGTTACAATATTAAGTAATTTGTGGCTAAACTCTGATTTAAATCTATTATTTCATTTACCTTAGTATATAGTTAAGAGCGTTAAGCGCGTCGCCGCGCGGTTGGGGCACTCACATGATGGCATATGTACGCAATCACATGATGGCATATGTACGCAATCACATGATGGCATATTTACGCAATCACATGATGGCATATGTACGCAATCACATGATGGCATATGTACGCAATCACATGATGGCATATGTACGCAATCACATGATGGCATATTTACGCAATCACATGATGGCATATGTACGCAATCACATGATGGCATATGTACGCAATCACATGATGGCATATGTACGCAATCACATGATGGCATATGTACGCAATCACATGATGGCATATTTACGCAATCACATGATGGCATATGTACGCAATCACATGATGGCATATGTACGCAATCACATGATGGCATATGTACGCAATCACATGATGGCATATGTACGCAATCACATGATGGCATATTTACGCAATCACATGATGGCATATGTTCGCAATCACATGATGGCATATGTACGCAATCACATGATGGCATATGTACGCAATCACATGATGGCATATGTACGCAATCACATTATGGCATATTTACGCAATCACATTATGGCATATGTACGCAATCACATGATGGCATATGTACGCAATCACATGATGGCATATGTACGCAATCACATGATGGCATATGTACGCAATCACATGATGGCATATGTACGCAATCACATGATGGCATATTTACGCAATCACATGATGGCATATGTACGCAATCACATGATGGCATATTTACGCAATCACATGATGGCATATGTACGCAATCACATGATGGCATATGTACGCAATCACATGATGGCATATTTACGCAATCACATGATGGCATATGTACGCAATCACATGATGGCATATGTACGCAATCACATGATGGCATATGTACGCAATCACATGATGGCATATTTACGCAATCACATGATGGCATATGTACGCAATCACATGATGGCATATTTACGCAATCACATGATGGCATATGTACGGAATCACATGATGGCATATGTACGCAATCACATGATGGCATATGTACGCAATCACATGATGGCATATGTACGCAATCACATGATGGCATATGTACGCAATCACATGATGGCATATGTACGGCGCGCGGGTAGGAGCGCGCCGCGCGATGGTGCGCGGTGCTGTGCGTGCGGTAATATAGACGATAATCACCGTTTACTTTGGTCTTGTACCTACCGCGCGATTAGTAGTTCCGCGCGGTAGGTACCGCGCGGTCATATGAACTTAGCCTTAGTGTCTGTCAAGAGTATCGAAACGCAACAATCCAATACTGATCCAGCGGATTTTTTTTCGAAATATCTTCCCCCCTATTCTCTCTCTCATGTCAATTTCAATCGCAGTCTCACTCATATAAAATTGAAGAATTGAGCAGGATGGTGCATGAGTTAGAGATGAGATTGGAACTAATTTTGTTAAGAGCATAGTTAGGTGGTATAGTTCGCTAGCTATAGTTCGCTAGTGTGAAATAAGTTACTAAAACCCATCAACAAAGTTTTGGTGTGACCCTCCGTATAATACTTGGTGGCGTGTCATTTGATTAATTATGCAGAGTCGCTTTTTCTAATGTTGTTTGCAAGTCATAACGGCGATACTCGGAGAAAATACCAGTACAACTTAATAATTATAGAATAAGGATTTCATTCATCATTTTCAGACCGCCACCTACGAGGTCCCGGGTTCGAATCCCGGTCGGGTCATGATGAAAAACGAACTTTCCTGATTGGTCTTGGATGTCTATCTATATAATGAATTTATTATAAAATATAGTATTGTTGAGTTAGTATCACATAACACAAGTCTCGAACTTACTTTGGGGCTAACTCAATCTGTGTGATATTTATTATTATTTATAAAAAAAAATTAATGATAAAAAAAACAAAGATTTGTCACTTTTTCCAAAGAGCTATTGAATTGAAGTATTTTCCGTTCCAATATATTTGGCACCAAAAGCGCCAAACAACCGTGTTTAAAATATTATACTCGATGTGAAATAAACATGAATCGATTACAAATCATTTTATTGCGATAAGGCACACAATGTTAACACAAACTCATTCAAACACAAACACAATGGTTCAGTTTCACTGGAAATCTTGTGCCAAGTTTAACGTGTGTACAAGTTGGTAAAACTCAAATTCAAATTTCACGGTCCCCTGGAGTTATATTTTTCTTACTTTAAGTACATTTGATAAAATAAACTCTTTTGGTTCAAGACAATGGGAAAAGTTAACATGAACTAGGTTTATGTATGTATTAACTTGTAACTTACTCAGATTCTTCTTATTCGAATGTATGGAGAAGTATATTTTTGAAATGACTTATTTACCTGTGAACAAAGAAAATAATATTATAAATAATATTTCATCATTTCAACCCATAATCTTCACACTGTTACGGTTACGGGTCTCTTTTTTTTACCACAAAGCTGGCAAACAAGCGGCTCGCCTGGTGGCATCGCCGTAGCTTATAGACGCTGGCAACACCGGGGGTATCACTCATGCGTTCCAACCCTCCCAACCCCCCAAGAGGAGCTCTGGAGACCTTACTCACCGTAGGAACACAACATGGCCGAGACCAATGTTATTCGGCTACGATCTTCTGTAAGGTGGAGGTCCTTCCCCAGACGGGCTGCTCTGATTTGAGCGGATTATCCGCTGTGCCCTACCTCCCCTTTCGATCTAAGGGGATGTGATCTGCCATGCTTCTTCAATGCGGATTGGCAGAGGCCAGTGTTGTCAAGCCGCGTAATACCCACTGACTTGGCATAACGACTGTCATACATCGACATCAGAATTCTTCGGAGAACACGTTAAGTGTCTCTGTGCTCCATGATGGCGGCGTCTTACCACCAGGTTACCCGATTATTCATTTGCCAACCTCTTCGAAAAAAAAATACCGGGCAAGTACGTGTCGGGCCACGCACAATGTAATGTAGTCCAATATCAAATTCTATCACATTTATAAGTTGTCATTGCAGAAACTTTGTTTTATAAGTTCGTCGAAGGTTAGCATATACGGACTATTACCATGTTTTTATTTCGAATTTCCAAACATATCGGGGGACCACCGTATTGTGTAAAACGAAAATTGACACGAAAAATGTAAATAATTCTGAAACGGATCAATGTATCGAAATGTGATCTTGCCACACCCTCGATGTTTTTAAGAGACCTATCCAACAACAAGGGGTCGGCGCGAAAAAAAATTTACTCTCACTATACATGTAGGTAGTGTTGTACCCCATAAAAAATATTTTCAAAATTTTGTTTTTATGCAAATACATACAAAATTACAGCTTTCTAGTAGGTACTTATACAGGCTAGACCGTGGACAGACAGACGGACATAGCGAAACTATAAGGGTTCCTTGTAGTTTAATATAGAATCATAAAAAAGATTTAATAGAATGGTTTTCTGATAAGAAGTGAGTCGTACAAATAGTCGAGAGTCGTTTACGAATTTAATATAGGTATAGAACCAACACGATTTAAATATCAAATCCTTGGCAGGAATCAAAAACCTTTGACGGATCAAAGGATCTTAAGTACGAATACCCCATTGTTTGCTAAGGCGCCCTTTCCTTTGCCAACCTCTGTATATCTCTATTATATTGACGATGTTAAGTTGTAAATGTTAAGGTTAAAACCTTGAAGACATTTTGGAGTAGATTATAGGCGGAGCTCGATGACGTCGCTGAGTGTCACAACTCTAAAACGAAGACGGAAGGTAAGCAACGTCTCAACGTCTAGTGTTTGGATGCATTTTGTTATCTCGAGCTACTCCGTGCGTCGAGGGGCACGTTAAGGCATCGGTCTCGGCGATTGACGATGGATGACGCCATGAGCATGTATAAAACTTTTGTGATTGCGATTGTAATAATAAACACTTTTGCATTATCCATCGGTGGCTTGAAAAGTATACAGCCACTAAACAACGTTTAAAACCACAAATGTATGTTAAAATAATACAAAATGTAATTCGATATGCTACTGAGTACTTTAAGATAGCTTTACCTCTGTTTCCTTATCATTACAATCTCCAATTTAGGCTCGCTTTCCATTTTACCGCATTTTAAGCCGCTGGCAATGCGACCGCTGTTAAGGATTTAAAGTCAAATCAAGGCAAATAGACTTAAGTATTATAAGATAAAACCCTATTTATTATCAAGCATTTAGACCGGTTAGCAATCTATATTACTGGAATCAAAGTGGTAAAAAACTCACAGCATTTATGATTTGTGTTTGTATCGAGTTTGTTTATATACCACAAAGTTGGCAAACAAGCACTGACTGGCTGATGGTAAGCATCACCGTAGCCTATAGACGCTTGCAATACCGGGGGTATCACTCAGGCGTTGCCAACCCTCCCAAACCCCCTAGTGGAGCTCTAGAGAACTTACTCACCGTAGGAACACAACTTGGCCGAGACCAACGCTATTTGGCTAAGATCTTCTGTAAGGTGGAGGACCTTACAGAAGATCCCCAGACGGGCTGCTCCGATTTGAACGGATTATCCGCTGTGATCTACCTCTCTTAAAAGAGTCTGTGTGTTTTCTTAGTAGGTACACTGTCCTTGCACTATCTCTTCAATCGGTGATTGGAGCCTTTGGTGACTTGTGTAGTCAAAAGTGAGTTCTGGATTCATCATCACACCTCTTAAAAAACAATATGTGCGTCAGTTTAACGTCGAGGACGACTCTTCCTCTGACTAAATTTAAGACCTCCATTTTCCTCTCTTGTGGCCAGCTCCTTCACCTCTCTATAAGACACCACGTCTCCTGCCTTTTCCTTCATTTGGTCCAAGTATACTCCTCTCGGCCTTCCCCTTAGGACGACTATTCAAATATAATTTAAAAAGCAATTCACACTAATGTTTCCCCATAGGATTTAGATGTAATAAACGGCACAATATATTTTGTGCAGCAAATACTTCATTCGGTACAGGTTGAGTGGCAGTAAAAAGAATTTATTCTGGGCACGCTTCGGTATAAGCAATAATGGGGAGTGAACTATTTTAAATTATTCATGTACGAGTAACGCAATACGTAATAGTTTTTTTTCTATTCTACCCTGTGTTAATTTTTATATCATACCGCAGGAAAACAAACAAATGAGTCACCGGATGGGAAGTGGTTACCGCTGCCTATGAATATCAATAATACCAGAGATGCTACCAAATACGTTGCTTGCTGACACGAAGAGAAAAGCGAGTTGAGGGATAAAGAGAACGAGAAGGGAAAGGATTTTTTTTAATATACCACAATATTGGCAAACAAGCCGCCTGATGGTAAGCATCACCGTATTCTATAGACGGTTGCAATACCGGCGGTATCACTCACGCGTTGCCAACTTCCCAACCCCCCCCAAGTGGAGCTCTGGAGATCTTACTCACCGCAGGAACACAGCATGGCCGAGACCAATGCTATTTGGCTACGATCTTCTGTAAGGTGGAGGTCCTTCCCCTGCCGGGTTGCTCCGATTTGAGCGGATTATCTGCTGTGCCCTACCTCTTTTAACAATATAACGCCTTCCGTATCTCTTACTCAGAGAACGAAACGTAATGCTGTTTTGCGCCAGAATTCTGTGAGAGTGAAGGTTTTTTGGTACTCGTTGTTAAAAAAATAGTGTAGAAAAAAAAATCATTATCAAAGTTCATATACGAAAGGTTAAGGGCGCGAATCACGGCTTAGTAAATAAATGCCAAGTTAATTTTAAATAAAGGGTTACAAAAAACTTGAATCGTGTTTTAGGGTTGCGTGTTGCACGCTTAGTAAGTACTATTGGATATATTTCAAGTGTGGTGATTTTATTATATAATAAAATAAAATTTATTATATCCTGAAGGCAAAGTTATGAATATAAAAGCTAAACTTGTTTTATTAAAAGTAATTATAATTTACTAGCTATGCTCGGTGTTTCTCTACGAAATCGAAACAGGAATGAGGAGTTTCGTAGCAGAACAAAAATAACTGACATAGCTCAACAGATCAGCAAGCTGAAGTAGCAGTTGGTAGGGCACATAGCAATCGTAAATATAAAATTCAAAGTCCTGTCCTGACTGACTGACTTAACTATATATCAACGCAATGTCCAAACCGCTGGGTCTAGAGATTCCAAATTTGGAATGTAGGTTCCTTACGACATCTAGGGGTGTATTAAGAAAGGATTTTTCAAAATTTCCACGGGAAAGCGAGATATACACAAACGAAGTTACGCGGGTTTTACTAGTAGTTCTTTAAACCGGGGATTATTAAAAACTCGAGTAAATCCTTTAACACAATATTTAGAAAACTTAAATCATATTTAGGGACCTGCTCCACCTCTTTTATTGGCTGACTGTACATTCGGTAGTTTATTCGTCTATTGAATTAAAAAGTTTCAAAGATTCAAATCTTTTTTATTCAGAAAATATTTTTTATAAACACGTCCTCTTGTCAGAGAGTATAAACTAATTATTTGTGTAATGAATCTACTCTATAAACTACTACCATTTCAGAAACAAAAGCAAAATGATCAATGGTAAAAGAAATGGCGAAAGAAAACCAGCCTTACGCCTACGACCTTTGTGATTTTTTTAATTTCTTTTTACTTAAAATATAAATTGATCAGGAGTGTGTTTGTTTGTGTTACTCTACTGTATATAACTGTGACGTTTGGTCACGTTTACCAATAACGGATATGAATGTTTGCCAATACGTTAATTAGGGATCCGCTGTTTCGCATCGACGCCGCCCGGGAGTATAATTACAATTACCATCATATTTCCAAAGTGTTATGACGTAGAGTAGACGTAATTATGACGTCATTAGCAAATACAACCTAAATATGTATTACACCCCCAGTCACGTTATTCCAGGTTTTTTGAAAGTTTCCAAAGAAAACAATCCTAAGGATGCTTACATAGAGCAGCAGGTTTTCGGCGCCGACAAATTCGGCGCAACTTGCATAAAGTTTGTCAGCACCAAAACTGTTTCTTTATAAGTGGTCGCATTAAGATACATAGAAAGTGAAACCGTAGCCGACCCGCACCGACATGTCGGTAAAACCTGCCTCTTTATATAAGTATCCTTTAGCTGCTTTCATATAAAGGATTTTTTGTGTATTTCATCATTCTAGATTCAGTCGTCTCGGCTGCTTGTAAGTCAGTCAGCCAGTATGTAGCAAATTTTCTTACATTGTAAGAACATAATACATTATTGTAGCTTACTGTACCTATTTGTGATTAGTATAATGTCAGCGCAGGCGCACCTTCATTTGTTTCTGTTCTGACATCCAACGATCCGTAAATCTGCGGGTTACTTATGTACAATCCGCGCCACGAGCGATGAGACTTGATGTATCACTTGGTTGGACTTGCACAGTAGACGATTTCTAGTAAAATGATAAAGAAATATAAACTACTGTGCAAGTCAAATCACGTGATACGCCAGGACTCATATCTCGTGGCGCGGATTGTACGGCCTTTTTGTTTATAGTCAGGAAAATGCATTACTCATTACTGTTTACATTACTCATAGTGAATTTCAATTCTTATGTGGTGAGAGTTCCGACCCACCATCTAGCGACCTTTATGAAGGAGGATTTCTGGCCGCAGGGCGTCGTGTTTCGGAGATTCCGCGGGCGGCTACCTACGGAGAATGCGCGTTACATGTCGCCGACATCACATGTGAAATAGTTATAGTGTTTATATTATCGTATTTATGTTAGTCTGTAAGGTATATATTATATGGGCTGATAATTTGTTAACATTTTATTTGTTGCCTGAAATAAATGACTATTATTATTATTATTGTTACTGCATTTCCCCACGCCCTTTCGCCGTTTCTTTTACCGGTGGCCATTTTGCTTGTGTCAGAAATCGTGGTAGTTTATAACGTAGTTTATTTTCTATATACATAAATATACAAGTTGTTAATGACAAGAAAAAGTGCCTGTGAAGGTCTAATTTCTGAAATAAACTATTTCATTTCATTTCATTGCATTATGTAGGTACGGCCTATCGTGGACAACTCGGAGGCATCCTATCCTGCACGCTGTCTTGAATTTGCATTTGCACCGTCGGTCGGCTAGTTGTATATTGAGATGATACCTTGATATTTTTTACATCTTGTGACATTTGTTAACTGGATGATAAATTGTTAGTGCTACTGTCCATTGTATTATGTTTTGTTTTTCTTGTCCTTTCTGAGAAATACTAATTATAACATAATGATGTATTTCCTTCGTTATAGTTGTGCCATAAAATAACATATCCCTTGTTAGACCGATAGCGCTGGGCTAAAATGAGGTCATAAGTTTCAAAAATTCTAAAGTTGTTGATTTCTCGCCTGTGGACACGGACGTACCTAAGAACCTTATTATTGCGTTTTGTGTCAGATCTGTCACTTGCATTTTCCGCAATTCGATGGTTTGTGGTTGATTTTACATAATTAAATCAAAACTGACAAAATTAATTTAAAGTTTAAAATAATTATGGTATCATATCTAGGATAGCCTGCGGAGTGTACAAACCCAGTTTGTGTCATCTTCGGCCAGAGCAAAACTGAAATAGGGTCAATATGTAATAACAGTACAAAAAAAAAATTACAATTGGTTGTATAACTATTTCCTATCTCAGATCACTTACTTAAGGCCAATAAATAAATTTGTGCCAAATTAAGACATGCAATGTTAATATTTTCAATTATTTTCCTATTTAAAGCTAGTAACGCTGCAAAAAAATATTACAGTCATTAGAGTTCACATATTTAATATCATAAATGCATGAAAAATCTACATTGTAAATTTGTGTCAATTTCAACATGAATAAAACACCAAAACAATAAGTTCGGTCGAAACTGGCGTACGCGCACAGGCGGCGATGGGCGGGGGTATACGCTACGCACGCACACAAGTTCGTTCGGTACCTACGATATCATGATGATGAACAAATCGCACCCTCATTCAATTCGAAAAGGACGTAACCCGAAAAAGTAGATTTTTCAGTAAAAGCTTTATTTTTAATCGTAGAAGAATGATTTTAACATCAAAAAAAGGAGAAAAAATATTGCATTGGTGGTTGTTTTCAAGTCAGTTCAATAGTTTATGGTTTTTTAAAAATAAGAAAATTAAAATATTACACTAGTTATCAAAATGGACTTTAAATATAAAATACTAAGTTTTCGAGTTTGAGCCAAATTTATTTACAAAATAATGTATATTACAAAAAGTATGTTTTATAGTACCAAACAATTTTGCGAGAATAACTAAACTTACTCCATTTTTCCCCTGTGTCAAATTTGTTATTTAGCGCCATATCAGTTACTTACTCCTTTTTTCAATTTAAATATTTGTCAAAAGCACTTATGTAATAGGTAATGATATTGATGTTTTCCATTATATAGGTAATTAAAAATGTGACATCCATATCTCTTATTAATACCAAGGAATTAGTTAAATGTCAAAAGTAAATAAGGAGCAACGAAATGTTCACATGAACTATTTGTTTTTAAACAATAATAATTAATGTCTGTATGGTTACAAATATACTATTTAATAATAACAATACTGAAAAAACAATGTACTTTTGGTAAATATTAACTTTATCTACCTAAAGTTTCCTATATTCATTCAAATCTAGAAAAAAATAATCAGAATAGGTACAAACTTGGTTTGATTCATAAAAATAACATAATTATATATTTTTTGTCTTATTTACAAGACTTATTATTTTTTTATTAATAAAAAAATAAAACACTTAATGTAATACAATCACAGAGCACGACAATAACGTACTATTAATAAAAAAAACGTGTTCAAATATAAACTTTAATAAATAAAAAGACAAAAAAATACGTTTGTTTTTTTATATTATAAGACTTTTTTTTTATTAATAAATAAATCGTGTTCATGTACAACTTTTAATTTATTGAAATATTTTATATTAAATTCAACTAAAAATCTATTGTTATCGTTAAACCTATTGGCAGTTTTAAAATAAACATTTATTAATTTTATTTTATTTAAAATGAAATGTAATTAATCTTCTACAGATGAATCAAATAAGCATGGTATCGACAAATGAACCTTCAAAGGAGGTAAAATGTTTGGTAATGCATAGTAATAGCATTCGTATCACATAGACTAAATTAAATCTTTTAATAAGGCATTAATAGGTAATAATAAATTGATGATAAGCATATAGGGAGTTCATCTCAATCAATACCCAATCAGGAAACCACTATAATCCTTGGTGACTGGAACGCAAAGTTGGGAAATAGTAAGACCGACGATCACTCAAAATCTGTTGTAGGAAGGTATGGTCTCGGCATTAGAAATTAACATAGAGGAAGACTTCTTGACTTTTGCATTGGAAGAAAATTAAGCATTATAAACACCTGCTTCTAATACCATGCAAAACGCCTCTACACATGTAGTCCCCGGCAATATTTCCTCAAACCAAATTGACTAAATTATAATAAACACACGGTGGAGATCCAAAAAAATGTAAAGACCTTTCCCGGTGCTGGGCGCGGCTCAGATTACAACCTACTTGTGGCCACTTTCACTGCTCGTCTAAAGGCTCCCAAAAGGAAAACACCACCTAAGCCCAGACCTTGGAGCCCCCGGAACAGTCGATCTTTCAGAGCACGTTGGAAGAGACGATAAAAGAATGCCCACCGCCTGACGTCACAGTCAGTACATTGGCCCTTAAACTTCACACGAGAGACCTCTTTAAGAAAGTTCGCCCGCTCTCCAAAAACTTCCTGGGTGATTGAAGATGCTCGCGGTAACCCAATACACGACCTAGAACCCATAGCCGAAAGATGGTGTAGCTACTGCGAAGACCTTTATAAAGAACCTGCTATCAACAATGATACGCCTTTGAATTGGAGTCTTCCGAATCAGCAACCAAACCACCCATACTACGTTCTGAAATCAAAGCGGCAATAAACAAATTAAAAAAGAGGAAAGCACAAGATCACATTACGTCAGAAATACTGAAGGCTTTAGGCGACGCGTTCATCGACTTATTGCACAAAATCTGCACCTACACTTGGCGACATGGCGACTGGTCAGGCCGACCAGAAAATGCGACAACTATTGCACTCTTTCTCTGATCTCTCATGGCAGCAAAATCTTCCTTGCGCCACATACTGAACAATCGCAACCTTACGTTTTTTGGATTGGCAAATGCAGCGAGAACAAGCCGGATTTGTGAAAGAAAAGGATACACGCGAACAAATCCTGAACCCCCAACAACTTATTGACGACCTCCGTGGCGTAATGGTTACCACGCCAAACGGCCACCCAGAAGGTCCCGGGTTCGAATCCCGGTCGGGTCATGATGAAAAACGAACTTTTTCTGATTGGCCTCGGGTCTTGTGTTTGTCTATAAATGTATTTGTTATAAAATATAATATCGTTGAGTTAGTATCCCATAACACAAGTTTCAAACTTACTTTGGGGCTAGCTCAATCTGTGTGAATTGTCCCTATAAATATATTTATTTATTATTATTGAAAAAGCATAAAAGTTCAACACGCCTAACATTATGTGTTTTGTCGACTACGGTAAGGCCTTCGACTGCGTCAACTGGAAACTTTTGTCGAGAATTCTAACGAAGCTTAGCGTGCGGCCGCATCTAACTGCGCTGCTGCAGAAACTATACTGCAACAAACAGGAAATCATATGAGTCGATAAACTGACGTCACAACCTTTCAGTTTTGACTTTTAAGAGAGTAAGGCAGGTACTGACTCCCATTTAGTTCAACGTTTATAGTGAATACATTGATAAGGTGTACCTGCAAAAACTGGGAAGGTAATCACGATTGGTGGCGAGAAGATAACGAACTTACTACGTTACGCCAACGATACGACACTGTTAGCTGCCAACGAAAGCGAGATGATCACCTTACTGAACAGAATGGAACAGGTCAGTGAAGAACTTGGCTTTTCCATAAACAGCAAAAACTAAGATCATGGTGGTACACCGCACGCAGAAACCAGAGGTCACTGGCGCGCTTAACCAGAAAATAGTTCACAGTTTCACTTACCTGGGCTAAGAATGTTATGTCACAGCTACAAAGAGTTTGAGTAGAAAGAAACATCTCCATAAATACAAAACGCTAGTTGGTGACCACTCCGGTGTTCTCAATTTTCATATATGGTGCCGAGACACAGTCCGGTGTCTCAGTAAAGGGTGTCAGTACACCCGAACTGATTAGTCCATTCAAAAAAAAAAAAAAAAAAAAAAAAAATGGTGCCGAGACCTGGACCCCAAGGAAAGCGGATGGAGGAGACTACTGTAAATCCCATGGACGGATCATTGCATCATTACTCAAAGAGCTCAATATATCTACAAGGCTTTCTACCATTTGCCTCCGTAGAATTCTTGAAATTCTTCGGCCACATCGCCAGGAAACGTAAAGACGTCCTCAAACGACTTTATTTTCACTAGCAAAGGGACGATAGAAGACCTAGGGGGGCCCGAATGCGTTGGTCTGGCCAAATCCGCACCGCTCTCGACTTTTATGGAGCTATTCACGCCGCCGAAGATAGGAACAGGTGGCGGAACATCATCAGAGAAAAGGTGCTTTCTAGACGTGTTCACCCTTACGTTGCCTCCGTTGGCTCCCCGTGCTCTGTATTCAGTGTTGTGAATCGGTGCAACAAATTATTCTTAGAGGAAAAAAGCGGTAATCGATATTTAAAATAATTTTTTATGAATATAGTGTATATAAAGACTAGCATTATAAATGACAAATCGGAATAAGATCATAATATTTATTACATACTGTTTATTTTGTATAGGTATTAAATTTTAACGAAAAGCATCATAATCTTCAGTATGTCCTATTGGTCAATTTATTCTTTGCGTTTTATCACAAATTCCTTTTTCTCGAAAATCACACATTCAGTTTTTTTTTAAAACAAAGTTTTGCATATAATAATTCATTTAACAAGAAAAATATGAAAAAAAAAATGTATTTTCAGATATGGTAAAATCGGGATTTCGACGTAATACCACTTATGTCTTTATTACCCTGGGGGTGCGAAATATGTGCCTCTTCTACCTATAGAGATAAAAATAATCACCGTTTCCTGTTGGACTGTACAACTGCTACGCACAACTAAAGTAGCGGCACGCTATGATGGCCGTTTTGACGTATAAATAAATAAAATAAATAAATAAATATATAGGGACAATTCATACAGAATGAGCTAGCCCCAAAGTAAGTTCGAAACTTGTGTTATGGGATACTAACTCAACGATATTATATTTTTATAACAAATACATATCGCTGCTTATAAACTAAAGTGCCACAAAACAAAAATATCGAAAATGACTTTTATTTCAAAAATGTGGTCAAAATCACCATAGTTTTTATGTTTCACGAAGACACTTGTCGAAATCGGTTTATAAATCACATATTTACGAAAACGTCCGTTTGGCATTTTGGGACATTGGTGGGTAAGTTCAGAGCAAAGCGGCCATATTTTCGGTTGCAACCCAAAAATTGGCGCGAGCGCATGTCTGTTTTGTGCTAAAGGGCCACATCGCGAAAAATTTACTGTCACGTGAGTGAATTTTATAAGCATCAGGGCCACATTTCGGATTGCGTTTATTTCGCACATAAAAAAATGTAAGTGAACACAATTATTTTTAATACAAAAGTGCCATGTTTTGAAAAATGGCCGTGTAGCAAATAAAAATCCCTAATTATGTTGTTTTTTATTATAAGCTTAGAAATTGTTTTTGTGAAACGTCTGTTTTGCTCCAAACATTCGTTGTGTTTGGGATGTTTTCTTTAAAGACAAAATGCTTTAATTTTGAAATTTCTGTTCGGTGATGGAATACTTTATTTATTTTTTATGATGTTAATTAATAATTTATGATTTTATTTATAGTTGTTAGACATTCATATTTTGAAATTGATTTTTTAAAAAGAAAAATTCACCTCCTCCCCCCAGGTGGGATTCGAACCCACGATCCCTCGATATCCGGCCGAGTGCTCTAACCACGTGGTTAGAGCACTCGGGGTCGTTTCAAAATTAATTAATAATGTTATTTTGTGCAATATAATAACAGATTTACCATAATATATTATGTTGCGCATGTTAACTTGTGCAGTTTTCTTTGTAGGGGACACTTAGCTTTTACCTAGGTATATTATTATTAGTATGGCACTTTTCATAAGATCACACGCTAAAACGTGTAAGTATTTCGAACGTCCCTCCCGGCTTCTTCACTTCAATTCACTCTTCTCTCTTTTTTATATCCCACACCTATGCAATCTTGTCGATCTCTCGATTCTTGTCCTGTCTTTATCTGTCAACTTCGCCGGCATATTAATGTTATATGAATTGATTTACTTTTGCAGAATGGACAGCAGAACACGAAGAATTTTAAGCATTGTTGGGAATTGCGCCTGATGAGGTTTTAGAAGTGTTTATTTTTATTTATATCCTAATTTTTATGGTGCCAAAACACTTGTTTTGTAATAAAAGTTAATATTTTTTTTTTTTTTTTTTTATTTTGACTACCGAAGAGAAGAGGTTTTTTATGTTCTATTTTTTAGTTATGAGTGTGTTACTATCCAATAAGGTTGCGACTATTTTTTTTTAATAAAACATTTTATTTTTTCGACTTGTGGCCTTTTAATCAAAATATTAATATTTTTACTAGATATTTTTTATAAACTAAAGGGACTTATGTGCTGCTAGTCGTCGTTGGGTTCTAGTTAGCAAAATATTAAAATAAAGAAGTTATAGGAATTTAAAATACGCATCGAATGATATAAAATTACACAAAATAATTGTAAGTATGAGTACCAAAAAAGCAAAAAAAACGAAATTAAAATTTTAAAACGCTCTCCTGAAAAAACCAAAATTTCGAGTTGTGGCACTTTAGTTTATAAGCAGCGATATATAGATAAACATCCATTACAAAAGTGATGTGAAATGTCAATTTATTCTCGAAGAAAATATAATCAAATCGATAAGTTTTTGTTGCAAGTATGTATGTACATGATTAAAAAGGTTTAATAAAACAAAAATATAAATGTTTACTTAATATATTTGAACGAACTGAATATTGGAATGAAAATGAATATACATACTTTATATGCACACTTTAAATTTCAAAAAACTTATGCCGAGTTGTGTGGTAAATAAGTACACCATATAAAAATAAAGGATAAATGTTCGCGGGACTCTAATAACATAGCTTAGAAATCAATGTAATAAATAAATGTGTCCTAAAATCATACATTCGATAAATTGTATGACTAACTGAACGTCACTATTGACAATAAAGAACAGCAATTTGCTCCTTCAAATATTTTGTTAATTAATACGAAACTTCATGAGTGGACAAACGTCAAAACGGTCATCATAGCGTGCCGCTACTATAATTTGCGAATTTTGTTTGCCCCCCCCCCCCGCGCGTCCGCTTTCTTCGCCGCGCTCGCCCTTCGCGCGAAGTTTGGTTATTTTTTAATGAAATAATAAGATTTCGTGCATAAAAACAGCACAAATTATGAATAGTGTTTTGTTACACTACAATAATCTTATAGACGTAACTTTAGTAACTTGCATTTTCTTTTGTGGCTTTTACAGAGTGTTGTAATAAAAAATTAAATAATCAATAAATATCGTGGATGAATTCGACACAAAATATTTTGAATAACAGATATAAGTAATTTGAAACGCTTAACATATATTTAACTTATTGTAATATTTTTTAGAGCTAGTCGGGTGACGTGTTAGGTACTGATTAAATATCAGGATTTTCGTGGACAGAGATGACACAAAATGCTTATGTATATTAGTTAGTACTTCGTTATTATCATGAAAGTAAATTTTTTATCTCTAATTATCTTTTCGTCCAAAACGGATCGAAAAGACAAATACCTAAATTTCTACCTATGCAAGTACCTAGGATGAGACAAACTAATGTATTAGGTTGGGTAAATGGCCCGAAAACTATATGCGAAATACAAGCAACTTTAATGTTTTTGAAACATCAGAACCTAGCGCTACAGGTCTATGTTTGGTACCCATAATACAAGCAGGAAGCCTTGTTTTTTCTGGGGACCAGTGGTCGCTGTATAAATTGTATAAAATTTATTAGCAGTTAGCGTAATATTTACCAAAGTTTAATTTGAAGAATTTTTTGAACACCTTTATGACATTAACTCTTCGATCACCTTTAACTACTAATAGCATTAGAAAAAATATTCTTTTATTTGACAGACCCATTCATGAAAGTGTCCATCCGAAACAATGAAACACGTAGTTCTGTCAAAAAAGACAGTAAGTACCTATAATGGGCTGGGCGGCTTTTAGTAAACTCTCCGACGTGCTAAAGAGCAAGCGAGTGCCAATCTTTCTCAAGAGACGCAGGTATGAGCAGTGTGTTCTCCCAGTTATGACCTACGGAGCTGAAACCTGGACACTTACTTCCAAACTTGTGCGAAAACTTCAGGTGGCGCAAAGAGCCATGGAGCGAGCAATGCTAGGCATCTTGCTCATAGACCGTATCCCAAACAAAACAATACGTAAGCGCACTGGAGTTACTGACATCGCTTTAATAGTGTCCAGGTTAAAGTGGAGATGGGCAGGCCACATGAGTAGGAGGGATGATGGTCGCTGGACGCGTAAGATTGCGGAGTGGCGCCCAAGAACCGGTCGTCGGAAGATAGGGAGGCAGCCCATGCGCGGGCTGATGACATCGCCAAAGTCGCAGGAAAATCCTGGATGCGCACTGCCAGTACAAGACCCTTATGGAAAGCCCATGAAGAGGCCTATACCCAACAATGTGTGATGACAGGCTGAAAGAGGACCTATAATAGTTTGAATAAGGTTCAAAACTGATTAGAATTCAACGAAACGTCAGCCCGTATTTTCGAAATTTCGTTTCTGGTTGGAGCTGGTTTCAAATTCGTCTGTGATTGTGCGAAAGTCGATGTAATCGTAAATTCTAAGTTTAGAACTTAAAGACTTTTCTGAAATAGGGTCAAGAATTGCGTCGGCAGTGATGTGGCGCGTTCGGCTATTTTCGGAACGCTTCGGCTGCGTTCGGATATTTACGGATCCGTGACCGTTGGCATAGAGTAAGCCATTTTCAGTAAGTCATATAGGGCCCGTAGGTATAGGCTAGTTGCCGTAAAAAATGTAATTAGTCCGTCTTTTAGATTATTCAAAAATAAGGGTAACTCATTTTTTCATTTGTAAATTAGACCAAAAATGACAAAGATATGTGACGTACGTAAAGTGACGTCTCGCTGTGTGGCATTTTTTCGCACGGGGTGACGACAAAGGCCACTCCAAAATTTTTATGCCTTGTATCTTTGTTATTTTTTGTTTAATCTATATATTTTTAAAATCTAATATAATGTAATTATTTTGACCCTAGAAACAACCCTCTGATAAATAATATTAAAGTTAGGTACCTACTAATACTACTAACCGACTAATGTTTAACATGATAATATGTAGTTCCATAGAAATCATAATTATTAGATTTAAAAAATAAATTAAAGCATAGAGAACACATAAAGGCATAAAGGTTTACAATTCTTTCCTATCTTAATAAAAACAGTTGAAATATTGAATCAAAATCAACACGCTTTGCAATTTGAAGATACTTCTGACATACCTACATAACAAACAAAGCAAGGGTATAGTTTTAGTTACATTTTACATATTATGTTATTCTCTTCAATTTCCGACCACAGTTTTCACAAGTTTACTCAAATACTTATTTTGTTTGAAACTTTTAACGGAATGTACGAACTGTATTTGTTTTACTGTGTCGTTGTTCTTGTTTTAAAATTGGAAAACGCTTTCGCCTTGCCTTTGATGTGAAACAAATGTTGTTTATGTGCGTCCATGCGATATAAATCTATATTTGTTGATCATATTATAGGAAAGATTTACTTTCACAAATGTCTATAAATAAAAAGATGACTCACTGACTATCTACGACCTATCAGCAAAAATCGAAAAATAAAAATTAGAAAAATAATTATTTTGCAAGTGGATTTACAGTAAATACATTATTAATTTGCACGTCATAATCTATTATGACGTGCAAATTCTTCTAGCACATCTAACGTGAATGACCTATTGAAAAGTGCCGCAAGAAACTCGAAGCAACAGAATAATGAAATTTTGATTTTGACCACCATATATCTAAAATCTTGAAAGAATTTTCCATGGAACCGTACTTAGGTACAAAAAATACTTTCTTTAAAGAAGGTATCTCATAATGACATATTAAAACTAATGATGTCATTGTCAAATTGACGAAAAGAAAAGGTATAGCTTACAAACTATTAAGGACTTATATTTTGTGTAAATGTATAGACGTGAGCGAAAAAAAATTGAAAATGAATGAAAGGTTATAAAAGACGTAATCAAACCATAAAGAAAAAGGAAATACGAGTATTAACTACTAATAACTATTTACAAAGAGTTCGGTTTGCCATACAGACACAACACATACTGTTAAGTTTCTGTTTTACAGAAAACACAAAAATAAGTTTTAGTTACTTGCGTAGGCCAAATCTAACGATTGAGATCTATGATTTAATAGTCTGCGTTTGTTTATTTTTTTTTTCACGCCATATGGCGAGTACGCAACCATTTTCTCGCCACGTCATTAATTTTATTTGCTCCGAATCCCGTTTATTCCACAAATCTGAGAATTGATAGAAGCCGACTGCCAAATCTATAAATCTATCCAATTACTATTTATTTACATCTTATTTGTCTCATCATGTACTATAAAATTTATTCGTTATTTTCATGTTAGTAGTAGCTATAAATGTCACATTATTACATGAAAACTCTAACCTGCCATAGAAAAAAAATGTCGGATATGACAAGTGACAAGATTTTTTTCCTCAGTATAGATATCTCTATAATGTTTTTCAGATAGCATGGGTACGGTGACATTTGGGATTTGAAGGGAATTTATAGGGAATTAAAAATAAATGTAGCATTAATAATGCAAATTTGAATTTACTACTTTTTTGTAGTCGCTTATTCTTCACTCTTTTTCTATTACTTTTTGTACTTCGCGGTTTTTTGTTCCGAATAAAACATGCGTGAAATGGAATAACTCAAACGTCACCGTACCCATGCTATCTGAAGAACACTTTAAAGGATTATATGACGCATGTATACAAGAACGAATAATATGGCTGGTTATATAACTGACGGTAATGATTGAACAGCAATGAAATGTGACGGGGCATTGACTACGTCTTATTACAAAATCTTCTACTTTGGGGATTAGACCATATATTGCCTCCCATCTCACTCAACTGGAAGTTTGAGTTCAGTGTCTTGAAGTTGGTCGTTTGCATTATTGCCTGCGACTCATCTGTGACCCTTTCAGAACCATTCACTATGTGTCTATTGAAACTGAGTGTTCAATATCTAGATCATTACCCCTAACTTTCTCTATCGTAAATGGCTTACGACATCCATTCCTCGCCGATAAGAAATCAAATGAAAATCTTTTGGATATTTTTTTCTTACTAAAACCAATTGGATTAATTATTGATCGAACAAGATTTAAAAAAAAATGTTTTTATTTTTTATTTTTACTGAAATGGTTAACCAGGTAAACATATTTCATTGTAGCTTGAGTGAATTTACAAAAATGGCTCTTTTTGTGTTTATTTGTTGTCTAGATTTATTGTGTTATTAATATTTGTTATATTCTCTTCAGTATCACATTAAGTAAATCACATGTAATAATGATAGCTGTGCTGTAACTTTGGTTGAAAAAATTTTTATAAAATTTTCATATCGCGCCCGCATTTCTGCTACTATACAATGTAATACTGATAAACATCGTAATTTATACCAAACGTGCTATCAGCTTTTCCGGATCAAATGTCATAAAGCCATTGGACATTTTATTGTAATATTTTTAAACTGACAATTAATTCCGAAGTTTATCGTACACAGTGATTAGCTTTTTCGAGTATAAGGCAGTTGCTTCACCGACAGCGGGTAAACGACAAACCATTGTGTCTTCAGTATATATATATATATATATATATATATATATATATTTATTTTTATTTATTTATTTATTTTATTAATACGAGTAGTAATAGAAGTGATAATAGTCAGTATGGTCTACGTAATCGATGAATGTAAGGAATTCTTTCTTAACTAAGTGACTATTTTAAGTATGAATCGTTTTATTCGCTTCACGCCAATCGCTGGCAATCGGATAAATGTTTGACCTGGCTTATCGCATTATTTGTTGAAGGAAACGTGGTGTGTGAACGCGCCATAAGTACACAAAACAACAAATCAACACAAATGGAGTGTTTACACGAACACATTCTCAATGGTATAATGAATTATAAATATTACGTTTTAAGGTTTAAAATCCTCTGCAAGCAATAAAACAATAAGGGCTGTTTACTGTTTTAAAAAGTTTTTGTTTTTAAGACTTTTGCGTCTAGAGTAGTCTAGACTGTGGAGTAGACTTTGCTTTTTGTTTTTTTTTTTCATTTTAAAGGAGTTGAAAGAAGTGGAAATGAACAGATTAATAGATAGATTCTGAAATCGTTTACCAACAGTCGATTGATCCATGAACCTTTTATCCAAATAATGTTTTAACCAGTTTAAAAAAAAAGTGCCAGGTAAATACTAAGATAATTACTTACAATGGTCGTACACAAATATTCATAATTCCTGAATGGTGTATTCTTATTACATTCTTATAATGGATAATGATACTCAGATATTTAATTATAAAATCATTGCGCTTCATTTAAGAGCGCGTACGAGCTCATTAAACTTGAAATAATTTGGTGTGTCTAGTAGTGATAGAACTCAGACTTTGTAGTAACAATTTGCTGATTCGAACTCAATTTGGAATTGCTCGAACTAGCTAACCTAAACCATACCAAAAATATGCCAAGTTGTAGACGAGTTGCTACAAAGGCGACTTACTTTTGCAACGATTTGATTTGTAGACGATTTGCTACTAGGCGACTCACTTGACTTAGTTGAATTTTAACTTTTTTTAAAAATAAGTCTAATATACACTAGGTTTCCGTCAGCACATGGTTCACTTCACGGTTTTAGTGAGGGCGATGTCGTGACCGCATGTGTCGGCGTGTAACAGTGCACTTAGTCGTAAAGTGCTTCGTGAATTCAGCTATCACCATTACGGACTTTATTATCATTGTCGGTGAAACTAGTGTCTCTTTTATAAAAAAAAAATACTAGATACAGAAAATAAGGGCCACTCGTATCTAGATAGATAGATAAAACATTTATTCGTTTGCCACGGATATTACAATTTACAAAACACAATATCACCACAAATATGACATCCGCAGCAACGAAAGGGTCGCACATGTGTATATTAATTGCTCATACTGAGCAAAACACTGGTTTTCAGTTGCAACCAAAATACAAGGCCAGTCGCCAGTCACGAAACACAAACTGTAACATCGTTTTTTTTTTAATTCAAATTTATCGGATTCTTTTACAATTTTAAATTTTGAATTTAGAATATATTTAACACAAAGGCAAATTCACACAGTCATTGACACCAGGCAACAATTAAAAATGGTCATTAATTTGTTAAAATTTAACGTTCAATAGCGTTGTAATGTTATGTTAAAAGTGTAATGTTTCTACGAGCAGTATGAAATTGATTCAAAAGGATTCACCAATTTTTTTTATCGTTTTATAAGACATTTAAAAACGGTCCTTTTTTTTGGTAACGTTATGGTAAAAATAGATAAACGTGTTTAATTTATGATTATGTAAATTTTTTCTTATATTTTTTTTTGTTTTAACAACGAAAATATCTAAGCAACTTCTTGTTTCTTTTACTTTTAGAAACGCATTATCCAAGAGTGAATCAAGAATCATTATCGAAGCGGAAGGCAGTATACTTATAATATTCAATCGAAAACTAATGATTGATTACTGTTAATGAGAAATCTGTGTAATTAACAGCCGCAATATCAGCGAATTGGATACGTTAATGCATTATTCATTAATAATTTTAGGGCAGGGCAACATATTTATGTACCTTTTTGCTTTCAGCCTCACTGGCCGAATTACTAAATAGGCAGTGAACGAAAAAAAAATAGGTCAAATAATATCACTCGGTCGCTGACATTTTTACTCGCATTTTTTTAAAATAAGTCTTAAGAATAATTTTTGTTGGGTCCCAGTGCTTTTTTTTGTTAAAACATTGACTCCAGACCATCACAAATATTTTCATATCATGTATAATTACTTGTATACATATCTAATTACAAAAATATGTAAATAGCAGCATAGTAACATAACTATACAACTAAAGGTATTTGTATCATTAAATTGCTTTTATGTTTGTCGACAATAACTATAATTCAATTTGTAATACTTGTAAATACCAACCAGCGTTAATTGTTCACTGAAATTCAGAAATTGTGGTACCAACATTACACAAATTTACTTTGGTTTCTGCAATAGAAATTTATTGTACAAATGCTTTGCTAAAATTCCTTTGATTTTACGTGCGAATTGACAGTTGAAGCTTTCATCTTAACGTGGGCTTTTAGTTTAGTAAATTCTATTTAGAACCAGATAGATGGTTATATAGAACATGCTTTATTTGCAAATCACAACAATAGGACACAGTATAATACATAGATACACAGACTAGTGAAATTGCGATAAGGCGGCCATATTGCTAAAAGCAATCTTTTCGAGGTAATTCGTTACCTTTTAAGGTAACGAATTATTGAACCAACTAGGTTACTCTGCAATGAAATAGCGATCTGTATAATTTCAATTCGTTCTCTTGAAATTGTACTTTACTAATTAAATTGTTAGTGTACAATCCGATTTCATTTAGTTTTGTATTTAATTAAAAATGCTAGTTTAGTCTATCAAGGGTACCTAAAAGTAACAATCCAATACCGATCGCTCAGGATTGGTTTCAGGAGTAGCCTACCAGGTGGGCGAGTGGCTAGATTGGTCTTGACAATGACGGATTGCAGGTTCGATACTATAGTATAACCTTATTTGTATCTGAGGCACAAACATACAAATACATATTTACATCAACAACAGAACATTGTTGTACCGCAGTGATAAAAAAAAGCTATAACTCAGCGCGTCACATGCCGTGTCCCAATAAATAATAATAATAATAAAAATAATAAAAAAGTTAAGGATTCTTCAGACATCAAGTTCAGTCATTAACGTCAAATTAAGACACGATAGCAACTCTATTAATATTTCTTGGAGTCTTCTTCTTTTCGAGTCAATGACTACACACAGCTCAAATCAGATTTAGCCCAATACCTGGCAACAGCAATACTGCCATGAGAAGATCCTCCCGAGTACACTCAGCTGCACATTGGGCAAGCTATTAAATGCGCCATATCTTGGACTGGGGCTCCACAGTCGTAGTTGATGTGGGATGGATCAATGAGCCCCATTTGGCCAGACTGTCCCAACAATGGCCAACCTGGTTCCGAAGTCTATTAAGCGACTTACAGATTGGCCATTGTAGGAGTGTATTTCTTAGAGTGGTAGAGGATTTATGAAGTAGGATAACAAGAAAGAAGTACCATCCTTGCAGAATAGTTATTGCACAGTAACTGTCCTGTTATTCTCGTTCCTATGGGAACTATGATATATAATGCTGGTTTCCTATTCACTGGACTATCAACGCTCTCAGAGAGGTACATTATCTACAGATAATGTCACAGTTGAGTAAAATGAGTATATTTACCCATCTTCTAAACGAATGGACCGAGATAAAAGAAATTCTAAAGCAGAAAATCCCTTAGCTAACAGGTGCCTTGACACACAAACCCTCTTTCTATACGAAGTGAATCGCCGCAGCTAAGCCGCGCCTTAATATTTCCGATTCAGCGAGCATTGTGGATTGTAGCACAGTGCTATTTGGAATGTTCGTTTTTTTCCGTCATGCTTCCGTTGTTACTGGTTTTTTAGGGTTACGTAGTTAACGAGGAACATAGTTTCTCCATGTCCGTCTGTGCCATGGAGGAGCTCGATTGTATCGCTGTGTGTCACACTCTAAACGTCGAATATGTTTGGTTTTCGTTGTCTCGAGCTCTTCGTGCCCTCCGAGGGCACTTTAAATCGTCGGTCCCGGCTGTTGTCGATGGATGACAGTCGTTAAGCCAAGTTCTTTGATAAATTCGTGTCGTCTTATAAGAGTCCTATTTTTTTCTCACTTCTAATTTATTTTTTTCATCAAAGCTCTCATTTCATTTACTTGAGTAAATAAAAGATCATTTATAGTAAAGCTTAATTCTATATTGAAACTTAGAACAAGAAAATTTGTGTTTCTGATGCTTGGAACAAAGGAAAACGAACAATAAGTTCAGAACAAATACGACATTATTTGCTTTAAACTTTGAAGCATTTCACAATTCAATCCTTATGTACATTTGGAATAAATAAATATATAGGGACAATTCATACAGATTGAGCTAGCCCCAAAGTAAGTTCGAAACTTGTGTTATGGGATACTAACTCAACGATATTATATTTTTATAACAAATACATATATAGATAAACATCCAAGACCCGAGGCCAATCAGAAAAAGTTCGTTTTTCATCATGACCCGACCGGGGATCGAACCCGGGACCTCCTGGGTGGCGGTCTGGCGTGGTAACCATTACGCCACGGAGGTCATCAAATGAAAAAGTGTATTTAAAAGGAGTAGGATAATCTTACTGTATTATAAGAGCGAGGGTCTGTGTTGATCGATGTGTGAATGTTTGTTACTCTTTCACGCATAAAGGACTCGATAGGTTTACTTGAAATTTGTTAGGCAGGTAGTTATTGTTATTTCGACAAATAAGTTAATTAAAAGAAATCAAAGTCTAAAAAATCGAGAGTTTATGCAGATAATAAACTACTACACTAAGTTTTCTTGGGTAAAACTGCTATTATCTGCTAGTAACGTTGTAAAATGAGCGCCGCTAGTACAGGGTGTCCGGTGGCAGATTTCAGATGTTTAAAAAAAAAAAAAACTACGAAAAATATATATTTAAAATATAAATATAATGGTAAGTAGTGCGCATTTCGTTTTGTATATGTTATTTTTATCTAACTGGTGGCCATCTCGTTAATACGTGAGTTTTGTAAAAAATAAAGTAAATTGTGTTATCATTGATGATGTTAAAGTCTAGCTTACTGTGAGCATACCTATAAGTACTTATATAATACAGCATCGACTGGTCACGTCCGCACGACTCAGGAAATTGGAAGTTGGAAGTGACGCGATGAAACCCGAAGGCCACCACTAGCTTCCGCTGTTCTCGAGAGCTCATCTTTTCTCATTTCATTTACTTGATAATAAATAGAAGCAACAGTTACTCGGACTTGGCTAAACATACTTTATTAAATAAATAAATATTCTTGGACGAATCACACAACGCCATCTAGTCCCAAACTAAGCAACAAAGCTTGTACTATGGGTACTAGATTGCAGATAAATAAACTTAAATACATTTCTTTTTGTAAATAAAATAATACATAGAAAACACCCAGGTAAACAGACATATTCAT
Organism: Endotricha flammealis; assembly: GCA_905163395.2. Taxonomy (NCBI): domain Eukaryota; kingdom Metazoa; phylum Arthropoda; class Insecta; order Lepidoptera; family Pyralidae; genus Endotricha; species Endotricha flammealis. The sequence continues at coordinate 14,896,738 of LR990862.1, read as the reverse complement.
GCACACAAATGTTTGCCTTGCGCAGGATTCGAACCAGCGGCCCTTGGGATAAAGTGACCATTGCTAGTCACTCGACCACGGGACCTGTCATTCACCTGATATTAATATGGGTGATTAAATATTCGTATTCGAACCTTCAATACTCGTACATCTGAACTTTGTCATGACTGAGAATCCACGCACAGCCCAAACCGCTGGTCGTAGAGACCTGAATCTTGCAGGCTGTGTTCTTTGAATAACGTAGGCGTCCGATAAGAAAGGATTTTTCAAAATTCCCACGGGAAAGCGAGATACACGCAAACGAAACTGCGCGGGTTTCGCTAGTTAAGTTATAAAACAACCAAGATAAATATAGTTATCTGTCTCAATTTTAACAATCTTTATAAATTCAAATTCAAAACTTTTATTCAGAGAATAGGTTTCACAAACACGTAAACTCTTGTCAGAATATACAGTAATAAATGATTTGTATAAATTAATCTACTCTATAAACTACTACCATTTCGAAAACAAAAGCAAAATGACCACTGGTAAAAGAAATGGAGAAAGAAAACCAGTTACGGCCTTTTTAGTCATTTAAAATTATATCGTAAGTAATATATGTAAATATATTTTTAACATAAAATTTAAAACTAGGTACATACATACAACATTACGTACGCGGAATGTCAATAAATAGTGCCATTAATTTGTCTTAACATAAAATTAAATCTAAAATCTAAAATGCAAAATCGGTGTTAAAGATAGGAGCAGACCAGGCCCGCAAGGCATCAAGCATATAGGTACGTGGAATGCTGAGCTAAATTTATGATGGCTAATTAAAAGCAGACATTTAAGTTTCCTCACATGTGGGGCCCGAAATTAATGGCGATCATATATCTAAAGTAATTCTACCTTTTTTTCATCTTTAGAAAATCTTTTAGATTAACAAAGACACCTGTGGCTGTTGCCTTATTTAACTGTTTCTTATTAACGTTAGTCAAAACCAATAAGCAATTGTCTTTGTGTAGGAGTCTAAACGAACACGCAAGTGAAGAAATGTTGACTCTAGCCAGTCTTTGGATGGGTTTCTTATCCCGAGTTTGTCCGTGCTTTGGAGGGCGTTGCTGTCGTGTTGTCAATGGATGGTAGTCGTTAAGCCAAGTCGGTGGCCTTCAGGCGGCTTGAAAACACTGTCCACTGCCAATCCGCATTGCAGCAGCGTGGCAAAGTACGGTCTAATTCCGTTCAATTGAAGGGCGACACGTATTACGGCAGTAATATGTGTTCATATGAATAAGAAAAAAAAAAAACATAAATAAAATTAATGAACAAAAAATTTAATTAATATCCAAACGAGTGAATATAATTAAATTCAGATGGCGTTATGCGTTACGAGAAGTATTCATTTAAAAATAATCTGGCAGTGCAGTGGCATTTTCACGCGCAGTCATGTTGTAAAGGTCGTAGCGTACGTAGCGGCGTAGAGGCTCTACTCCGTAGGCGGCTACGAGGCGTAGCGGTCTCGTCACTAATGACGTCACGGCGCCGCCGACGTGACGTCATCGTTAATGGATATTGAAGTGGGTTTTGTGTCAATTCCAGCGCACTGTTAGGGTTGACCAAAATAGATTTTAGATGAGGCAGACGGGTATTTATAATTAGTTTTAAAAAGCATAATGTCAGTTTAAGGTTTTAAAGTTGTTTTTAAACTATAGAAATTCTTTAAATTAAGAGGTTTTAATAATACAATTTTGCACACGGAAACTATTGTTAGCTTAGCCATATTCCTGGATGGACATTTTATTTTCTTTGGCTTTATCAAAAACGATGATAATCATGAAGGTGCGTAACAAGTTTTATTGACTAATATTGTATAATATTTGTAAACTAAACGGGATAATTATACGATATACTTACGACCTCCGTGGCGTAATGGTTACCGTTGAGTTAGTATCCCATAACACAAGTTTCGAACTTACTTTGGGGCTAGCTCAATCTGTATGAATTGTCCCTATACATTTATTTATTTATTATTATTATTATTATTACTTACCTAAAACAATAATTTGATCTACAAATTTTGTATTTAATGTGTTGTAGCAATTTATCTCAGTTTGAAACTGGATGACGTTATGTAATTTCGCCAGACATATTTTTATATTTCTTTTGCTTGTGGTTATTTTGCTTTACTTTCTGAAATGGTAGTAGTTTATAAAGTAGATTTTTAAAGTACTCAAATAATTTACTCTCTGACAAGAGAACGTGTTTGTAAAAATCTATTCTCTGAATAAAAGTTTAAAAACTCTGAATTTACTGTCATTTTATTTATCTTATTATGCAATACGAGCTCCGTGGCGTAATGGTTACCACGCCACCCTGGAGGTCCCTGATTCGAATCCCGGTCGGGTTATGATGAAAAAAACGAACCTTTTCTGATTGGCTTTGGGTCTTGGATGTTTATCTATATATTATGTATTTGTTATAAAATGTATTATCGTTGAGTTAGTATCCCATAACACAAGTTTCGAACTTACTTTGGGGCTAGCTCAATCTGTGTGACTTGTTCCTATATTTTAATTTATAATATGTGTCTAAAACAATAAAAACGATTTACACATCTATCTTCAAACAATAAAAAAATATTTCCACATCATGAACAGAACCTACAACGATAGTTTCAAACAAAATAAAAAAGTGAACCATTTAAAATAGTTAGTTGAGTTCGCGTAACTAAAATTGAGTTCTATTACAAAACGACAATGTTTAGATTCGTTTAAAAGTTAAGCTGGGCTGCCGATGAGGCTTTAAGGGGAGCCATTGACTGGACGTACGTGTGTATGGGGTGTAGGAGGCAGATTTACATCATTTAACCAAGTGAAGTGCCGGATATCATCTGCAAATCCAGTATAAACTGGCCTGGTGGTCGAGTGGTTAGCAATGGTCACATTATCTCGAGGGCCGCGGGTTCGAATCGGTACTCGAGTATTCTCGAATTGACTTTTGAGTCGGCCTACCAGCCTTCTTCACTGATGTAAATGACGTGTCTAAGTGCCAGGGAGAGCCCACAGTTTAAAGTATTTCTGACTTTGACTCACCATCAACAAAATTATGAAAAATATCGAAGGGAACAGCAGTAATCCGACCCCCGAAGCCACCGTCAGTTTAGACAATTTGAAAGCATGACGTGCCCGTATGAATAATAATATCCTTGTCATACGAATTTTTACTAAACTATATTATAATGTAAGTAATTTCAAAAGCTGTACTTGACAGATTTTACTTTATATTTACATTTTAGGATTGCGCTATTTGGATTGACATTTTGTTTTGTAATTAATTTCTATATGTAGGTACCTGGATCTGTATTTTTTTTTATTATAACAAAAAAGGCCATAACTCTTGTTTTCTTTCTCCATTCCTTTTACCAGTGGTAATTTTGCTTTTCTTTTCGAAATAGTAGCTTATATTAATTACACAAATAATGTAGGTATTACTGTATGACGAGAGAAATTGTGTATGGAGACCTACTCTCTTAATAAAAGTTTTGTATCTTAAATCTTTTTATTGTACGGTGTATAATGTAGTCTAAACGTACCTTAAGGCAACCTCAGATGAAACTACGTAGTAGTACAAAACCGTTTCGCTCCACGTCCATTCAGACGTGCTCATTGTCGCTCCACTGAACAATGAACAGGCTTTTTCAACTAATGGACGAACAAAATTGTTGGCCACCACTGCGCTCGATTTCAACGCGTCGCTTTTGAATAATAAGGCACGGTACAGAATGCAAATACTGTGATACGCAGACGTATATTGTAGTTGCGTATCATGAAATAGCCAATCAAAGAGGTGAGCAGGGCCTTCAATACGATTGGGTGTATTCTTTGTATGACGCGTCATACAAATTTTAAATACAAGCAGCTGCACTCCGGTGTTACCCGCGTTTAATTTTATGCACAGCAGCACCATCTATATTAGACTTTTGAGTAAATCCTACGGAAATCGCATACTTTTCGGGATAAAAAGTATCCTATGTGTTAATCCAACGTATCAGCTACCTATGTACCAAATATCATAAAAATTGGCCCAACCATTTGAGCGTGGAGAAGTAACAAACATACACACCAACTTTCGCCTGTATAATATTAGTAGGATACAGTCGAGTGGCGCCACTCACCGCTACGCGCCGCAAACTGTACACAGCCTTATACGTACACACAAACCTTTTGTTGTCTATCATGTTACGCAGACTACGTACGTGCGTACCCCTCTTAACGGCTGTAAATGTTTAATAATGGAAGACATTGTTCAATAGAAAGAGGGAGAAACTCAATAACAGAGATAAGAACCTCTTGTGTAAGATACTATTGTGCCTTTATAACAAATAGTATAATATACCTATCTTTATATTAATAAAGTTTTGTTGTCATGTCATGTTCCACGAATATGGGATTGAATAATATCCACAAAATATATTTGCCAAACATTACGATTTACAGAAGATATAAGTTGGTCATCACTAGTCATACTATTATTACGGTGTTTTCATATACTAAGTTCTAGTTAAACTGTCTGACAGATAAATTTGATCGGATTTGTTAGCGATTTTTATCTGATAGATTAGTTGGATTCATTAATGGGACATTGTCAGAAACTTGTAAATTAACAAAGGAACTGGTTCTTAATATAATTAAATTAAATTAATTGGTTTGTACATCTTGAACCCATTTCAACTGTCGAGTTATGTCATTTTAGTTTATAGAAACTCACAAATCATATTTTTGACAACACATTTTAATCTTTATTTCTTTCAAATAATCATTGCCAACAATCTAGTCATTCAGAAGTTAAAATGAAAACGACTCAAAATTAAAAGACAATCTTTACCTAACATAAATAGAAATTGCTTCAATTATACTGTTATAAGATGAACAAATTTTCCTTCTAACAATTTCTTTCTTATGTCAACATTCTCAAAATTAATATAACCAGAAAATTATGTACATTCAACGCCATAAATATGTCACTCAGTCGCGTTTCGTGATACATTGAGCTTTTTGCATGTTAGCATCACGATGAAATCATTGCAACTTGCAGCAATGGATAATCTCACTCTAAACTCACACACACACCACTCACACGTACACATAACACATCACTCTTATACCGAATTTTTGTACTAGATTATAGTTTTCTATACTTAAAAAGATTGGCATGTAAACTAAGAATTTAGGAAGAGCGGGATCCCTTGCTACAAGCTTTAGTAAGCGTAATAGGTGGATCCCAGAAACATGTATATTTAGCACACTAAAGCTGTAATAATAAAAGATTTATAAAAAAATAAAAATTTATAATGCGTCGAAAACACGCGGCTTTTTCTCTTTCTGGACAAATTCTAACACAACCATGAAAGTGTTCATCTGAAACAACGATGTTCGTAATCCTTGCAAAAAAGAAATTACTAGTTAGTATAAGGTACAAACCTGGTTAGAATTCAACGAAACGTCCGTATTTTCGTAATTTCATTTCATGGTAGTTAGGGCAGTTAATGTGCATTTGATACCAATTGCGGTAAGCACTAAAATTTAAGTTAAACTGTATAGCTTGAAGACGAATACAATTTCATATTCATAATTGGATGTTGTTAGGCGAAAATGATCCAACAAAACACTTCAAAATACAACCATTTCAACATATTTTAATATGTGCTTATGAACTCGCATTAGATGTGATAACATAACACTTAGATAATATTTTATAGTTAGTATTCACAATATTATCCAAGTAACACTGTTATGTAGTATAATATAAAAACGTTGTTTTCAAAAATCTTCAATAAAAATATCAACTAGGAGGGGAGGGTTGGCAACGCGTGAGTGATACCCCCGGTATTTTTTTTTATTTTTTTTTTTATTTCAAAATGTCTTTATTGATAATAAATTATTAAATTAAAATTACATAACAACACATAGGTACACTTATTGCTACGTAATATCATAAATTAAAATTTACTTACAGGCTGCCTGCGCCTATTAAAGTATTTAACACATGAAGGAAAACGAAACTATTCACAACTTAAATGTAGGTAAACACAGCACAAATCGTATTTTTTTATACATCAATTGATTTTTAATGTATTTGTATCATGATAATTATTTGAATAAAAACGCATTACGCATAATGACAGTGCAAAACAAATGGAGTCGACACAACCAGCTATGCGAGAGCTAGGTAACCGGTTTCTCGGTATCGGACGCGGGCGCGCCTGCACGCGGCTGCGGGTCATGTTTGAGTGGTCGTGTCGTTTGAGTGAAGGAAATAGTGATGGGGCAGCCTATAAGTGCCGTATCTGTCGACATATGGTAAATCGTGAATTTTAGTCTGACCGATATTACAAATTAGCTGGTTTGAGTGGAATTTATTTTTATTATAGAATCTATGTGACAATTTGAGTATGAATTCTTTTATTAACGGTAGTTTGATCAATTTGTGCAATTTAGAAAGATTTGTGTAAAAGGGCGTGTTAAAAGAAATTTTAATAGCCTTATTTTGAATGACTTGTAATAGCTGATAATTAGTATTACATGTACTGCTCCACACTGGACATGCATATGTTATACAGGGCCTAACAAGGGTTGTATAAATTTTTAACTTACAAATGGAGCTTAGTTTAGCCCTGCGGTTTAAAATAGGATGCAGTGCACCAATAGCTTGAGCACCTTTCGTACGCAAATTAGCCATATGTTTGGACCAATTAACTTTGGAGTCAATAGTGACACCCAAGTACCGGACGTTGTTGCTCCACGGAATAGCGTGACCGGCAATTTGTAGCTTACGTCCAGGGGGCTTCCTATGACGGCTGAACATTATGGCTTCAGTTTTCGAAGCATTGATATTCAACTTCCACTTAGTGAAGAAGTCTTATAGCGAATCTAGCGAAAGCTGTAGTCGACTTACAATGAGGTCATAGTCTTTAGATGATGTGTATGATGCAGTATCATCCGCGAAGCAAGCTAGATGGGTGCGAGTTTGGATAGGAATATCATTAATAAATATTAGAAACAGCCATGGGCCAAGAATGGAACCCTGCGGAATTCCCGCGGGTACTTGACAGGATCTTGATTTGTAATTATTCAACGATACCTGAAAGGTACGATCAGAGAGGTATGACTTGATTAATTTGACTAAATTTAGAGGTATATTATTCATTATAAGTTTATGAAGTAGGCCGTTATGCCAGACCGTATCAAAAGCCTTTTCTATATCTAATAAGATCATTCCTGTGGATTGTTTGAGGTTAAGATGATGCGCAACGTGTTCTGCAACTCTTGCGAGTTGGTGCACCGTCGAATGTGATTTGCGAAACCCAAACTGCTCGCTTATTAGAAAACTTTCAGAATGTTTTAGCAGCCTTGAATAAATTATTCGTTCGAATAGCTTACCAAGAGCTGGCAGCAAACTGATGGGGCGGTAGTTGACCGGAAGTTTGTCATCTTTATCTGATTTTTTGAGTATACCCCCGGTATTGCAAGTGTCTATACTATAGGCTACGGTGATGCTTACCATCAGGCGGGCCGTATGCTTGTTTGCCAACTGTGTGGTATATAAAAAAAGCATTAATTACTTTTAGGACTAGGTGGCGCTGTGTAAATTGAGTAGAATTTATTTACTTTATATTTAATTTGTTTTAAATTTAGGCTACCATAAATTTCATTTTACGTTGCAGAGAGAGCTTAAAAATATTGCGTAACTGTTAACAGACGCGACCCTAAAGGCTATTACAGTTTATTTCACTATTCCTTGGTTCCATTTCGCTTAATTACATCCAATTAATATATAATTTACACGAAATGCTTTTGGCGAGAGCTCTCCCAGTCCGGCACTGGCCTTTTATTAATTACCCCTTCGTCCTTCCATATCTATCCCGTTGCGCCATTCGACGTATTAACGTTTGAAGTCAATTTTCCCATTACCTCAATTTATATTTCACTATGAAATATTACAGTCCTGAAATAATGTTGAGGCTTTTCTTTGATACTATTAATAACAGTATTGGTAGTACAAAATCAAATCGGAGCAGCCCGTCTTGGGAAGTACCTCCACTCCACCTTATTTACAGAAGATCGTAGCCAAATAGCATTGGTTTCGGCCATGTTGTGTTCCTACGGTGAGTAAGGTCTCCAGAGCTCCATTGGGGGGGGGGGGGGGGGGGGTTGGGATGTTTGGCAACGCGTGAGTGATACCCCCGGTATTGCAAGCGTCTATAGGCTACGGTGAAGATTACCATCAGGCGGGTCGTATGCTTGTTTGCCAACTTCGTGGTATAAAAAAAAAGATTCGGAAGAAATACATAATAAATACATAAAAAATAGACCGTGTGATTCGTTCTTAATGGAATCTAGTCCATTAATATGATAAAAAGAGATGTAGGCAACAAGTTATCTCATTCACCAAAATAGAAAAAAAAATAAAAAATAAAATTCACGTAGGTAACTTAAATAGAAGTGAAAACGGAACGAAAAACACAAAATAGCCTTGGGCCACTTTATATGGGATTTCTTACAAGAAAACATTCGTTTGTATAATATGTATTCTTTTATGTATAATTTTAGTATGAATGTTAAATGGCACCTATAATATGGTTTTACATTAAATTTACCTTTAGGGATGTTATGCCTTTACAAAATATCTTTTACATAAAAATAAGCAATATTTTTTTAATACTGATAAGTACTACGACTACAACAGCTATTCCAGTTTCGGCGTCTTGGTCACAAGTCAAAAACAGACAGTTGTGGAAACATTTTAAACTTAATTCAACATTCCAAGCTACAGATGTACAAGGATATTTATGAATGTGAGTGACAGTTGTGGGCATATTTCTATTCATTTTGTCAAAGGCGAACTGTCGAAAAGTGACATACAATATGAACGGGAGTTGTAGTTCCAATTTCGGCCAAGTTCATAAATAGCCTTGTAAAGCTGTATATCTTTTCTTCTTTAGTTTGTCAGTGAAAGTCAAAATTTAATGTGTCATTAACTTTAAAATGTGTTTGTGTATTCACTTTAAGACAGGCAGTAAGTCTTCTTACTCTTATCCCACTTTACGTGGTCGGTACAGCATGTAGTAAGTGCAAATAATAAATCATCGTAAATATGCAAGAAAGTTCCTTGTTTGGGTCTAAAAAAAATAAACCAAAGACCATGAATATCGTTAAAACATGTTGAAAAGTGAGTTGGTAACGTATGTATCATACTAGACGTATGTTGTCTAACATTATTATTCTAGGTGTCAACACTATAAAGTGTCTCTAGTCTCGTTACCGCGTTCCTGGGCTATTTTATCTAAAACGTGAATACGTTGTACCTAGCGGATAATATGCACTAACAATAAAATAACATGAAACAGCTGTGCAGTTCCATAGCAGGTTTCAATATACTTTAGATGATAGAGAAGATATTTACAATCCTTCCCACTTCGTATACAATTTTTTTATATAACGTAACGCAGGCCAACAAGCAAGTGAACCACCATGAAAGTGTTTACCCCAAGTGATAATAATAGAGTTTTTATCACTTGTTTTTTGATTTTTCTATTTAACGTTTCTTTCCGTAATATCGTCAATGCAAAATGTAAGAGTACACCCAAATAAATTTTTATCATATCATCACAATAAACCAAAACGTTCCTTTTACAGCCTTCGGTATCGTTAAAGCACATTACGACACTTGAAAAAGATATTTTTTTCTTGTTATAAAAAGTACGAATAACAATAAAATCTCTCTTGTATAATGGAAGCTGTTAAAACTCAAATTTACTTATGTATAAAAAGGATTTTTTGTGACCGTCACAATGGCTGGTTGCCTATGGCATTTCGCTATGAGAGTTTATTCATTAACTGCCACATAATTTGCTTCATATTAGGCTAACGAAACCCGCGCAACTTCGTCTGCGTGTACCCGTTTTCCCGTGGACATTTCTGAAAATCCTTTATCGTTATCGAATGCTGGTCACCTTTAAATAAAGCGCCAATCACGCAGAGTTAAGAAGCTAATGTATTCTGAGATCTTTTGTGATGGTTTCTGGTCAAAAAATAATAATTAAAAAGAGAACAAGTACGTGTCGCGTCACGCACATTGTATGGTTCCGTATTGCATAAGTTCGTCAGCTATTACTCGGTAACTAGTAGTGCCTACGTAACCGTTATAGCTTTTCTTGTAGGTTCACTATATGGACTACTACCATGAATTTTTTCAAATTTCTAAACACAAGACTTTCGGAGATAGAAGGGGGGGGGGGGACCACCGTGCAAAACGAAAATTGACACGTTAAATGTAAAAATTTCGCGATCAGATCATTGTATCGGAAAATGATCTTCCCACACCCTCAGTGTTTAAGAGACCTATCTAACGATACGCCACAATATGGGGTCGGTGCGAAAAAAAATTTCATTCCCACTTTATCTGTAGAGGCACCCCAAAAAAAATATTTTTCAAAATTTTATTCTACCACTTTGTTAGCATTGTTAATATGAGTATACATACCAAATAACAGCTTTCTAGCAGCAAGCGTCGGGGCGCTAGACCGCGGACGGACAGACGGACATGGCGAAACTATAAGGGTTCCTTGTAGTTTACTACGGAACCCTAAAAAAACGTGTAACTACTGCTAAAGTTACTAAGTGGTAAATATAAATTAATGTTTTTATTTTTGTTAATATTTACTAATAAAAATATATATTATTCGTGTCTTTTGATCTTTTTATAAACGTAATGTGATTTCATAATTTGAATCCCTTATTTGCAAAGGGATGGTGGGGTTAAAGGGTTGAAAGGTCAGTTCTCGAGCTCGGGTCTTCGTAAGGGTGAACTACGAATATTTTGGAGTGATATTTCATAGGTATATAGGTTTATTTTGTAAGCTTCAGTCTTGCCGTGTTGATTTTTGAAATAAAAATAATCTACCTTTTCACCCGAGTTAATTAAAATATTAAAATTCTATTTTAACTTAGCTTTAGGCGTTTTATACTGTAAAGTATATTCGCATTACATTAAAAAATATTGAAAGTGAGTTTATATGCTACGTTTCATTGTCTGAAGTACGAAAAAGGATTTAAAAATAAGATTGGAATAGGGTGGGTAACCTATTACTATTATTACACTATTTTAAAATAGTTATAATTTGTACTATTCAATCATTTAAAACAGTGCGTGTGTATATTTTTTCTAGTCTTCCCCATTAAAATATTTATACAAACAGCTTTTACAAATTGTATATATTCAACTTTCAGTAAACAACATTCAGTAAATTACAATGTTTTTTAACCCAAAAGAAAACCCAAAGTAATGCATGAAAAACTTGTCTTTTTTACAAAAATTCTGAAACTTCAGCAAAACTTTCCGCACCTGCCGAATGGAGCCCTTAGGTAAGCATTGTTACAGACACGCACAATTCGACTTTTTACGAAAACAACTGTACCTATTGCAATTCTTTAACAACTTTCTTAGTTTTTTTCCGTATATTTTTATGTAACTACAGTTTTAGAGCTGAAGAGTAAGTTTGGTTGAAAGCTCAGTAGCTAATGATTCAAAAAACCCTATTTTAGTTTTGAAAAGCTCATAAAATTCTGCACAGTTATAAAGTTTTTTTTTGGTTGAAAGCGGGAACTTCAGGAGCTGGTGATTAAAAAAAAATTGTACTGAAAAGCTCATAAAATTCTGCAGTTATTTACATAATTAAATGTGAACGCCCAGTGTCATTCCATTTTTTTCGTGTAATATGACGGGTGAAAGCCTAGCCACTTAAGACCTTAGGGTACCCATATGCGATGCGATGTGATGCGAATGCGAGCTAGCGCATCGATTTGCGATACGAATTCTCAGTTATGTGTCCTGCCCTTCTGGACCGACGTTTTACATTTAGTGGTAGCCATTTTGCTCGTTTACGAAATGTTAGTGGCGTAAAATATTTAAATTTGAGATCAATCGAGATGTTTATTGGTAAAATACATAATTAAATAATATGAAATTCAATAAAATTAATTAAAACTAAACTAACAATAAAAATTAAAAACTAAACTAACAATAAAAAATAAAAAATAAAACTAAGCATTAAAAAGACATGGTCCCTGAGGCAGGGTGCCCAAAATGCTAGCAGCGTTACCTCGCTGAACGGCGATAGATATCCGTTGAGCGAAGTAACTGCCAGCCTTTAGGTCACCAGTGGTTTGTCGCAACCTTTTTGCGATGTCCCTAAAATTTTTATATTTATTTAATAATACAAGTCGTACCTAAATTACAAGAGAAAATGCCTGCGAAGTTCTAGTCTCTGAATAAATGGTTTGAATATGTTTTGTTAAAGATATTTCTACGGAACCCCAAAAAAAGGTCTGAAAAATTGTTCAACTTTATTCGTTAAGTACGTCAATTTCATGTTTTATACTTGTACGCGGGTAAAAACGTTGTGAATAAGTAATTTTGGTTATATAAACGTCAATAGAGGGTTATTGGTACACCGGTGTGTGATGTGTTACAAGAATTTTAAACTTACCTTTTATTTTGAAATAGAAAAATACGTTACTGTACAAGTTACTACATATTCTGCTACTTAGGGAAGTGGCTGGGTCTATTTGGTCTCTCTCATTAAAGTGACCCTTACGTCTATATATGTGTAAACTGACTTTGTTCCATGACTGTATAATTTTCTGTTACTTTTAAACATTGTTAACTCTTGTTTGTATATCCATTATGTGCGTACAAGTGCTCCTAGTCTTACAACTTGACCTATTTACTACAAATGTAACTATTTTGTAATGTTGTAATTTGTTATGTACACCAATAAATAAATATCTAATATTTTTCTAATTAATTAGTATTTTCAGGTCGTCTAACAGTTACTGGCATGGCTTAACGAGTCTGCCTTTATATTGTGTTCTAGGTCTTATCTACCAAGTTTTCATTACCATTACATGCAAAATAACATGAGTAACGTTAACGAGTTTAATGCGTGCTCCTTGTTCAGTTTAATATAAATAGAACAAATCCGTTTTATATAGCGAATTTTTTGAACATGCAACCGGAAACTTTAACCAAAAATTAACCGTTAAAATAACCACACATTATAAAGATATAGATCAGAATATTTTTATAGTACACAAATCAAACAGTGCCAGAGTAAGCTACCTATTTCAAAGGCAAGATTAGTTTTCAAGCACAATCTGGCTCATACGAAATGTGAAATAAGCGAGACAGTTAGTGAGTTTGTTTATCTGTTGTCTGGGAACCCCAGACAGTCTCCGAGAAGCACTCACGACGTCAAGTCCCTGGCTGGTTTCCTGGAGGAATTAGGATGGCAGGAGTATAACCAGCTCCCAACTCTTTGCACGCAAAAAGAGCACGGCGCGGCAGTTATATCAGTTCAAGTGTGATTGTGTCGCGCGACACAACGATGTTCATACATTTTGAATTACATATCAACCTATCAGGATTTGACTTACTTAATAAACAATTTCATACAAATAAACATGTAGTAAATAAGATAAAATTATAATATTAATCAGAAATAACGTTTACACAAGCTGTTAAAGAAATCCAGTGACATTTATTAGTGTATAAATTTATAGCGCGTCACGCCACGATGTCGTGAAGGTGTAAACGACAAATTTATATTCGTTCGTGTCGCACTATTTACCTACATTACTATTTACGACATTTCCGATGGAAATGTAGCAATGGTTTTATTCCAAGGGTCACTGGTTCGAATCCAGTAACTAGATTTTTAATAAATTAATAATCTTTATGAAAATATGATGTAGTGGTAGAGCATTTTATGAAATGGTCTAACGAAACAATGCGTTTTGTTCGGTGAGTAACAGATCCGGAACTCCAACTCCTTTCCTATCTGTTTAACGTGTTTTTGCATACCATTATCGATTGAAATAAAGAGAAATCTTTTATTCAAAGACCTTCACAGACACGTTTTCTAGTCATATTAAAAACTATCACCATTTCGGAAACAAGCAAAATGAACACAGAGAAAAGAAATGGCGACGAAATAATAAACGCTCACAGAAATCACCCCAAAATGCACACTCACAACACAATAAAGAAAATATAAAATTAAACAAAAATTTTTTTGAAGTGAAAACTTCTTAAGCGGCGCTTGGCACTATTTTTAGATGGGTAAAAAATGTTAAACTCGCTTCAGATCCGTAGCCTGATCGAAAAAGCGTAAAATTCCCTTTACTTTTCAAAAATGCACAACGTTGATGTTTAAGTTGTCACTACTGCCGGCAGCCGGCACTCCCCGAGTGCAACCCGTCCTTTTTTATTTGTTTTACTTTCCTTTTCCTAATGATACACGGAATTTTCAGTAAATTCATGGAAAAGTACGAAAAAATTACGAATAAATTTTGTTTAATTCCGAAAATAGCGTTGCTCTTTGTACCGGAAAATCGTATTGGCGAAACCATTTCAGCGGAAACGTCTGATTTATTGCTGTTGTATTATAATGTCGCGGTTCGATTCCCGCGCCGCGCTCGCTCATTGAATGTGTAAAGTTTGCCTAATAAAACGATTACGATCAAAAGGAAAATTTGTATTTTTGGATCATTCTACATGTAATGGTTACAACGTAAAACGTTTCACGTACAGTCAACGAATGAAAGAGACAACAAGTTTACTAATATATATTGCGTAAAGAGATTTACTTTTCGATTGTCTTGTGACTTCATACCTAACTTCACTTCACTTCGGTCAACTTCGACATACAAATGAATACATAGAGAAAAATCAGACTCAAAATGTTTACTTATAGACTAACACTGCCAACTAACGGACGATTTAATAAAAAGAAAATAGAATCTAGACGAGTGGAAAATAAAGAAAATTAAAGATTCGGCACCCTGCGGCGGGTACCGGGTTCATCCCCCACGTACTGACAATATTTCGGTCACGTAACTACGAACAAGAAATAAAAGGCCCCAACTAATAATTATGCAGGATGCTAGCTCACATCGGTTCAATACACGCCACAATAAATCCATATAGATTATTGTATAGAATGAAACACTGTTATTCTTTTTAAGTGTTAGCTTAGTAACAATAGATGTGATGGGAGGAGGACATAGTAGCGGGAAGAACTAGCTCTGGACATCATATCAAACCATAATCATCCCACTGCAGGGATACGGGTCTCCCTTCAATCGAAAGGGACTAGAGCGTACTCTGCCACGCTGCTCCAATGCGGATTGGCAGAGGCCGCCGGTGTTTTCATGCCGCCCGAAAGCCACCATAGCTTAACGACTGTCATCTACCGATAACAGTCGGGACCGACGGCTTTACATGTCCTCCGAAGCACGGAGAATCTCGAGATAACAAAACCCATCCAAACACTGGCTAGGGTCGACGTCGCTTGACTTGCATGTTCATATTAGAGTGCGACACACAGCGCCATCGAGCTCCTCCTAGCACAGGCAAGCAAAATAGTTCTGCTTGATTGGCATTTGATTTTTACGTTAGTTCTCTTCACAGACTACACTAGCGCCATAGATTTAGTATATACTAGCGTACCTATAGATCGGCTTTGGTTTGATTAAGGCGAGCGAGACCAAAAACAAAATACACTAGTGTGCGTGAAATGTACATGTGTGCAAGCAAGATATACAATTTTGTGGATTTTCCTTTTAGTTTGAGTTACATCCAGGCACTGCACAGGTAACCATATTTAATCACGTCTAATTAACACCAAAACTACACTTAAAAGATATAAATTTTGTAAAAATAAGTAGGATTTGTTTTTAACATGACTGACATCAGGCCGATACAGTCCGATAACGTGTATAGGAAAATGGTCTCGCCTATCTATCTCGCTTTAACCAACGTGTATGCTATGATCTATCTCTTTTGTATTGCCATTCTTACGCTAGTATATAATAAATCTATGACTAGCGCTAACGAAATAGGTAGGTACCTACTAAACTAAATAAAATCTTACTAAAAGCACATGAGTAAATAAACTGACGGACAGAGGCTTCACTTCCATACAACGTCGCGCGCCGAGGACACGCACACAAGCATGGGGCGCGTGTATTGCTTGTCCTTAAAGAGCTCGTCACGTACACACATGCTTGTGTGCGTGTCCTCGGCGCGCGCTATTGTATGGAGTGAAGTCTCTGTTCCGTCAGTTTATTTTCTCATGTGCTAAAAGTATTAAACAATTATTTAAATAGACTAACCGACATATACACAAAGACGACTAATGAATGTAAATATATAACCTGAAATTGGCTACAAAAACTTACATACAAACAGACAGAGGGCCTATTGAGTTGTTAAACAGATTAAAAAGCTAGTTTGTTTGTGAAAAACTTGTAACTTTATGGTTTTGTCAAAATAAAGAAATTTAATAATAATTAAATTATTAGCCTAAACTCTTTCACTACTGGATAAAAATCATAACACAATAATTTGTGCTCTACATTTAGAAAAAGCAAAATGGACACTGATAAATAAATAGCTAAAGAAATCCTTTTTGTTACCTTTTTGTTACATACACAATATATATTTTTTTGATAACAATTGCTAAAGACAATAATACATTTAGCTTTATTTAATGTTATAAAATACCCATTTTGCACACTCATAAAATTGTCGACCCCATGCCAACGCCATATTCCGCACCCTACCGACGACGGGGGGTTAACAAGAGTATACATTTATATATCGTTTAAATTCAATTTCTTATCTCCACGCTTATAAGAAACGACAATTTATGAAAGACTGTGCCAAATGATTACAATAATATTATCTTTTCTTTGAAAAAAAAAATATTATTATTTTTGCATGATTTTTTTGTGAAAATAAAATCTGTGAACATTTTTTTAATCCATTGTAATTATATTATAAACCACATATTTTTTTTTTATCAGAAAGATAGTTTTCAGATTCACTAATTAATTTAGGGTATTTTTAAAGAAATAATATTGATATAAATCTACTAAATATATTTCTAAAATGAACTTTCTCATGATCAAATACTAAAATAAACTTCTAAAAATAAAGCTAAAGTGTTAAAATATATTTCATACGGAAAGCTTTTGATAAATCAGTTAAAAGCTCTTTCAAATCTTTTCATTTTATAAAAAAAATGAGGGTAAGCAAATAAAGAGAATAGTCATTGGCGGAAGTAATAAGCTTTGGAACGGTGAATCAAATACCTATTCCAATTATTGAGAATAAAAGCTAATTTGCATAAAGTTTCATTGGTCCGTTCGGTGGGGCTTTCGAGTCAAATTGAATCCTTGCCACAGATTAAAATAGTCAACATATAGAACAATGTACCTAGTTATAGCATTATTGATTGGTTAGAAATGTGACAGGCTCGGTGGTCGAGTGCCGCGGGTTTGAATTTCGCTCGAGACCAACTAACATATTATTATGTGATCAACTTGTATATATGTCTTGGTTTAGATGTTTTATATTGTATATATATTTCTATTCATATTCATATTCGGTACAATAGGTATATAATAAATACTGATTTATAAAAAAAAACTGGGTACCTATTACATTATATCCGCGTTGGTTTTGGAACTAGATGGCGTTTTTGAGTAGTTCAAGAATATTTATTTATTTAATATAAGTAATAAAAACGCAAGAAGGACACGTGTAGAGGCATGAAAAGATTTCATTAACAAGAGTCAGTTTGACAAGACAAGTTTAGTCTTTTTTATTGTTTTTTTGTTTGTTAATACTTACCTAATCATGAGGTAAAAAAATAAAACGCCGTTGATCTTACCTGAAACAAGAAAAAGACCATTAAAAACGAGACCCCTTTTATTCGAAAACAATTTAATTTTGTATTGTTTGCCTTCTAGTTTGTATAAAAAATAACGATAAACGTGATAAAAATAATAACGCTCCAGTAACGAAAGAGGAATCGCAGCTGTTACCGGCCGTGAGGCCGTGACCGCGCAAAAGAGCCCCGAATGCGATATTAATTGCATCTGTGGAAAGATATTACTGACATTATCAAGCTCTTCATTGGCACGATTGCCTAGTGGACAACAAGTCAATTTATTGCTCGACTGATTCCGGGATCATATCCTGACGATACACTACGTTTACATATGTACAAATAATATTTTTCCGCTTCGTACCGTTTTAAAAGTGCAAGTAGGTACCGTGTTTCTTACTATGTAGTTCGTCTTGGTACAAATCAGCCGTTTGGATAAGAAAGAAGTATTTTAAAATATAAATTTCACCACCAGTTCTGACCACCAAACTGATAAGAGATTTATACAGTTAGTATGTACACACTTGAGTAGATCTACCTCTATGTTCAAAGATGCTACCTAAGTCTTTTTTAATTTAATTTAATTTAATTTAAATTAAAAAATAATATTACAGTGGAAGTGGATCTTTGTCGTAAGCCACCAGAAATATGGTAACAATTGGCAACGTTTTGGGAAACAGCTGCGCAAATAGAAGCAGACCTTTCTGGATTATTGGGCAGAAAAGACCATACACTTTT
This sequence comes from Endotricha flammealis, assembly GCA_905163395.2. Taxonomy (NCBI): domain Eukaryota; kingdom Metazoa; phylum Arthropoda; class Insecta; order Lepidoptera; family Pyralidae; genus Endotricha; species Endotricha flammealis. Next base: position 14,878,224 of record LR990862.1, on the reverse strand, counting down.
CTTGCTTCTGTGACCGAGATGAGTGGAGTCAGAGGAGGAAGGTTTTCCCAGCAGTGGGATACAACACCTATATGCCTGGAAATCAAGTAAGATCCATAACATTATTTGTTGTATTTGACGTGGATGAGAAACACGGAGAGCCGTGCATTGTGGAGGAAACATGGAGAGGTGCGCCCAACGGTGGGCGAATACGTACTGCTGAAGAAGAAGATGTCATAAGAGCCATTATTTTATTGCAAGTGCAAAGCTCGACGTGCACCTGACTGTACAACCGGTTAAAAACAAATTCATTGCTTTCTAATTCTATCTCTCTCGAGCAGGCTGTGCCTTGTAAATCAGGTGTATGTACGCAATCTCTTTGGGGCTTACTCAGGATATTTTGTTCAATTTTGAACATTACGCCTCTACCTTTAAGGTTCACATTATGTACAATTTGTATAATCAAAAGGTAACATCGCCCCACGGATATCCGAATTGACTTTCCGGATATGTGGAGGTTTTCAAATATTACCGCCGGATTTTTGCGAAAGCCCGGAAAATCCGTTTAAATGATCGAATACAATTATTTTTTAAAGGCGTGTTTGAAGTATTATTTATATTACTTATGCTGAAATCGATGTTTTAATGATAACGTATAGATTTCAATTGTAATTTTTAAAGATTCAAAATTTCCATCGATCTCCTCGTTAAGCCAACCTAACAAACAGACATGCTCGTGTATATACTCGTCTTGCGCCGGATAAGAGTCCAGGTAAAGGTCTATGCTAGCAACTCAATCACCGGACCTGTCAATGTCACAACTAGTCGCAAGTTGTCACAATTTATGAAATGATGGATATTGGTAGCTGGTGTCAGTTGACTGATGGCTGGTGACTTGTTAAAGTCTGTTATCTATCGAACTTAAAGTGCTCTCCGGAGCTTGAGATTTTTTAATCCCATCCAAGTATTGGCAACGGTTTTTGTTGCTTAACTTGTTCCACTTTGACCGACAACAAGGCCATCAAGCTCCTTTTTCTATTAAATTCACCTGAATGAATAAAAAATATCATTTTCTCACAAATTGTTCGATTTCAGCAATATATTGTTAGAAGGGGGAACGTGAAATGGAATTCCAGGAATCATAGTTCCCATATTTCAGTGTGAAACATCAGGGTGTAATCTACTTTTATGTAGGGGCAGCGAAGAAAATGGTTCATCGGTATTGATGAAACACTTCCGTATACGCCCCATTTTTCATCGCATATTTTAATTAAATATTATTTTAGTTATCCATACTAATATTATAAAACCGGGCAAGTACGTGCCGGGCCACGCACATTGTAGGGTTCTGTATCGGCTACGCATATCTTGCTTGCAAATGAGTACAATGCCATATTCTATGACATTTGTACGTTTTCGTCAAATAAATTTTACTTTATAAGTTCGTCGGCTATTACTCGGTAACTAGAAGTGCCTACTTAACCGTTTTAGTTTTCCTTGTAGGTTCACTATATGTACATACTACTACTTACGTTAATTGTTTTAAATTTCTAAGCACAAGACTTTCGGAGATAGAGGGGGGGGGGGACCACCGTGCAAAACTAAAATTGACACGTTAAATGTAAATAATTCGCGAACGGATCATTTTCACCCTCGATGTATTTAAGAGACCTATCTAACGATACCCCACAAGATGACACAAATTTTCATTACCACTTTACATATAGGGGAGGCACCCCAAAAAATTTTTTTCAACCAAATTACAGCTTTCTAGCATCAAGCGTCTAGGCGCTAGACCGCGGACGGACAGACGGACAGACGGACATGGCGAAACTATAAGTTTATTATATTTGTATTTTGGTTTGTAACGAATAAACTCAAAAACTACTAAACTTCAAAAATTCTTTCACCGTTTGGAAGGTATACCCCTGGGTAACATAGGCTATGTTATAATAAAAAAAAAAAGAGATCCTTAGTATAACCTTTGTGAAGCCGGGGCGGTCCACTAGTAAGTAATAAAATATTTTAAAATGCATGCGTGAATGAGGGATGAACAGATGGGTGCTTAGTGCGAGTTTTGGTCACTTTCGAATTTGTTAACGTTTACTAGTTGACCACATTGAAAAAAAGTTTCTTATTGTGATTTATCAGATTGTCTCTGTATTCTAATCAATCATAATTTTACGTTTGTCATTCACTTTCTTTTCTCGCCCTATCTTCACTTCTCTTGTAATTACACCAATTTTTCCAAGAACATTATTTTCTTAACATCAGTTTCCATTTTTATTTAAAAATGAAATTATTTTTAAATGACAAAAAAGGCCGTAAATGGTTTTCTTTCGCCATTTCTTTTACCAGTGGTGATTTTGCTTTTCTTTCCGAAATGGTAGTAGATAGTTTAAAGAGTAGATTAATAACACAAATAATTTCCTACTGTAATGTAATCTTTGACGCGAGAAAGTAGTGATATGATACCGATATAAGAGAAAGTGTCTGTGAGAACATACTCCCCGAATATATATTTTGAATTTTGCTCTACACCTATTTACTACCTACTTCATATATCGTTCAATAAACCTTCAAGAACTCAGCAAGTTCTCAACCCGTAGGAAGCTATCACTTCAAAATACTCAAGATGGCTGGAGATGGCCCGAGTGGCACTCGACGCGCTGACAATAGACCAACTAAGTTCATGGACAACTTAAGGCATCTAAGTGGTAAACTTAAGTAATTCGAACGAGTTTTTGAATCTTTTTGTCTTATTTATCACACGAACATTGACCCTGAGAAGCAAAAGATCCGTAAGGGTCAAAGTGTCAGGATGTTTTTGATCAACGCCATACATACGCCATACTTAATAAGACACTGTCTGACCTATTGTGTATAGTGACAGTATTTTGTACCATTTTTCAACTTTTTTCTCATTTGGGACGCGTTTTGACGATGCGAAAATTTACACGGCGACTGCGCGAAAATTATCGTTCGTATTAAGTTAAATTTGAATTACAAGTCAACAAGGTAGACGTGTGTAAGGTGCGTGACCGCTGTATCTCGATCATACGGCCGGCTGTCGTATGGCATGGCGGCCGCATCCAAATTTTTGCGTCGTCAAATGCACCCTAGTGTCGGGCACGCGTTCATCAGATTGGCGCTCCAGATCCCTTAAGGTGCTCGTTCACCGGGAGCATTCGCGTGTAATGTAACGCTCAGATTCGAGCATTACAGCAGTGAGGGAGGCGAATGCTCGTCAGTCAGGGAGGTAGTATTGTAATGTAATGCTCAAAGTCGAATCTAAAATGTTACCTTTACCGTTATCTACAAGTTTCAGACGTTAATGTGACCACTTGTAGTACTCAAATATGTGTAGTTGATCGATGGTGTAATAATTATGCTCATCACGTGGTGGGCGAGGGTCTACTGACAACTGTTATTAGACATTCATCTACGCCGCTGTACCCTAAGATTCCATTTTATAAAGGGCTTGTGGCTCAGTTGGTAGTGGAGGTCTAATGCAATGGGGGAGTGGCTTTGATTGTCGCAACCAATGAAAGACGTAAACAGGGTAGAGAACTAAGAAAAAAGGTTTTTTAAGCTATGAAACTTTGTAAATACATAATAGGTACAATATAAATAATAACAAATAATAAATTCTACACAATTGACGACCTCCGTGGCTACAAGACCCCGGGTTCGAATCCCGGTCGGGTCAGTTGATGAAAAACAAACTTTTTCTGATTGGCCTGGTTTTTGGATGTTTATCTATTATCGTTATTCATATTTGAATGTTATAAAATATAATATCATTGAGATAGTATCCCATTAATCCCATAACACAAGTCTTACTTACTTTGGGGCCATCTCCTCAATATATGTGATTTGTCCCTATATTTATTTAATTCACACAACGCTACCTAGTCATAAGCTAATGTTAACATGCTTGTGTTATGTACCAGATAACGGATATATTAAATTAACAGACTCGAGACAAACACAAATGACATCACATAATGTTTGGTCCTTACGGGTATCGAACCTCGCGCCCTCTAAAGCTAAAGGTACGCTTACTACCAATGCGCCACCGGGCTGTGTCGGGTTGTATAACTATTGTCTAATCTAACCAAATAGAACGAAGTCGAGTTTAGTTTGGAAATCTGTTTAGCAAGTTCAATTAATTTATTTTATGCTTTCCTAACTTTCTAGTACGTAACCTAGGTTCCAACAGCAATTACCAACTTTCTATTCAAAGTACGTTTTTAGTGAAACAATTTATTTTAGCGTATAGCAAAGGTTTTCTAGACTAAAGAGCTTTACTAGTTTTTGCTTATGAGTTATGACCCTACCAGTGAAACCCGCGGAACTTCGTTTGCGTATATTTATTTATGCACAGCACTGCCATCTATATCAGATTTTTGACCAATCCTACGGAAATCGCGTACTTTTCGGGATAAAAAGTACCCTATGTGTTAATTCAAGGTGTCAGCTACCTACATACCAAATATCATAAAAATCAACCCAGCCATTTAAGCTTGAAGAGGTAATAAACATACACATAACTTTCGCCTTTATAATATAAGTAGGGTTAGGTGCTTAGTAAGCAGGATAGGAGCATAAGGAGCAGCGTGGCAAAGTACGTTCTAACTTCTAATCCTCATTGAATAAAGGTAGACTCGTATCCCTGCAGCGGGATGATTATGGGTTGATAATTATGATAATATCGACAATATTACATTTAATACAATTTAGAACATATTTATTATTATTTTATTTAACTACTAGCTTTTGCGCTTTTTTTTTCTTTCGCGTTAAAATTAGCCAATGTTGGGCTCTGTACCTCTGACAGTATGTATACAAATTTTAATAATGATCGGTTGCTTAGTCATGCCGTGAAGGAATAACAAACAAACAAACTCACTATCTCATTTATAATATTACTAGCTTTTCCGCGCGTGATTTTCCCATTAGAATGACATACTTTCACGGGATAAAAAGTAGCCTATGTTGGGCTCTGTACCTCTGACAATATATAGGTATACAAATTTTTACAGTGATCGGCTGATTAGTTAAGCCGTGAAGGAATAACAAACAAACAAACTCATTTTCTCATTTATAATATTAGTATGAAGTATGATCAGTATGAAAATATTTAAATGGACTGAGCAGGGTGAAAAGTTTTTTAGTAAAAATACCTACTCACGGTCGAGTTTCTACAAAAGGCTTTTGTTACTCCGAAGACAAAATAATAGAAAATATTTTTTTTTACGTATTTACCTATTACCCAATTGAAGTAGAGGCCAGACAAAAATAATTTCTGTGACGAGATTCAATTAAAAGTTTCAAGTTCTCAAACTAAAGTTTTATTACGATATTTCCACAACAGTTTATTCAACTTTATTTCTCGAATGCAGGCTCTATACTGTCGCAAAGCTGAAGCGGAAAACGAGAGTAAGGCACTTGAGCGTGGAACTAGAGAGTTAAATTTGCCTTGAAAAGATTGCTTTTTATTATACCACAAAGTTGGCAAACAAGCATACGGCGCGCCTGATGGTAAGCATCACCGTAGCCTATAGATGCTTGCAATACCGGGGGTATTACTCACGCGTTGCCAACGCTCCCAACTCCCCCAAGTGGACCTCTGGAGACCTTTCTCACCGTAGGAAAGGAACACAACATGGCTGAGACCGTTTGGCTACGATATTTTAGCATTATGGCCGCCTTGTTGCTAATACATACACTAGTATGTAAGATTTCAATGTAATATTTCTTTGTGCTGTTGTATGTGTGTTGCAAATAAAGTATATTCTAACTATCTATCTAAAATCTTGCACAGGAGTTCCTGTGGGAACGTCCCAAAGACCCGGAATAAGACGAGGTTTTTGAAACTTCCCACGAGAACGGGAAGAATGAAATTGCATGAGTGGAACCGTGGTTGACCACCTTTATAGAATGTTGTGTTCTAGCTTGTAGCATGTTCTAGCTCTCTATCTGCCTATCGTCTCTTTACAACAATACCGCGTAAGTATTTTTTGTAAATTATCAAGGATGAATAAAATATAATCATTAAGTATTTGTGTCTCCTCAAACTTGTTAAATTCTACTTAAGCGGTATTCTTGTATAGTTTCTTATACAACAATACCGCGTAAAGTAATTTTAGAGACATTTCAAGGATGAATAAAATATAAACATCATTTTGTCTCCTCCTAGAACCTTGTTAAATTTTACTTGCGCGGTATAGTTATAAGCGACGCTATGTAGATTAAAAGTAAGTAGATAGATTTATAAGAAAAAAAATCATGGTAGGTATTCCTTATTCTATTTATAACTAACATGGGGTTAAGTTAATTTGAACTGACAGCAACTCGTTCCAAGTTCGTAGTTACAAGATGAACCCTAGTTTCTGCGTAATCGTGGTGGTGGGGCGAGGCAAAGAACTTACAACGATGTTACAGCCTAACTTCGTAACTGTTTTTTACATATTGTATAAAAAGTTACATCCCTAACGTGCTCCCAAAAAGTAACTTCGTGAAGTTTTTTTATATAATACTAGTAAAATACTCGCAACGTTTGCGTATATCTCCCTTTCCCGTGGGAAATTTGAAAAATCCTTTCTTAGTACACCCCTAGACGTCGTAAGGAACCTACATTTCAAATTTGGAAACTCGACCCAGCAGCGGTTTGGGCTGTGCGTTGATATATAGTTAAGTCAGTCAGGACTTTGAATTTTATATATATAGACTAGAGAAACCCGCGCAACTTCGTATGCGTTTATCCTTTCCCGTGGGAATTTCAAAAAATCATTTCATATCGGTTGATCACACCCAAAAAATTGTCATATGTATAGATTTTTATTTTTTATTTTTATACTTCTCATTACAATCTTTGGAGTGGGCGTTTATGAAATAGGCTAGCCCGACCAGTGAAGAGCCACCCTTTTACAGAATATTGACGTGAAGCAGCAATGCGTTTCGTTCGGGGAGTGAAATATCCGAAATTCTTGTTTGTCACCTTTGTGGTATAGAAAAAATCTAACTCATTCCGTATACTATTACTCGCTATAAGTATCCTGTTTTTTCCTGTTATAGGTCGGCAACGGGTTAGGGACCCTAGAATCTATGTGCTCCATAGTCGACGGTAATCACCTAATATCAAATGATCCATATTTCTGAGCTTGTTTTCCAACCACTTCCGTAAAAAAAATGTATAAGTATATCGGTAATTCAATACCTACAACCTCAGCCTACAACAACACTACGAAATAATAGAGCGAGTCGACGTAATGAGATTTCCCATAAGTGAGAAAGAGACAATATCAAAATGTATGCCATTTAACCATTGACCAATTTAACTTGAACCCTGTCAAATATTATAAAATTTAATATTTAATTACTTACTATTTATTATTGATGAATATGATTCAGTCCGCTTTATATATAGTTAGAATTTTAGCTGTTTTTCCGATATCACAAACAGAATAAATAGACGACATTATGATTGAATATTCGCAATTTATAATTACATGACAGATGACACACTTCACTTCACGGATGTGTCAAAATGAAATGTAATTGAATCAAAAGCACTAAGGAGTATGAGTATTGATATCAAATCGAAGAAAATTACCCACAAAATACATATTTTTCAAGAATTTCAATAAAATAAGAATCACGTCTTCCATCAATTCTCTTAAACAATTTTTATGCAAAATTTGAAGTAGATTGGACCAAGGAATCAAGTTCTCCCATAGTAACTTTACCCCCCTTTTTTACCCCCTTAGAGTTCGAATTTCGAAAAATCCTTTCTTATCGGACGCCTACGTCATATAATAGGTCCACCTGGAAAGTTTCAGATTTTTACGATGAGCGGTTTAGGCTGTGCGTTGATTCTCAGTCAGTCAGTCAGTCAGTCAGTCAGGACAAAGCATTTTATATATATAGATGATCTACATACAAATAGTTCAACTTAATAAAAAAAATTGCCTGTAAAAAAGTTGATATTTTGCAAAAAAAAAAAATTATACTTTATTCTCAAGGGTGAAGGAAAACAGATTATAAAAATAATGACAGTTTTAAAAATTCACACATCTAATACTGAGTCAGGCTTGATCCTACTTTTTATGGGTAGGTACAAGGATACAATATAGTTTATTTTTTATAAATACAGACTTACACATGGTAAACTAGCCTACAGATGTCGTGTCACTATTATTCCTAAAAAAAAATGAAGTGCAAAAGAAAACTTTTTTTTAAATTTGTTTGCGCAAAGAAAAATTATTGATATCCGACCTCGCACTACCCGAATGGGATGTGAAACTACCTTTTTTTTACAAAAGCTTAATAAACCAGCCCACTAGTAAACTTTGTAACTTTTTCCATAAAACCTCATGGCTGGGAACCTCGATTTCACATGCCATAGAAGAAATTAATGACATAAAGCAAATGAGGTTGCTTAAACTTGGGTTACGGCGTTAAACCGACCTTATAAGCACAGAAGTTTTTGATGACCTTATGAAATCCGCTTGGAAAATCCTTTCATTCCTTATCGGACGCCTACGTCATACATAGAAAACACACTTCAAGTTTCAGGTCACGATCAGCGGTTTACGCTGTGCGTTGATGTCTCAGTCAGTCAGTTTTTTTTTTAAATAGTATAAATTGATGTAACCATGATGTCAAAAATATAACACTAGCTTTTCCACACGGCTTCGCTCGCGGTTAATTTTATGATAAAACCTCGTATAGCGCGACTTGTAGCGCAATCTAAAGTAGAAAAAGTATTTTCCTATTGGAATGACATACTTTCACGGGATAAAAAGTAGCCTATGTTGGGCTCTGTACCCCTGACAATATGTATACAAATTTTCATAATGAAGGAATAACAAACAAACAAACAAACTCATTTTCTCGTTTATAATAAGTGGGTGTACCATTCTGCACCATTAAGATATGGACTTTATGTTGGGGTTTTTATAAATATCGCAATATTTTTTTCGAAAATAAATTCCGTTCGCAAGTACCGAAATTAAGTTTTCCATTTGTATAAAACTAAGAGCCCGGCTAGATTAGCAACTTTGCTTACTCCGGGCGATTCTATGTTGTTTTTCAATGCATTTACGAGTAGCTGCTAAAAGTGGCAAAAACGCCGATCACAGCGACTGAAAGTAGTTAGTCATTACTCGTGAGAGACGCGTATTTATTGTATCAATATTGATGTTGTTCTGTATTTATGTATTGTATTCATCGTCGCAATCGTGAATTTATACACTCCCATTGGTTGACTGGTAGAGAATTCTATTAGCTTTAAGACCGCCTATTATATCTGGACTTTGTGTATTGTGGTCAATAAAGTTAAATAAATAAATGTTGTCAATCTGAGGTCGCCATTTTTGATCCTGACTATACAAGAGACACAGCGCTGAGAATGTATGGTGGGCTTGTTCCGAATATGTAAATATATAGGATCTAAAGTATCATATAGTTTAACTGTACGTATCCACTAATAGTTAAGTTTGTAAACCATATGCTCATACCTGAATCCATGTAATATCCTATAATCCTGTGGCTTTGTATACGGAGATAGTTTCGGAGAAATTACTGGTTACCACGCCGGACCGCCACCCAGGAGAGGTTAGAGTTTTAAGAGAGGTAGGGCACAGCGGATAATCAGCTCATCGTAGCAGCCCGCCCGGGGAAGGACCTCCACCTTACAGAAGATCGTAGCCAAATAGTCTCGGCCGTGTTGTGTTGCTACGGTGAGTAGGTCTCCAGAGCTCCACTTGGGAGGGTTGGGTAGGGTTGGCAACGCGTGAGTGATACCCCCGGTATTGCAAGCGTCTATAGGCTACGGTGATGCTTACCATCAAGGGGGCCGTACGCTTGTTTGCCAACTTTGTGGCATAAAAAAGGAGATCCCGGGTTCAAATCCCGGTCGGGTCATGATGAAAAATGAACTTTTTCTGATTTGTCTTGGATGTTTATCTATATAATTATGTATTTGTTATAAAATAGTATCGTTATTTCTTCTTCTTTCTTCTTCTTAGCCTTTCTCGACCATCATGCTGGTGTAGGCCTCCCTCAGTTGTCGCCATCTATCTCGGTCTTGTGCCACCCGCATCCAGTTCGAACCCGCAACCTTCTTCACGTCATCTTTCCACCTCATTTGCGGTCTTCCCCTGGGACGTTTATCCTCCCAAGGTCGCCACTCCAACACCGCTTTGCACCATGAGTTAGATTTTCGGGCAATATGGCCCGCCCACTGCCATTTTAGCTGGGTGACGCGCTTAGCGGCATCTGCGACTTTGCTTCTCTCACGCAGCCATTTATTGGTTTTATGGTCCCTGAGTGTAATCCCCACCAGCTTTCTTTCCAACGCTCTCTGAGCTACTTGTATTTTGTGGATAGTATCTTTCGTTAAGACCCAGGTTTCGGCTCCATAGGTTAACACTGGCAGGATACACTGGTTAAATATTTTAGCCTTTTGTTCCGATGTGATCTTCATTCGAAAAGCAAAGTCCAGTTTCGCGTGGGCGGCCCACATGAGTCGAACTCGTCTGTTAACTTCATTGAGCTGGTTTTCTTTCCCCATTTTTACTTCCTGACGGAGATAAACATATCTCTCCACTCTTTCTATGACGGTTTGGCTGACTGTAATTTGCGTGAGGCTTTCCTTCTCGTTAGTCATGATCTTCGTTTTATTTAGGTTCATTTCCAAACCGACCTGTAGAGAGGCTTCGTTCAAATCGTGGATCATTAACTGAATATCGTCGGGGTTATCGCTCAGAAGGACAATATCGTCAGCGAATCTGAGGTTGTTCAGTCTTGCTCCCGGTATCTTGAGACCACGGTTTTCCCACGAAAGTTTCTTGAACACATCTTCTAGTACCAGGGTAAATAGTTTTGGTGAGAGTGTGTCACCCTGTCTCACCCCCATTTTGATGTTTATAGGGTCAGTTTGTTCGCCTAATGTTACTCTCATAGTGGCATTATTGTAGTAATTTATTTTGTATTTTATTATGTGATTTGTTCTTATATTTTAATCTACAGTTTGATTTATAAACAAAGTAGACCATTAGAAATGTGAAACCATCAACGCTTTGAAAGCTTTCGTTAATGGCATGATATACAATTATTTATTGTTTACGAACGCACCCCAGTGACCGGTGCCTTGACCTCAAATGTTAGTTAGAGCTTTCAATAAAATTATCCAAAAGCTGCACCGTATTATCTATTCGAAATAATAAATTACAAAATCTTAGGTAAGTATTATTTTATTACAAAATAATTTTAAATAACATTGTACATACATATTTTTTTAAATAATTTAGTAAACCCTTAGAGGATTTTGTGTGTAGTCAGTTTATATTATGTTTTTATGTACGTATTAAATTGTGTTGATCAAAAAGTGAAAAAAAACCGTTTAAGTGCATGTCGGGTCACGCACAGTGTAAGATTCCGTATTTGATGTGCTTTGCTTGCTTGCAATTGAGTCTAATATCACATTCTATCATTGTAAGTTTTATCAAACAAATTTTATTTTATAAGTTCGTCGGCAATTACTCGGTAACAAGTAGAGCCTACTAAACCGTAATAGTTTTCATTGAAGGTTCAGCATATGGACTACTACCATGATCATTTCAAATTTCTAAACACAAGACTTTCGGAGATATAGCGTTAGGTAGGGTAATTGACACGATAAATGTAAATAATTCCGAAATAGATCATTGCATCGAAAAATGATTTTAGCACACCCTCAATGTTTTAAAGAGACCTATCTAACGATACCCAAAAACCGGGTAAGCGCGAAAAATTTTTTTTTTTAAATTTCTAAATTATGTTCCAGTACTTTGTTAGCATTGATAATATGTGTATACATACCAAATTACAGCTTTCTAGCAATAAGCGTCTAGGCGCTAGACAGACAGACATGGCGAAACTATAAGGGTTCCTTGTAGTTTACTACGGAACCCTAAAAAAGAGCAAAAAGCAAAAACGTGAGCGTGAACGGGCTCTTCGTTCGAATCCGTCTTCACTATACCTTTGTTTTCTAACTTCGCATAACCTCCCGAGAGTATAGATCTAGCAGTACAAAAGTATCAAATAGAAATAATATGCGGGTTTCTGCATTCTCACGAAGTTGAGCGAAACGAGTTCGTTCTACTTCGTGTTCACTTTTTCTTTATGTCTAACCTCGCGTCACTTCGCTCAATTTCGCTAGAGTCTAAAGCCCGTATTACAAAAGTAAAACGGCACAAAAGTAACGTACTGGCAACATAAAGCCACCCTTTATTTTTGGCGACCCGTTTGTTTAGTGACCCCAAAATAATATGTATAGTTATACCTCGGTACAATTCCTACGGGTTTCTTGTACCGTAGCGTAGGGAATATTGAAATAAGATGCTTCGTACAATTTTATATTCTCACTAGGACTAGCTGTTACCCGCGGCTCCGCCCGCGTGGTCAAGGGAAAATGTCAATAATTTTTCTCACGGGAATCTCTTTATCCCGTGGGAAAAAAGTAGCCTATGTCACTCTCCCGACTTTAAACTATCCCCAGTAAAAAAATCATATCAATCCGTTCATTACTTTCGACGTCAAGGGAGGACAAACAAACATACACACTTTCACATTTATAATAATAGTATGGAAGTATGGAGTTTGTTAATAAAATTATTAGGCAAGTGATAAAGAAGATGAATATATAAGAAAGAAGTGTAAAGATACATAATTGAGAAGAATACAAGAAAATTAATTTATGATATTTTTTTTATTAAAGACAATTTTATTGAATGAAAAGAAATTACGAATTTTTTGGGAGAAAGAATCCTGTTCTATGGACGATTTTGTCAAAGAATCAAAAGAATCTGATATTTTATTCAGGGACTAGGCCTTCACAGACACTTAGGGTACTCTATTTAAGTACAGATATTTCATTTCTAGAAGATCTTTCGGCTACCAATGTTGGAACGTTCACATACACATTGTGTTAGTGTGCGTAAAAAGCTTGTGAAAAGCTTGTAAAATCGAGCACTAAGATAACGTGCATGTGCACGCCTTACAGCCAGACGTACTTCGTGATCTAGAATATCTGTAACATTAAATAATCCATTTTAATTCATGACGACTTCCGTGGCGTAATGGTTACCATGCCAGACCGCCACCCAGGAGGTCCCGGGTTCGAATCTGATTCTTTCTGAACTTTTTCTGATTTGCCGGTCTTGGATGTTTATCTATTATTACGTATTTATTATAAAATATAATATCGTTGAGTTAGTATCCCATAACACAAGTTTCGAACTTACTTTGGGGTTAGCTCAATCTGTGTGAATTGTCTCTATATATTTATTTATTTATTAACTATATAAAATATATAACTACTCTATAAAGCCTAAGTATAAAATGTAGCTCTAAACGCTAACGGAGCAGCGACTCTGCACTTTACAGCATTTTAATTAAAAGGCCAGAAATGGAACAGACGCGACGGGACTGTTATTAATAAATAAATCAAGCAATTAAACTTGTCGAAAGATTTGAAAAATATCAAATTAACACCCTGTTAGAAACAACCCGTCTAATTTAATTGCAGGTTAGTTAATTAAGGAGGTCTTCCTCCATTTTCACGGCAACTTGCCTTCCTCGACGAGACCTGCGCTGAATATTGAATCAAAGGAGTGCCTTGGTTTAGCACTTCGTGTTTCATTTTTAAATTACACTTTTAATTTCTTCGTTTCTATGACCTGAAGTGTAGTCACAGTTGAAATAATACCGTAATTTATTCCTGAGAAAGCTTAATTGAATGTATAGAAAGTGTGAAAAAGCATAGCACTCATCTAAATATATAAAATTCAAAGTCCTGAATGACGCACAGCTAAAACCGTTGGGTCTAGAGATTCCAAATTTGGAATGTAGGCTCCTTAAGACGTCTAGGGGTGTACTAAGAAAGAATTATTCAAAATTCCCATGGGAAAGCGAATTATACGCAAACGAAGTTGCGAGTATTTTACTAGTTTTATAATAAAGTTTTCAGTACAAAATTACAATCATACTTATACCGCCTGCCCCGCTACATGGTGGAAACCACCGCACTACTCGCCAGAAGACCAAATTTCACTTTAACCATGGACGATTGGCAATCGTTCACAGTACGCTTTACACATCATGTACGCAGTATGCTAAACTATGAAATTGGCTACCAACCACCAACGGTGTTTGCAAACACGATGGGTTTACAGTCAAAATCAATTATTTGAATAAGCGTAAGGAAAAATTTTGATTCGCGAAAATAAGCTGATTATACACGTAATTAAATACCGGAAGAATGAAACTCGTTGAGTGCAAACAAGCGGGGATAAGAGGGGATTCATTATGACATCATGAAGCTGGGCTTGTGAGCGTTCGTGAGTATGAAATTTAATAAAAAACGCCCCGTACAATGATGTTATGTTATTAGACCGGTTACATAATTTACGGATTTCGCAAACCGTAAAAAAGCATAGATAACATGCGAAAGTAGGACGAAATTATTCAATTTATAATAGATACCTACGTTTATTGTCTGAAAGTCTCTTGTCTAAAAGTCTAAGAGTAATATTTTTTACGTACAGTCAGCAGCACGTCGACCTTTACACTTGTAGTACAATTTTGGCTCTTATGACATAGAACTTAAGACTGGTACAAAGTCCGAAGTGTAAAGGTCGACCTGCTCTTGACTATACGTGACGTAGCCTATGGATGCTTGCAACACCGGGAGTCTGACTCGTGCGTTGCCGAGCCTAACCCTTATTTAACATTCTTTGACACATTTTGCGCCACCCACCTGTTCTTATGGTTTTTATTTCTCTACCCTAAGGTCGTCTGGAATGGAAGAGATTGCTTTATATATCTAAGATAAGTCCGCTTGTCGTACTTTACCTATCTTTATGTAATATCTTGTTCAATTTGTTTTTTGGTGCAATAAAGAATATTGTGTTGTGTTGTTATTCAAGAGGTAGAGAGATATTGAAGTCAGCAAACGAAAAAGGGTATAAGGATAAAGAACTAATGACATCGTTATGAAAATTTGTATTGAATACAAATTGATGCATAAAAATTCAATTAAACCCCTTCATACAATATTTAGAAAATTTGAATCTTAACGGACCTGGATACCTCTTTCGTTTGTTGTCTGTACAACGTTTTGGTTTTTACTTATTGCAATATCTACAGTTTTTTTTAAATATAACATTGGTTACGTAATAATTAAGCTTGGGTTCTGTTAAGCACAAAAAAGGTCCGACTCTGCTATTTTTAAAGATGTTACGAGAAAAACACAGTTTATAACACTACGACAATCTGTATACAAAGTTAAAAATATGAATAATTAGTTTCTTCCATGCCAAAAATGACTTTGTAACCGCGGTTTTTTCCGGAAATCCCGTTGTTCCTGGAATGATTGACAGGCCTGGTGGTCGAGTGGCTAGCAATGGTCACTTTGTCCCGAGGGCGGCGGGTTCGAATTCTGCTCAAGGCAAACATTTGTGTGAATATCTGTTTGTCTTGATCTGGGTGTTTTCTATGTATAATGTGTATTTATTTACAAAAAAAAGTATTTATATGTATTTATCAGCAATCTAGTACCCATAGTACAAGCTTAGTTGCTTAGTTTGAGACTAGATGGCGTTGTTATAAAAAAAAATATACTGGATAAACACATCCGATATCCATGTTCTATGTTAATCCATGTAATTACTAACTGGGTACCAAATTTCAAGCAAATATTTCAGTCGTTTTTGCGTGAATGCGTAACAAACATACTTACAAACTGTCATCTATTAAATATTAATAAGGATTTAGTATCCCATAACAATTAATATCCCATAACGTTGAGTTAGTATCCCATAACACAAGTTTCGAACTTACTTTGGGGCTAGCTCAATCTGTATGAATTGTCCCTATATATTTATTTATTTATTTTGAAGCCTTCTTTGTTCAGTAGGTGTGAAATTGTATTCACAATTTATAGGTTAACATTTAAAAGGTTCCATTAAAAAATCAAAATGTCAGTAGGTACTTGAATGTCAAAGGTTTAATGAGTTGTTTTATCTAAGTTTATTTGTTCGAAGCTTTGATAGGACACAAGCGAGTAAGCTTTATTTGTCTTTAGGTAACTTCAAAACATTCGTACACGGTTTTGGTGTAATGTGTCACTTCACATGTGGAGTACGGGTTCAATTCTTTATAGTTTACCTCCTTATAGGATAGGTCCTACTTTATTAGTGAACATGACTATAATATGTAGGTTACTTAAGATCGTTTATACAAGGAAATAATGGTCTATTATTCAGTAAAAAATGGCAATAAAATTAGAAATAATCGGTAAAATGCGCCTCTCTTGTAGCAGCCATCCGTCAGTAGAAAAAAAGGTTTTATTGGTGCGGCGCAAAGGGCTCGTCAACGCGTCTCACGTATCAAAATTGTTGAATATGGATGGATTTATGTAGTAAGCAACAATTTTCAGTTCAATTTTTATCAATTTTTTTTTCTAACTACTTACAATATTATAATTTTTTTTTTACTGAATACTTGACCTTTATTTCATTGCTTAAACTTTCAATGTAACCTATATAGTCATGTGTTAAAAGGAAGTTCACTAATAAAGTAGGACCTTATATAAATACCTTTTATAAAAGTATATAGATATACGCTTATGTTTTTCTGTTTATTCTCATATCTTTACATAATATAAAATTAAATCGTTCCTGCAGTCTGTTCGCTTAGATCTTCTAAACTATTCAACAGATTTTAGTGCAGTTTTCGGCAATAGTTTAATTCAAGAGGATAAGATATAAACGTATTTAACAGATTTTCATCTAAGTCATATGTTAACTGAGTGAGTGAATGACACAAAAAAATGTAAGATCTTTAATATCGAGAAGTTTTTCTTTAATAGAGAGATGTAAGATCTTTAATATAGAAATAGTTTCTCTCTCTCTATTCCCCTTCCATCCTGGAAGGGGAATAGAGAGAGAGAAACTATTGTGAGAGCTTGAGTGAGACAGAAGATCTTTAGGGAGGAGAGGAGTGGAAAAGGGACAAACTATTGTGAGATTATAGAAGTGACGTAAAAAATTTTGAAAAATCCTAGTCGTACTCTTCATCTACCTAAAATGTTGAATACAAAATATAATTATGCTTTAGTGCCTGTGTAATCCTGTTTATTACTGTAGTCTGAAATACATTATGTTAACAACCCTCCTTGAGCATTCATAATTAACTTATATTCAAAGTTAAAACAAATATTAAAATAACATTTTCCATTTCATCTACTCAGGTTTCACGTATAATGTATTTTTAAAAATCAAATTATCCACTCAACTTAAAAGGACACATATTATTTTAACTCCCTTCTGTGTCCTGTAAAGCTAAAATTAACAAGACAGAGACCAACCCATAATCATGCAGGGATAGGGGCTCCCTTCAATCGAAGGTGATTAGAGCGTACTCTGCCACGCTGCTCAAATGCGGTTGGCAGAGGCCGGTGTCTTTAAGCCGCTCGAAACCCACCGATTCGACTTAACGACTGTCATCTTTCGACAACTGTAACAGACAGGACCGACCGCGACGGCTTAGCGAGCCCTCCGAAATTTGGAGAAGCTCGAGACAACGAAACCCACCCAAACACTGGCTAGGGTCGACGTCGCTTAACTTGCGTGTTCATATTAGAGTGCGACACACAGCGTCGACGCCATCGAGCTCCTCAGGTTGACATGTTTACATAAAATTCTTGCAGTTTATTCTTGCAATTAATGTCGCGCAAAATTGCAGATTACGCATGCTTGAAACCATTAGCGTCCTCTCCTCCTCCTCCTCAGTCGTTCACTCTTGTCAGAGTGGTCGTGGTTTCATGATGGTGTCATTAGATAACGCGGCCCTCGCGATGCGCCTCCATTCGTTGCGCACTTCAGCGTTCCGGGAACATTGGACTATGCTGGTATTTTGTGTGGCAGCTTTTATTGAATCTGTCTAACGTGTGGGTGATCGACCTCTGGACCGCTTTCCTTCCACTTGTCCCTGGACAACGAGTCGTTCCATGGAGTTCTGGTTTCGAACGATGTGTCCAAAGTATTAGATGATTAGTAGTTGCACAGTCGACGATAATCTATCCTTGATTTTGAGCTCCTCCAAGATTGAGATATTGGTTCGAAACGCCGTCCAAGGGATCTTCAGCAGTCGTCGCTAGCACCACATTTCGAGTGCGTCGATTTTGCGTCGGTCTTTAAGGCGAACCGTCCACGTTTCTGCGCCATACAGAAGTATAGGGAAGACTAAACTTTTCATCAGGCGGACTTTCGTACCATTAGCGTATGCCCTAATTATTACTATGTGACTTATGGCTTGACGCCAGACGAATTAAAAAAGTTAAACTCAAAATGAACAAAGTGAAAATGAAAGAACACGGTGGTGTAATAACACATAAGTAGCCATAGAGGTAGTGCGGGGCAGTTTTCTTTTTTTTAATCCCCCTAAGGTGGCAAACAGGTATACAGTCCGCTTGATGATAAGCAGTCACCATAACCTATGGACGCTTGCAATACCGGGGGTATCATTCGCGCGTTTCCGACTGTGTAAAAAGTAGAGCTCTCACATAATTTTTCTTTCGGATTTATCTTTTATCAAAATAAACGTGGACATTCACGCCGATATTCAGCAAGATAGTGGTACTATTTCAGTCGCGACATCTTTTGTATTTACATACTTCAAAAAAACCTTAGTTATAATATCGAGATATCATAATTTTCGCGAAACAATATCGATTTTAAATCCATTTATAATTCAATCTTTTTTCCCACTCCGCACGTCAAATAATTACGAGAATGAGACCTCTGTGCTTTGAATAAAAAAGACGTATTGCATTGTTAAGGCAATCCATCAACCCGGGGGTACTTGTCCTCATTTATCGGAGTCGAGATAAACCACAGTTCACATCCACCAAACGTATTGATTTATATTGACAATGCCTGCTTTTAGTCAACGCAAAAAAAGGGAAACGAATGAGTTCGTTAATTGACTGTCTCACAGCGTAATTATATTAACTTTCTTAATTATCAGCCAGTTTCTGAACAGCATTTAATTTTTTATTCCACATTAAGTCTCAAACTATTGAGTTTGACAGTCATCATCATCTCAGCCACAAGAAGTTCACTTTTCGAAATGCGGTCGCCATTCCAGAACCCTCTTGCCCCAGCGGCCATCGGTTCTACGCGCTATGTGTCCTGCCCACTGCCATTTTTGCTAATCCAAGCTATATCGATTACATTTGTTTTGTTACGGATCTCCACAATTTTTCAGAAACTGGTTGTATGAATGTTTATTTTACACAAGCCTTTTTGCCCGCGACTTCGTCCGCTTGAAGTTCCGGACCCGTTTCCGTGGGAGCCAAATTGAATTTCGGGAAAAGCTATAAGCCTATGTCACTCCCTGATAATGTAGCTTTCTACTGGTGAATGAATTTTTAAAACCGGTCCAGAGTGCTTAGTAGTTTTTTGATCACATTAGACCGTGTTAACGTTTACAAGCCGACTGAATTGAAAAACGTATCCTATTGTCAATTTACTAGACGCCTGTTACATATCCAAATTAGCCGGGTTACTCATTTCAAAATGTGAGCAAGTAACACACATAATTTTGAAATGTAACACGCGTCTTATAAATAAGCAACATGAGAATTCTTCTCTATTTGGTCGGTTTATTTACGTTGACATGATCGAATGTGACCAAAAAACTCGTACTAAGCACTCAGTAGTCTCGGAACCTATTCAATTCAAACAAACAAAGAATCAAATCTTTTTCGCTGGTATAAGTGATATCTAGTGCTGTATAAAAACTTTATTTTTAACGAACGCACTTTACTTCGAACCCATAGCTATCTTTCAATTATAAAGAGTAGATCACACCCCTACAAAAATAAATCATAATAATTCTTGATCTTATTTCAATGTAGTAAAGTCTAAAATAGAAACACATTGCCAGATAGATCTTTGGAAAATAAAGCCGTAATAAAAAAGGGTTCAAATCCAAACATAACATTTAAGGTAGCTTTCAAATGAAAGCTTCGGTCTCGCTTTATTGACGGGACATAATAGCTGCTTTATAAATCGTATGTTATTGAATGACAGATTGCTGTAACAATCAACATCAATTTTTGCGCGTAAATCACAAAGGTTTCTATTTCTGAAAAGAAATTGAATGACTTTACTTACTTACTTCACAAAAGAGAACTAGTAGGAACGTTGGCATTAGACATTAAATTCGCAAAGCGTAATGTGCTACATTTTTGGTATGTTGTATGGGTTATGGTAGTGTAAATTCAAATTTGCAACTTAGCAGACTTGGGCTCCAGGAAACAACAAAAGGCACTTGTTTACCTAGGAAATTTTCGATCACTCACCTCACAAATACTTACAATACAATTGATACAATTTTTAACCTTAAAAACGTTGTCGTAAATTTTATTTTCGATCACAAAAGCATAAAAAAGGTCACGGTGGTTAGGGCACAAATTACTTATGGTTGGGCCTCGTTGCTGTAAATATGTAATTTTAAAGTATCCCTTAGATTACATTCTATTTGCAATTTGCATATCTGAATAGTTACATTTTCTGTCAACTTTTTATACCTTTTTATTTTTTAATTTTTGGGGATGGTGGGAACTTGGAAGGTAAGGGTTAATGGAAGAAATCAAGTATAGTTTCATATTAGGTAAAAAGGTAACAGTTAATTTACATGAGAGAAAAAGAAAGGTACAATATTGAAGGTAAAACGAAAGTGTGTTGAAGATGAAAAAGTATTTAAAAAAATAAAGATTTATAAAAGAGTTCGGTTTACCACACTACTGCTGTTTATTCTAATTGCTCAAAAACAGAGGCCATTTTTAGAACCTTCATAAGCCAATGGTTCTTTGTTACTATGGAGGCACTTGCTATTTTTTTCTAGCCTAGCTAAGTTTTTTTAAGTAAAATTTTTCGTAGAATGTAGATTCAGCGTCATTTAAAAGAGAATTTCAAGACGCACTTTCGCTGACATGAAATTTTTGTTAAAAGTAGAGCGCCGAGCGGTCGGAAAACATAGCTCTAATGAGAATGACATAGTCAACTTAAATCGTCCAAAATTATTCTTAGGTCTGCATATTTACATTTCAGCCGAATAAACACTGTTGCTCGGTTGATAGTAAGTATGGATAGTAGTAGATGTTGAATGAAGGTAGGGTCATCCCTACCTTTCGGTAAAAAAGGAGTTAGTTAGATCCCAGCACGACACTTAGGGGTGGAACGAAATTATTTAATAAAAGAACAAAATAGAGACAAGTAATATGATAATATTTTAGCGAGCAATTCTCAACTCGATTATTGCCTATCTACAGTTTTTATATTATATCATTGCTAGCAAATGATCACGAGTTCACGATACTACGCAAAGAAAATTGGCAACGAATTGAAAAATATATTTTTTTGCCTAAAACGAGGTCGGTTTCGCGAGCACATTGTAACCATCTGTTGCAGTTGCCGGAAAACTTCCTAAGCTTTAGGTACGTTTAATCATTTAAAACTTCGGGGATGGTGTATAAGTACGTCATAATATTGTGAAACAGCAACGCGTTGCGTTCGGTGACTGAGTGATCCGGAAGAGCTAGGTTATGGTTACCTGGTAGATTAAGGGGTTACTTCTGTTCCCTTGGGAATTTTCAAAAAAAGCTAACGTCTTTTTCGTTATATGCAACGTAGACTAGAATTCAAACTGAGAATTAGTAATCAAAACGTGGTTACCTACATGTAAAATATGTGCATTTACAACAAAATGAACATAAATTCCGATAAGCAAAATAGAACCATTTTATAACATTTTAAAGAGAAAACCAGAAGGAAACTCAAGTTGTTTCGGCCCACAATCAGAATAACAAAATGTTAAACAAAGGGAAAACTATACAATGAATTTTGGAAGACAATAGCTGAAGATGCCCCCGGGAGCGATTCCATTCCCGTGCAGGAATCCGTGAAATGATAACAAGTTCGCTTGTAAAATAACTCAGCAGGTAGTAAGCAACTACTACTGTTACCGCACAAGCTAAATTACATTATTTATTTGAATATTCATTTGTTCTTTTAATTATTCATACATAAGAAAAACGTTTCTGCAACAATAGGATGCTTCAATAATATATTTGGGTAAGAATATTTTGTTAAGCGCTTTGCATCCAGCGGCTTTCTACGACTTTCCTCGTATCGTCCGTCCATCTTGCAAATGGTTTTTTTATGCCACAAAATTGGCAAACAAGCTTACGGCCCGCCTCATGGTAAGCATCACCGTAGCCTATAGACGCTTGCAATACTGGGGGTATCAGTCACGCCATAAGGTCACTCAGGTGTCGTCAAGTGCACATAAAATGTACTATTTTGGGCATCAAATACATAATTAGATATTAAAATATTTGTTTCCGTATACAAATAAACATTAACCACACAAAACCACTAGAATATTTAGTACTAGTTGCTTGTTCGTTACCAACATTTCATCCGCATTTTAGGGTTATAGAGTGACTTTCTATAAAATGCAAAAATATTCAAATCCGTTGTTTCAGAGATTACGGTTTCAAACAACAACTATTCACCTTTTAATCAGTAATTTAACGAAGATTATGAAAATATCGCCCCTCAAAGTCACTATCAGCTTGTTGATCAGTTTGCCGAATTCCCCCGTAGTTACCGGGCTGTGTATTAGCTGCCTATTTACTCGCAGTTGGAAACTTAGCATAGTTTGGCTCAGTTTAATTTGATCCCATAATTTTCCCTTTATCCTTTGTAATTGTGGAATGAACTTCACAAATTGATGAATTTCATCAACTAGATTATGTGTAGGCTCGGTGTAGGTTTGTTTGTTGTGTAAACTAATTAAACGTCACGCCTGTTCTCGAGGTGGAGGGAAGAACACTACCAGAGCTATCAGGCTAAGAACGGTAATTACAAAGTTCAAAAGGAAGATTTATGGAAGATGTGGGATTATTAAACTGTTAATGCCTGGTTCAAGTTCTGATGAAATGTACCATAAAATTCGCATTTATACTTGGCGATAATAAAAACTATTTAAACTCATTCAAGTTTGAAGTATCCGCAGTTAGTTGTCTCTTTTCTTTCTTCTTGTACAAGAAATTTTAATTTTGAATTACATTATTATTATAATCAATCAGTAGACTTCTTGTGTCTGAGATGATGATGATGATTTAGATCTAACCCAAAAGATGTCTGCTTTACTGGGTTGTGTTGAGTCTCGGAATGTAAAAAATCAATATTATCACGAAATACTTATCTGAGTTGTTGTCGAAAAATATTACTATTATTATAATGAAATAGGAAACGTAACAACATTATGAGAGGATATAAAGAAATAGATACAAAATAAATTAATAGCAAAACACAAAACAGTACATCCCCAAGATTCGAGGCAGATATAAACTGCTCAGTTATCCACTGTCACTTACAAAGATAAAGTCATTTAGCCGAAGTAAAAGAGACATAAAAGGTATTACATTTTTTCTTGGAAAAAATAATATATTTGCTCATTTCGTCCCATTATCCCCAACATCTACGTGTAACAATGTCTTGTACAGATTACACGTCTTTTTATTTAGTAATCGTGTACATCTTCCAGGTTTATGCCCAATTACCAGTATTTTTTTGTGCTCCTAAACATTTTCCTGTGCTTAGTAAAAAGGTTATGCCAAGGTTTGCTTTGTTGTATGCAAGAATTTATGCCTGTCATATAGTTTGTTTTTAGGGGAGATTCATAGATTTGTATTAAACATGTAGGTATACGTTTTATATTAAATGCTACCTCATACTTTTAGTCCTTACCTATTTGTTTTTTTTAGCCTTTTAGAATTTAAATGTCATATTTGTATTGTTCTGTTCTCTTTAAAGTGTCCCCTTTGCTGCGTCTTCTATCAAATTTTCTTCTATGTTATATTTTGACCATCGACAACTTCATAATAATTTCCGTATTTTTACCGTAGATATAATTATAATAATCGACAATAAAAGTTTAATTTTCCTATTGGCCTATTCTCGTAGCCAAAATGAGTTTCTAATGCGCCATCTTATTTAAACGAAATATGAAATGAAGGAGACAGCGAGTGAGTTTGAAATGAGATTTAAACTGTTTTTGTTACGAGAATATGTCCACAAATGATGTAAGAAATAATCACTATTGCCATAATGAAAAGAAGAAGATTAAAAATATACGTCACTTTTGGCGGGAACACAACTTTCACAATCCTGTTGTGAAGAAACTCGCGTAAAGTTCAGGAAATGATATAAGGAAATGATCAGATCATTATAATGAAGTTGCCAAAAGCGGTTCCTGTTTCCATCTTAAAATTAACTCTTAATGGGTATAGCGCCTCATTTAACTTTTTGTGGTTGAATCTGATATTGATTGATAAAGTTTGATAAATAGAACTTGGTATTCTTGAGAAGCACGAAGGCTGTGAGGCGCTCTAAAACGAACACGCAAGTTAAGCAACTTCAATACTAGCCAGTATTTGGATATGGGTTTCATTATCTCGAACTTCTCCGTGCTACGGAGGTTAAGCCGTCGGTCCCGGCTGTTATCGACGGATGTCAGCCGTTAAGCCATGTCGGTGGCCTTCAGGCGGCTTGAAAACATCTGCCTGCAATGGAGCAGCGTGGCAGAGTGCGCTCTAAAACCGATTCGATTAAAAGAAGACCCGTAACCCTGAAGTGGGTAGATTATGGGTTGGTTCAATGATGACCATCACTGTAGTTTTTTTTAAATATTTTTTTATGACACGGCAAGTGACGCCGGCGCCTGCCAGATGGGCCGCAGGTCACTGGGGTCCAGGAATAGGAGCGACTAGACATCCTTTATCGTGTCTCGTCGCTTCTACTATACCGGCCTGAGATGGAAGAAATGGGAAACAAGACTAATTTTATTAATTATCTACCAAGATGTAAAAAATATAAAAAAATGTCTACTGCCTGTCTGTGTTGTCATCAATAAATTAACCACGTCAAAGTTTTCCGGGGTCGTTGATCCTCGTTACAAAATGTCACATTTTTTTGCAGAAATGAAATATTCATGTCAACATCTTCAAATGTATTTGCTAAACTTTGAATATTATTTTTCAGAGAGCTTTTTCTTTAATGTAATCAAGAGAGATTTAATGTTTGTTTTTATTATGGAAGAAATTGTCTCGTCTCCATACGAGTACAGGGCATTCAAATTTTCTAAATTTGCGTGAAAGGATTTATTCGAAATTTTATTTATCAAACGTATTTATATTGTACTAGTAAAACCTCGCAACTTCGTTTGCGTATATCTCGCTTTCCCATGGGAATTTTGAAAAATCTTTTCTTAGTACATCTAAACGTGTCGTAAGGAACCTAAACCCTGTTTCTTTTGACTTGACCAATGTAGTAAACAATCTTAGCATGTCTTTTTAACGAAAATAGGCAATTAAAATTATCATTTACACCCAAATAATAATAATATAGTTAGAAATGGCATTTAACACAACACTCTTATTATTCTGGCGATTTATCGATTTTACACATGGATATTTGAATAAAAAGACACGCTAAGATTGTTTACTACATTGGTCAAGTCAAAAGAAACAGGCTTTACATTCCAAATTTGAAATCTCTAGACCCAGCGGTTTGGGCTGTGCGTTGATATTTATTTAAATCAGTCAGTCAGGACTTATATATATTCCAATAGATTATGAAATTATAAAGTTTCATAAGCTTGTTAAGCATTATTAGCAAATCTCTGTTCTTAGTTTTCTACCCAAATCACGTCTTTTCTCTTTTTCTAGTCTTTTCTTCTCATTTTATAATCCTTACATCAGTTCCAAATTATTATTTTTGGGTCAAATACAATCGGACTCAATACCGAGTTTCATGATCAAACGTTACATTAATAAGATCAATGATGATTGTAAAGAAAAACGTAGAGCTTACAAAGCCTTTTGTCATATCTTTTACCAGTGGTAATTTTGCTTTTCTTTCCGAAATGGTAGTAAACAGAGTAGATTAATTACATTAATAATTTAATACTGTAATGTAATCTTTGACGCGATAAAGTGTTTGTGAGGACTTATTCTCTGGATAAATATTTTGAATTTTGAGCACGAAAAAAAACATAATATTATGTTAAATGTATATTCTAATAATAATTACAAAATTGAATCCTTGTTCTCCTATAATCCAAAAGAGTTAAACCCCTTTTGTTTTTTACCCGCCAATTGTCAGAGAATCAACCGATTTTTCGTACTCAATTTTTCATTGTATTCCGTCAAACGTAACAAATTGTCAAAGAAAATCTTCAATCATACATCGATATATAAAGGTGTCGTTATCTATTAAGGGCACGCGAGCTGCCGTTTCCATACAATATGCATTAGGTATGCTAAACAGATGTCAGTCGCGCTTTGTTTACCCCACCGCCATTTTGATAAATAGACCCTGGGGCTTGAAAAATTGTGCTTTACTGCCGCGTGTGCTTATCACAATTTGTGTTGACTGGTGATAGTTGTTATCAGTGGAACATTAGTAGGACCAGAATCATCGAGTATTTATTGTATCCTATTCGTACTTAATGACAAAAATGTACTGAGTAGTACAATAATATCTAAGATCATGTATAAGTACAATGTTCAATAAATCTCAGAAATAAGTATGATGAAACATTAACTAATAAAACTATAGCAGCTGATTAGTTTGCAAAGAGCCAGTGAGAGTAGAATGTTCAATCTATTTTTACCACAAAAACAAATGTAAACCCCGAATGTTCTTGTATCACGACTGATTTATGCTCGCCCGTAAATGCTCGCCTCAAAATGATTCACGAGCACACAGCACGCTTTAACGACCGCCTTTTCGACTCAGTTTTTGGTGCAAACGGTTTCTCCGTCTTCTCGCCTCTTCCGTGTCGCTTACGCAAAAATCCAGTATAACACTTAAAAACTCATCGCGCGGCAAACCCGAGCCGGCTGACTGCCAAATTTCCGTTCCGAAACCGAATTAAAAAAAGATTTTACACTGAAACATTTCGTCTTAAATATAGTCGGAGGTGAACGAACGTCGGAACTAGCACTGACCTCCTTTCTGCGTGGTGTTGAACGTGCGTAGCCTGTACGAGTCCTCGTCCGGCTCCTCCTCTGGTTGGTGGGTGGCGGTCCTGGGAACGTCGAGGAAAGCATTGGAGCGGCGGGGCTGGCTGTGCTGGCCAGGCGGCGGGCGGCGGCGTGCGGAGGCCTGCCGGCGGACTTGGGGAGGAGTTTCCGCCTCGGCCAGACGTGGCTCAGAGCTGTAGCGAGCTCTGGTCTCTCTGTCCAACTGCTGCTGCTGCTGCTGTTGACGGCGCTGCCGTACTGAACGGCCGCCGGTGATGCGGGCTGATTGCGACCTGGCCGCAGGCCGGCGGCGAGGAGCCGGCGTGGTCTCCAGGGGGGCCGCTAGGGCCTCCATACTCGCGGAGGCCGGCGCGCATATCGATTGCGAGCGCTTCGTGCGTCCGTCCGTAGCCATGGTCGCGACGATACTGAAACTCCCCGCCCGCCCTAGCGATTGGCGGACTTGTTGCATCGTGGATTATAAGATCACTGCTCTTTTAAATGTCACTAATTCTTATGAATAAATGTATAGAGTGCCCCGTGGTGAAGTCTTCCGTATTCTGAATGAAAGTTTTTGATACGGGCTTGTAAAATATATAAGAGAGTTTGTAACGTTGGCTATTTTGTTTATGTTTGTTGATTGTTCCACTCGGCTTGGAGTTGGAAGTGTTGAACGGAATTAGTTAATGTTTTGTTGCCGATGTTAATTCCAATTTAGAGTTGTACGTCTTTCGTCTTATTTTGATTATTTTAATCGTGGAAAAGAAGACTGTATCCTATATAAATTTTACTAAATCGGCGTAGGAATGTATGGAATGTTTTGTAATATCGCCTCTTGACGTGGATTTGACAGCATTGAACTAGTAATTTACAATCTATGAAGGTAGGATAAAAACAAAAGCAATCGCCACATCGAAAGGACGAGATAAAAAAAACAAAACACCATCTAGTACAGCATTGAAGGTTCGAGAAAAAAACATATGACTACGGCGAGTTAATTACAAAAGTTTAAGTAGGGTGAGACCCCCCATTATCAGTAATAATATTTTTAAAAGGTTAAAGAGATAAAGATGTTTTAATTACATACGAATAATGATTATTTACAGAAAAGATAGTAATATAGTGATTACATTTCTCGGTACAGATATATTTATCATACACTTAAAAATATTATTTACACATTAATAACCTAAATGTTTTTTTTAAATCACGATTCTGTGTTACGTACTCGATGGGCTTTCCCCCTAACTTAATATTTAGAAAACATAAATTCAGATAGATAGCTTTATTTTTTCAAGGTGATTTATTAAACGGTGAAAGTTGCTGACTAGTGTATATGCAACAAGGCGGCCTTTTGGCTGAGATAATAGTAGGTTATTTAGTAGCCGGTAAGCTACAAGACTTTAATGCAATAAATTTAATTTCATTCCTGTTCAAACACTGCTACACTTTATAGTTCCAAGTAAACACTAACCGTTCTAAGAAAGAGAATAATTTCCGACAATTTTCTTGAAATATTACGCAGATCCGAACTCTTGGAAAACTGTTCTCTGTCCTGACAATTAATTTAGAAATAAAAGTTATGATTTATTTTCGACGCCGCAACGAATGATTTATTGAACGAGAAACATTTTTTTGTTTGCTATTTAAAACGCTTCAGTAATTTATTTAATAGGTTTAAGCGACAGCGTAATTTGTAAAGGGATGTTAACAAGCGTTTAATATTTCAGTTACAGTAAGGAACTGATTAGAAAAGATTTCTTATTTTAACAGAAATTATTTATCATTACATAATATAGAATGAAGTCGTTTCAGCTGTCTGATCGCTTAGGTCGTATACAGAAAGAAAGCTGGTAGCCTATGCCGATCTACCAGCGCTTATAGGAGTCGATCCGCACAGGTAACCGGCGCCGGCAGTCTCTATGAATCAGCGCCGATAAGCGCCGAACGTCGTCGCCGATAAATTGCTACAATCTTCGACACGCGCTGGTCAGCGCTGGCACCGCTATACACATTTTCTATAGTCTCTGCTTCAATATACTTGCTTTATGTAGCTGTTTCCTGAATGGACCAGCGCCTACAAGCGCTGGTAAATCGGCATATGTTGCCTTTCTTTCTGTATACTGCCGTAGATCCTTCTCAACCGATTACAATGCAGTTTTCAGCAATAGAGTGATTCAAGTTCTCATGTCTTTTATACATTACAAGGATTTTCTGAAATTGTTACGGGAAAGCGGGCTTGGGCAGAGCAAAGTATGATTTCATAAAACTAAAGTAAATCCGGGTTATGAGACTTTCCGAAAACAAATAATGTTACTCATCCATCATATTCACCGGTCAACAGTCGTATTTCACTGTGAAAATCCTACTAATATATGAAGGTGAAAATTTGTGTGTATGTTTGTTACCTTTTCACGTTCAAATGGCTGGGCCATTTTTATGATATTTAATATAGGTAGCTGATATCTTGGATTAATACATAGGATACTATTTATGCCGAAAAGTACACGATTTCCGTAGAATTTGGTAAAAAATCTGATATAGATGGCGCTCTGTGCATAAATTAAACGCGGGTAACACCGCGAGCAGCAGCTATAGTGTGTCTAATAAAATGCTTATAATGATGAGAGAATTGCTTAAAATGACCATGAGAAAAACAAAAGAAACATACAGGGAGAAAACGATTAAGAACATATGTGTGCTTTATATATCAGTAACTCCTTTGTGTGATATAATCCAAGCAATCTAGGATTCCATTGGCCTAGACCGCTAGGTAATCCGGTCAGGTTAGCTCACACAAAGGGCTTTTACATCTTGTTATTGCTTTACTGTGAGGTTTAATTTTGGAGTTTACTGTGACAGGATGGTGGTTGAATGGTTAGAAATTTATTTATCCCAAAAGGAAGGAATCCGTAAACAAATATTCGTGAGCATTCACATGGCAACAGTAGACTTCTTGAGACTGAGATGATGATGTTGAACACGGCTCTTTATCTTGGTATCATCTTAACAACAGTCTACTGCTGGAAATGGTCCCCTACTTTCTATAAATCTATACAAATTTATATAATAGTAATATGTATGTAATTGCCAAGGACAGACAATTCGCCATAGACAGATACGTCAAGGAGGACTATAATATTTAATATGTTAAAATTAGTGTGGTAAGTTTGCTTGTTTGCCTGTTTTATGACAATAAAAAGTCATATCTAGTTGGTAGAACACAAGCTTTGCTTAGCTTGGATCTAGATGGCGCTGTGTAATTCATGACTTTATTATTGTTTACTTCAGTTTACATGGTTTGGCTCCTTGTATCAAGCCTGAGGTGTATTTGGATTTGACTTTAAGGTATGAACTGCAATGCAATCGAATCAATACTGAATTTAAAATGAACTGAAAATCCGGAGTCAAGTGCAGGTCGACCTTTACATATTGGAGTTTGTAACGTCCTTAATTTCTATGTCTTAAGGCAAAATTATACTGCAAGCTTGACGTGCACCTGACTATACCTATTCTCTCTAATACCTAATATGATCACAAGTCTCTCTGTTTCTTACCGGGCGGCGGCGACGCCGCGCCGGCGAAGCGAAAAGTGTGTGTATGGGTATGTATGCCTGTGAGCATCATAACTACCAAACGGATGATCCGATTTTCGAAAATGTAAAATAAAAAGTATGCTTTTAGTGAATAATGTAATTTAATAAATAAATAAATACATTTTTATTTTTATTTTAATGTAGCCTTTTATGTCCATCTCTTTCTTTGTCCAGATGGAATCGTTTCAATCCTTTGTCCAGATCCAAATAGACGAACTTAATTCGATAGTAACTGAAAAGAAGATACAACAAAAAGGGACAGATGGAGAAGGAGACGAGAGGCCTTTGCCCAGTAGTGGGACTTAAATGACAAATAAATCCTAGCCTAGGAAACTGTTCAAAGAAATCGTTAAGATGTAATTGCATGCAGCATCTGACATGTCAGATTCGATAAGATCGTCATTGCTGACGCCGATCGTGCCGCCGTTAGCAGCTAAGTAGTCACTGACGGCAGTTGCAGCGTCATCATCCAACGTTTTCGTTCTAGACAGAACAAGAAGAATATCTGCGGATAAAAAAAGAACATAATAAATTAGAGTATAAGTTTGTGAGGTTGTAGCGTATAGATCTCTGGATCTACTGAAACGACTTAGAAATTATGTTACTAGAAAGCCACAATGTTCGAGAGTGCCATAGGCTGCATTAACCCGAAAAAGGCCAAAGAGCAACATATAAATTATTTAATGATCTCTCCACGAGCGAGAGAATTGCGACGAGTCTGAATGCAAATCGTCGCGATGATATCGCCGTGTGGAGACGACACGTTATAAGACAATGAATAGAATTAGGTGGCACGACGATATTATCGTCGCGTATCTCTCGCTTGTTGAAATGTTCTCTAAAACGAATAATTTACAGAATAGTTCAAAACATCATTACTCACTATAATGTGTGTCAGACGACGAATCGTAGTAGCAGATATAGACGATTGCGTAGCTGGTGTAGTCAGTCTGAAGTATATAAAGTGGTCCAGTATATGTTGTACCTGTAACATAATACACATTCTTATAATAATTATTAATTCATTAGACAGGCGCATAAAAGGATCTCCCACATCCTCCGTAGTAAAACAGAAAATAGTTTCGCCATGTCCGTCTGTCCGCGTTTTAGCTGCGAGACGCCTAATTATAGAAAACAGGCTATTATACGCTACGCAGGCGTGCCCGGCCGCTTCTCTCCAATCCGTTCCCCCAGTGTCGTCATTGACCGAAGTTCGAGCCCCCTTCTGGGCCGCCCCTAGGCAGACTCTGTAAATTTTTGGTGGTGTGAGCCCTACGCTCCCGCAAAAGCCCGGTGACTTAGCCAATGGCATCAGTATGCCTTAGCTAATAGGATCAATAAAAAAAAACCTACGCAGACGAAGTTGGGCGGGTCAGCTAGTATTGATATTAAACATAAAAACGTATAACAATTATTTATTATATCGCAGTCAAGCCTACCACAGATTCCCACCGCTGCTGTGACTCTTTTAAAGCCTGGATCAACTTCGGCAACTTCGGATTGAGAATAAGCAATGAAGCTTATTGATGTTCCGGGGAAGAAACTACGACTGTCTTGGAAGTCTTGGAACTCACACCGAATTTAAAATATATTAGATAGAATTGGAAGTATTTACTTACCTCCATACACAATTGTGAATGTTAACAAGCCTTCATTGGGATTGGCAGAGTTAAAAGCCGCTGTAATATCCAAATATACTTTTACCGCACTGACCACTTGACTGAGTCTTATAGTCATGGAGTCACCATTTGTCATCTCTACAGTGGTACATTTGCCTCCTATATCAATAGGTAATTCATTACTTGATACCGCATACCATAGTCCCGATACCTGTTAAAAAAATATGTATTATGAGGAGTTAAAGTGTTTTTCAGATAGCATGGGTATGGTGACGTTTGAGTTATTCCATTTCACGCATGTTTATTCGAAACAAAAGACCGCGAAGTACAAAATGCTATCTGAAAAACATTGTATTAGCGCGTATGGCAAATATGGCAATTAAGATCTTGTAATGATCCAAGTTTCCCAAACTAAACTAGTCATTTATGTATAGATAGTATGTAATGTGATAGTTTATATATGTACGTGGAAGTCTTTAATGGGAGGGGCCCACCGTATTATAACAAAAATTTGCACATTATCTAAATAATTCGCAAACAGATAGTTGGATCGATAAATGATCTTTTTCAGTTTTCCCAGATGAGGAATAACTTCAGATTTCGATGAGCAGCTGGAACTAAAGTGGACTTTAACAGGTTTATGTGAGTCACACAAAACTAGACCTTTACTTACATCGTCCCAATCTATATTCTGAACTGGTGTCGGAGTAGGGCAAACACCAGGTTGAGTATCAGCGTACACCGAAACTATCAACCCAAGTGCCAAGTATACGAACATTTTAATTTTTTTAGTAATTCTATTAACAAATTAATTAATTATTAATTTATTAACCATATAAATTCTATTGCAGAACTTAAGAATGAAATAGCAGTTTCGTGATATCCACAGAACTATCCAATAAAGCTATTAAGAAATGCATTTTATAGTAAGTTATCTATTTGAAAGAATTCAACAAATAACAAAATTAAATTTGCATAAATACATTGACGCGATTTATCTAATCTTTTTATTATGTTGGTTTTGGATTCTCTCATGAATTATGCATTATATTTTGTTATCATTAAAAAATTGTCTTACTGTCTGATTTTCTTTTAGATTTAAGACTTGTTAAATCCACACCATTCCGCGTACGGAGTATTATGAGTATTGACCGATCAGTATACTGTATGACTGAGTATTATATGAATTGACCAGCCAGTATACATAGAGTACACAGCCAGTACACAGAAATGACAGCTGATAAAAGTTAGAAGAATATTAAAATTTGTATTTGTATACGATTCAAAACAAAATAAGAGCTATTCATAATGTCGTACTATTTACGCAAATGTGTACCCACCAATGACAGGTTGATGTAAGTGTCTGTAATATTTCAAATGTGAAACTGGTTCAAAAATATCAACAAAAAAAATTGTGGCTCTTACTTTATTTTGACTTTAATATATGAGAATGGAAGAAGTCATACTGAGAACAAGGCAACTGAACGAAGATTGTAAAATCCCCAATCGTGTGCATATTTTCATGTTTGTTTTTCAAGATTCAAGATTCAAGATTCAAGATTCTTTATTGCATTTGAATAGGGTACAAACATAATAAGATGGATTTAACAAACAAAATAAACACCGCCTAATCAGCCATTGAATATATAGCATGCAAATTGTATCCTATGAAGTTAAAATAGTTAATATTAAAATGATTACTTATTACATTGCAAGATATAATATAATTTTGAAGGTAGTTATTAAAATTACAAATTTATTATTAATAGGTACATTAGAATAAAAGAAAAAAAAAATTTATAACATTTAAAACTACCTACCTATGTTCATACATTGGAATAGTTTTATCAACCCTTGAATAACTATTAAAAATGTCTCTTACTCAAAAATTCCTCCACAGTGTAAAATCGATGATCTATTAGAAAATTGTACAAAGCTTTTTTGAATCTACTAAAATTCAAATCCTTAATTGCTGGTGGTATTTTATTATAAATTGATATGCACATGTAGTAGCAGTTTTTTTGAAATCGCGCACTTTTTGATATTGTATCCGGAACTAGCCTGTTTCCATTTCTAGTGTTTCTGGGATATACATTTTTGGCTTGTTTAAAGTATTGACCATTTAGTTTGACAAATTTAGCGGCTTCGTAGATGTATAGGCAAGGAAGTGGTAAGATATTTAGGGTTTTAAATAAGAGCTTGCATGATTTGTCGGGGGTAATGCCACAAATTGCCCTAATACATTTTTTTTGGGAAACAAATGCTTTCTGTATGTCAGTGCTATTTCCCCAGATGAGAAGTCCGTATCTTAGGACTGATTCAATATAAGCATAGTATGCCGTAAGAGCTGTATTTTTTGACGCTACTTTGGCCAATTTATAGAGTGCAAACGTGAAACTGTTTATTTTATTGCAAACATTTTCTACTTGTAGTTTCCAATTTAATTCGTGGTCAATAAAAAGTCCTAGAAATTTTGCATTCGTTTTGTTATGAATTAATTCATTTTGGTATTTAATGTTAAGAGATCGATTTATATTATTAAAATTTATATATTGTGTTTTTTCAATGTTTATTTTTAAATTGTTTTTATTTAACCATTCAATTATATTTATTATTGTATTATTTATGTCATTTTCGTGATCATCTAGTGTATATTTTTTACTTGTTTTAACCACAACTGAAATATCATCAGCGAACAGAATACTTCTATGCATAGTCACATTTGGGAGGTCATTTATGTAGACCAGAAACAACAACGGTCCAAGGACACTCCCTTGTGGGACACCAAATTTATTTTCTTTAAAGTTCGATTTAAATTTTCTAACTACATTTTTGTTATCTAGTTGAGTTATTTCAACTGATTGTGTCCTGTTATACAGATATGTCTTAATCAGATTTAAAGCAGTACCCCTGACACCACTTTGCTCCAATTTTGACAGTAAATGACTATGACATACAAGATCAAATGCCTTAGACATATCAAAAAAAAGGATCGTTGTGTAATTATTGTCATTTAAGCTTTGTAATGTGGTATTCACTAGATCAAAGGCTGCAAGTGTAGTAGATTTCATTTTTTGAAATCCATACTGGTTATCTTTAAGTATATGGTATTTTTCGAAAAATGATGTAAGTTTATTATGTATTACTTTCTCATATACTTTGGATAGAATGGGTATCAGGGTTATTGGCCTGTAGTTATTCAAAATAGTTTTATTACCTTTTTTGAATAAAGGTTTAACTATAGATAATTTTAATCTTTCTGGAAAGGTACCAGTTTCAATAGATAAATTTATTAGAAACGCTAGAACTGAACTGATTTGATCTTTACATGCCTTTACTACCTTGGTACATACATCGTCGTATCCCTCTGAGCATGTATTGTTTAAGGACATGATTACCTTTTTTACATAGTGTTCGTCAATAGGGGTGAGATATATTGAATTTTGTAAGATGTCATGAGAAGTACTGTATGTAATGTCATTATTTTGATTATTTATATTAATATAGTATTCATTAAAAGCATTTGCAATATTTGTGGGGTCATTAATAAAATTATCATTGCATTCTATCCTATCTATAAAATTGGTAAATTGTGAATTATTTGTTGTTTCTCTCTGTATAACATTCCACGTGGCTTTACAAATATTCTTACTTTTTAATACATATTTATTATTTGCGACTTTTTTTGCGTGAAATATACATTTTTTTAATAGTTTAGAGTAATTTTGGTATTTATTTTTATCTGATGTTCTTTTTGTTGAGTAAAATTTACGTCTTAATTAGGGCATGTCGGTATTAGCCTTTTGAAAATACCGGTATTGATTCGGTATTTTTATTTTAAATACCGGTATACCGGTATTTCGGTATTATTTCGGTATTTTTTTAATTTTCTTTCATAAATATAAATTACTCTATTTTTCATCGTTATTTTCTTCGACGACTGGGGGGCTACTACGAAACGTTAATCCGATATTTCGGCCGAAGTATCGGAAGAATTTTAACCGTGAAATACAAGGTATTTCATGGTTATTTTAGTAATTCCTTGAATTCTATCCATGAAATACCTTGTACTTTATGGTTATTTTAGTAGTTCATTGAATTATAATCATGAAATAACTTGTATTTCACGGTTAAAATTCTTCCGATACTTCGGCCGAAGTATCGGATTTACGTTTCGTAGTAGCCCTCCTGGTTACGAAACGTTTAAGGACATGTTAAAGTAAAATTAACAGTACTGCATAGGGTAAAGTTAAGGTAAGGAAGGAAACACTCTAAGAACTATGGATTCCATCATCCATGCAAAAAAAGTAATTTTGATACAAATATATATTAATCATTTATTATTCTGGTCTCACTTGCCCAAATATCACAATCAGTTTAAATCAGCCTTTGTGATAAATCAAATAAAATCAAATCAGTGTAAATCTTACACATTATAATAATTGAAAATAAAAAACAATTATTGCTAAACCACTAATAAAACTAAACATAATCAACAACTCAACAAATTCAACAACGTTAACGATCCGTTTTGATATTATGTTGTTACATAACATCATCATGAAAAACAAGACATAAATCAGTCAGCACCAGTAGCAGACACACACTGCTGTTGAAAAATTGAGCGTAAAAAACACAATGCATCTAAACTTTCATCGTTAAGGGAAGATCTTCGTACTTCGTACGTATGTGTGTACACTATACAATTTACAGGACAAGCCACAGCTTCGTTCGTTAGTTAGTTATTTTGGTAAGGAAGGAAACACTCTAAGAACTATGGATTCCATCATCCATGCAAAAAAAGTAATTTTGATTCAAATATATATTAATCATTTATTATTCTGGTCTCACTTGCCCAAATATGATGTAGATGTTAATTATGATACTGCGAGCTGCCTAATCGATAATGTCACTTTAACTAAAACCGACATCCGTAAAGCATTGTTGGCTCTAAAGGAGCAGGAGTAGACAGCATACCGCCTATTTTCTTAAAAGAGACTGCTCGGGTCATTGACGAACCACTATGTCACATTTATAATAAATGTTTGTTGGAAGGAGTATATCCAATTATCTGGAAAAGTGCTAGGATTGTTCCAGTGCATAAGGATGGTACTAAGAGTGACATAGCAAATTATCGTCCAATCTCAATTCTGCCCACTCTGTCAAAAGTCTTTGAAAGATTAATACATAATGTAATATATCCAATCCTACATTGCATTATACTTACACAACAGCACGGTTTTGTAAAGCAACGTTCTACAGTGACTAATCTGTTAACATATGCAAGTGATTTATTTGATTCAATTGATAATAATGAGCAAATTGATAGCGTCTATACAGATTTTCGTAAGGCTTTTGACAGAGTGGATCATAGAATACTACTAGAGAAGATTGCATACAATGGAATCCGTGGAAATCTCTGGAGGTGGTTCAAGTCATATATTTTTAATAGAACACAAAAGATAGTTATAAAAGGTTATGAATCTGCAACTACAAACGTTACCTCGGGAGTCCCACAAGGCTCGATACTAGGCCCACTATTATTCGTTATATATATTAATGATATAAATAAATGTTTTAGAAATTGTAATTTTCTCTTATACGCGGATGATTTAAAAATATACAGAATTATTAAGAATGATCAAGACCATAAAAAATGTACCACGTATAAAATGAAGATTAAGTAAAAATGCCAGCCAACCAATAAGAAAATTTAGGTCTGATTCAAAATACCGAAAAACCGGTATTAAATCCATAAATACCGGTATACAAATACCGAAAATATCATCCGGTATACCGGTTTTTCGGTATTACCAAATACCGGTGTCCATGGCCTAGTCTTAATATTCTGTTAGCCGTACAACTCTTTTTAATCCCTTTCGAAATCCAATAAAAGTTGGATTGTGTATTCCTTTTAATTTGAACAACTGGGAAGCAAAGCCTATATAGCAAGCAGAACCAATCATAAAATACATCGAATGCGGCATTTAACTCTCGTTCATTAAAAACATCAAAAAAAGAAAGGCTCATTAAATAGTTTTGAAATTTTTTGATATTTTCATCAGAGTAGCATCTTTTAAATGACGTTATTGTTTTGGGAATAATAGTTTTTAATTTAGTTCTAATACTTAATACTTGGGCTGTATTATGATCAGATAGACAGAGCGGTAGGAGAGAACCTGTCGCACCCTTTATGTTACTGAGTATATGATCAATACATGATAGGCCTCTAGTAGGTTCTGTTATGTGTTGAATAAGGTTATAATTTTTTTGTATATCCGTGAGCTGTTTAGCAACATTATTTATCGTAATAGTATTTATATTTATGTCGCCTGCTATAATAATTTTATTTTTAGGGTACTTGTGTAGATACTTAGTAAGTAATTGTTCAAGTTTATTAAAGAAATAGTGTAAAAACTGGTAGCAGTTGAGGACCTATATATGCAAGTAATTACTAATTTATGTAGCGGTATAATTATAGCACAGCATTCAAAATGAAAGTTACAGGCAATTTCATCAAATATACATGTTTTTTTAAACAAAACACCTCTCTTTACTAAAATACACTGGGCGTCAAAAGTAAGTAGTACAGTTTTAAAATTGCAATATCTCCTACACTACAGAAGCTAGACCTTTCAAATAAAAAAAAGTTAAAAGACAATTTCATTTCATTTAATAAAAACGTCATGCATAATATAATTTTTTAAAGATTGACTGAAAAAAAAACTTAATAAACAAAAACACTCTTTTTTAAACTGTTGGCTTGTACTTTTGTTTTTTATTGTTTTCTTTATTTCTGATAAATCAATTGCAATTCAAAAGCAAATGTGTCTTCAGCGAGTAAACGTCACTAATCATGCATCTTTCACCAGAAGAATGTGCCAGAAACATAACTTTTCTCGAAGTAG
Organism: Endotricha flammealis; assembly: GCA_905163395.2. NCBI lineage: Eukaryota > Metazoa > Arthropoda > Insecta > Lepidoptera > Pyralidae > Endotricha > Endotricha flammealis. The sequence continues at coordinate 14,838,971 of LR990862.1, read as the reverse complement.
GCATCAGTATGCGTCATACTGCAAGAACGGTGGGTGTAACTCTAAGAACGATCCAGCAAGTAAAGCGAAGGTACTAAGAGACTGGAAACCATCTAAGGAGACCAAGTAATGGCAGACCCAGGTGCACTAGTACCGGAGAGACCGCTTAATTGTCTCTACTGTGTTAAGAAATCGTCACCTTAATGCAGTTAAGGTCCAGCAACAGCTTCTTCAGACCCGAAGAGACTACGTTAGTGAGAGTACAGTGAGGAGAAGACCTTGCTGAAGCCAACCTGAAGTCGTACAGGCCAGCAAATGGCCCCAAACTTGAGACAGGGCATCGAGTAGCAAGACTACGCTACGCCCGTCAACACGTACAATGGGACGAAGAAGAATGGACAAGAGTTTTGTTCACAGATGAGTCTCGGTTTTCTTTATTCACTTCCGATGGAACGCGGAGAGTATACAGGCGACCTGGTGAGCGATACATTCAAGGTTGCATCTCGGAAAGAGTTCAATACGGCGGAGGCTCTGTACACGTATGGCCTGGCATCTCTTCAGAGGGTCGCACAGAGCTAGTGGTCACAGAAAATGGCAGTCTGACTGGTGAAAGATATGCATTAGAGATCCTTATCGAGTATGCAGGGCCATATTTAGTAAATATGGGTGATGGAGCGATACTAATGCATGATAACGCCCGGCCACACACCGCTCACCTCGTACAAGAGTACATTCAGGAGGTTGGCATTAGCTTGATGGCTTGGCCATCAAGAAGCCCAGATCTTAACCCGATTGAACACACTTGGGATGAGCTTGGGAGGCTAGTCAGAAGACGCAGACCACCCCCCGCCACCCTCAGGGCTCTAAAACAGGCCCTGATAGAAGAATGGGTGAATATTCCCTAACACCGCCTCCGAAACTTAGTGTTCAGCATGCCAAACCGGCTCGAAGATGTCATCAGAGCCCGAGGCGGCAACACAAGTTACTAAAGTGGGAACAAGGCCCAAAACTTAAAAATTAAGTTCTTGATAGTTACTTCAAAATGGTTAGCTTTTTAGTTTTTTTTTAATTTTCAGTGTAAAACTTTACTAATGCTAAATAAAATATTATTTTTAGAAAACTTTGTTAAATTTGCTATAAAATTACTTTTATTTCAAAACTCTAACTTCTATAGTTTAAGAGTAATTGCAATTTTAAAACTGTACTACTTATTTTTGACGCCCAGTGTACAAGTACCGCCTCTCCTTTTATTTCTAGAGTAATGTGCCGCTAATTCATAGTTATTAATATTTATGTTCTTCTCATCACCACGTTTTATGAAAGTTTCTGAAAGACAAATTACGTCGGGACCTTGATTGCTTTCTAGTTCTGAAAGGGTGATTTCAATTAATTCTTTTTTCGATAGCAATCCCTGAATATTCTGATGGAATATAACAAAATTGTTTGGTGATTTAGTCACGAAAAAACTCAATATTTTGTTGTTTTGGCGATGTTTGATTTGATAGATCAGATTGTCTTTTTACAAAAGGAAAGTAATACGGCATTGTCCCCTTTTTAAATATTTTTTTACACTGTTGAGTTATTCTTGAATTATTCTTAGTCTGTAGTTTGTTCCTCTGTTCTAAAACATTTTTTATGTAATCTTGTTCGTATCGTAATGAGTCAATTTCTATGTTTAATTTAAAAGTGATTACATTTATACGTGACATGTTATGATTATAATTATTCAAAAGTTGATCAACGTCGATAAAAGTACAATTTTTATAATTTTTTACAATTAATTTAAGTTTAGTGTTTAATTTGGCGACATTCAATTTACGATTATATCCTACACTCAGTAAGTAAATTTTACATTTTCTCATATTATTCAAAGTATTACATAAGTTTGTGAGTATTGCATAGGGATCATTATCGTGCATTCCTAGGGAAAGAACTATAATGTCTTTATCCGTTACTGTGTCCTTTAGGTTATTACAACAATTTAGCACTTGAGAGCTTCCCCCGAACGGTTTTGTTATTCCCGTGATGTTGTAGGAATCGTTCCATTTTCCCAGGCGTGATTTTATTAATTTCTGTGCAAGTCCTTTTATATGCTCATCTCCTATAATGTAAATGTTCGCTTTTGTGTCTTTTTCGTGTTTTATCTCTGTATTGTTAGTATCGTTTAGTCGATTTGTGTAGGTATTTTGTATAGGTGAACTTTGGTGTGTGTGTTTAATCGTATCATGATCATAGTTTGGTATGGCCTTTCTCACTTGTTCCTCCTGCGTTGTTTCGTTATTTAGTTCGTCTTGTGAAAAATTTAATTTAGTACTCTTAATAAGTTTTTTTCTCATAGTAATGTTCTTTTTAGAACTGGAGTTACAAATTTCAATAAGGCATTTAGTCTTTGTTTCATTTTTTGCGAGTAGTTTTTTTAATTCCGTATTTTCTGATAACATACTTTCTATCTCATTATCAGCTATTTCCAATTTTTCCTTTAGTATACGATTCTGTTCTTCCAATTCATTTATCCTTTCTGATAAGCTTGCATTGGTTTTAAAATCAACACAACTGTTGTTTAATCTATTACTTGGTGACATATGAATTCTTTCTGATGACTCATCCTCCGACAGCAGTTCGAAAGAATTTTGTGTGGATATGTTTATTTGTTCATTTTGGTTTACATTTTGTGATGCTGTTTTCCAACATTGAGCACATTGCCAGTTTGCTTTGTTTTGGGTTGTCATAATGAGAAATCTTTTCAAAGAGACGTCCGTGCAATCAAGATGATAGCCATAATTACAAGTCTTACAGGACAGACAATCTCTTTTAGTAATTTTTTTGGAACACTTTTTGCAATTTGTATTCATTTTGAGAATCTTTTCTTTATAACTTTCCTTAAAATAATCTTCAAAAGTTCTTCAAAATTAAAAAATAAAAATGTAATAAAAAAAAGTCCTTTTTCCTTTCTATTGTGCAAAATAAAATTATTAGGTATTTAAATAATATAGTGGATCACAAAATGCTAGACGTAATGTTTATGTGATACTGAGGCTCGAACTTGGTAGCCTCGATACAACAGTGCAGTCTGAAACCATTAGACCAACATGCCGATAACTTAAATGTCGAAATTTTGAATATGGTTCAGATTTTTCTAAAAAGTTCGTTACTATGATTCATCACTATGGAATGTTCTTTGTTTGTATCACTGCAAGTATTAAATTGTTTTACACCGGTTTTTTTTTTCACTTTGCACTTTGTTCTCATTGAGTTTATTATTCTCAACGTTATTTAATCTTATTTTCACTGTGTTTAAAGTTTATTTAGGTACACATAATAATATTGTAACATAGCTTTAATTTTTGATAGTGATAAAAAATGTTTATTTCACTTTTAAATGTATTTTAATTTTTGTGTTTTTTCACAGTTTATTTATGTTACTATTAAAATTGTTTCTCATGTTTTTATTAAATTGTATATACATTCACTGCACTAAATACTGTTTTACGTAAAATTGTTCGATTTAATTAATTAAAATGATATTCTATCCATGAATATATCATTGTCACTTTTAATAATAACGTAGCAAACATATGAATATAAACTTTACTATAAAACTGCAAGTTTAATATTTTTTTAAATATTTTAACACGGAGTACAACATTGGCGTGCCGGTGCGAGCGCGCATACTTAAATATTGTGTATGTTTATATGTAACAGTGAAATTATAGAAGTCTGATTCGTTCTGACCACCCGTGTATGCTGCACAAACAGTGGTGTTTGTTCAGGAATCAATTTACACTAAACTGAAAGTTTGCACTGCGCTAAATGCAGACGGGTTGAGAATCACACCGTAGCCGGTTCTATATCTGATGTGTCGATGTTGTAACCGATTATATTCAAACTTTTAAGACAGTAAGACTGCTGTATTATTAATGCAAGTCTTTGAGAATCTTAGTTGTTAGACATACGCTACTGAAGTTCGGCGCCAAGTGTATCGAACGTTGAGTCTATGTCTTGCATACAGTGCAGCTAAGAAAAATATAAAACTCTTGTTCGTGCGAAAGGCAAAATTTCAATTTGGTTAAGTGTAGGAAAGAATGCCTGATGTGTTGTGTGCGAACATTATCAAAAATGTTAAAAATAGAGTCTAGTGGTGTGCCTACTTTAATAAGCTATTAATGACGGAGTCAGGTGTACAACGCAATTTTATTATGTAGGAGGTTGACATACGAGTTTGCAGGTCACAAATTGCAGGAATGGAAAGAATAGAAAAATCAATGCCGCGATGCCGCACCGAACGTTTTAAATAATTACACAACGGTGTCAGTGCATGACAGTAAACAAATATGGTGTGTGTAGTACGATCGTTTGCATTCAATTTTGTGCGTACATAGGAACAATACATATAATAAACTTTGTTGATTCATGTCTATAGTATTGGGTGGGTATTAACGCGAAAAATGGAAAGTTACAGAATTACCTATTGTACCATTGACTTTCAAACAATCATTCAGATATTTCTCTATAACACATATCTAGATCCTTTTAACAAAAAAATATTTTCGTGTCAGTGTGTTCGTGTAGTGTTGATCTCTAAGACTTTGAAAGTGATTTTCAGAATTCTTGTCTTTCCTTTTTTTTTCAGAGAAACGCGTTTATGGAGCGAGATTTAAAACCAAATACGTTTGGATTGTTATGAAACCTCTTTGTCTACTCTACACCGTGTAGTCAGGCTTCAGTTCACTTTTTGCATTCATTCAACATGATTTGTGTTTTAGCGTGTAAACCACCCAATTAACATGTTATCTGATACAACCATGGCGATGCGATAATATTAAATCAATCTGTCAAAAGGCCCTTTGATAAAATTAATGACAAAAAGTGGGTCACGCGAATTTATGACGTCAGCTGCACAGATTACATCTGATAAATTCATAGGCTGAAATACACGGTTAACTGCCACGATGAAAAGATTAAAAGTTTCTTTGTTTTTGGACAAACAATACTTTTTTTTACGGTCTGACAAACAAGGATGCGTGCTTGATGGAAAGTGGTTACCGCCGCCTATAAAAACACCGTTTCCTGTTGGACCAACTGCTACGCACAACTAATTTTGGCACAACTAAAAGTATTGGTGACCAACTAGTTGGTCCAACAGCAACAATTCGAAAAAAAAAACTGTTGGCACAACTATGGCACAACCAGATAATTTTAGTTCCCATTGGCACAACTAAGTACATTCGTGTGCAACACTGTTTTAGAGGCATGTCACCAATACCATAGGCACAACTAATGCGTTGCCTGCTGTAAGAAATATAATAAGAAGAGAAGGGACAAGGAGTAGGCATAGATTCTACCATTTCGGTACAATATTATGGGATCTTTGAAAAATCAGCGAAAACAATGAAAAATCCTCTGGGAAAAATGTGCGATTCATATCCTCGGGTGTAACTGTAGTCCTCCGCTATTTTATTCCCTTGGTGGACAATGTACTTATTCTCCTTAGAGAATGACGTGGAAAAACAACCATTACTTTCCTGAAACTTTAAAATTAAAATGGTGCATTATTTTAAACACTAGCGATACCCGCGCAACTTCGTTTGCGTTTATACCGCTTTCCCATGGAAATTTTGGAATGTATTATTCTTAAAAACTTTCCCCTTTAAATCTATGTATCTATTAAAAAAAAGCGGCCAAGTGCGAGTCGGACTCGCCCATGAAGGGTTCCATAGTAGCAATTGCGGTTTACGATTTATGACGTATTAAAAAAAAACAACTGAGTCGATCTCGTTCAAACCAATTTTCGTTGGATGTTTGTATGGTTACAATCTACATCATACTAATTTTATCACTTTGGAAGTGTTACGCGCAAACAATTCAGTTTAGACAAAAATGATTTTAGAAACCTCAATATCATTTTCGAAGACCTTTTTTTTTTTTTTTTTCTTTTACGTCAGGAAATGCTTTGTGGCAGCCCCACCGCCCGGGGAGCACGCGGTGGGGACTGTGGAACTTACCACTAAAAAACTGACGGGATGCCTCTTGCCCTGTGTGGCGGGGCCACGGGAAACTGGGATACAACCGCGACCCCGCCAGGGCCGTCCGGCCAAGGTACCAGCCGGACCCGCTCGCCCCCGATACGCTCCGTCAGCAGTACACCGCATCCAGGTGCACTGCCGACACCGAGGACCATCGCCCCCTCAAGACGACGGGCCTTCCCCGGCCCGCCGTCTCGGCTGGGCTATGGCCCCCGTCCACTCGGCGATCGCACCCACTGTGCCGACCGCCAGCCAACGGCCACACCACACTTATTCAGCGTGGCGCGGCCGTCAGCTCCGCTCGTAATTTTTATAGAGGTTGTCTTCCTCGCGGCCCGGGCGGTTAAGCCAAGGCCCCCGGCCCGTGGGTGGAGGACCCACGGGTTACGGTATGCGCCGCACGCCGGCTGGTAAGGCCGGCGCCCACTACAGCGTCCGCGTCAACCCGCGAGCCGAGCGCAGGGAGTGGACACACCCGTCCGCCTGCAACCCACACCCGGCGAAACGCAGGGACCGGACCCCGCTCGTCCCCCTCAACCCGCGGCTCGCCGCAACTCGAGCGCAGGGAGGGGACCCACGTGTCGGGACTTCAGCCGCCGGCAAGGACGCGCCGGCGTTGCCCGGGGTGGACCACGTGGAGGTATCCCGACAACCACCCCATCATTTTCGAAGACCTGTCAATAGATACCCCAAACGTATGGGTTTAATGAAAAATTTAGAGTTTCAGTTCTAAGTATGGGGAACCCCCGAAATTTATTGTTTTTTTTTTTTTTCTATTTTTGTGTGAAAATCTTAATGCGGTTCACAGAATACATCCACTTACCAAGTTTCAACAGTATAGTTCTTATTTCGGAAAAAAGTGGCTGTGACATACGGACGGACAGACAGACATGACGAATCTATAAGGGTTCCGTTTTTTGCTGAACCCTAAAAACTGTAGCAAAATCCGTTGCGTAGTTTTAAAGATTTAAGCATAAATTCAAAATTCAAAACTTTTATTCAGAGAATAGGTTTTCACAAACACGTTCTCTTGTCAGAGTATACAGTAATAAATGATTTGTATAAATTAATCTAATCTACTCTATAAACTACTACCATTTCGGAACAAACATACTTATGGACACACACGCAGACAGCAAAAGCGACTTCATTTTATGGTAAAGATGTAAAGATTAGCTCTAGACATTATTGTACAGCAATATCACTAACAGAGTCATTGACTTTTAAGCACTTTGATACCCTCCACTAGATAGTTCATATGAAATAACTGTCTCTGATAGTTGTTAAGGTGTAGCATGTGGTATCTAGACTATAATTACATTTAACACAACAGTATCTTGCATGCGATAGCGGACAGGTTTGACAGCCCGCTCATGTGGGGGCTCATAAGTCGTACCCGATTGCTATTAGTTGTAAAATACCAACGTAGTTTTTCTTCTTCTTCCTTAAATAATGGCGTTTCTGTCGTGTCTTAACGACACATAGACAATTTCGCCAATGTCAAGTATTTTAAATGAACACTTTTTGACTAAAAAGTACACTTTAAAAAGGCAACGTGGTACGGTGAGGATCCGAGGTCGCCATCTTGACGACCTTCGTTGACAAGGCGGCGATCTCGAATCAACGTAGTTTTTAAGGCAATTGTTACTAACACTAGATACGTATATTTGTTGACTAACATAGTTTTTTTAGGCATCTCTTGTAAGTAACTAAGAAACATGGACCTTTGTTGTCGTAAATAAAGAGATTATTATTATAAGTGGTCTACAAACTAATATGAATGACTAAATAGAAGAAATTGTTTTAATTTTTTTTTACACGACGACGCCTTTATTTCTAATCTAAGCAAAGCTTGTACTATGGTTACTAGATTGCTGATAAAATATACATGAGAAAACAAAAATGCATGTTTTCTTTGTCTGGATGTTTTTGAAAGAAACTTCTACCCTACTTTTCCTCCCTTAGGGAGCGATTTCTTTTAGAAAAATATAAATCCTCTGTTTTTAAACCACCTTCATACTAAATTTCATCACATTCGGGTTGCTTCTGCAGTTGTGACAAAAATAAGTAACAAAACAGAGTTACATTCTCATATAAAATAAGCATGTTGCATAACTAGCATTTTGGTAAATTTCATTCATAAAAAATTTCGACATACATACGAAATATTTTACTCTGACGTATCATTAACGCGTCAGCAAAGTGACACAAGACTTTTCGCAATTCACAGACCAAACATACGAGGAAGTTCAATAAAGTTCTAAAGTTTCATACATTTAACAAAGTTCAAGAGTACTTTTGAGGGTTGTAAGGATTTGTAACCCTCAAACTAAGTCTGCCATGCCAACTTATTACTGTCTTGTCGTACATGAGCGATACTTGGCTTTTATTATGTACTAGCGGACCGCCGCGGCTTCGCACGGGTTTTACTAAAGAACTCTAGTTTTTTTTGAAAATATAATATAGCCAATGTTACCTGTGTTAATATATCTTCCCAACGGTGAAAGAATTTTTGAAATCGGTTTAGTACTTTTTGAATTTATTCATTACAAACATACTCACAAAAATACAAATCTTCCCTCATTATAATATTAATTTAGATTACTGTTCAAATAAAGATTTATTTTCAGTTTATTTTCAATAGTTTGTTTTCATCGGTTCCTCGGTTCCAAACTAATAGTGTAGGCCATAGAGGTAGATGAAAATTCGAAAACACAAAATTGAAGCAATGGTAACAAAATGTCCGTTCGAGTGGTTATAAACCGATCTGAAACTCGTTATATAAATAACGGCAATTACCAGGTTCTGAAAGTTAATCGCAGTAGTAGTCGTTAGTAATATTGAATTAGTGTTGAGCTGGTCATAGGCTTTTTTATAGATTTTAATATGCATCTTACGATTTTTGAAACACCGAAAAGACTAATCGTGAAACACATTCAAATAAAAAGAAATCTCTCATTTAACGAATAAACTATTCGGGACTGGTGAAACTACGATCCTGAAACTCGGTAAAATATCGGCAGTTACCATGTTCTGAAAATTAATGGCAGAACGTACAGTAGTTAGTGCCGATTACCATATAGATTAGTTACAGTTCGTGTTGAATCTTGCACTACAAAGCCAACCTAAAATCGTTTAATTTTAAGTTCTCCGGCGAAAGCTCATCTAAAACAAAGCTTTTCATTTCAGCATTTATTTCTTTTAATTTGTAATTTGCTGAAGTAAAATTAATTAATGAAATATTTTTTCGCGTAAAATATGGTTGTACATGGCTGTTATTACTCGTATATGTATACATTAAATACAAATGTCGTAGAAGGTATTAAAAAGAGAAGAGAGATTTATTTTTTATTAAAGGTGAAGTTTTTTTTTAAACTAACATTAATTCCGTTCTAAACAATATTTAAATAAAATTATAGACTTCACGGTAAATCTGAAAAGACACAAGTCGTGAAGGCCGGATATCCTGTCCATTCTAGTTATAAATGACTGAGTTTCAGACGATTCATAAAATGTTATTCATTAATTTTATACAAATTGACATCACGGAAAATAATAATATTGTGATCCTATTTTAAAAGTAGGTTGAGAGGGCTTTATTTATTTTTGCATTTTGACTCTGTTATTCTGTAGATACATTCTGACTTTAGTGTTTGACAGTTTTTAAAAAAATAAGTTTAATATAAGTAGGTGTCAAACTATTAGCGCGATACCGATTCCTTCGAACTGTGTATCATTCTAAATGGGTGTTTGACGTTTTTGACAACAGTTTCGTATCGTTATTAAAGGCTGTGAAACCATACCATCCGTCTATTTTTATTTTGTGTTTGACAGTTCTTTTAATATAACTTTAATTTAAGAAGCTGACAAAATATTAGCGCGATACCGAATACACCAAACAATCGTCTATCAGCCATGTATCAGCAAACATCCGCTGGACTTGTTTATTTTTTTTAAATATTAGCAGACGAGGTCACCTGTCCTTTTTTTTTTCTTAATTGAACTATCAAATAAATTACCGTGATGGAACTTTTACTCACAATCCTAATAAGTAGGTAGGTATATATAGTACACACTTAAAATATATAAAAAAACTTTCGACTAATTGTTCAATGCTCAGCCTCAAAAAGAAGTCTAGAAAAGCCGAAATTCTGCACAGATATGACAGTATATTATATGGATGTGTAAAACGTATTATATCTATCTATCTAAGATGGAACTTTAACTTCTTAGTTACACATATGTAAAGAATAATTACATTTAGGCGACATCAACAACACTGCAAAATGTGAACCAGTTAAACCGGCAGTCATAAAACATAGACCTAAGTAAGAATAGACCAGGGCAGCCAGTATCTGCTTCCGTGTGTTGTCGTCGTCGCGTGTCGGATGTCGTGGCGACACTTTCTTCAACGTAGGTTCCAGCAATTTAGAGTAAACCTTTTTTTTTGTATTTAATCAGGAATATGCATTACGGCATATCACGCCGCTTGGGAAAACGACTATAGTCTGTCGGGCTTTCTCTCTAGTCTACGGTGGGCTTACCGACTAAAAACCGGACCACCTTCCCAGTGGCAGTTCCAACAGTGTCGAGGACGCGAGAACTTGTGATACTTTTGCAACAATCTAGAATAAATCTAGTACTTGTAGTATGAATTTCGACAAGATTTATATATATCGATATTTTCTGATAGAATATAATCTGTAACTTATCATGTGACTGTAAACCTGGACCATAATCTCCGTAAGCAATTTTTTTTCCAATTATTTCTTCGACAATTGACATGACAATTTCCACTTAAATAAAGCAATTTCGACTGAGTGCAACAAATAATTATTGATTCACGCTCCTCGAACTGCGTCCCTTTGTTCCCAATCAGGGCCAATTATTGGCCGTCTTTGTATCGTACGCAGAGTACTCGAATGGTATTCGGGCTGAATAGAAGTTCTCATAATCTGAATTGTGTGACCCAGATAAAAATGTATCTATCAATAATCCTAAAATTAAAATCCATACTAATAATTAGCCGTTATTAGTAACCTAACTGGAATGAATTGTATGACATTTGTATGACATAAGATTATTCCTAGGTGTTGGTGAAAAAACATAAATCAATTAACTCTGCCTGTCTGTTAATCTGTCTCTTACCTATTCAAGTGAAAACCGTTGAAGCTACTACTATTATTTTTATAACAAGTAGTACACCCTATTTTAATAGTAATTGTTGTCATAATCGCGTACAATCAAAATCACGTCAAACTTTATACATTGAACGCGGTACCGTTCTTATGTTATGCACCATAAAGTCACAGAGATAGCTGTATTTAAGAAAGAAATACTTACACTTTAATAGAACTCGATCTAATAAGCCATTGTTATTTTTATCGTTAGATAAATCATAGTTACAGCTAATTTATTGTATTAGTAAATGAGGTTGAAATCATTAATAATAATCATAAATCATTTTAAAAATCCACGATTAACAAATTATTATATTTTTTTATAGAAATTCGAGTCGAGAGCTCACAACTTTTATTTATTGCAACACGCCGTGTCTATTGTATTCGTACGTCGTGGTCCGAAGATGCGCATACGCACAGATAATACTGACAGGTCACAGTCAGCCGGTAGACGTCGCCAGAAGACGACATGGCCAACAAAATTATACTTCTTTTATTTGTGGCTTGGTGCAACGCTCAGCCGAGAGCTCAACAATATGTCGTCCCACCAGCGAAGCTTGAAGCCATTTACCCTAAAGGATTAAGGGTATCAGTGCAAGGTATTTATTTACTTTTTATACTGATATTGTTAAAACATTCATGTAAATTTTAAAATCAGCACAAGGACAATAAAAATATAAATAAATAAGTGACTCACGACACGGTGTCTCTGTCCTCCGTGGGTGACGGTGATCACTTAACATCAAACATGCCAAAAAGAGGTTTTGCAAGTTGGTTTAATATATTAGTTAACTTATCTGTTGAATATTTTTTTGGATTTTGTATCAATTTATCTGATTATATTAACTTACGAATACATTACAGTACTTGAGCCCTAAAGTGTTGTTATAAAAATTTCTTCTTAAGATGCTATGATCCTTCACCGCGAGCATCCGCGTGTATTGTAACATTTTAGATTCGACTTTGAGCATTACATTACAATACTACCTCCCTGTCTGACGAGCGTTCGCCTCCCTCACTGCTGTAATGCTCGAATCTGAGCGTTACATTACACGCGAATGCTCCCGGTGAAGGAGCCTTTATATTAAAATCAATAAAATGTATACCTCAATTTTGTCTTTCAAAATATAAAAGTCAAAAGTTTTTTTACTAAACCTACTATTTAATAGGCTGTATTTACGTAATGTATGATACATCTCATCTAGCAAAATTCACAGTCATGTTAATGACATGATATATTTTGTAGATCTCATGATTCAAAGTAAACACACCGTGAAATAATTTAACAAATTTTTTCCTCAAAAGTTAATGACCGATGCAATTCTAAGTTTTTCCTCGACTATGCAAAAAAATTCTCTTAGATATAAAGTCGTAAGTTTACATGACATGTTCAGTCAACATATGAAAGATATTACCAGGGTGGAAAACTATGATTTTGACTACAAAGATTTTGATTGTAAAATGTTTATTTTCTTTATGTCTTCTCTACATTATACAACTTTGGTCATCAAAAAAACAAAATTGCCGAATATGCCAAAAAATGTTTAAATTCAATACCCTTCGTCTATCAAATAACTTTAAAAAACATTAGTATATTTTTTTTTCTTATAATTTTTATGATCTTAAATTGTGTATAATTACTAACAATTTAAAATTGTTAATCAAGTTTTTCAATCAAGTTTGAGACACAAAAAAACTGTGTCGACTGTGAATGAGTTTATTTTTAAAGTTTTCCTCAATTCTATCAAAGATGGAAATTCGACGGGAAAATAGTTGTATCTATTTATCTGTTGAGGAAGTCAATAAACGAGTAGGTAAGTAAAGAATTAATTGACTATTTGTGACATCAAAATATGATGATATTGCAATTATTATTATATAATAATATGTTTACACATAACTTGTAACAAAAGTTGTAACCTATTGCCTGTCTGTTAGTATTTATTAGAACCTGCTATTTTAATTTGTTTTCGATAACAATCATTTTTAAGTATTATCTGAACGAAATTCTTGTTGAAATGGTGATCATTACTGAGGATCTTCACATTATCTTGTTTTCTTATTAAGTTACCCATAAAGTTCGGCGATATCTGATATCTAAACCAGAGGATGAAAATATTTGGCAAAAATATTGTTTTATTATTTGGAGAGGAATATTATTTCCATCACCACTTGGCATGGAAAAAATCATTATTTTGTGCAAACAGTCAATTATTCTCAACCACTGTCATCTCAAACTGCTAATACTACATACTCCATGAGAGTTTGAACATACACCTTTATTACTCCATTAAGGCACAGATTACTTAATTGCATCTTAATAGTTACTTCGTAATCCAGCTTGGGATTACTATGACTAAAATCTTGAAATCAAATTCTATTTTTAATACCAAATCATATTTTACTACAAACTCATCAAAAAGGATTGAGTTTCATTATCCTAAGTTTAATTTGACGGGATTCAAGTTATTCGCCTTGTTTATTATATCTTGTGACGGTCCTCATTGGCTTTACAAATAGGCAATCTTGAATAAAATCTTTTCTCTCTTGAAATTAATATAGACAATAAATATTCTTTAACAAATTACACAACAACGCCATCTAGTTTCGAAAGAAGTAAAATTTTAAACTCTTTATTTAATGAAAATCTCTTTTTTAACTTTTTAAAAATAATCAGGTGTCGCTTAGTGCGCTTTCGATCACCAACTAGGTAATGCAGAGGCATTGAGGTGAAATGAGGGGTCGATGCATTTTCCTGACTTAAAACAAAAAAAAAGGCGAAATTAGGGCATTTCACTCCATTACTTGATCCCTCAATGGATCCTAGGCTAGGTTTAATCCAATACTACAACTAGCCTTCCTATTCTCTTGACAAATATCGTTACAATCTCATGTCAATTTCATGCGCTGTCTCACTCATACAAAATAGGAACTAAGCGAAATAGTGCGTGACTTTGAGACGAGATTGAAACTGTTTTTGTTACAAGAATAAACCCGCTGGTATCTATACTATTACTGTCTTTGCCAGTTGACAAAAAATTCTTCCAACGGTAAATTTCTTAATTTCCTATTGTTGATTGGTCTTCCGTCTCACTGAGTGGTTACAATTTTGTTATTAACAGAGACATAGGAGTTCAATGACACATCATCAAGTTTTTCTTAAGTTCTTGAGACAGTTAGTGAAACAAATTGTGAGAGCCAATGAACTATAATCCGAGACCAGATTTCACGCTCCGACAGAACAGGTTCAAAAACCAGTTGATGGCAAAATTGTATTAATCTTCAAAATATTTTGTTTTTATTTTCATTTTGCAATATAAGGTAACATATAAGGGCAAGATTCTACCTACATAATAAACAATAGAGAGACTGGAGGAGTCTAAACCACTAGAAACACCTACACACCTAGAAAGATTGCTTTTCGGCCAATGCTACATACAGGATAGTTATCTACAGACTTGCAAAATAAAAATATACCTATACAAAATCTAAATCTTAATAAAACAAATAAGCCTTAGATTCAGGCTCATGCGCGATCTGTGAGAAATTGCAGTTTACAAAGTTTCTGGAGAACAAGTGCTGATTTAGTGAGCTGCTTTAATAAAATCGCATAAATGCAAAATTGCAATGTTAAAATGAAATTAATTTTTTTGAAAATATTTTTAAACGAAAAATTTCACCTCCGCCCCAGGTGGCATTCAAACTCACGTCATTTCGAAATCCAGCCGAGTGTCTTCCAATTGAGCTTTACTTTACTACTTTTTTTTTTTTCCTTTACTAATCTTCCTGGTGGAAGATTAGTAAAGGTGGCGTAATTTTTCATATCTATTAATTTCTTTTAAATGTTTTTATTGTAGATGATGGCTACTCACTCTTCGCATTCCACGGAAAGCTTAATGAAGAAATGGAAGGCTTAGAAGCCGGTCATTGGGCAAGAGATATCACTAAAGCCAAGGAAGGCAGGTGGACCTTCAGAGATCGGAATGCTAAATTGAAGCTTGGAGACAAAATTTACTTCTGGACGTATGTCATTAAGGACGGTCTTGGATATAGACAGGATAATGGAGAATGGACTGTTACAGGTAAAACTCTAGTATAATGTAATTACCAACGAAAAAAAACAACAACAAGTCAAAGAATCAAATATTTTCAGAGAGGCCTACACAGGCACTTACTCTTTACATAAACAGTCATAATCTACTAAATTTTAATAATGTACCTATATGTTTTTTAGAATGATGGTATTATTATGTATTTATGATTACCTACCTGCTTTGGAATGAATTGTTCTGTAACGTCAGTACCTATGACTAATTCGCAAATTGCCCAACTGTTACAAAAGGTCTATTCAACATAATGTTCTAATAGCTAATATTATTTAATACCCGGAAACTTCAATTTCGCAGTCCATGCTACATTTCTCACAAAATAATTCACTATCGATGTAAGTCTTAAAATAATTACAACAGAGAAAATTCTTATTGAATATTACTATAATAATTTAGCAAGAGAAAAGAAAGCTTTGAAAGGAGACTTATGGAAGATTTATTATGGAGAAATTGTCCCATTGCTGGGTAAAAGCCGTACCTTTACCAAGCAATGGGACAATTTAGAAACATATTATAATTTTATTTAAAAAAATCTTCTATTTCAGAATTTGTAAACGAAGATGGTACCCCAGCTGATACCAGCAAAGAACCAACCGTGTCACCACCAGTTGTACCTAATAAACCTGATAATCAGCCTAACTACCCACCACCACCACCTCCCGTTACTGACCCACCATGCCATGCATCTGTTACTACAGTACAGGGAAGGAAATCAGTCTGCCCAGGCACTCTGCTCTTCAGTGAGGAGTTTGAAAAGCCAAGTTTGAAGGACATATCGAATTGGGAAGCAGAGGTCAAATTCCCAGAAGAACCGGTATGTTTAAACATTTAAATATTAAAACATGTAGTGTTCATGTCATAAGATGTTGTTTCATAGCTTTATAGAATTTATATTCAGTAGTGGACTTGTTTGCTGAATTGATTTTATAGTCTTAAAAGACCAGTCTACTATTATCTATCAAATGTGAATATAAAGTGTTCCCCGTTTTTTCGTGATCCCACTAATTTGTCTACGAGGGAAATCTATTTCTGCCTGTTCTATGCAAAAATTGGATTAGTCGATCTTTAAAACTCCAACAAAACAACATTTTCCAGGATTACCCTTTCAATGTGTACATGGTGGATGGAACAATTGGCTTAGATGAAGGCAGCCTGGTCATTAGTCCAATACTTTTGGAGTCACATTTCCATGAAGGAATTCTGAACGAAGATTTGGACTTGACAAACAGGTTAGAATTGAAGCTCGTTGGGTTATTTCTAAATGTAGGTACATATCAAAACGATGACATTTTATGATCTTGTTAAATTACTTCTAATCTATATAAGGATAAATAAACTGGTCCTGTAACGGATTCTCGAGTCTTAATGATTGAAATCAAGAAACTCAAAAAATGTTCGCAAAAGAAGCATTAGAGAAAAAATATATACATTTACAATTCTAATGTAATTATTAGTTCAGGAGTCTAATCATTATAATTTTACAAAATAAACTACTAACAATAATATTAAAGCTAATAATAATGAGTAAATTATTTTAAAAAAGGTTTCATATGAACAAAATTAAATGTTTATAGTAATATTAACTATGTAGACTGAAAACTGAAAGAGGCATAACAGTGTCCGCTTTTGAATGTATTACGTAGTGGAAACCACCAATGCGTGATGTATTGATTCAGTTTTATTTTATTTTGTTGAAATATATTTATTATTTTGAAGAATGACATATCAAAGGTATTACTTTTTTAGAAGAACATAACATTTTAAATAGAAATACAGCCAGTATTCTGATATTTCTAACATGCCCCCTTAATGTATGTCGTAAAAAAGTAACAAAACAATAAATAAAAAATATAGTACCAAATAAAACTTAATCTATAAAACCTAACTTACTCAAACAGTGTTTGAACTTTACTTTCTGCAGAGGCTTAGTCAAACAATCCGCAGGCAGATCTGTAGTAGGTATAAATTCAAGTTTTACAGTACTATCTGACACTTTTTCCCTAACGAAATGGTATTTGGTATCTATATGTTTTGTCCGACCATGATGGATAGGGTTCAAGGCAATTTTTTGTGCACTCTGACTATCCCCAGACAATACTACAACATTGGACAAACCACTTACTTCGTAAAGGAATCTCCGTAGGAATACAGCTTCCTTCGTTGCAGAGCAAAGAGCCATATATTCCGCTTCGGTTGAAGATAGGGCAACTGTGGGCTGCTTTTTAGCTTCCCAAGAAATCGGGCCGCTACCTAATAAAAATACAAATCCAGTATAGGAACGACGATCTTTAATATCATTAGCCCAATCTGCATCTACAAAACCTTCAATATACTGACCAGTCTTCTTATAGGTGATTGTATAATCTAAAGTACCTTTTAAGTAGCTTAGAACGCGTTTTGCAGCTGTCCAGTGAACTTTCCTTGGATTTGAATTGAACTGACTGAGGTAAGAAACGGAAAAGGCTATATCTGGCCGTGAATTCATAGCTATGTATATTAAAGAGCCAATCAATGCTTGGTAATCAGTTTGGTAATCAGTTTGATCACACAACTCATCCGTTTCCAACAATTTCTTTACTAATGGGGTATCAGCAGCTTTGCAGTTTTCCATCCCGTATTTCTTTAAAAGGTTGGTAATAAACGTACGCTGACAAAGCGTTATGCAATCACTTTTACGTGTTACATTCATTCCTAAAACATAATTTATTTCTCCTAAATCTTTAAGTGAGAAATATTTTTGTAAATCAGACTTGACAGTCTGCAGATGACAATTTTCTTTATAAAATAAAATTATATCATCAACATATACTGCCAATATGACAGTTTCACTACCAAACTTTTTTACATAAACACATGCTTCTGAAGGAGTTCGGTCAAAAGCTAATGAAGCTAGAGTGCTGTTTAATTTTATATTCCAAGCTCTTGGTGCTTGTTTGAGACCATACAGCGACTTCTTCAGTAAGCAGACTTTATTTTCTTGACCTTTGCATTTAAAACCTTGTGGCTGCTCCATATACACCTCTTCTTCTAAAATACCATTGAGAAAGGCAGTATCTACATCAAGGTGATGCATTTTTAGGTCATTTTCAGCCGCTAAGGCAAACAAAGTTCGTAACGAAGAGTTCCGAATTACTGGAGCAAAGGTGTCATTATAGTCAATACCAGCTACTTGTGTGAAACCTTTTGCAACCAGTCGGGCCTTGAATCTTGAAGGATTCCCATCGGCATCTTTTTTCAACTTAAATATCCATTTACAAGGGACAACACGTTTATTGGGTCGATCAACTAAAACCCAAGTTTCCTTCGATTTAAGAGACTGATATTCATCTTTCATGGCTGAAATCCAGCTCTCTCTCTCATCCGATCTTACAGCTTCAGCATATGTTCGAGGGTCATCAGATGTATCTTCTCCACATCTAGCTACCCAAGACTCAAAATTAAAATAATCTGGTCTTCTACGTTCGCGTTGAGGATATCTCCGAGCGTCACATAACCCATCTACTTCATTCTCCAACTCATTAGATGCTTCTTCAAACACATCGTCTTCATCTGTGGAAGTAACCAATGGTACTTCAGGTACCGGATTGGGAGCAGAAGAAAACGATGGTACTTCAGGTACCAGGTTGAGAGCATCTGAATCTTGAAGCTCAGTATTTGAACAGCTTGGCTGCGGATATACAGACAACGACATCGGAACATGATCATTGTCATTACAAATCGTTTTAATATCAGTAAAACAATTTTCAAAAAATACGATATCTCTTGCTTTCGTCAATCTTCTTGGATATTGAACTACACGGAAGAGATAACTGTGGGGATCTTCTGTATACCCTACAAATATATGTTGCGTAGCTTTGACATCAAGCTTTGTACGCTTTTGAGGTGGCACATGTATGAGTGCTCTGCACCCAAACACTTTTAAGTGACCGAGATCTGGTTTCTGATCAAACCAAACTTCATAAGGTGTCACTCCGTTCAAGGCACGATGAGGTGACCTATTTTTCAGATAGACTGAACATGTGACAGCATCTTGCCAATATATCTTGGGTAAGAGGGAACCTGCAAGTAAAGCACGAGCTTTTTCCATAATAGAGCGCCCTGTACGTTCAGCAACTCCATTTTGTTGTTGGCAATATGGTACGATGGTCTGATGAACAATGCCATTAGACTCCAGATACTGAAGCAACTCTTGGTTTACAAACTCTGTACCATTATCTGTACGTAAAATCTTTACTTGCTTTCCAGTTTGTCTCTGTACCAAATTGATAAACTCACAAATCTTATTTTTGACTTCTGCTTTTGATTTTACAAAATATGTAAAAACAAATCTCGAAAAATCATCAATAAGATATAAAACATAAATATTACAATCAAAAGAAGTTACAGACATTGGACCTGCTAGGTCACAGTGAATCAACTGTAGAATATCAGTTGCTTTCTTGTATAATAGTGGTTTAAAAGGTTTTCTGCTTTGCTTACCTTCTATACAAGCCACACAGGGTTCCAAGTCGACGTCTCCAAATTCAATACCTATAGAAAGACCGTTAGCAAGCTTACCCATGCCTATACGATTTAAGTGACCTAATCGTTTATGCCATAGTCTGTACTGAGAAACGTCAGAGTGCACATCAAACGCTGACAGATCGCGAGGAATATTCGTACAGTTTAGAGAGTACAGCCCATCACGATCAGAAGCATTTAGAACCGGAACACCTGTACAAGAAAAATCACTACTATTATAAAATTTACAACCTTCTTTATCAAAAACAACTATTAAACCTTTTTGAACAGCCTTTCGGACAGATAGTAAATTAGACTTTAAATTCGGTACAAATACAACATCAGAAATTACTTTAGTAGTTTGTAAATCAGTAAAAATAGAAACATCACCAATACACTGACTTTGAAGCACGTCACCATTTGCAATAGTTACTTTGCCATGTGTAAACGGCTTTACATTGTCCATCCAATCAATACGAGAACTCATAATGTGTTGTGGCTCCTGAGTCAACAATCCAGTGTTTGTCTGAAAAACGTGTATCTTTAATATCCACATTCAGCGCTCCAAGATGTGTTGAGTTATTGTTGCTTACCTTCTTTGGTGTTTTGTCCATTTTATAGGGACAGTCTGGTCGTTTGTGGCCGGGTTCATTGCAACTGTAGCACACGACAGGCTTCGAGTTTTTCTTGTTAAGATTAGGTGCTGTTTTCTTTTTCTGACTGTACCGAGTCTTTAAAGCTGCATCAGATTCAGTAACATTTTTAGTAAACTCATTCAGCAGTTTTGTCTTTATCATGTCAGTAGTTATGGCTATGTTCGAATTCTCTAAGGCCATGATCAGTGGTTCGTATTTTGATGTTAGGCCACCCAACATTATTGCTGCTATTGAAGAATCATCGATTATCTTTCCAATGTCCGCCAAATCTTGTGCAGTGGACATTATAGCATTGACATATGATTCAATACATGGAAAATCAGATAACGAATATCTATATAATCTTCTTTCTAGCGACAGTTTTCTCCCCATACCTCGATCCTCATAGACGCTTGCAAGAGCATCCCATGCTTCTTTGGCTGTAGTAGCACATCGAACGTGAGTTATTGCAGCTCCGTCTAGAGTAAGACATATTTTTGACAATGCCTTTAAATCTTTACTCTTACGTACCTCCAGGGGAATCGCACTTTCATCTGGGTAACCATTCACAGTGTTCCAGAGATCCTCATGAATGAGTATCATCCTCATTTTAGATTTCCATGATCCGTATCCGTCTCTGTCCTTCAATATCAAACTTATCTTTATGCCACTGGAACTTGAATTCGATAACATATTAATAGTAAAATAAACAATAGTAAAATAAACACTCTCCTTTTATATCGGAAAAAATTATTGACAAACTGAGGTGTCAAAAAATTTTTATTAACAATATTTTACATTTTACGTTTATCAGTTATGTATTATGGATTCACAGGGACTTTTCTTCTTCCCACCACAATTCTGCACAATTAAAACATCAAAACATATAGTTTTATCTTAGTTTTATAGAACTTCGTGCTGATAACGTGTTGAAATATATTTATTATTTTGAAGAATGACATATCAAAGGTATTACTTTTTTAGAAGAACATAACATTTTAAATAGAAATACAGCCAGTATTCTGATATTTCTAACATATTTAACTGCTATAACTAACTGCATTTTATTTTTTCAGGTGCACAGGAACCATTGAAACAACAGAGTGCAAACGTAAAGCTTCGGGGGCTCAAATAATATCGCCAGTGATGACTGGAAAAATAACAACGAAAAACCATTTCAACTTTAGGTTCGGCAGGATCGAGGTCCGCGCTAAAATGCCTGCAGGAAAATGGTTGGTGCCAGGTAAATAAATATAGCAATGATATTTTTACTTTGAACGTTGTTTTTAAAAGATTTTTTTGAAAATTGCTGAATAATACTCACAGATGTGAGTTATCTTCAAGTAATTTTAAGAGATCAAAAATAAATCACAATAAACGATGCCAACAAAATAAAAAGACAAACATTATGTCGGGAAAATGGTTTCAAGTTCGATTCTGCTTTTATTCAAACTGCCAACTATTACTCCAAATATTCACAATGAAAGCATAACAGAAACTAAAAGATAATTCTTTTCTTTTACAGAAATCAATCTAGAACCACGAGAAGATATATACGGCAGGGGTCGTTACGAGTCTGGCATCGTAAGAGTAGCATTTACACGTGGAAATCCAGCTTTTGCTAAGAGATTGTACGCAGGACCTGTTCTAGGTGATGCTGAACCATTCAGGTCCATCCTCCTGAAAGAGAAGATTGGAATAGAGAACTGGAACAGAGAATACCATAACTATACTTTAATTTGGAAAAAGGGTAAGTGTTGGCGACCGGTATCGCAAATATCGCAATATGCTCTTTATGCATTATTTTCTAAAATTATCAGTACTCCTTTTAAAATTTTATATTTTGTACTCTTTTTATATATAAAAAAAGTCTGACTTTCCTTAAAAAAACATCTACATTAATCTCTAAGTAAATTTTACTAAAGAAAAATCGTTAGAATCGGCGTCAGAAGTTGACATAAACACAGAGAAAACAGAAGTAACAAACATATTCTATCTTCATCTTATTTAATCATTTATCACAAAGACTGGGATAAACTTGATAACAAAATAATATATGATTTTAAATCATTATAAATTTACATCATTGACAAAACTGCTTCAGAAAAATGTGAACTTATTTTTTTTTTACAGATGGCATTGATTTGATTGTGGACGGTGAGAAATATGGTAACATCAACCCTGGTGAAGGTTTCTACTCCATCGCCCGGGAGCATGCTGTACCTCATGCCGCCCAGTGGCTTAAGGGAAGCGTCATGGCACCTCTTGACCAAATGGTACAATTTTTTAAACAGTTTATTTTTCGCATTGGTTTTTGCCAGTTACTTGTCTGACATTTTCTGTTGCTGATTTTAATGTTGCATAGATATTTATGTAAACTTATATTTAAAATCTTTCCCTTTATAGACGTCACTTCTGGTACTTTTTGAAAATTTATATTCAACAGTTTTTTATTTAAATTTAGTTTCACAAAGAAGCGGATATTATTTATTGGCTACCTTTACTCAAAACGCAAATAGTTAAGTGTAAATATTAATTTTGTAAGTTTTTTTTTCAGTTTTATATATCACTTGGTCTTCGCGTGGGAGGCGTCCACGACTTCGCCGACTCACCAGAGAAACCTTGGAAGAACAAAAGCAATAAAGCCATGCTTAATTTCTGGAACGCCAAAGACAGCTGGTTCCCGACATGGTACGATGCCAACTTGAAGGTCGATTATGTTAGGGTCTACGCATTGTGATAAATAGAATATAAGTAAGGATCAACACAGACGAAAATAATATAGACGATAAAAAAGAAGAAAGAAAAACATATTTGATGATTATAATATTGCTTAATAACTGTTTTCCCCGAAGGAACAAATTATCTGAAAACAGCATTGCTAACCGGGATCAGAGGAATATCAGAACAGTGCCAAAGGGTTAGTAGTTGGTACCCACCCATATGATATTGATACCAGTATGATCCCGTTGTTCCAAATCTGCACAAGACAAAAAGCAGTATATTTTTATAGGTACTGCCATGGACCTAGAAAAAGGCGGACGGAATCTTGCTAAGAAAGAATTGAAGCACCCTAATGGCGGCGGCGTAACTATATGTCTGTGTGAATTGGTTGACCGGCACGCACACATTCACACCATAGTAAGGTTCGGTACGTACGTATACGCGAGGTGGTTACTATGGGTGCTTCACTTTTTAGTTTCAGTGATGGTGTCCGCCTTTTTTTCTAGGTCCATGGGTGTGTTGAAAAAAAAGTGCAATAAGTATTGGTCACTTGGTTATTTGGTGCACAAGCCATCCGTAAATTAGAACTAGATGGCGCTGTGCAATTTTAATTTGAAGATTGAAAAAGGTGATAATATTGTATGGAGAAGAATGTTCTTATTAATAAATAGACTGATGTAAGCCCGACCAATAAAATAAAAAAACCTCTCCGTATTTCGGAAAAGTTATGGAATTTTGCAACAAATCCATCTAAATCGGACCTTATTGTTAACAACAGCGCCTCTAGAGCAGGGTTTTACTCTTGAAAGTAATTTTGATCTGATTCTCGATCGGCATTGGATTCGATTGTTGCGTTTAGGTACTCATCACAGACTAGAGGGGCTAATTTAATACTAAACAATGAAATCGGATTGTGGGCTAATAAATATAAAATTTCAAAGGTACAAATTTTAAAATTGTAATTAAAAACTTGGATTAGATTTAAAAATAAAGAAGCAGGTTTTTTATTTTATTGGTGGGGTTTTATTAATGACATACTCATTTTTTAATTGTGCTCAATTTTTTATAATGTATAAATAAGCGATTTTTGAAAATAAGTGATGAGATGCAATAAACATAGTTTTTATGAAATGATTTAGTTTTTTTAATTGTCGTAGAACCTAAATGTATTTTTTATGCTCTCAGCCTTACAGAAAATATATCCTCAATATTCAATACTCAATATTTATTGTGTCCTAAAACATAATCAATTATATACAAAACAAAAGATATTTTAAAAAGATTTGGGACCGTAAGTCCTTATTATTCGTTTCAACTCCCAAAGGCAGCGAGAACAGCAGGCAAATTAAGACAAGAGTCAAATTCCATAGTAAAAAATATACCAAGTGTGAATGTCAATAATGTTTACAATCTTAGATGACGGTTCCGCGGTTGCTTGACCTCTTAACATGTCATTGTGGGGATTCCCGTATTGAGTTAGATAACCAGAATATACCTAGTATAAATAGAAGAGTTTTCCTGTATTTAGGCAATACTTGAGTCTTATGCAGCCAACTAGTATAAATAATTGTTCGATATCCGGGATCCATTTAATACCAGTAATAGTACTTATCAAAAGTATCAAAACCCCCCCCGCCGTGGTCTCAACACCGACCGGGTCTTTAGGCGTTTCGCACCACAATCGATTCGAATCGTGGTGTGAAACGCCCCTGTACTATTTTTGACGAGGTTCTTTCGCACCGCGGTGCAAAACACTCAAGACATTTTTGCAATTAGTCGTTTCGAAAAGCGTACAGAGAAGATATATTACACATCCCTAGTACAAAGAAATGCTAAATCTTTAGAATTTGGTCAATACATTTATCTGTCAAAGATATCTATGGAAAAGTAGGTACGTTGAGTCCGAAACACTGTCTTCAAAAGTTCAAAATTATCAACGCTTCAATAGACTATCATGAACAGTTACTTGACGACGGAGGAGTCAACAACCTGGAAGTCCGCATTGTCCGGAATACATGACGATAAGGTAACAAAGAAACCCAAATTGCTAATTAACAAATTTCAGAATAATGTATTTGTAAACGTTTTGACTAACGTAAGTTAAGCATTTAAAGTCAAAGACCACGTCTAAACTTATGCATCAGACTTTGAACGTTGTGAAAAAAAGGTCAAGTGGCTAAAGGGGTTTGATATGACCTTTTTAGTCCATTAAGATTTTGTACTATAAGTAATAATAATAATAATATATAGGGACAATTCATACAGATTGAGCTAGCCCCAAAGTAAGTTCGAAACTTGTGTTATGGGATACTAACTCAACGATATTATATTTTATAACAAATACATATATAGATAAACATCCAAGACCCGAGGCCAATCAGAAAAAGTTCGTTTTTCATCATGACCCGACCGGGGATCGAACCCGGGACCTCCTGGGTGGCGGTCTGGCGTGGTAACCATTACGCCACGGAGGTCGTAAGTACATAGATAAGTACTAGCGAAACCCGTGCAACTCCGTTTGCATGTATCCCGCTTTCCCGTATGAATTTCGGAATGTATTATACAACATAAACCTTCCTCTTGAAGCACTCTATTTATTAAAAAATCTATCAAAATAAAAATATATCTAAACATACATAGGGACAGACAGACAGACAGCGACTTCATTTTATACTATGTAAGGGATACAGTTATTGGAAAACTTAAAACAAGAGACAAATTCAATAGTAAAATAAAAAATATACCATATGTGAATGTCAATAATGTTTACAATCATGCATGACGGTTCCGCGGTTGCTTGACCTCTTAACATATCATTGTGGGGATTCCCGTATTGAGTTAGATAACCAGAATATACTTAGTATAAAGAGAAGAGTTTTCCTGTATTTAGGCAATACTTGAGTTTTAGGGCGTTTTTCCACTACTCTTGCATCCGGTTTTTATCGGTCCGATAATTGCCGGTCCCATGTAGAAATTCATGCTTTAGACATAAAACCGGATACTGATACCGAACCGAAGCACTCTATTTATTAAAAAAACTATCAAAATAAAAATATATCTAAGCATACATAAGGACAGACAGACAAACAGCGACTTCATTTTATACTATGTAATATACAGTTATTGAAACTGTAAAATGTTGAAATTATATAATTATCTTAATGTGTTGACGTGTTTACATTGAAAAAAAAAAACTTATGACGTAGCGCAGTGACGTCACTGTATTAATAAATTTATAAGAAATTAAGTAGTTTTGGAGACATTGGAGATCAGTAAATGTTTACAAACAGACGAGATATCAGTATCAGAGTATTAATACCAGAAAGTCACTTCTATTGAACTGTCTGATTGTACGTATGCTCTTGAACTTGAGATAAAACACAGAACTTTGACAATGAATCATGAAACTATATACATAGAAACGGTTATAACAATACTTGATACTCTGCATATTATATTTCTGATTAAATTCGGCTGTAGTTTCTCCGGGACATCAATAAGCTTCATGGCTTATTGCCAATCTGAGGTCGCCGTAATACACGAGACACAGCAGTGGGAATGTGTGGTGGGCTTGTCCCGAAAAAAAAGTAAGTGGTCATCGGACTATACAATACTGGCCTACAAATTCATGACGATATTTTTTTAATCTACGATTTCATTGAGTTAATATTAATAATCCGCTACAGATAATTTTTAAAAACGTTCCATTTAAAAAATATATCCAGACTAAAAAAGAAACTAAACGTTTTTAACCTCACCGTCTTTTCGGCCAGCATTACTTACATCACTTTGCAAAAAAAAAACATAAAAACGTTAATTGCTATAATATATTATAGGTATGTCCGGTTATCAATTCAAACAGTCATTATTGAACAGTGTGTGAGTGAACACGGTGGTCAGCAGTCACCTGTCCGTCCTCTTCACTCTACTTACATTAGACGGTGACAAAAAATGATTTTATTATTGTTTATAAGTTTTTTTAGTATTGTTTGGAGTTATGAAGTGCCACCAGCTAAATTAGAAGCCATCTTTCCCAAAGGATTAAGAGTCTCAATACCTGGTAATTTTATTTGTATTATTTTTATTAACGATTTTTCCTCATTTAAGTTGCGGTTTCTTTGTTGCTATGTTCACAAAAGCATTACTGACCTAAGATTTTTCAATTTTTTTTTGTATTATTTAATAATAAGCTTTGCTAGCTATTTTCGTAAATTATAATGTTTTATTTCTATCGTAACCTAAAAATTGTTTGTTGTTAATAAAAAAATGCACACTTTTTTAATAACAATCTTTTACAACAAACATGATATTTTTTTATTTGATTTATACCATGTAATTAAATTTCATTTATAAGTGCTACTATTATTCTTATATTACGATAGAGTTAAGTACATTTTTTATAGAAAAAATAAAAGACCTGTCTAGCTGATCAACACCCAGCCGAAAACCTTTGATATGATGATTCCGGCTGCAGAATTTTACCATGTAAAAAAAATCATTTATTTTGCAAGTAGATTTATAGGAAATACTTTTACATGACATTTTTTTTAATCCTACCAGCACCTCGATGTAAATAGCCTGTTGAGAAGAAGTGTAATACAGACTGGCATTTTAATAGAATAATAACAAAAGCCCCTTAACATGCTTTGATGTGAAGTGTGCAGTACACATCTTACATTACATCTTATAATATAATTAACGAAGTTAGGTATTACCTAATACATTTAATTACTCCGTGCGGTTTTCCCAGCGTTGTTTTCCATCATCGTCAAACATGTGATAATTACCGACTTAAAAACTGATTCAATTGTTTGCACGAAACTACCAACACCTTCTCATAAGAATTTCATATAAGTTTTTGTAAATTCGTGCAAATAAAAAGTTTAATGAAAAAGATCACTTACTTTACATAGTATAAAATGAAGTCGCTTCCCCCTGTCTGTGATCTGTCTGTCCCTATGTATGCGAATATTAGCATCCCCCCCCTCCTCAATTAACTGTTTGGGCAAGGTTATGTCCAGCAGTACCTAGACTTCTATGGCTGAAATGATGGATAAAAATACATAAGTATGTCTTACGCTCTTATCGCGATTTTGATGAATATTGGTATAAGGATATGTCAATGCCCGTAACAGACACCAGCTAGGTTACTCTGCATAGCAATCGCGATTTTAATTTCAATACTCTTTAATTTCAAAATCCTATTCGTACCATTGAAATTTTATACTTTACTTACTATTTGGTTAGCATACAATCCGATTTCATTTAGTTTAGTATTTAGTTAGTGCTAGTTTAGCTGTAAAGAGTACCTAAAGTTAACAATCCAATGGCGATCGTGCGGAATTATCTTCAAGAGTAAGGGGGCAGAATCTATTTAAACGAAATTTCTGCCGTGTTTTTTTAAACTTGCTAAGTTGGCCTTGAACCGATGATGTTACCTTTTCGGAATATCGAAATGCTTCCTTTTTGTCAACTGGGTAACCAGTTAACAGAAACCAGTTTAAATTACCCTTGATTAAATAATACACTTAAAATAAAATGTATCTAAATATTAAATACATTTCTCACTATTGATAAACGTTTTTAAGTTCCCAAAAACTGATACTAGCATAACAGACGCAACTTCGTTCGTGTATATTCAGTTATCCCGTGGGAATGTCGAACCTACATCAATAGGGGTTGTGCAAAATTTTAGCTTTCTGAGTGCAAGGATTTCTTGGTGCGCTGGGCGTCGACAAATCAGTCAAGATTTTTACTTCTTGAGTTGAGATTTACCCTCCTTGTTTGAGCTATCCACATTTTATCAACAAAAATATTTTTGCAATTGTAACTAGCTAGTAGTGTCTGAGATTAGTGCGTTTAAACAAACAAACAAACTCTTCAGTTTTATAATATTTGTATAGATAGATAGATCATAACAAACCATACATATAAATATATTTAAGCTAAATTCAATAACATAATAATTGACTTTTAACAAACCGCAAGTTAAATAGCTAAGCGATAATATTTATTTAACAATTACGTGGAAAACCAAAGAACTTGTTATGCACATAATTACACAGGTAAACAAAAAACTAGATTTGAATACGATAAAACTGGTAAAATAATACTAAATTGTACACAATTCTATACTAAAGAAGGTATGCTTAAACGTGCATATGAGTTGAAAACAATGGATGTTATTTATAAGTACTTAAACTTTCATATGTTATGACACATAGAAAACACACAGATTTAAGGCAAATACGAAATTATTTTCATTATTACGAATTTTTGTCCCATTTTTTGAACGAACCTGAGCTCTCTGGCATAAGAAGTTAAGACAATAAGAACTGACCAGTGTTCTAAAATATGAATAGCTAACAAGCTAATAAGTAGGTAGTTTCAGGAATAATGAAACATCATTATTCCTGAAACTACCTACATTATGATGATCTTAGCCACAAAAAGTAACCAACATGTACAATAAAACATTAAATCATATTGATATTTTTAATGTATCCCTACTTAAACGTACGTACCTATTCTACGTAGCCCAAATTTGTGCATTCAAGTAGATATTATTATATAAGTCTTATTTTTCTTTTCTTTTGTCAACTTTGTTATTTGAAGTCTGCATTTGTCGTGTGCACGCGCACAGTAGTGTGCTTGCGTAATAGTACGTGTAACATAATACATACCCACCCGGTGGCAGACACACCCTCAATATTATCTAATGTATTAGTTGTTATAAGTACTTTAGAATTTAACGCAGGGAATGATCGGTGGAATGAATATGTTTTTCGTTATGGTGCCGTCGCTTATATCTTAATTTTAATTACATAAGACTAGAATTATATGTCAACAATGTTATACGGGCGGGGTGGGCTGTGACGGCGGCATGTTTGTGCCGCTGACTGTTCTCTGTGACTGCCAACTGGGTTGGATAGTAACTAGTCTACTGCCTCGCGCGTGCCTTTTGTGAGCAAATTGTAATCTCATTAAAGACAACTCTTTCAATAATTATTTTCTGTTAGATGGGTGTCCCATTTTGTTTTTTTTTTTTCATTGAGTGAACTTAATTTATAAGTACATTACCTATATACCTATATAATTATAAGCTTTACAATGAGTCCGATTGATTTTTTGTCTAAAAGGCGCTGTGTGTATTTTTATTTTTACCCTACTAAGATGATATCCCGTTCCACTTTTGGGTTCTTGGATGGGAGTGGGAGTGGGACGAGGTAGCTGTCGGATTACATGACATTAAACAATAAAACTACACAACATCTAATCCCACTTTTACTAATACTATTCATTGATATTATTATTCTTTTTGGTCTTGACTACATAACCGGTTTCTCTGGCAGTTGTCCGTCTCATTCCTACCACTTTAGTTTTTCTTTAACATTAACTGTCGCATTTCTCAGCTTTGTTTGTTATCCTATTTAAATAAAAGTTCTTGCCATGTAAAAAACGGAATTCAAAATTTATAAATTTTTTGTAACTACTACTTTACTGACACTATTAGGTCTATATATTGTACCAAATTTTAAAAATAGCACTTTATTTTTGTACCTGACTGTTTGTGTCATTAATAAATAAAAATAAAAAAAATAAAAAAATAAAAGTCCACTTCTGGACACAGGCCTCCCCCAAACACTTCCAGTATGACTGGAATGCTCCAGTCAGAAGGAATACGCGTTCCTTCTGGTATGGTTTTGATATTTCTTATTTGACAAAAGGCTAACCGACTTTAGTCGCAATTGTGAAACAGATCTAGTTTACAGCAACGACAATATTAGACAAATTAGACTGATATTATTACCACTTCTAAAACTCTTAACTCTTACAGATGATGGCTTCTCCCTTTTCGCTTTCCATGGAAAACTTAACGAGGAGATGGAAGGTTTGGAGGCAGGCCACTGGTCCAGGGACATAACTAAAGCGAAGGAAGGAAGATGGATATTCAGAGACCGAGAGGCAAAACTGAAAATAGGAGACAAAATATATTTCTGGACATATGTTATAAAAGAAGGTTTAGGTTATAGACAGGATAATGGGGAATGGACTGTTACTGGTAAGGATAACACACACACGAATCCATGTTATTTGAATAGATATAAAGCACCGCCACACTATGTCCATACGTTCTTACTCTCCTGTGGTCATGCTCATGGACTCGTGCCCATAAAATCGATGAAATATTTATTTATTCATTTACAAAATACGTGTTGTGAATTTGATAGGGATGGAACAAGATGAGCGTCATGACAATTATTGATGACACTACGTCTCTTCCTCCTTTCCTCGACTCAAATGTGTGGAAAGTACATTTCTTGAGGAAATTTTACAAATAGAACTCATTCGCCACCTTTTTAATTTTTTTATGAGGTCCTAATCAACATAGCATATTGATTTCTTGACAACAAAACGTAAACAGACTTCATCGGCTTAAACACCAACAGGTTATGTGGACGAGGCAGGCAACCCAGTGGATACTGGTACAGCAGTGGTGACAGAAGCGCCACCAAGCGTTACCCATCCTACTCCTGTTTACAAGCCACCAGTATCACCTGGTCCTGCCAATCTTCCTTGTGAGAAATCTGTCTCAATGGTTTCCACTCCGGGATTTGTATGCAAAGGACAACTACTCTTTGAGGACAATTTCAATTCTAAACTTGACAAAGGAAATATATGGACTCCGGAGATTATGTTTCCTGGTGAACCTGTAAGTATTTTAAATGGCAGATAGATAGAATGACGACCTCCGTGGCGTAATGATTACCAAGCCAGCCCGCCGCCCGGGAGGTCCCGGGTTCGAATCCCGGTTGGGTCATGATGAAAAACAAACTTTTTCTGATTGGCTTCGGGTCTTGGATGTTTATCTATTGTATTTGTTATAAAATATAGTATCGTTGAGTTAGTATCTCATAACACAAGTTTCGAACTTAATTTGGAGCTGCATAATCTGTGTGATTTGTACCTATATATTTATTTATAGAATATGCTTTATGTGAAATACACAACAGTAGGATAAAAGTATATACACAGCTTAGAGACTAGTGTTATCGCAACAAGGCGAACTTATTTACTATAAGCAATGTATACAAGACAACTTTAGGGTAACGAATTTTTGTATGGACTGGCCAGGTTTAGCAAGATATAAAGATCTTGATTTTTGTACATAAAATCCTTACATTATTGTTTCCATGTCCTTTTATTGAATTGAGAATAAATTTTATTCAGTTGATTTGGGAAATCGAAATTTGTGGTGAACCATCGCAAAAACCTTCGTAATTAAATTTTAACGAATAAACTAACCTAAAACCCTGTTAATAAATTTCGGAAAACAATGAATATTTAATTGGGTTCCATTAAGCCGTAATGGATTATTGGATATTCTCTGAATATTTTACATTCTTTTTAGGAAAGACAATTTTATTCAAAGATTTAATATTAGAAAGAGTAGAAATCTTACCTGAATAGATAAAAGTGATTTTCTTTTTGTATTTTTAATAAATCATAAGGAATGACTAAACAATGAAGAGCGCAAGTTTTTTTAAATCAAAATGCACCATAAAATTATGTCTAAAAGGGATTTCTTTATCATAATTTTCAGCCAAAATTAAAAGTTGGAGGCGATCTTTGCCAACACAGCCCTAAAAGTTGCAAAAAAATATATTGCCAGTGCACAATAATTTACAATTAGTTTTTTGTACAAAAAAATATTAATACAAGAAAAGCCTACTTAATATTATAAAGGCGAAATTTATGGTGTATGTTTGTTACTTCTTCACGCTCAAATGGCTGGGCCAATATTTATGATTTTTGATATGTTGGTAGCTGATACCTTGAATTAACACATAGGGTACATCTTATTGTCCCAAAAATACGCGATTCCCGTAGGATTTCATCAAAAGTTTGATATAGATGGCGCTACTGTGCATGAATAAATAGAAGCTGCGCGGGTTTCATTAGTGAATAATATTAATACAAGAAATACTAGTTTTTAAGCTATAAAACCTTTTGACAGTCGAAAGATTATTTGCATTATTTTTCAGGACTTCCCCTTCAATATGTACCTCAACGATAGAAATTTACGTGTTAACGATGGAAAATTGTCCATCAGGCCGATAACATTGGAGTCTAAATACGGAGAAGACTATATTTGGCAGTCTCTGGATCTCACTGATAGGTATTATCAATCTATCAATACATCATCTACAATAAAATTGCAAATTTTATATATTTTTCTTATGTACATGGGCCACGCGGACGGAGCCACGGGCATTAGCTAGTTTTTTAAGCAATTTAAATTAATGGATACTTTGATGATCTTACTTAATTGGTCAATTATTTATCAATATTCCACGACCGGTACGATAAATTTAGGAACACCATTCCTATTATCTTAGGCATTTTTAGGTTATTGGATTTTCCTTGTCTTCTTTTTGGTGTTTCAAGTTTGACTTACAAGTTAATAGCAACTGGATCCGAAAATGTTGTTTTTATTCTCACAAGTAATAACTCCGAGAAAAACTCAAAAGTTTTCTTTAGATCGCTTATTGGAGATGTTTTAAGAGTTTCCGTATTTTATTCCATTTTATTACACTTGGCAGAAAGTTTCCAGAGAAGTTCAAGGATAGTGTTTCAACTAGTTGGACATCCGTCATAGTGTGTGATTTGTGCTTCATTTCTTGTAATCATCTTCAACGTCCCACCCTCTGCAGGGCAAGAGCCTCCCCTTGTTCCTTCCTCATATCCCTGTCCATAGCTGTTACGGACCAGTCTTTAGCAAAGGTTTTGATATCGTCTGACCATCTCAACCTTGGTCTTCCCTTCTTTCAGTGCCCGTCGTTTGATACCCAAGTTAGAGTGTGAGCCCATATTTCCCCATTCATACGGCAGACGTTTATATTATATCGACTTAAATTTTAAATCAGACGATTGATTAGAGCTTTTCTGCCGTTATTGGAACGGATTATATAATGAGTTTATTAAACAACTATATGATTTAGAGAATCAACGAGATTTCTTGTAGTATATGAAAATTCCGATCTGTATACGGAATTACCTGCTACATTTTATTAGTTTTCCCATCAAATATTAATAGGTTTAATTACATCGTTAATATTAATGTTTATTATCATTATTCTTATTGCTTTTGCCGCCATCCTATCATTATATCCTAATTAATAATCATAATTGGGATATAAATTGATATATTCACCAGGCCCAACATGATTAATATTAATAGTATAGTATATTATAATAGCATTTTTATTTTTATTTTTTATGAATAACTAGCGTTACCTGCGCAACTTCGTTTGCGTTTTTGCACATCAGCGCCATCTACTTTACAAAGCGCTATTGACTATCAAACTTTTGAACAAATCCTACGGATATCGCGTACTTTCAGCATAAAATGTACCATAATGTGTTCCAAATCTACCTACCAAATATCATAAAAATGACCCAGGCATTTAAGCGTGAAGAATTAACAAACATATTCACAAAATTTCGCCTTTATAATATTAGTAGGACTATGGTGCTAATTCTGTTCCAAAGGTGTTGTTGTCCTTCCTTGGTTTACAATTAGTGACAAGGATAGCAACACTTCTAGTCCTGTCAAAATTAGTTTAGTCTGGTTAAATGTACAACAGAATTAGCACCAATGTCTGAAATGAATAAATATTATAATCATTTTATGAATTTTATGGGTTACGAAAGTCATAGGTAGCCGCTGGATGCAGACCGCATCCTTAACTTACTGGAAACTTTTAGGGAAGGCTTATGTCTTTATGTATGTGCATTTCTTGTGGCTTAGATAACAGTCAGTTTTTGCAATAGGATTACTGTGACAAGTTTTCTTGTTTTAGTAAATGTATTCTCCAGATAGGTTATCTGTATCGTAACTATTCGTAACATCATTCAATGTATATAAAGCAACGGATTTCAATAAAAAAATAAATACTATTGTAATCATCTTCTTCATCAGATGTACAGGCGCTGTTGGAACCATGGAATGCTCTCGAGTCGCTTCTGGAGCACAAATCTTGCCTCCCATCATCACAGCCAAGGTCACCACTAAAAAGAAGTTCAGCTTTAAGTATGGTAAAATCGAAATTGGTGCCAGGATGCCAATTGGAGATTGGCTTATACCTGGTAATTGCACGTTATATGTATATTATTTATAAGACGGCAACTCTAGGAAAAAATATTTGGCAACGCTCTAATTGTCCTACTATTTTTTAATATCTCTTAACTTTTTTAAAATTTACTAGATAAGTACTATATTTATATTGTTTTGGAACCAAATTTTTATTCGCCATCATATAAACTATCGTTTGAATAAGTATTTAAAAAAATGCATATAATCTATTTATGATCAACTAGCGAAACCCGCGCAACTTCGTTTGCGTGTATCCCGCTTTCCCGTGGGAATTTTGGAATGTATGATACTTTAAAACCTTCCCCTTGAATCACTCTAGCATCAAAATCCGTTGCGTAGTTTTAAAGATTTAAGCATACAAAGGGACATAGGGACATAGGGACAGAAAAAGCGACTTTGTTTTATACTATGTAGTGAAGATGACGAAACAACTCGTCTAATCCCCATATTCCATTTTCATAACCAAAGTTTCATAACCAGTATGAAAGAAGAATTTTATAGATTTAGTAACTGGGTTTCTTTCGAAATTTCTTTTCCCAGTGGTCATTTTGCTTTGTTTTCGTAATGGTGGTAGTTCGTAGAGTAGATTGTTTATTTAATATGTATGTTTAATACAGAATAATAATACGTACAACACCGGACTGTGAAGGCCTACTCTCTGAATACCTAAATTCTGAATACTGAGTCAGAGGTGGGCAACGACCCTGGTGTTGCAGATGTTCATAGGCGGTGACCACTTTCCATCGGGTGACCAGCATTCCTGTTTGTCTGCTGTATAACATAAAAAAAATATTAAATTTATAATTTTTTCAGTATATTTTAGTTATCATATTAGAAAAATCTATTTAAAAATGCAAACATAATCGTTTTCGGTGTTCCAGAAATACAATTGGAGCCTCGTGACCGCATCTACGGCACGCAAAACTATGCATCGGGAATACTAAGAATCGCATGTGTTAAAGGAAACGTTGAATTTTCCAAGAAGTTGTACGCTGGTCCCATTTTGTGTGACACGGAACCTTACAGGTAATTTACTTCAGACATTATGTCTAGACTAAATGTGTCTTATGCTGCATTCACACCTGCAAGCATATTTTCAACTTTTGGCGGCAGTTCTCGCAGATTATCTGTTCCAAATATTTCTTAAACTCGCAAAGCCTTTGTATGAAACTTTCCCGAGTTCTTGCACGAGCAATTGAATGCGACCGTTTACAAATTAAATTGCAACAAAATTAAATGTAAATTGCGACCTTATGGCATGAAAATGCCGAATTTTATTTCTAGTTGTTTAGAAATAAAATTCGGCATTTTCATGCCGAACATATTATGTAAACACAAAGTTCTCCGATGTGTCAGTCCGAATTTACAAACTATAAACAAAAATCAGACAAAAATTATCAAATGGACTTTCATACGGTTTTCACCATACATGGGTAACCTGTCCGAATGACACAGACCTGCACGATAATGTTACCTTTATATACAAAGTACTTTTACTAAAGTAAAACAAAAAAAGTGATATTTGGTGAAGTAATACCCGTCCAAATATCACCTGCGCGAATTTATTTTAATTTATTTACTTTTAGGACAGCCAATTTAAAGGAAAAAATTGGTTTCGATCATTGGAACAAGGCTCAGCACAACTACACTTTGGAATGGAGGCCTGGTAATATTATTTTTATAAGGAAAAAATCGACGGATGTTGTAACATCATAATATGTAGCCAAGTTCAATGAAACAAATCTGATGAATGTACCTATTGTATGAAAGAAAATATACTTAGTAAAAGTGTAAGCTTTGAAGTTAATAATAAAAATACATTGTATATTATTCACACAGAGCCATCACGCCATGCATCATTGGTCCCAAAGCAAGCGAACTTTTTAGCTAATAATAAGGCATTGTCTGTGACATTTTTTATTATAATTACAGACGGCATATCCATGTTCGTTGATGGTGAAAAATATGGTGAGGTGACTCCTGGAGAAGGTTTCTACAATGACGCAAGCAAACACAACGTGCCGGCTGCTTCGCATTGGCGCAAGGGCACTGTTATGGCACCCTTTGATGACCTGGTAAGGATAATATTATCCCCCAAGAGTAGTTGCATTAATTTCATGGATAATAATTTGTTTAATTTTGCTTTTGTGTCCAATGGTAGCTTAGGGTGCTCGCATAGAGCTGCAGGTGTCGGGCGCCGACAAATCCGTGCGGGTCGGTAACGATCGGCACAGGGTTAACTTGCATAATCACTCACGCCAACTCTCCCCCCCCCCCCCCCTCCCAAGTGGAGTTCTGGAGACCTTACTCACCGTAGGAACACAACATGGCCGAGAGCAATGCTATTTGGCTACGATCTTCTGTAAGGTGTAGGTCCTTCCCCAAACGGATTGCTCCGATTTGACCGGATTATCCGCTGTGCCCTATCTCTCACTAATTATAAATGTTCTATTTATGTCCAGTTCTACATATCTCTTGGCTTGAACGTGGGCGGAGTACATGAGTTCGCTGACAGCCAGAGCAAGCCTTGGACTAATCGAGCCACAAAAGCCATGTTGAACTTCTGGAACTCACACGACCAGTGGTTCCCGACGTGGTTTGACGACACCAGCGCGTTGCAGGTCGACTTCGTCAGAGTTTATGCTTTATAAGGTAGATACAAATATAGTTTTTTTTTTTAAATTTTGCTTTATCCAAGAGTAAAGATTTTTTCGATCTAATTGGACATGGATACAGACCGATTTAGGATTTTGAATACGGTGGTACGTACATACAGTAATTCATTTCCCATACTTTTATACAAACAGAACTGGTTTAATAACAACAAATTAAAATACAATAGGTACAATATTTTTAGTAAAATAATCAGATAATTTAATACAAAATTATAATAATGTATTTTTAGATCACCTAGGTTTATCTCATTTTAAGAGCTTTTTTTTGTTTCAGGTGCCAAACACTTTTTTTTTTCAATAATTTTGTAATGAACTCATCCTGCTAAGTCAAATAAAGATTTTGTATGAAATATTATTTTTGTTTTATTTAAAAGCACAATATATAATTATATTTTTAACAATTTTTTAGTTGTGGCAATAACCGATTAATCGGCTTCGGATAGATAGACCTTCGGTCGGACACAAACTGCTGGACATAGGCCTCGCGCCGCTGCGAGCGTGTTGCATAAAGATAGATATACGCAGCCTTAGACCAATAAGACACGGTTAATATATTTATTCTTCTGCTTAGCCCGCACCTATGATATGACACTCACAGATAACATGGCTACCCTAGTATCTCCCCGCGCTGGCCCTCACAGCGTAGGGGAGCGTCCCCAAGGTGGCGGATAGGGGAATGGTCGGTAGTACAGCCTAGCTACACTAACCGGCTAAGTCCGATGGACTCGCTGACCAACGACGCGACGGGTGTGGTCCTTCAGCATTTCGGGGGTTGTGCGGCGGGTTAACACCTCGCCCACGTAAAAATCTATGTTGCTATTGAAGCGTATACCGTAAGCGCTTCACTAGTTATAACGCATTCACTTTGCGCAAAATTGTTAAAAAAAAAACCTAGTACCCAACAGAATTTTCATAATCGGTTCAGTATATGCAGAGATAACCGCTACAAACTCAAAAACCTTACCTATTTATAATATAAGTCTAAATAAAATATTCTTGGACGAATCAATCACACAACGCCATCTAGTCCCAAATTAAGCAACTAAGCTTGTAGGTACTACGGGTACTAGATTGCTGATATACTACTATATATACTTAAATACTTTTTTTTTGTAATTAAATACTTATTATACATAGAAAACAACCTGTATAGTGTAGAGTGTAGACTCTATACTAACTATATACTACATCATAATCTAAGGTACTTGATACAAATAAGGCCTACCTAATTTTAAATGCTCATATTTCAATAAATATTAAGGCAAGCAAATAAAAACATTGGTAATTAGCATCTTTCATTCGTTAATTATAGGATTCGAAGAAAAAGCGTAACAGTTTATAATAAAATCTGAGCAAAATAATTAAGTTTCGCAGACATAGACTTTGGCCATAATAAATCAGGTACACTTATTAAGGCCTATAAGATACTAAGTACGAAATACCTTTGAATTGAGATCATATGAAACAAAATACAGTCTACATAACATTAAACGCACGGTTTCTTTGCGTTTTGAAAAGTTTTACAAAAAAATATATAATAATATCTCTTAAATCTCTGGCTAAATCTAGATATCACTTATTAAGGAATACACATGAAATAAAAATTAAATTAAATATTCATTATATCAAACTAAAGATTACGATCATAAATTGTCAAAAAAATTAATCAAAAACAAAAAATAATAACTTTTTGGTAGGCCTTATTTATAATACAGTGCTTGAATAAGGCCACCTAATAAAAACAACTTTTTCTTACTTTAAAAACTTAAGTCTTAGTCTTTATTTCTTATAAACTAAATGAGATCTCAATTTTTGTCACAATCAGGGCATACAAAGGCTTCTAAATCATCTTTGGTGTTTAGTTTAAGTGTGTGTAGTGTAAGTGGTATAATCCAATGCAATCCTAAAACAGTCTTTACAAGATCGCACATCTGCTACTTTGTCCTCAAGACAGGCATGGCAGGTACCAGCTTTCATTCTTCTTTCCTCTAAAACTATCTCCTGCTTTTCTTCTTGTCAGTAGTCCTCTAAGTTTTTATATTTTTCGTTTCTTATTTGTTTCTTTTGTTGGGAGTGTGTCATTAAAATAGCTAGATGACGCTGACACGTAGATGTAATGAAATAAAAGTTATATAAGTGGCGAGATTTTCATTAAGGGCTACTATCATTAATATGGCTTCGTGCTGAAATAAGGCCTAAGGCCTTATTCGAGATTACGCTCCAGTTGCCTTAAAAAATCATAATTAATGCACCCATAGCCAATAGTGCAGATTATAGTTAGAAATAGCTAATTATAAATATTAATAAACAATCCCTAGTAGAATCTTATACTAAAACAGTGTTAATTTAGGAGAAAACTTAGCTCGAAATCACAAGATTTTTATAACGCAGCACGAAATCGCCCACCTCGTACGAAGAATGCATTTTTTTAGACGGGGGGAACGCTTAGCAGGACAATCTCGCTCTCTGTCGGGTTATAGGACGCGTATGAACATATCCCAGGAGTATTTTCGCGGTTGGATTTATTTATTCGGGTTTTCTAACGTATAGGCCCTATTAGAACATAGGCTTTATTTGTATCAAGTACCTTATATTATAAACAATTAATTGTACAAAAACGAGAGATGATTCATCTATTCGGCTTACACGGGTAACTACAGCATCCCAGGAAACACATAAATGCTAATGATATTATGACAGGGACTTTACTTTAAAGTCAAGGCGGTTTTTAGGTGTAGCATTCAAATCTTTACATCTACACTATATGCTACTGAACTGATAATGAAAATTCTTTTACCAATAGAAAGCCAGCAATTATTTGTGAGCGTGTTAATTGTATGAGTTTTTTATTTGCAATTGTATAAAATGAAGTCACTGTATCTTCGTTTAGATCTTTTGAACTACTCAACAGATTTTAATATAGTTTTCAGCAATAGTTAAAGTGAT
Organism: Endotricha flammealis; assembly: GCA_905163395.2. Taxonomy (NCBI): domain Eukaryota; kingdom Metazoa; phylum Arthropoda; class Insecta; order Lepidoptera; family Pyralidae; genus Endotricha; species Endotricha flammealis. The sequence goes on along the minus strand of LR990862.1, from coordinate 14,798,043 downwards.
TCAAGAGGACGGTTCATATGTATAATACATTCCGAATAATTCCCACGGGAAAGCGTGATACACGCAAACGAAGTTGCGCGGGTTTCGCTAGATAAAATGAAGTCACTTCCGCTGTTTGTTTAGATCTTTTGAATGCAGAAGTAACTCAAGAGAAAGGCTTTACAATATAAATAATACCTATGTACGGGCCACGTACATTGCATACTCGGAAAAATCATTATTGCACAATTAAGTAAAAACGTCAGTCCATAATTAGCATTCGAACATATCACGCATATCATTTCAAAGTATTAATAAATAGTGTTTTTGTGACTATTTGTGTTATCATTTAACATTGAACAAACTTAAAACTATTAAAGGTGTCCAGTCTCGGACTGTACATCTTTAGGTCCTTCGAGCCGGATTTGAACCAGCGACATAAGGATAAATAAATATAAGGATTTTTACGAAAGCGGGTTGCACGCAAACGAAGTTGCGCGGTTTTTGCTGTATGTACAGTCAAGAGCAGGTCGACCTTTACATATCGGACCTTGTACCATTCTTAAGTTCTATGTCATAAGAGCCAAAATTGTACTGCAAGTGTTTAAAGATCAACAACAAACACGAATAATAGTTTTCCAAGCATACATGATTGGTAACAAAACAATCAATAAATGAAAGAGGTATCCAGGATCGTAAATATGATAATAAATAAATATATTATACTATCTATTATCTTAGAAATGCAGATCTTTTCCTTTAAATAGACAATATAGGTAATCATTACGTTACCCTTGATTGACCACAACAAAGTAAATTCCCCGCGGTATCACGCTGTATGCAATTTTTATTTATCTTTCCTCAAGTTAGTTAGTATCAATATGGTGGTCACAATGGAAAGACGTGTGTTATTACAAATTATAACTATATTATATAGTTTTAATTTAAGTTATGGACAATATAGTATACCGGATGTGAACATTGAAGTGCTGAGACCTCGAGGATTAAGAGTGACTATGCCAGGTTTAAAAATAGATTTTTCGTTTTAGAAAATATAAGTTACTAGCTGCCCGGCCCGGCTTCGCCCGGGTACTGTTTCGTTTTTTTTTCAATCTTTCTGAGAGATTTTCTTAATATTTTTTTCCGTAAGAACCTTGTACAGAGTATTAGAAAACTACAAAAAAAAAATCTGCCAAATCGGTCAAGCCGTTTTCATGTTATGTCGTGACAACGGAAAACGGGTTTCATTTTTATATATATAGATTAGCATGTTAAGTAGCTAGTTAGTATAACCCAACTTTCTACGAAAGTAGTTAAATAATCTTACAATACGTATCTTTAATTTTCAGTTAATTGTATCTTCAAATTAAAGGTACTTATGTTGAAATAACTTAACGGATACGGATTTTTTTTCAATATTACTTGTTTGTTTATAATCATCTGGGTTTTTTATCTGTTATGTATTTCTGTATATTACCATACGTAATCTAAAGTTTTATATAAGTACTATATTTGATTGTAAATGCGTTGAGGTCTATGACCCTCACCCGAACGAGATCTTGACATCTAGACTTGCTTTAGAAACAGGCTTTGGTAAATAATACCTAGGAGATAAATTATTGACAATTTTTTTATTTATGGAGAGAAGTGCGTACTGGTTCGCTCGAGTGAATATTTTTCATACTTCAACTATTATCCCACGGGAACGAATTTTCTGAATAAAGATACATGTGATATAAACTTCCAAACTCTTCATAAGAATCACTTAGGCACCAAACGAAACAAATTGCTCTTGGGAGCGTACCCGGGGTTAAGCCGGGGTTGTATGAAATTAAAATTTATAAATATTTTTGATTGTATTACACAACGCTATCTAGTCCCAAAGTAAGCAATGCCATTTGTAGGCACAACATAGCTGATAAATATAGGTTCGTAAATATATTTTTTGTAAATAACGAAACATAGAAAACATCCAAGACAAACAGATATGTTTAACATATAAATGTTTGCCTTGCGCAGGACAACCCAAGGCCTTTGGAACAAAGTGACCATTACTGGCCACTTCAACACTGGGCCTTTTTTAAAGTGAGGAAAATGCTACACTTTGTTGGGGATAGCTCAATCTGTGTGAATTGTCCCTATATATTTTATTTTATTTATTTAACTGTGACTGACATCAGCTAAAAATATGGTGATATTTCCAGGGGCTCCCAAAATGTCGTTGTTTGCATTCAACGGTCACGTGAACCGACCAATCAGTAACAACGATGTCGGTAGCATAAGAGGAGAAGTGCTCCAAGCAAGAAATGGCCAATGGGTGTTCGAGGATAGAAACGTGGAGCTGAAGGATGGTGACGTCATCAATTACTACGTCTTTGTCGCCGTTGATAGGGTGGGATACATGAAGGATAACCTTAGTTATACCGTGACACGTGACAGTAAGTATTTTTATATTTATCTAGCTATTGCTAATGCTCATGCGTCCAAAAAAAACGAATGGAGACGTACCTATAGCAAAGGCTGCCATTCGTGTCGACTCGTCGTGACCACGACCACTCTGACAAGAGTCACAGACTGAGAAAAAGAAGATTAATTATTGCTCGGACTTTCGATACTTTCTACTCAAAATATCTTTCTGATTAAATTCTGTTTGAGCTCCAAGACACATTTAATAGCCATAGTTTTAAAAGCAAAAGTTTGTAAGTTTGTTGGTTCCAGTTAATACTCCAGGTTATCGTTATCTGCGTATCTTAACTTGCACTTTCATTCGGTTTTAACACCAACTTCGGGCTCATCATTTAGTTATATTACTTTTATCACAATATAATAAATAGTAATAGCGTACTTTTATATAAAATCTAAATAATATTTTTAACCTCATTTTCCTTTTATTGACCGCGATAGTTTGAATGTTTCAACGAGCCAAATATTTGAATTACATCATCATCATCATTATCATATCAACCCATCATCATCCCACTGCAGGGATACGGGTCTCCTTTCAATCGGAGATGATTAGAGCGTACTCTGCCACGCTGCTCCTGACTTTGCTTAACGACTGTCATCTTTCGACAACAGCCGGGACCGACGGCTTAACGTGGGCCAATTCATCACGGAATTTTATCATAAAAAAGCCAGAATTTATTGTATTTATATATATTTCGAGGAAACGCTTCTTGTGACTGAGATGATGTTTTTTTTTTCAGTGCTAGATGATCGCACGTCAGTTACCTCGGACTGTCGACCTTCGGAGACAGAAGTCCGCGGCAGTTCCAGTCAAGTTTGCTCAGGACAAGTTGTGCTTGAGGATCATTTTGATTCACTCCGTGAGAATGTCTGGCAGATCGAACAATTCATACCGACTGACGGTAATCCTGTAAGTAAACTATTAAATATTTTATTACCAGCCTAAATTGTACCACTACTGGGAAAAGGTCTCCCTACTTCTATGAGTTCCTTACATGGACATGAAGTTTGGGCGCTAGTCCAATGTGGGTTATTCGATAGGAAGTAGGCCATCTTACTAGGCTCGTGGATGCCGCCGTTGGTAAATTTGAAATACGCTTCCGACATCACAAATGGTTTTCTTTAGTACCAATTTTTTTTAACGACAAAGTTGGCAAACAAGCACAAGGCCCGCCTGATGGTAAGCATCACCGTAGCCTATAGACGCTTGCAATACCGGGGGTATAAGTCACGCGTGACCATCCCAACCCCTGTGGCTCCCAAAGTGGATCTCTGGAGACCTTACTCACCGTAGGAACACAACATGGCCGAGACCAATGCTATTTGGCTACGATCTTCTGTAAGGTGGACGTCCTTCCCCAGACGGGCCGCTCCGGAGCGGACTATCCGCTGTGCCCTACCTCCCTTAATCTTTAGTAATTTCATTTACAATTGGCCATCTTTTTTCCGAAAACGGGAATAGTCTGCCACGTATTCCAACCGCTATGTCTCCTGTAATCCCAGTATAAACAAGTTATAATACTTAATATTTAAAATATAAAATAAAACAATGAATGACAAGGCCGTAACTGTGTTTCTTTTACCATTTCTTTTCTTAGTGGTCATTTAGCTTTGTTTCCGAAATGGTAGTTTAGAAAGTAACTTATTTATATTTCAAAATATACTGAAAGAGAAGAAAGAGTATGTAAAATATGATTACAGAACGTGTCTGTGAGCTTACTCTCTGAATAAAACGTTAACTTAATGAGTTTTGTTTTGTAAATACACTGGGCGTCAAAAATAAGTAGTACAGTTTTAAAATTGCAATTACTCTTAAACTATAGAAGTTAGAGTTTTGAAATAAAAATCAATCTATAAAAGACGATATTATGCATGAAGTTTTTATTAAATGAAATGAAATTGTCTTTTAACTTTTTTTTTATTTCAAAGGTCCACGTCTTCTGTAGTTTAGGAGATATTGCAATTTTAAAACTGTACTACTTATTTTTGACGCTCAGTGTAGTTTTTCTCGGAAAGTGAATTATTTATCAGTGTAGTGTGTTATGATTCTTATGTGAAGATAAAGTGTTCTTAAACCGTAAAAGATTGCATTTAATTTCAAGGTTGACAAGTGTTTAACGTAAAATACTTCGTCTTTTCCAGGAGTTTCCTTTTGTGTCATATCAACGCTTGGCAGAAAATCCGACAGTGTACGCAGCCAATGGATACCTCAACATCGAGCCAAAGCTGCAAGCGAATCAACCAGGATTCAACAATATGTCCATTCTAGTGGATTCTTTAAATCTTTTATCTGGGTAGGATTTTTGTATTAATTTTGATACTAAAACTAAACTTTCATAACATTTTCAGAAAAACATTTCATTTTTAATTCCACATTGTCTAAGCTCTCTCTTGTTCTTTAGTTTGCCAGTGACAGCTAATTTAATGTGTCATTAACCTTGAAAATACGTTTCTGAAAGTGGCTGTATAATATTTAACACTAAAAGTATTAAGGCTGTACCAACAAATTTCGCTAAAATTTTGCTGTTTTTCAAGTTGTCTCTACTCCTAGCTACCATAACGAATAACCACCAAAAAAATATATGTTGTGCTATAGTCATTGTACTACATTTGTGTTGTTCGAAATTTGAAATTACTGAATATTTATGGAGTAATAAAATATTTAAGGAACCTAGTAATCAAAGAAAGAATGCGATTCAACTTGGGTATTTATGCATCGATTCGTGTAAAATTTACATTAATTTATAGGCAATAATATTATCTACTTATTTGTTGTTTGGTTTTTGAATTTGAGTGTATTTCTACCAAGTCACAAGCAATTTTCCGTCAATTACGTGATTTCTGGATAGCGGGTGACTGGACACAAGGTAATCAGTGCGCTCCCACGCTTTCGGATGGATGGACGTGTGCCAAATTTTCGCTGCACCATGCATGCTCTCGATTTTTTATTATTATGACGAAAATATCCAAATATAAAAAATATCAACTAAAAAAATACAATAAATGCATGAAAGTTATTTTTCTTTATAAAATAAATATTTTATTTTATTTTTTAAAAGATAAATAACTTTCATGCATTTATTGTATTTTTTTTTGTTGATATTTTTTATATTTGGATATTTTCGTCATACAGATTCATACAGATTGAGCTAGCCCCAAAGTAAGTTCGAAACTTGTGTTATGGGATACTAACTCAACGATATTATGTTTTATAACAAATACATATTTAGATAAACATCCAAAGACCCGAGGCCAATCAGAAAAAGTTCGTTTTTCATCATGACCCGACCGGGATTCGAACCCGGGACCTCCTGGGTGGCGGTCTGGCGTGGTAACCATTACGCCACGGAGGTCGTCAAACCAAATACGTTGAATTATATATTATGACGTATATTATTTTTATCCACGATAATGATTGTACAATACTTAAATTTCGACACTGCTCCTATTGGTTACATGGTGTTTTGGTAGATTCAACAAATCGCTAGTTTTAGTCCAGTGTCTCCTGGTTCGATCCTTAGGTTGGTGTTCATGCTTTTTGATTTTTAAACTTTTTTTTACAATATAATTTTATGTTTTACTTTTTACCTACCTACAATTGCAAGCAGTAAAAAACTATAATAAAAATATGTAATAAAATGCATAAATTTTTTTAAATAGGAATCTGAAATTGTCGAAGTATTTTTATACACATTAAAATTATATTTTTCTTTTTATCTCTTTTTAGACGAGAAAAAAAGAGATAAAACGAAAAATATTATTTACTAATGTGTATAAAAATAAACAATATCAGATACCAATTTAAAATTTTGAGGACATTTTTTTATAATATTTTTTTACTGCTCGTACGTAACTAATTGTTAGGTAGGTAAAAAGTAAAACATAAAATTATATTGCTAAAAAGAAGTGTAAAAATCAAATAAAAAACATGAGCACCAACTAAGGATTGAACTTGGACACTAGACAGACATTATTTACCACAAAACCATAGTAAACAATAAGAGATGTGGCGAAATTTAACTATGTATTGTATGTCGCAAATAAAATTATGATATAGATTACGTCATTTATTTGACTAATAGTGCCTTTCATACCATACTAGTGGGTGCCTGCGGCTTCGCCTGCGTGGAGTTTGGTTTTTCTAGTTTTACGCATTTCTGGGATAAAAAGCACAACTCTAAATGTTGACTCGAGATCTCCGTGTAAAATTTCATCATAATTCATTCTTTAAATTCAGTGGTTTTTGCGTGATACGGTTTAACACGCAGACGTACAGTTTTTTTTTTGTTGAAAATTACTATTTTGGTACTGTATCGATAGTAAAATCCAGCCGATCAATATTTAAAAAAAATGAGTGAAAACCGGTACAACACGAGTTGTAGCAAAATGACCTTTTTCATTGAATGTGAATCAGAGAAAAATACCCAATTTTTCTGTCTAATCCATATTTTGATAGGGCTTATAGTTCCTGAGATAGTATGGTACAACTAGAGCAAAAAAACGGGATTTGTTAAATAATTTTGTGTAACCAACCAAATACGACATAACATACATCGCCTGCAAAATTTCATTTGCAATGTTAAGATTTGTTTTTAATAATATATATTTAGTTCTATCATAATTCATATATCATTTTAAAAGTGTCAACTGATATTGTTTAGTTCTAGAGGTCTATGGAAAGTGTTCAAATATTTTAATAATTGGTTTCTCAACTAGATGTCGTTAATATTACCGCGCCGCGCGTCATTGCCAGCCCTCTAGTGGTGAAAAAGGCAAGGTTTTTAACAAAACTTAGTACTACAAAAGGCTCAATAGATGTCAAGTTTTTGGCATTTTACGTAATATTAAAGCGGGGTGAAGGGGTGAAGTAACGTTACTTAGAGGTCAAATCTTCAAGGTCATCGGCTATATGGAGCCCCTTAAGACGTCCAACCATCGCATCTTTAGTTTCTAGGCCTTTTCCTGTTTTCTCGTCCCGCAGCGCCCATCTAGATGGATGAGGTGGCAGTCAGTCAGGTTTTTAGTCGGTATACCCCAAATGGTCTAGATGGGGAGCCTGACATACCCCCAAGCGGCGGGTTATACAGTAATGCATTTTCCTGAGTTAAAACAAAAAAAGGCCTGTATGTCTTCGTATGGCTGAGTAAAGCAGACATCGCAATACATGATGTAAGGCGACGTCTCGTTTACATAACCGTTTAAAGATAGTTAAAAAAGGTCATGGTACGGCAACTGATCTGTTCATTCAGTGAGCGAAATACATTGCTGCTTTACGCCTATATACTGTGGGAGGCTGGTACTTGTATCTATCACTACAAAATATAAACATATTGCTTCTTATTAACTTTTTAATATCATCTACGTTTTATCTTTCAGATGCACAGCACCAGCTTGCGCCAAGCATGTGTCAGGGGCTGATATCCTACCACCAGTGGTGTCAGGTAGGCTGACCAGCAAGGGTTTCGCGTTCAAGTACGGAACTATTAACGTGAGAGCCAAACTACCACAGGGTGACTGGATCTATCCAGGTATTTATCACATACATTATCTATCTCATACACTACTTACTACAGAAAAAAAAATGTTTTGCTCTAAGTCTTATACAAGAAACATGTTTTGCACATCAATATTTTTTATCCTACCAACACTTCACGTGGATGACCTGAAGAAGAAGCGCCACACGCCTTTAGCATTTACGCAGTCAGCCTTTAAAAAAAAAAACATTATAAATAAGTACTTAGAAGTTTTTTATACATTGCAAAAATACATTGCTTTTATACTTACCTTAATTATACAATACTTACTTCTTACTTCCGATGGCGCTACAACGCTTTGTGGGTCTTGGCCTCTTCTACAGTCTCCCTGAACTTGTCACGGAGCTTGGCTGTCCTTCCCATCCTCCTCAAATCTTCCTCCACGCAATTCAGCCAACGTTTTTACCTACCTATTGGCCGTTTCTGTTGCGGCGTCCACCTACTCATTACTTTTCATCTCGTGTCCGGCATCCTCTCGAGGTGACCCGCCCATCTAAGCAAATACTAAGATAATTATACCAAATTTTGGCAAATGTCATCAGTTCTTGCATGGCATGTATCTATATACATCTCCTGATTTTCATATTTTATATTTTTATTCAAAGAAATCTTACTGGAACCCTTCCTGAAAAAGTATGGAAATATCAACTACGCGTCGGGAGTGCTAAAGATTGCTGCTGCCAGGGGAAATAAAGAACTCACCTCCCCAGTATCGGACCCTCGTACTGGATCCCTTGACTTTAGTAATTCGGTGAGTACATTTCAATGAAGCCAATCGAGGTTAAGACGTAGGTCTCAGGTATTCACAAGGGAGTACAATATGGGGTGTTAAATAGGAGTACGCGCTAGTATTACCCGTGGCGTTACAAGCGTCCATTGGCTGTGGTCGCCTGTGGTGACCACTTATCATCAGGGGGGTTGTACATTTTTTTTTTTTTTTTTTTGTAGCATACTAATATTATATTATTAAATACGCTAATATAATTACAATCTAGCCTAAACATAGACTAATGAGTAATTTTACATTGACCTAGTTTTATAAAATTGTAATATAAGAATGTGTCCATCGGCACTTTTCTTACTGTCTCTATTAAGGGGAAGTCACTTTGTTCATGTGTCTTTGTTTACACTATATTAACACATAAATATTGTCATTAATCACTACACTAATTCAAATGGTTTAGTTCTTTTAAGTCGTCTCACTATGTCCGTATTGTCGAGGAGCTGTATCGCCTCTACGTTCACATGATGAAGCAATCTATTCTCATGTGCTTCTGCATTTTTTTGGATGACATTGTTGACCATTGGTATGTTAAGGTCCCGGTGTAGATGGTCGTTTCTTATGTACCATGGCGCATTCACAATAGCCCTCAGTACTTTATTTTGGAATCTCTGAATTATTTTAGTGTTGCTCTTTTTGGTACAGCCCCACAGCTGTATGCCATAAGTCCATACTGGCATTAGGACTTGTTTGTACAGTAGTATTTTGTTTCGAACCGACAGGGTGGAGTGTCTTCCTAGTAACCAATTCATCTTATTGTACCGTATATCAAGTTCACATCTTTTCTTTTTGACGTGAGCTTTCCAGCGGAGCTTCGCGTCGAGCGTCATACCCAAATACTTGGCTGTATTTTCGTAAGGTATACGCTTTTGATTAATGTACACTGGGCAATATTGATCGTGTTTATTTGTAAAGTTGACGTGAACTGATTTAGATTCATTGAGTTTGATTCTCCATGTTTTTGTCCAGTCGTGAACTCTAGTAACAGCTATTTGAAGTTTCTCTGCTGCTTCCTCATGAGTGCTTCCAACTGCCATTATAGCGGTGTCGTCAGCAAAGGTTGCAAGAGTATTATTATCTAATTCCGGAATATCACTGGTGTACAATAGGTACAGGACCGGACCTAATACACTTCCCTGCGGTACTCCGGCTTTTATCTTCTTAATTTCTGAATATGCATTTTCTTGCCTTACTCTAAATACTCTATCCGAAATATATGATTTTATTATATCTATGTATTGTGTGGGTAGGATTCTCTTAAGTTTTTTAATGAGTCCTTCGTGCCATACCTTGTCAAAAGCTTGTGCTACATCTAGGAAGACAGTAGAGCACACTTTTTTATCTTCGAGAGTTTTTTCGATTACATTCGTAATTCTGTGCACTTGGTCTATTGTTGAGTGTTTTTCTCTGAAACCAAATTGATGCTCTGGGATCAGGTTTTTCGCCTCTATTATGGGTTTCAGTCTTTTTAATAACAGTTTTTCAAACAATTTTGACATAATAGGCAACAAGGAGATCGGTCTGTATGACGTAACCTCATTCAGCGATTGGGGTTGTACATAAAGCGATATTTTAGAGTCCTGGATGTATTCAACGACTGTATTATCCCTTTGTGAAAAATTGGAGATTGAAGCAGTGTTTTTACTTTCAAAACAGGTCCTATATGGCGGTCCCATCATGGACTTCCAGTGCCGCCAAGAACTTCAACTCGCCAAGAGGTTGACCAGCGGCGCGCAATGGGGAGACGACTTTCATGAATACTCCATGCGATGGTCAAAAGGTAACCTTTAATTATTTAGATTTGCTTTGATGATAGTGTGGTGAGTATTATTATTATAATTTTCATTTATTTTTGACACAAACAGTCGGTACAATAAATTTTAATACAGTGCTATTTTTAAAATTTGGTACATTTATAGACATAATAGTAATAATACTTAGTTGTAATAGTTTACATAATATTAATAAATGATTATGACATGTAATTTAAGGTTGAAGTAACCCTAATCCCTCAACATATTAGTATTATCATGATACCAACCAACAACATCAGTGTCAGTAACTACTCGTCAGTGACAGTGACGTTCAGTGCTGTCAGTGCAGCGCTGACGCTCGCCAGTACAGATAGCATCTTACAAAATTTATGCTACAATATCATTTTTCACTGACACTGATGGGTACGTTACTAAACGGCACGTGTCGCTACTGTCGTGTCTAATTCGGTCTTAAGAGCCCTAAACGTTTTTATCTTTTCAGAGCGTATAATTCTTATGGTGGACGGTATGGAATGGGGCAGAATAGAACCACCAGCCAGTGGTCTGAGCGGGCGATTCCCGCAGACATGTGCCAATTTACCACGCCTACTATTGAGTGGAGGATCTCGCATGGCACCTTTTGATGATCTCGTATGTATTTAATTATTACATCAGCAACAGTTAATGCAAAGTCTTACTTTCACCGCATTAAGCTGTTTGGACACACGTAATTCTAAGAATATAGAACCACTTCTTGGAGAAATCTAACTTAGTTACCTACACTAGAAATCTCCTTCTATTGTACCTACCTCCAGTTTCTCTTGGAATCTCCAAAAATTCTCCGACTTGTAGATCCAGTATCATACTCTGTTTGTGTGTAGCAGACAGCCATGCAGACAGCATAAACTCCATTTACAATATTTGCATTAAGTTATACTTGGTTTAAGTCAATCAATACATCTTTTAAAGTTTCACATCTCATAAAACGTAATTAACAATCTTACAAATTTTCGTATTTGTCACACAAAAAAAACTAAATTCCAACATATTATTATCCACGTCGTCTCTTGCAGTTCTACATAACCTTCGGTGTGGCAGCAGGAGGTGTTTCCGAGTTCCCAGATAATCTTAAAACCATGCTTCATAAGTTGAAACCCTGGCGCAACGGTGGTTCCAAAGCAATGCTAAACTTCTGGGAAGATGTGGACTCCTGGTACTCTACTTGGAATCAGCCGGCACTTCAGATAGACTATGTTAAAGTTATAGCACTGTGATCAATAAAATTCTAGTCCTTTCGTTTGCACTTTACTTTCACCAATTAAAAAAAAAAGGGTTCCGTACCTCAAAAGGAAAAAAACGGAACCTTTATAAGATCACTTTGTTGTCCGTCTGTCTGTCTGTCAAGACCTTTTTCTCTGGAACGCACGGAGGTATCGAGCAGAAATTCATATCAAATACTTCTACTACTGTTACTGTTACTGTCCATAGGAGCTGTAAAAAAACAAACTTCTAAGCCAATGCAATCAAAAGAAACAGCCGTTTATGACGCATTTTCGACACTCGCAAGGGAATCAAAACCTACAGGGTACTTCCCGTAAACTCAGAATCTTGAAATTTGGTACAGAGCAACGTCATAGGTACAGATAAAGGAGAAACTTGTGTAATGGGATACTAACTCATTCATACTATATTGTATAACAAATACATATAAACATCCAAGACCGGAGGCCAATCAGAAAAAGTTAGTTTTTCATCATGACACGTGTTACAGGCTTTATGTTGCTGAATAAGGTCACAAATTGCAGATTTTCTTAATTCTCTCAAGACCAATAAAAAATCCATTCTTGAGTTTATATAAATACAAATTTGTTATCTCTCACCGATTAGTGTAAACTGTCTGTCATGGAGGTCAGACGTGTGTTAATTGTGATTATCAATATTTCGGTGGCATGTGGTCTTGATAACTTTATAATCCCACCAGTTAGGATTCAAGCATTCCAACCTAAGGGAGTAAGGGTGTCCATACCAGGTAACGAAACAACACCTGATATTTGGGTAACTTTAAAATTTTGAAAAATCTACATGTATAAATTGTCCCGACTCCTGACAATTGGATCCGACCGACTTTTTGGGCGCCGCAGACAATGTGTGAAATTGTGTGGTGGTGTTGAAATTGACATAATTACAATATTTAGAATTTAGTTGTGTTTTTGACACCTTGTGTAACCATGTAAAAAATAGTTCAGTTTAGAAAAAGTTGTTGCAAATTTCGGAATCATTCGCTAAGCGCATGCCTTCGAAATTCGTGCTAATAACCCAGAGTTCAATAAGCTCCGGCGACCTGGCTTTAACCTACAGGTTGCATCAACCTGCATTTTTGACGAACAAATCTTTTGTCAATATAATGTGAAGATCGTGACCTCAGATGCAGAATGATTATCAAAAAAGATATTTTATAAGTACCTATCTTGATTTTGATATTTTATATCCTAATTTATAAAAGAAATCATGGTCAGAAAAAGTTTTAAATAAGTAAATGTTTTCTGTTATGCATAGTAACTTTTTTAAATTTAAAAGAGCAAGTAATAAGTTTCTTGACAGTTATTCTTAGTATGTACAAATCTGCCGTCTGAACTTTCTGTAGGAAAAAATGTGAAGATTCGGAAGAGCTTGACTTTTTTTATTGTGGATACTACGCCAATACAAGTTAAATACGCCGATGACTACAGTACACAGAGAGCTCTGTGCTACAGTAAATCACATAATTTTCAGATGATCCTGGTAAAATAACATATTTCAATTTTAACGGAAATGTGAACAAGCGTATATCGGATCTTAAGGAGATTGGAGAGATCAGGGGTGAAGTGAAACAATCTAAAAACGGCCGTTGGACCATCGAGGATCCGAACAAAGTGTTAAAGCTAGGAGATGTTATATATTACTATATTATTGTTGAAACTGGTCTTGTAACTGGAAGCATATTATTCGATGCACATTTTAAAGGAAATCAAAGACATGTTGTACAAAGTAAGATTGATAATAAACCTGGAATTAACGCGATCATACCTTGATATTACCTGACGATTGAATTGTTCTACTAAATTTTAAACTTGTTGAACTACTTATGTAGTTCCCCTGTGACCACGACCTGTGCAAACCTGCAGGGTTACTACGAAACGTAAATCCGATACTTCGGCCGAAGTATCGGAAGAATTTTAACCGTAAAATACAAGTTATTTCATGATTATAATTCAATGAACTACTAAAATAACCATAAAGTACAAGGTATTTCATGGATAGATTTCAAGGAATTACTTACTAAAATAACCATGAAATACCTTGTATTTTATGGTTAAAATTCTTCCGATACTTCGGCCGAAATATCGGATTAACGTTTCGTAGTAGCTCAGGAAACGTGAGACAATATCAAGTACGATCGCGTTAATTCCCGATTTATTATTATAGGCGAATGCAGGAGAAGTCTTGTTAAAGGCAATTTAAATTTAGGTAATTCGAGGTTCAATACGGCTATTAGACATTAACGTTTTGGATTTTTAGATTTTGAAGACAGATCCAGTATTTCCAATACAGACGGTGATGGTTGCAAATTGTCTCTAACAGTTACTCATGGCAATACTAAGCCAATTTGTTCTGGACAAACTCTGTTACAAGACCGTTTTTACAAGGAGATAAACGATGAAGTATGGCAAGTGGAACAGTATATACCTATTGATAATCCTGTAAGTTTCTTTGACACAAGACACAAGTGATATTATTGTATGATTTAGAATACTTACAACATAGAACACAATCATCATCAACGAGTTATCCGAGTGTAGATATTGTACCCTTTGATAGAAGGCATTTACCGGCCGCTGCAAAAACTAGCTAGCGGCAACTCCACCTATTTTTATTATTATTTAACTCTGGCATTACTAAACCGCACAGATAATCATCCAAACATAAAAGATAAATCTGCACTGAAAATTTAAATTATTTTATGGTTATTTTTCCGATTTAAAAAGAAAGAAAGAAAGAAAAATGTTTTTATAGAACACTACTATTTGCATACAATTTTAACTAAAATTACTTAAATCTAATTAAATGTGTCCACTCAGCATAAATGCCGCGGTACAATTACCACGACGCGACGCTGATTTTCTATGGACACCGTATTGTTAATAGAGGTTTTATTGTCAAACACTGTTGTGTCGCTGAAAATATATATTTTTCTCTTGAAATTTACGAATACCTTGCAGGAATATCCTTTCATATCTTACCAGCGGTCAGCGGTTTCGATAGTGGACAGACGTCTTCACATTGAAGCGAAATTGCAGCAAGAACAACCTGGCTTCTCCCCCACATCTTTATATGATGGTGTTCTGAATTTATCAGATGGGTACGAAATAAACACTTATTCCTCAGAACCAACCAAAAAATTAGAGGTAAAGTTTGTGCCTCTGCGAGGTTGTAGGGGTTAATCTCAAAGTCTACTGAACCGATATTGAAGGATACAGCAGCAAAGGACAAATATTTCTTGCATTTCATAACATTATGAAGAGTTTTTCTTTTACAAAACACTCCTAATACTAATCTCATTCCAAGCCTACCTACTAATGGATAGATGGAACTTAGATGCCACGAAATTGGAAACCTCTGTTCCAGCTGTACCTCGCCATTATGTTCAAAGCAAGGTTCTGGTCCTGATATTCTACCACCTGTAGTTACGGGAAGACTGACCAGTAAGGGATTTGCATTTAAATATGGAACAGTAAATGTAAGGGCTAAACTTCCAAAGGGTGATTGGATTTATCCAGGTTAGTTAAATAAAATGCTAAAACTAGTTTTATGAAGGTATTTTTATGAAGGATTTATTAATAATATCATCGTGAGAAGGAAAATGTTTTTTGCAGGACCTCTTTAACACAGCTACAAACTGTTGCGACACATTCGTTAACTTTTATCAACAAAAGACATTTTTGCACATGACAGAACAAAACTGGAACCTCACTGAAACAATTATAAACTTTGGGGTGGGATCACTTTTAACATGTATAAAAAATTATTTACCAACTTTGAATAATATTTCCAGAAATAATGTTAGAGCCACACTTGAAAAAGTATGGAAATTTAAACTATGCCTCGGGGTTGTTGAGGATAGCCACGGCGCGCGGCAACGACTTCCTATTAGCGGATTCAAAAGACTACGGCAATAAGGTAGGTTAAATTATTTGGGATATAGGTACATAACATCAGGACAAGTACACCACACATTCCCACCGCTGTCTCCTGTACAGCCAGGATCAACAACGGCGACCTCAGATTGACAATAAGCAATGAAGCTTATTGACGTCCCGGAGGAGAAACTATAGCTGTCTTGGAACTCGCTAAGAATTTAATTAGAAAGAAATAAACGAAGGAGAGTGCGACACACAGTGATTTTATTTAGTACCTCAATTTTGGTAATGGTTACTTTTTTCAAAGGTCCTATACGCTGGCCCCATCATGGACTTCGACTGTCGAGAGAAATTTTTATTTGAAAACGTATTGACGGCGAATGGAACACTATGGAGTGACGACTTCCATACGTATACCGTGCGATGGACACCCGGTAAGAGAACTAAAAACATCGCACGAGGTCAAAACACTGCGTGCGATGTTATATCTTTTTTGGTAGGTAATGTTTTTGGAGTGGTAGAGCATTTAAGAATTCGGCTAGCTCCAGCCTCTGAAACATACATAAACCTAGCTCACTTTTCTCTCAGACTGTGGACTACAATGAACCCGGATTACTACTTTGTCCTATGGCTTAGCAGTAAACGTAGGCTAACTAAAATCACCCTATTTTCTACCTTGTAGCGGGAAAACTATTGGTAGCCTCTCCTGGTGTTGATGGTCATAGACGGACGTAACCGTTTTTCACCAGGTAGCTCAGTAGATAGATACCTATATTGATCAGTGTAATGATCGCACAATCGCGCGAACAGTTTAATTGAATAACGCATCATCGCACAAGAAATAACCAATTATGAGGGTAGGTATCCGTGTGTGAACGTGAGAAACAAAATTGGCGTCAATAATATCGTTTTAGTACAGAGCCGTATTTACGTTCACACAAATAATATACGCGAAACGTGAGTGAATCAGGACGAAAGGAAACGTTCACTTATTTTTTACGCCTTTGTTCCGGAACTGGGGACGAAATTTTTGCATGAATTTATACATGCGCTCAGCTGAATATAATCTATGCAAGAGACGCGAACGTCGCTTGCTTGTCACATAATACGTACTTATCTGCTTAATTTTTTATCTGTTTTTGCCTTTACTTTGTGCAATCACTGAAGCTGAAAGACTGAAAGTAAGCTTCTCGTGTAAACAGCATTAACATATCCGTTCAGTAACTACAAATATGTGCGCGTTTAAAGACTGAAAAAACTCATTTTTTTCGCTCAATAGCATAATTAAGCAAAAAAAATGTGTCCCTATCAATTCAATTCAATTCAATTCAGTTCATTTATTCATTCATAACAATTTGCATTGTGTTGAATACATAACATAAAATAGTCAATATTGTGTACATAATTTCCATTCTATTACATATATGTGGCATTTCATAATTTACAATCATAATTTAATTTTAATTTAATAAACGTTAATGTAAAATTTATTTAAAAATCACCTATTGTGTAGCAGCCATATCCATTTTTGTCAAATATTTTCTATTTAAAGACGTGCAGACATACCGGGTCTCCATCATCATCATCATCAGCCTACATTTGTCCACTGCTGGACATAGGCCTCCCCAACTGCACGCCACCGCGCACGATCCTCGGCCACTCTCATCCAGCTCTTGCCAGCTACCTTACAAAGATCATCGCTCCACCTAGTCTGAGGGCGTCCTACGCTACGCTTACCGATCCGCGGTCTCCACTCAAGAACTCGTTTAGCCCAGCGGTTGCCGGTTCTTCGGCTGATATGGCCGGCCCACTGCCACTTCAGTTTGGTTATCCGGTGAGCTATGTCGATGACTTTGGTTCTCTGTCGGATCAGTACCGGGTCTATTGTTTTATTATAAATACTATTGAAACCCGCGCAACTTCGTTTGTGTGTGCACTTTCTCGTGGGAATTTTGAAAATACCTTTCTTATCGGACGCCTACGTCATACAAAGAACCCGCCCCCCAAATTTCAGCCTCACAGCCTAAACCGCTGGAGCCTAGTTCAGGACAAAGCATTTTATATATGTAGATTACTAGCTGTTACCCGCGGGCCGCGGCTCCACCCGCGTGGTCAAGGGGAAATGTCAATATTTTTTCCCATGGGAATCTCTTTATCCCGTGGGAAAAATGTCACTCTCCAAAAATGTCTAAATTATCCCCGTTAAAGTATGAAAAAATAATGTTAGGTGTACTTTTTTCCCGTGGAAATGAGATGTTTTTCGCCTATGTCTCCTCCAGACCTTAAACTATCTTCAATAAAAAAATCATATCAATCCGTCATTACTTTCGTCATTACTTTCGACGTGAAGGGAGGACAAACAAACAAACACACTTTCACATAATATATAATATTAGTATGGATTATAAAATCGAAATAACGCAGAGCTGGTTGTCACGTAGTGTGCGCTGTCGGATTTGAACAGTGCATGTGATTTCGACTGGTTTATTAAACCTGCTGTCGTTATCACGTAACCTTCTTTCTACACGCTTATAGTGGTTATTCTATACTTTTCTACCACTTCGTAAAGTTATTTAAACGTTTTTATGAATTAGTTTTATTTCAGAAATAATAGCACTGTCTGTCGATGGCAAGGAATGGGGGTACGTGGAAGCCGGCGGAAAAAGACTGAGTTCAAGATTCCCAGATAATTGTACTAATATACAACGCGATAAATTAATTGAGAAAATGGCACCGTTCGATGACTTTGTAAGTATTTTATACATATAATATTTTGCAACTACTTTCAAAATACAAATCTTTTCATACACGTATTCCATCATATCCACTCATAATCAATCCATACGATACGGGTCTCCCTTTAATCGAAGGGAAGATCATACTCTGCCACGCTGCCCCAATGCGAATTATCGAAGGCCAGTGTTTTCTAGACACCGATTTGGCTTTGACAACTGTCATTCATGGACAACAGCCGAGACCGATGGCTTAACGTGCCATCCGAAGCACGGATAACGAAATCCATCCAAACACTGACTAGGATCAACATTGTTTACCTTGGGTGTTTGCTTTAGACTCTAGCAGAGGAGTGGAGCTAGATGGCGTCGCTGTGTCGCATGTATTTCATGCTATAATGTTATTATGACATGACCATGTACCTAACAGTAGGGGCATACAAATATACTTTTTCAGTTCCACATAACATTGGGTCTGTCTGTTGGTGGAGTGACCGAGTTTCGAGATGATCTAAAATCAAGAGAGGACAAGCCCAAACCTTGGCGAAATTCTGCAAGAAAGGGGATGATCCATTTCTGGCAGGACTTGGCAGCTTGGCACGCAACTTGGACACGACCTAAGCTGATCATAGAATCTGTTGAAGTAGTCGCCCTTTGAATTAAAATTTGTTTTGACCAACAAACAAGATCGCGCGTCATTTGTTGACGTCATAATGTGCGATATGGGGTGTTTACATAAAGCGGCAGGTTTTCGGCGCCAACAAATCTCCGCGGGTCCGTACCGATCGTCGTTGAGTACTTGCATATAGTTTGTCAGCTCCTATAACCTATTTCTATGTGATCGCATAAAGATACATGGAACGACGAAAACCTGCCGCTTTATATACCCCTACACTACAACTAAAGATACGAAAAATAAAATATCAAATTTTTAAGAGATTTTTTTATTTATTTTACAATATGGCTTTTAACATTTTCTTTACTATAAATAGAGAGGTGAAAACAGTTTAGAGAGTTGTATGTAGAATACAAAATATTGACAGAATATTAAATTGCTTCTTGGAAACATTCATAGTTTTAAAAACTATTAAATAATTTACTAAAACAGACACATGTAGGTATATATTTTTGTATCCATATAAATATATAAGTATTTAATTTATATATTTTGCAGCAGAAGATAACAAAAGTGTAAAGCCTAGGATGCACTCAACTATAAAGTTACAGATACACAAGGGGACAAAAAGTTCCCCAACATGACGCGCAAAAGTGACGTACAGGGTCCTGCAACATGACGCGTAACATTTATACATGACGCGGGACTTATTTCAGTAGAGCAGTGTCCCACAACATTGTCCCCTAGACTCTCGATGAGCGTCATGTTGACCGATTTGACTCCTATTGACAAAGTTTTAGGTATAATCTTTTAAATTCAACAAATTTTTTGTGATGAATTATTTTATACATGTTGCAATTGCCCTACCTAACAAAAGTTTTAAATATTTAATATTAACTTATTTAAAGTTACAACAGATAAATATGTTCCAAAAAAAGCAATTTAATATCCCATCAGCTTTATAAAAGACTACAAATACATGACCAATTATTATTTTTATTCCACATGATATATTAAATCACTACATACAATATTATAGACCTAATTAAGAAGATTTCTAAGGCATAGACACTTTAAAAGATTTCACACGCCAAACCGATTTTCATTATTTTTATGCCACAAATTTGGCAAACAAGCTTACGGCCTGATGGTTCGTAGCCTATAGACGCTTGCAATACCGGGGGTATCACTCACGCGTTGTCAATCCTCCGAACCCCCCCAAGCGGAGCTCTGAGACCTTATTCACCATAGGAACACAACATGGCCAAGACCAAATGCTATTTGGCTACGAACTTACAATATTGAATAACACAGAACACACACTCAACAAAAGTGATATTGAATCTTATCGTGTGCCACGAGAGTTGTTATTCCAACGAGCACTGAGGGCTATTTATTCTTATTCTCGTAATAAAAATCTAGTCTCAATGTCAAGTCCTATCTCGCTCGTTTTATATTATGTATGAGCAAGATAGCGAATGAGATTAATATTAGACTTTAACAGTTTTTGTTACAAGAATAGGCCCACAGTGTTCATTGGAATAACAACTCTCGTATTACACTATAAGATTCAATATCACTTTTATTGAGTGCGTGTTCTGTGTCATTCAATATTTTTTTACTTCCAATTTCTGTCACAGATATCTTTGTGGCGCTGCTGGTGAATGGCATTATAAAAATCTTTTAACGTCAAATAGGAAACTCGGTTTTGAGTACAGTCAACAGTATAAATATATTTTTATTTTAGTTTTTGTCACTATCAACTTTGTTGACATGTTCACTCAAAAGTAGAATACTAATGTGACAAGACACATATGCCGCCGACTGTACGTAATAAAGAGATATATTATTATGATTGAAGGCAACAACACATCTACGAAGGTTTTTGTCTATTTAGGTAATAGTAAACTCTATTCCTAACAGTTTAAGATCACATTTTCTATACCCTATCACTGAGTGAAAATAGAATGTTTTTTTCCTATAGGAATATTACTATTTAACCACTTTGCTAGAACTGCCGCAAGATGTTACAAAAACGTGTAAACAAGATATTTGATACGATGTCAACAGCTCTTTTCTAATCGCGATTTTAAATTCAATTACTTCTTTTAGAGCGATGATAGCACACGGCGTATTTTAAGCGCGCAAAAGACGCGCGGTTCAGTAGCACGCGTTGTCGGCGCCGTAGATGTAAATACGCGCGTAAATAAATATATAGGGACAAATCACACAGATTGAGCTAGCCCCAAAGTAAGTTAGAGACTTGTGTTATTTCAACGATATCATATTTTAAAATATATAAACGATACAAACGCACGCGTGAAGCGTACAAAGGGGTATTGGAGCGAGCTCACAAGCTTCGAGCTACTACAGCGCGTATCGCTGTATAGGCGCGTAAACGGACAGTAGATGCGCGTTTCACTATCGCACAATAGGTTACAAGGTTGCATTCAAATCTCATTTGAAGTGCATATACGCGCAAAATCTGCACGTCGTCTGCGCGTTTATACCTACACAGTGTGCTATCGCTCTTAGATGTGTTATCACTCTACAACTAATTAAATTCAATTACTGTACTTAATTACTATTAAATTAGTAAAGATTTCATTCTTAGGGATATGACTCTGAATCACGTGGATATATAGATTATATACTAAAATCAACATTTAAGAAATGATGACTAAAAATCATTCAAGTATATATGATTTTCTGATAAATATAGATTTAAAATTTTATGACATATCTACTCTCGCCATTTTGTTTTTTTTTTAATAACGTCCAATTTCAAATGAACAGTCAGCCAATGAAAGAGCTGAGCAAGGTCGTATATATGATACAAGTTTTCTAAATATTGCGTGAAGGGATTTACTGGAATTTTATTCATGAATAGTACCTACTCATATATAAAATTCCTTATGACAGGTCCGGTGGTCGAGCAGCTAGTAATGGTCATTTTATCCCAAGGGCCGCGGACTTTCGAATCCTGCGCACGGCAAACATTTGTGTGCATGAACATGTCTGTTTGCCTTGGTCTGGATATTTTCTATGCATAATAAGTATTTATTTACAAAAAAGAGTGTATTTATCAGCGATCTAGAACCCATAGTACAAGCTTAGTTGCTTAGTTTGGGACTAGATGGCGTTGTGTCATTTCATTCGTCCAAGAATATTTGAATAATTATATTGTATGTAATTACAAAGTTTCATAAAGATTCATTATTAGCATAAAAATCTTTGTTCTTAGTGCCCTTCCCTGCACACTTCTTTCATGAGCGTGTCATTCTGAGTAAGTTAAGTTTTTAAATTGAATTTCGAATAAAAACCACCAATGGCTTTGAGTAGATATTTTATGCCAGTTACAAAAAATCAAAATACTTTTTAGAAAAAATACAACCAAAAATGCAAAATAACATTTCTAATAATGACAATAGTCGCCATTTTACAAGCTCATAGTGCGTTAATGACAACAGATAATATAGACAATTCATAAAATTCCTAGATTCTATATAAAACGGTCACATTTATTATGTACAAGAAAATTCGACCGTGTTTGAGATAATAAATTAATTAATCTACCCGTTCCAAACATCCAAGCACCAATCTTAGACCAAACTCCATATATTGAGGTATTTTTAATCCATTCCTTATGTTGATTGCAGATGAAGAGCCAAGTTAAAGTTACTTTGCACAGTTCCAACGATTTATAAAACTCTTGCACAAGTGTTTACAGTGGCGTTTTTATAGTCTTAGCCACCCTAGGCCATGTACCAGACGCCACTTTCTTAGCTCCCTACATTTAGAACGGTTTCTCGCAAGTAGACAAGATACAATTACCAATATCCAGTTCGACATAAACCCATAGCCAGCAAACGAGTGTTTTTAGCCTAGAATAGTATATTTTTCTTTTGGTAAATCCGCCACTGCATGTAAAATTTGCCAAATTTAAGCTAGCTCATGATCTGCAACTTGCATCAACTAATCACCCATAGACTTGGAAAGTCGCGTGGGGCATAGTTATTCACTGAAATCTTAAAACCAGTATCAATTGATACATACGTCACCATTGTATTCTTATCACAGCCGTCACTCACACAAACAAAACATTTAAGATTTAGTGTGAATAGAGTATGAAGCCTCGTTTGTATTGTGCAAGTAACTTGGACAAGTTAACACTAAAATTCCACTTTACTCACCCAGGTGAACATATTGGAATAAACCGTTGAGGGTGCTTGCTTGTGGCTAGGTAAAATAGTTTTAAATATTGTAGCATATGTTTTGCTTAATATTTAATCTATACAAATAAAATGCTTCGTCCGGAATGACAATGATCAATGCCCAGTTCTAAACCGCTGATCGTAGAGACTTGTGGTGTGTTCTCCAAAGCAGGCATCCGATAAGAAAGGATTTTCTGCAAACGAAGATGATTTCGCTAGTTCAAGTGTAATAATTATGATGATGAAAATACTCATTTTATGCTTCCAGCATGATCTCAGCCATAACAATTCCACAGCTGGCATCCAGCGTAAGGACGTATACAAATTATATTTATCGAAGATATTTGCCATGCACTGAAGAATTTATTATTTCAGAAAGACACGCTGTAAGCAAGTCACTTGCACAAATAAAACGCTCCTTCTGAAACCCACTATTTTACAATACATAAACTACATTTTCTTTACCTATGATAATGAAGCGACATTTTTTATTTCATTGTGATTTGTTATTATAAGAAGTGAAAGCCCCAGTGAGTATGGGGCAAATATTAAAGCTATGGTTTCCTATAAGCCAGTTCGCCCACGACGCAACTCACAAGCGACAAGAGACACAGAGAGACGTAGACTCGAGAGTAGTCTTCGCACACGACGCAACGCGTCTACCCCTCGCATACATACCATACACAGTATCTTGTGACAGTTCAACAAAAAAATAACGAATTTAGTCGTATGTAGATAGCGCCGCGAACACAACAGTCGCGTCACAGTCGCGTCGCAGTTGAGTCGCAGCCGAGTTGCTTCGTTTATAGAAAACCATAGATTAAATATTTTCTATCGATTGTTGCAAGACTTATTGGAATACAATACCAATATTATTATGCTATTGTTTATCTATTAAAATGGTAGGTATGACGACAAAATGCATATTCGATTATATTTGACTACACTTTTCACTATTAAACATGGTCCACTTAATAATTTGAATTTTCAAATATAAATATTTTATATAACGGCCGACATACACGGACTGCTTGAAGCAGTCAGCATGAACAGCTTCAAGCTGCGACTGCATAGTGAACTGCAGTCTTCTACATACACACTTATACGAAACCGCTCGAGCAGTTGAACTGCTTCAGGCGCACGTGCGGTCCAAGCTTCAAGCTGTTAACAATGACAGCAAGAGCGGTCCATGATGTTGATTTGCTAACTGCTCGTCCGTCAGTCAGTCCGTCTATATCGGCTCATAGACTACTAATTTTTAAACTATGAATAATTACATAAATATTACACATAACAAAGAAACAATTAGAACCTTATCACGTGCAGATAAAGACTTAAATAGATACTTTAAACTAGTAGGCTGCCAGTGAGTCGCACAAACGCATTTTCAAATTCCACATTAAGTATCAAGTCGTCTCTTTTCCTATTTCCTAATTTAACAACGCCAGAATGTGATTAATGTGTTGTAACTTGAAAATGTTATTGTACAACATACCGTTTCACACATTTCTCTACATAAATATGACAATTTATTTCACACAAATCATTTCATCAAATTAAATTGATTTAAGAATCACATGCTAAATAATTTTGAGTAATCTAAGTATTTTTTGTCCTTATCAGTCTATATATTGCAGACAAGGACAACATGCGTAATGAATGCCAGAAGAAACAATTATTTATGCATGAAGGACATTTTGATCATTATTTTTAATACATAATAGTTACATAAAAAAAGTGAATCATTATTAAACCGCAGACAGAATACGCGCAACCTTATTCCCATGAGAATTTTCCCAAAAACAAATTATAAAATTAATAAATGGGATAACTCTACTTGACATTATTTTCGTCTTGTACAAATTTTCATTTCGAATCGCTTAAGGTTTCATGTCCACGCAGCGTTAATTTAAACGCACGTTTGCAACCGCTTATTTGCAACTTGCAACTCTGTTCACGATTGGCATAGTCGCTTTACTGTACGTATAGCCTTTTCTTGCTATAATCTATCCCAGTATACTTGACAAAAAATCTTCAAACAATCCTCTGATTTGAAATATAAATAAAATACAAATCATGTCCTTAGGGTAATATTTATGTTAATATTTTTCTACATTGTGTTTTTATTACGTCAAATAAACTATTTTTCTGTCATTCCATGAAATAAACATAGATCGATTACAATCACTTTTTTCGATATAATATAATGTTGCCACAAAAAAGTATGACAAGCTATAGTCCGGCAATCTCGTGCACGACCGTCCCGCGGGGTGACAGACGGTGGCGGGGACGAGGTAGCGTAGCCGAGACTGCCGTATTTGACGCGCGATGCACGCGTTTCCCTTCCCCGTTACACCACCCGCTACCCGCTGACATCTTAGGTACCTCGTCCCCGCCACCGTCTGTCACCCCGCGGGACGGTCGCGCACGAGATTGCTGGAGTATAATCGTTGAATTTCACTGGAAATCTTGTGGCAAGTATAGTTTTTTATACCACTATGGCAAACAAGCTTACGACCCGCCTAATGGTAAGCGGTCGCCGTAGCCTATGGACGCTTGCAACACCAGTGCGCCTACAAGAACGGCCGAGTAAGGGAGACAGCACAATACATGCTGTAAGGCGACGTCTCGTTTACACAATCGTTTAAGGATAGTTATAAAAATGTCGTGGTACGGCCCTGGAGTATTCGCGCGTTGCCGACCCGATATTAGAACAGAATATAAACAGCTGCTAATTTGAGATTCAAGGACATAGGGTGTTTTGTCCTTGAAAAATCATCATTTTCAATATACGTACATAGTGGTATCACTAACTTGAATTAATAAGGAAATCTAGACGTGGGATACATCTTGTTATTAAATATATTTTTATTCAATTTAATTAAATTGATAGTATTTACAATCAAGTCTTTAAAATTTACAAGGGGTTTTCGTCTATTACTTACGCCAATTTAGTTTTTTTTTTCTATACAAGTTGAAGTAAATTTTTATTCGATATTTATTATAAGTTTTTTTCCGATCAAAATGAAAATATTTATTCTGAGAGTAGACTAAGACAGGCATTTTCTCTAGTTACGTTCTACATAATTATATAATTCATATTGTTATTAAATAAGCTGAAAAATAAATAAACTTCATAATATTTTTTAATTCAAGAATTTTATAAGACTTCTTAAATTACTTTTGATTATAAATATTTTAAAAATTGTTTTTTTTTTTAAATACAATTTAATATATAGTTGTTACGGTTTAATTAACCATTCTTATTTCTTTCAAAAAATCAAAAAGTTGTCACAAACCATAAAAAAAAATCTTAACATTATCGGAATGATATTATCGAAAAGTGAACTAGCGAACAATTTTATTAAAATATTGAATTAAAAAAAATCTATTAAAATAAAGACGAAGTACTTCAAAATAATGGCATTTATCTGTTGAAGTTTAAAGATTTATAATAATAAATTTAGAACTAATTTCACCGCTTATCTTGCGGATAGTCTAACCGAATAATAAATTGTGACTTGTTGTATTGTTTTCATTTAAACAGTCTTTCCCTGACAGATAAGACTAAGTAGAACTAATCAGCTAGTTGTGAAACATGCCTTAAGTTTATTTATAGTCACAATTTGACCCACAATTGGGCAAATATTAATTTTAAAATACTTTTAATATCCTCCTATTTTCAGATTAGATTCGATTGTTATACTAAAAATACAATAATTTATTCACAAAAGACTTTTAGTCCCGACACTACTTCATTTATTAATGTTTTCAAAGATAACTGAGCGAAACACTCCACGCGTGTCCATACGTAAACAGGATACGATAGGTGTGTTCGCTTAAAACACGCGATAGGTGTCTTACATAATCAATATGTCAACCAACGCTAATACTCATAACAGCTGAATTTGATATGATGAAGTCTATGTACAGTCAGCTACAATTTTTTTTAAATATTAAGGTTTGAATGCACTTATAAGAAATGCACATGACTGTATATTCCAATTATCACTCGACGAGGAAAAACATCGCGAAGTTTAGGAAATTCTATTTCGAATACCGTACATCATCTATACTATGAAAGATCTGGTCTCACCTCTAGGTTGAGGAAGTGACGTCATTTGCTCTATGTCAAAATCTTTTTAGATTAACCTACGACGAAGATATTAATCCACTAGGCCATAATACAAAAATGAATACGATTTCTGGCCTATGGATGTCAAAATCACAAATTAAAAAAACATTGATTAAGTGCAATTTAAGGTTAATTGTACTAATCTACGTTACAACAGTTCAAAATCATGCAAACACCAACATTCCCCACCATATTTGTTCATACACATGAGAAGGATAAACAATCCACCGCAACCACACGCCAACAAACCAAAACATAGAAACTAATTTACTAAACACTGTCAAAAAATTCACTAATACACTTAAAATAAAGTGTGTAAACAATTAAAAAATAAATAAATAACTTAATGATAATTAAAAAAAACACCGAAAATACTGCGACATCCAATTATAAACGAATAGGAATATCAATTTTGCCGTCATATATCGAGAACGGTCCAGCATTGTCTTCGCCACACTCACAACGGTCACTGAACATGCTCACAGAGCCATCATTCGACGAACGGGCGACTTCGTCGAACTCACAAGCCGCGAGCTGCCCCGCGCCAGGCGGGCGGCCGCACTGACAGCTGTCACCTAGACACCTGTCAGAGCATTGACAGCTGTCGCCCTGACAGGCGCCAGGGTGACAGCTGCCAGTGGGACGCGAGCCGCTTACTGCTCTTTCCTCTGCTCGTGTCATACGAAGTCCATGGCGTCGTGGGCCTTCGCGGAAAACTTGCCAAACGAGCGCTTCTTGAGGGTGCGCTCGATGAGTTTCTTCACTTCGCTCACAATAAACACGCTGGATGTGAGGCAGACTAGAAATATGAGATCTGAAACACGATATTAAAGTTAATAAAAGTTTAAGGCTGCCGCTCTGAGATAAAGAAAACAAAAAAATAAATAACGAGTTTAGAGTATACTTTAGGGGATTTTATTTTAGCGGAGCATCGTGATTTTAAAAATTCTTTAATATTAAAAAAAGTTTAAGATTACGTACCATGTCCAGTGAGAGCTTCCGTTTGAAATACGCGTTGTAGAGGCGGGAAGAATATCACCAACATTTGCCCCACAAGGCTGAGAGTCACCGCTATCAGGAACATTCTGTAATTTGAAATTCAATCCTTGACACCTATTCTAACGCTAATTGAAAATCGATTGTCGTTATACACTGAGTAATAAGTATGAGTTTCGAACTTCGTTTTATGTCTGCATGCATGTCTATACTCACTTGTTAGAGAAGAGGCCGACCTGGAACACCGACTTGGTCTGCGACCGGCACGACAGCGCGTTGAACATGTCGAACAGCACGAAGCAGGTGAACGTCATCGTCGTGTCGCGGGGGGTTATCTTGTTGTCCGACATCTGAAATTTGACCTCCGATTACCATAGGTGCTCATACTAATGACCATTTTGATCTTTAACTGGTACGAACTACAAATGTGACGTACCTCTCGGTTGAAGACCCAGAGCGTGCCGGCGATGATGATGGCGGCGGAGAGCAGCACGTTGAGCAGCAGCTCGCGCGAGATGATGGTGCGGCGCACGTCGCGGGGTCTTCGCGCCACCACCTCGTGGTCCACGGGCTCCACGCCCAGCGACTGCGCCGGGGGGCCGTCCATGATGATGTTGATCCACAGGATCTGCATGGCGTTGAGCGGGTTGGGGATGCCCATGAGCGTGGCCAGCGCGATCAGCGACAGCGCCGCGATCGACGTCGACAGCTGGAAGCGCACGAAGTTGCGGATGTTGTAGAAGATGCACTTGCCCTCCTCGATCGCTGCACTGGAAACACAATTACATTTTTTTTATATTAATTCTTAGTCGATAAGTGACATAATCTATATATATAAAATGCTTTGTCCTGACTGACTGACTGACTGACTGACTGACTGAGAATCAACGCACAGCCTAAACCGCTCATCGTAAAAATCTGAAACTTGGCAGGTGGAACTATTATAAGACGTAGGCGTCCGATAAGAAAGGATTTTTCGAAATTCGAACTCTAAGGGGGTAAAAAAGGGGGGTAAAGTTACTATGGGACAACTTGATTCCTTGGTCCAATCTACTTCAAATTTTGCATAAAAATTGTTTAAGAGAATTGATGGAAGATGTGATTCTTATTTTATTGAAATTCTTGAAAAAAATTTATTTTGTGGGTAATTTTCTTCGAGTTGATATCAATACTCATACTCCTTAGTGCTTTTGATTTCAATTACATTTCATTTTGACACATCCGTGAAGTGAAGTGTATCATCTGTCATGTAATTTATAAATTGTGAATATTCAATCATAATGTCGTCTATTTATTCTGTTTGTGATATCGGAAAAACAGCTAAAATTCTAACTATGTATAAAGCGGACTGAATCACATTCATCGATAATAAATAGTAAGTAATGAAATATTAAATTTTATAATATTTGACAGGGTTCAAGTTAAATTGGTCAATGGTTATATGGCATACCTATTGATATTGTCTCTTTCTCACTTATAGGAAATCTCATTACGTCGACTCGCTCTATTATTTCGTAGTGTTGTTGTAGGGATGGTTGTAGGCTGAGGTTGTAGGTATTGAAATACCCATATACTTATACATTTTTTTTACGGAAGTGGTTGGAAAACAAGCTCAGGAATATTAGATCATTTGATATTAGGTGATTACCGTCGACTATGGAGCACATAGATTCTAGGGTCCCTGACCCGTTGCCGACCTATAACAGGAAAAGACAGGATATATAGCGAGAAATAGTATAAGGAAGGAGTTAGATTTTTTTTAATACAAAAAAGGTGGCAAACAAGAATTTCTGATATTTCAGTCTCCGAACGAAACGCATTGCTGCTTCACGTCAATATTCTGTATAAGGGTGGTACTCCACCGGTCGGGCTAGCCTATTTCATAAACGCCCACTCCAAAGATTGTAATGAGAAGTATTTAAATAGAAAAATAATCATGTATACATATGAAAATGTTTTGTCTTGACCGTAGGGACCTGAAATTTGGGTGTGTGATGTAGGCAACCGATAAGAAAGAATTTTTTTAAATTCCCACGGGAAAGCGGGATAGACGCAAACGAAGTTGCGCGGGTTTCTCTAGTCTATATATATAAAATGCTTTGTCCTGACTGACTGACTGAGAATCAACGCACAGCTTAAACTACTCATCGTAAAAATCTGACGCTTGGCAGGTGGAACTATTATATGACGTAGGCGTCCGATAAGAAAGGATTTTTCGGAATTCGAACTCTAAGGGGGTAAAAAAGGGGGATAAAGTTACTATAGGACAACTTGATTTCTTGGTCCAATCTACTTCAAATTTTGCTTAAAAATAGTTTAAGAGAATTGATGGAAGACGAGATTCTTATTTTATTGAAATTCTTGAAAAAAATGTATTTTGTGGGTAATTTTCTTGGAGTTGATATCAATACTCATACTCCTTAGTGCTTTTGATTTCAATTACATTTCATTTTGACACATCCGTGAAGTGAAGTGTGTCATCTGTCAATGTAATATATATTTTTTTAATTGTGAATATTCCGAATATTCATACAAAATGATTTCATAATGTCGTCGTACTATTTTATTCTGTTCGTGATCTCGGAAAACAGCTAAAATTCTAACTATAAAGCGAACTGAATCATATTCATCGATAATAACAGTAAATAATTAAATATTTAATTTTATGATATTTGACAGGGTTCATGTTAAATTGGTCAATGGTTAAATGGCATATTGATATTGTCTCTTTCTCACTTATAAGAAATCTCATTACGTCGACTCGCTCTATTTTTTCGTAGTGTTTTTGTAGGGAAGGTTGTAGGTATTGAAATAGCGATATATACATTTTTTTACGGAAGTGGTTGGAAAACAAGCTCATGAATATGGACCATTTGATGTTAGGTGTCGTTGACTATGGAGCACATAGATTCTAGGGTCCCTGACCCGTTGCCGACGAAATAGTATAAGAAAGGAGTTAGAATTTCGGATATTTCACACACCGAACGAAACGCATTGCTGCTTCACGTCAATATTCTGTAAAAGGGTGGCACTTTACCGATCGGGCTAGCCTATTTCATAAACGCCTATTCCAAAGATTGTAATGAAAAGTAGGTAGGTATATAACTAGAAAAATAATCATCTATACATATGAAAATATTTTGTCTTGACCGTAGAGACCTGAAACTTGGGTGTGTTCTGAAAAGTAAAATTCATATTATTACAACTTATGTTGGGGAGAAACCCCGCATTTGCTCACATGATAGTAGCGAAGTCGTCGTCGACCAGGATCATGTCGGCCGCCTCCTTGCAGACGTCGGTTCCGTTCCGGCCCATGGCGATGCCGATGTCCGCTCTCTTCAGCGCCACGCCATCGTTCACTCCATCGCCTGAACACATCATCATCATCAACGGCATGATCCCACTGTTGGGATAATGGTTTTAATCCAAGTGGCAACCTATTTGGCTTAACGATAGGTCATCCATTGACAACAGCCGGTACTTAACGTGCCCTCCGAAGCATAAAAAGTATGTGGATTCCATCGAAATAATATTACTACGTATAGAAATGACAGCGCCTTCAAATTTTGGCGCCGTGTTCGGCCGTGAGGGGCGCGCCCCTCCCTGGCCCCGCCCCCAACCGAGTCATAGAATATGACATTACTACGCAGGGGCGACACTTTGTTTATATTCTGCCTATTGGACATCCAACTGATTATTTTATTTTATTACAATATTTTATTTTAAGTAATAGATAAATTTAATAGAAAATAGGTATAATATTAGCTTTATAGGTAGGAAGCTACATTACATTTTTGTTCTTAACTTAATATTAGTCAAAAATAAACTGAGATTAAATCAAAACTAACTTTATAGTGAAGCTATTTATATATTGTAGTATTTTGTAATATATGCAATAACCAGGAGACGGTCGCCTGCCAGACAAGAGGAGTTGTGTTGAATTTCAAGAATGGTAACGTAACTTTACTCCGAAACTTGTTTGCCCGAATTTCATTTGTTCGAAAATGGTTGGTCGAAATTTAAAATGCTATTTCGTTTTCCATCTCTTTGTTTTCTAGAAACTTATTTTTTTACTTAGTTAGTAACGTTATCCACATTTACGTATTTTACCTAGTTTATAAAAATATTTTGGAAATATAGTTTAAAAAATCAATATTTAAATTACATATTATTTTTAAAAAAGAATGATTAAAATCGGTCCAAAATTGTAGGAGTAATCGGCGGACCTCCAAAAAAAACATAAAACCTCCTCCTTTTTTGAAGTCGGTTAAAGAAAAAGCTACAAAAAATTCAGAAATACCTAAATTATATTATAAAATTGACTGACGCTTAGTACCTACGTATCCCATCTGTACGATTAATTTTTGATAATCTATGATTTTCACATAGAAATGGCGGATGCAATCTAGAAAATAATGAAAAAAAATTGTTTTGGTTGGTTTTACTTAATTTTTTGTATACTTAGCGATGATAAGTTACGCCGCTATCTTTCTTCCTTACTGTTGAACGGTTTTTACAAGTTTTTATTGAACATGACGGCATTTTCCAATATTTTTTTTGACATAAATCCGAGGACCAATCACGATGAGCGTCGGCAAGTTTCTAAACGAGTTGATGTCTATTGGCCTCAACGTATGGGGACAAAAATTTTGTTCGCGGTGTCCGTTCTATACGTAGTAATATTATTTCGATGGTGGATTCTCAAGTTTAATTATGAAGTAGAAAATTATCTTACCTGTCATACCGACTATATTCCCGAGTCTCTGAAGAGATTTGACGATCGAAAGTTTATGCTTTGGTGTCACCCTGTAGAATACGCTTACCTAAAACAAAATCATTAACATTTTTAATCCAATTCTAGACAGACAAAACATGTTTTATTTAATTCAAAAGTATCCACTGTTTTTGTTTTTTTAAACTTGACAGAGTGAGACGGGTTATTACAGTGACTCGTAGACACCAACCAATAGCAACACTCGCGACAAATAGCAACGACTACGTGAACCAATACCAATAAAGTAAAAAAACTACTTACTATGTCGTATAAAAATTACTGTCAATGTCAACAATACAGGTTGACTTTTCAAGGGGTTGCCATTTTTTTAAATAAACTATGACTTTACCGAAACCATATTTACTTGTATTTTTTGAAACACATTAACTTGAACCAGTGGCGGTCCTTCCAATAAAGCCGAAAAGCCGGGCTTGGCCTACTAAAATACGCAATATAGTTTTAAAAAAAAGCTTTTTAGGCCAATCGATGAAGCTCCTGATTCTTAGTCCCTCTTCAAAAAATGGCAACACCTTGAAAAGTCACCCTGTATAATGTCCAAGTGTCATTTTGGCAAATTGACTCACTGTGTCAATAACGCGGTCCAGTTCATCTTCGGACATGGAGTCGAGCTGGTCTCCCGACAGGAATTGCGAGTGGAGGACGTCGAGACCAACCATTTGTGCTGTAAAAAAGACTTGCACTTGAACACGGTTTGCCTATGTCCAGCAGTGGACTTCTTGTGGCTAAGATGATGATGATGATGACTAGAAAACGGAGCTATATGTATATCAGAATTAGAATACGAATTAAATTATATTATTACTAGCTTTTCCCCGCGGCTTTGCTCGCGTTAATTTTATGACATAGATCTCGTTTGATAACAAAACAACCCATAGCGCTACTTGTGGCGCCATCTGTTGGCCGATACAGCGCCCTCTATAGTACAAAAATTATATATAATAATATTACAGACCTTACTCACCGTAGGAATACAACATGGCCGAGACCAATGCTATTTGGCTACGATCTTCTGTAAGGTGGAGGTCCTTCCCTAGACGGCGCCGATTTGAGCGGAGTATCCGCTGTGCCCTACTACTCTTAAAGGTTTTGAAAGGCATGTCATTCCGTTCCATCGAGAAGTCGTGTGTACCTATTTATAAATGGCTTACCGACAGCAAGTGCAGTGGGCCTCGCGTCTCCCGTGACCATCTTGACGGCGACGGAGGCGTGGCGGAGCACGCGCACTGCGTCCCTCGCGCCAGGTCTCGGCGGGTCGCACACGCCGCACGTGCCCGTGTAGGCCAGAGACTCCAGGCTGTCCCCGCGACACATCGCGATGGTACGGAGACCTGCAGAGTATTCAACAAGTTGTACCGGCGGACTGTAATGGCGTAAACAGGTCAGATGAGTCGTCGAGGTTTCGAATCCTGAGCAAGGCAAACATTTGTGTGCATGAACATGTCTGTTTGCCTTGGTCTGGGTGTTTTTTATGTATAATAAGTATTTATTTACAAAAAAAAGTATTTTAGTATATTTATCAGCACAAACTTAGTTGCTTAGTTTGAGACTAGATGGCGTTGTGTGATTCGTCCAAGAATATTTATTTATTTCAGTGGCAGGTTTTAATTACTCCATTACTGTTGCTATTTCATCAATGCTATATATTGAGTGACAATTAGCGTCTACTAGCGTCGCTATTGACTGATACAACATCTTACCCGTACTCGTTCGTCAAAAAACCGACATTAGTAGGGGTTGTATAATGTTTAAGACATGTTATGACCACTTCTTTCTAAAAGAGGAAACCAATCCCATCCCCCCCGACTCCCTCCCCCCCCCCCCCCCCCCGATTCCCCTCTGTTACCCTACGCATGTATAATAATGTATATTCATTCATAAAAGGTAATGTTTCACTCACCCATTCTTCCGATATTGTAAGCCTCACTAAGAAAATCGTTTTGCTTGTCCTTAGTCATGGGAGCATAGTTTCCAGCGCTGTCTATATACTTAGTGCACAAAGGTAGTACTTTCTCAATAGCGCCTTTGACAAACACCTCTTCTTTAAGTTTTCCATCGGCAAATTTTGGTGCGCATTTTACCACCATCATTTTTGTTTCTGAACTGAGTTAAAGAAGACAAAAAATATATAAAAAGCAGGTACATCAACATTTTTTGGAGCTGGAATAGACAAGTATTTCGTTAAAAATCTACATTGGCTGCACTATTCAATTGTATGTATTGTTTACGCGAATATGTATGTTATGTAAGTATTTATATATGTATATAAGTATTTATATATGTGTAATTGTATATGTATGTTAAAATTTAATCTAGATTATTAATGTATTTTCAATATTTTTTTTATTTTATTTTTTATGCTGCACCCCTTATTACCGATTCAGATGTCCCAAAGGTAAACGGGGAGACAATGCTTTAGCATTAAGTTCGCCTTTTGTATACACATTATGTATTGTGTGCAATAAAGTTTAAATAAATAAATAAATATAAATATTAAAGGAAAACCAGTAAAAACGTATGCGATACGCCGTAAAGGATATTTTATTCACAACTTTCACTATAGTGGCACTCGAATCGCTGTGGGAAGAAAATCATGGCTAAATGAAATAAAACTTTTGTATTCACAATTTCGTTGCTTTAAACTACGTAAAGTAGCGTAAACGCACAGACACATTCATTTGTTGAATGTACAATTTTTTTTGCTTTTTTTATACCACAAAGGTGGCAAACAAGCATACGTTATTCATTTTATTCTCAATTTAATTCTCCTCAAGAATGACAAAAAAAGGTTTAGTTAATTTTCTGTTTTTCTTTATTAATTAAGAGGTAAATCTTTTCGATTGAATGAGTACACATATCCCCAACAGTGGGATGATATGATGACGTTGATGATGACTATAGTTATCATACCTAAACGGTATCTCGTGTACCCGGGTATACTGTTCCCTGACGTCCTCCATACCGTTCTTCATGGCGCATGCGATGAGTGCGCCCTCTGTCGGAGTACCGTACAAGGTGTCGTTACGAATCGACGCATTGTTGCATATTACGCCAACCTGCGATAAAAATATTTCTAATATAGAATGTAATCAATTGTGTACTAACGAAGATGTAACAAACGGACAGAATAACTTAATTTTTAACATTTATCTATATACCAATATTATAAAGAAGAAAGATTTGTAATTTTATTTTTAACGAATAAACTCTACTACTGGACCGATTTCAAAAACTTTTGTTTCACCATTGGGAATGCACACACACAAACACACACCCAGTTACACAGGCTATATTTTTTTAAATAGGGTTTACATAGGGTACCTTAATAAAACCCATACGAAACTGGGAGACGGCTAGAATTAAGTATAGTAAGGAAATACCTCCAGCATGCTGGTGACCCCCATCCTGGCTACATCCAGGTCTCGTCCCTTGTAAGCTCTCAACTGCACGTCGCCTCTGGCGCTGTAGCCGGTGCCCGTCACCTCGGCGATGTGTCCGCCCGACGTCGAAATCGTCGTCACCGTCATCTCGTTCTGGGTTAGGGTTCCTAACAATACAAAACAGTGTTAGTTTTCGAGAGCTTCGTCATGTATGCGAAAGTGGAACGATCACGTAAGTTAAACAACGACGACCCTAATCAATACTTAGATGGGTTTAAAAATTTTCGAGCTTCGAAGGGTACTTTCACGCGCTGTGGACCCGACTTAAGACAAATGTATGGCATGGAATCTCATTGCTCACTCGGGGGTATAACAGTTGTATCCTTCGGGTGTTATTGAGTTCCGCATGTCGTCTTCTTGGCCTGTGCTTCTGGCAATTTAGTGTCAATATTTTCTAGTGAATTGACTACTGTTACGCACGAAACGCGACCGACCGTTTTGCCCTACACAATCAACAAAAACATGTCAACATTCAACAAAATCGTCTACACAAAACTTTGTTTCAATAGACATTTTTGTGTACATCATCAATGTTTTTGTTTTCCATGCCCGATGAAAAACACGTACACAAAACACCCCCGCGCGGGTCGAGGGGCAGGGTACTGTCATATCATCCGCCATTTTTTTTCGTGATTTTGACAACTTTCTCGCTTCGCTACACAATACACAAGCTACGCGACCGCGGCCTCTATGGACAGCGTGTGTAGAGAAACATGTTTCAAAAACAAAGTATTGTGAATGTGTTTTTGTTGAATGTTTTCAAAAAACTTTCGCCGGGGACCCGGTTTTATGCTTTACACTGTCGGAGAGTTGACCGAAGTGAAGTGATTTTAGACATGAAGGTAGAAAGAAGAGGAGAAGGTGAAGACGAAGTAGAATCTCGTTATCGCTCAACTTCGTTAGAGTGTAGAACTAGCATGACCATGACCTTATACTAACCAGTTTTGTCACTGCAGATCACATTGACGCAGCCCAAGGTCTCAACTGTGGGTAGCTTCTTCACAATGCAGTTTCGTTTCGCCATACGCATGACGCCAAGCGCCAATGTCACTGTGACCACGATAGGAAGACCTGGAACAAATTAAATACATATAAATCTTTATATTTCTCCCACAAAAACAAATAGGTCCAAAGAATTGTAGGTGCATTCGTTTTAATTTGTGAAAGACTAATGCCTATTTCAGAACATCAGTACTGTAACTACACAGTTACATTTGCTGATACACATCAGTCAGAAATGAAATGAAATGAAATGAAATTTATTCACAGAGAATATGGTTTTTTTACAAAGAGATCTTATTCTATTCCTATGTCCACATATTCCGCCAACATTGGCATGTGAATATTTAAAAGTTAATAAATAAATCAGCATGCATTAATAAACACACAATATACAGCAAAATCCGAATTAGAATTTAAAGTTCATAAAATCGACAATAGAATCAGTATCTGTGTAATTTGTCCCTATTTATTTATTTATTTTTTATTTTATTTATTATCAGCTAGGTTACTCTGCATAGTAATCGCGATTTTAATTTCAATTCTGAAAAATTTCAAATGCAAAATTAACAGCAAAGCCTACTTCGTACCATTGAAATTTTATACTTTACTAACTATTTGGTTAGCATACAATCCGATTTCATTTAGTTTAGTATTTAGTTAGCCCTAGTCTAGCTGTAAAGAGTACCTAAAATTAACAATCCAGTGTCGATCGAGCGGAATTATCTTCAAGAGTAAGGGGGTAGGTCTTTATGGTACATTTCTTAAAATATAGTATTAGATTACGAGAAAAACGAATTGTATTAAACTTTAATTTACAACGTGAGTTAACTTACAAACACAATAGGGATAAGAAAGTGAGTTTCTGAAAAACGCATGCATGAGTTAGCCGTAAATTCAATCATTTTTAAACATGCTAAATGAATAGTAAAATCGATCATTGCTCAAAAAAACAAATTTTAGAATCTCTTATTCTCTGTGTAGGTAGAAATGTCTAGTATATTTTTATCTGTAACTATTTTTAAATTCACACTGCGGTCTTTAGTCTTACAATAATAATTGTTTTTGTATTTTCCTGGTTCGCTAATTGCGGAAAGAAGATATCATATTACTTGTTAGTCAATTCTTCCGAAAGTATATCATGATCATGACTAATCAAGTTAGTTTTGATATGGCGCAAGCGCACGTCACGTCACGTCTTTAGTGCGGTGGTTCTGAAAAGTATTTCCTGCTAAATAAATAACCCATTTCCTGCTAACTAAATCTACTAGAGAAATAAATTATATTATTTTTATTTTATTTAGGATTTTACTTTACATAGTCTGCGAACGGAAAGGATTTCGCGTATAAAATCAAGGGCTCGTTTTTAATATTAAAAAAAAAAATTAAATGTATTTTAAAAGTTTTTTATAAATTATTTCCGAATTTTCTAATACCGAACACTTGATTTCTACCTTAACCCTTAAACGGGCAGTGCATATTGATTTTATTGGTTTTGAATTTCAACTCTGAAGAGCAGTTCGATTTATGGTAGCCACTATTTACCCAATGCCTTTTAAACTTTTAATAAAAGAAAAAAATCCTTACCTTCAGGTATAGCAGCAACAGCCAGACTGACCCCAATGGTGAACATGTCCTGCAACGCTTTGCCTTGAAGCCATCCAGCCACCATGATGAAACCGATGATGCAGAACGAATATAGAGATAGTTGAGCTCCTAACGCATCCATAGACCTCTGGAGTGGTGTTTTTGGCGCTTCCTCCGCTTGCATCATACGGAATATGTCACCAAATTCCGACCTTTCACCCGTGCTGACTACGATACCCTAAAAAACAAATAGAAATTAATAAGCAATCTAAGACTAACACTGCAACACACTCAAACAGGAACTCGCCAGACGCAGAACGCTGCACGCCGATCATTTTTTTATTGATTTATTATTCTTGTTCTTGTCAATGGCATTTGGCTAATTACATAAAAACTCTAATTTTTTTTTTATACCACATAGGTGGCAAACAAGCATACGGTCGGCCTGATGGTAAGCCGTCACCGTAGCCTATAGACGTTTGCAATACCGGGGGTATCACTCACGCGTTGCCAACCCTCCCAACCCCCCCAAGTGGAGCTCTGGAGACCTTACTCACCGTAGGAACACAACATGGCCGAGGGCAATGCTATTTGACTACCATCTTCTGTAAGGTGGAGGTCCTTCTCCAGACGGGCTGCTCCGATTTGAGCGGATTATCCGCTGTGCCCTTCCTCTCTTAATTATTACATAAGTATTATTTACAGAGACGTAGGGCACAGTGGGAAATCAAGAGCAGCCCGACCTTACATCGTATCGTAGCCAAATAGCATTGGACTCTGCCATGTTGTAAGGTCTCCAGAGCTCTACTTTTTACAGAGTCGGCAACGCGCGAGTGATACCCTCGGTGTTGCAAGCGTTCATTGTCTACGGCGACGCTTACCATCAGGCAGACTGTATGCTTGTTTGCTACCTTAGTGGTTTAAAAATTACACTTAGAAACAAATTGATATTAGTACCTACATAAGCATATCTTGATTATGAAATCAAGAGAAATTAAAAGAAAACCTTGCTACTGGAAGAGGTTTTGGGTAACAGTGGATTTCTTGTGGCTGAGATGATGATGGATGATGATGGCTGACGAGGATAGTTGCGCAAAAAAGCTTGCTTCATACCATTCTTGCGCAAGCATCTCTCGTCAGGCCGCAGTTGGAACTCTTTCCTTCGCTCCCCCCGTCTCGGTGCGCATACATAGGTCGTAATGAAGGGGTTTCGGTCAAAACTCAAAATATTTATTCAGAGAGTGGGTCCTCACAGATACTTTCGATCGTCAAAGATTACATTACAGTAATAAAATTATTTGTATAATTAATCTACTCTATAAACTACCACCATTTCGGAAAAAAACGCAAAATGACCACTGGTAAAAGAAATGGCGAAAGAAAACTAGTTACGGCCTTTTTTGTCATATAACAATACATTTCATATTTCGACCTCCGTGGCGTAATGGTTACCACGCCAGACCGCCACCCAGGAGGTCCCGGGTTCGAACCCCGGTCGGGTCATGATGAAAAACGGACTTTTTCTGATTGGCCTCGGGTCTTGGATGTTTATCTATATATGTATTTGTTATAAAATATAATATCGTTGAGTTAGTATCCCATAACACAAGTTTCGAACTTACTTTGGGGCTAGCTCAATCTGTATGAATTGTCCCTATATATTTATTTATTATTTAAATTAAATAAAGATCCACGTACATACGGAAATTAAGTACTAGACGCGGGATGTCAATCCAAATAGCGCTATGATCAAGTCCTAAATGTCAAACTATATGAACAAATTAACTTACTTTTGCATTTCCGCATCTCACCAGGGTTCCCATAAACGCGATATTATCTTTATTCACTCGGCCCGCTGCAGCCTTATTAGGTAGTATACTCTTCACAGCTGGCTCTGTTTCACCTGTAAACGAAGACTCGTCTATGGCCAAGTCGGTGGAATCAAACAATCGCAAGTCTGCCGGAACCCTGTCGCCAACATTCAGATGTACCACGTCGCCGGGAACCAGACTCCTGGCCAGGAAATGCTCCAAGTTGCCTTCTCGGAAGCTGAAACAATATTGGTTTATTTATTCAACGTGTTTCACACAATCGGTATCACTGTCCACAAAAGGGCACAAGTCCTTTCAATACTCCGACTCTCTTCTTTCTCATTAATTTCGTTGTGAATTCCAAGACAGCTGAAGTTTCTACCCCGGGACATCAATAAGCTTCATAGCTTATTGTCAATCTGAGATCGCCGTTGTTGATCCTGGCTATACAGGAGACACAGCGGTGGAAACGTGTGGTGAGCTTGTCCCGAAATCGGCATCAACTGTCGGTTAGCTTAGCTCATAGTTAGTCCAGAGGCCATCTATTTGTTACTAACTTGGCTTAACGACTTTTATTTAAATACAAAAGGTGGAACTGACAGCTAACGTGCTCCTTATTTTGACCCGTCTAAATACTGGCTGGGGACGTGATTGTTTAACTAGCGTGTTCTTTGAAGTTGATTAACACTCCCAACGACTTAACGCCTATATAAAGCGATAAAGCGGAGTACCGAAATTTGGCGCCTGGCATGCTATCTCTATCGCTCTAAGTAACAGTTACCGATTGTCAGAAAAGGATGCATGCATAGGAAAGTACGAATCGATATGGCTTTAAAAACAACAACTATGAGATTCACTTAACAGTTTGTTGTTGTTGTCTTCGTAATAAATGTTTTCTTTCTTACACCCCTTCCACACGGCCCAATCTAATTGGCCAATTAATATACCTGTCCTTTTCTTTAGACATCACCAAGAACAGGACAATAGATCAAATTGGCCCAAAAATTGGGTGCGTGTGGGCGGGGTGTTACAGTGCCTATTTATTTACTACTCAGCTACTCACCAATTGCATGATGGCGGCACCAACTTGTTCAGTTCCTCAAGCGACTTCTCAGAACGATACTCCTGGACGAAAGCGACAGTCACCACGATGATGATGGCCACGGTGATGGAAATTGCATCGTCAAACTGACGCATACAGATGCTGACCACCGCCGAACCTGGAGATGAATAATTCAATTTAAAAAAATACTGTCGTCAATGAATGATCGTCGTTAACGTGGTTGCTCCCGCTCGGTTCGCAAATTCAATTTTCAGCTCAAAAAATTGCAGCTTAATTTTCTAGCACATTCATAAGAATGCAGTTCTCGAATATAAACACAATATCTTGTGACAAATGTACAAATGCATTTTTCTCTTATATTTGTCACAAATACAAAAAGAAAGGCTAATATTTATAAATACTAGCTGATCAGGCGAACTTTGTTCCGCCTTAGAGGCACTACCCTACCCTACCCTCCCTTCGCTTCCCTTCCCTACCCTACCCTATCCTGTCCTGTCCTATCCTATCCTATCCTATCCTATCCTATCCTACCCTATCCTATCTTGTCCTATCCTATCCTATCCCATGTCCTTCTGGTTCTAAACTAGCTCTCCATCAATTTTCAGCCAAATCGCTTCTGCCGTTCCTGAGTTATAACTAACACGACTTTATTTTATATACATATATAGATATAGATAGATAGATATGATGATTATTCAGTAGATTTAAATCGGTGGCTTTCAGTCGGCTCAATAAACACCGGCTTCTGTCAATCCGCACTGAAGCAGTGTGGCAAAGTACGCTCTAATCTCCTTCGATTGAAGGGAGACCCGAATTCCTGCAGTAGAGGGATGAATATGAGTTAAAATGGAGTAGGCATTAACGACATCATAGATACATTTTACAAGTAAATCTAAAATAATATCGTAATAATAGTTTGTGGTCATCATAATATTACTTACATGTTTCGTTAAAGTCATTATATTTATAGCATTGCATCGTTTATGTATTCGTCATTCACAGCATAATGTACAATTACATGTAATATGCCTGCCCAAGCGTAACCATAGCAAAAAAACCGCAACTTAACCGGTCTGCACGGCTATTAGTGACAATGACCCGACTAAACAAATTGTGCTCGATATTAACTGTTATTAGTTTGTTCAGTCAACGTCGAAAGTTAAATATTAATAGCTTATCTTGCTCATACGTGATCAAGTTTGCGGTCAAGTTTGCAGCGGTCAATGCAGTTAATAAATAATATTTATCCTTCCAAAAGTAGGTAACGTCCACGACTGGTGTTATTCCCCATCATATGCATCTCTTTAAAAAGTTTCAGTGGCCGCCGGTGTTTTAAAAATACTACATTTTATTTCCCTTTGAGTGAATTCCCGAAATAGCATTATGATACCGCAACCGTCCTCTTTGTGTTCTTAAAGTGTCATCAACTTCGAAAATGTTTTTGTACAACATGAACTTAAGTGTCGGCAGTTAGTCGGCGCGAACGGGCCACCAGCCACAGACTAGCAGTACACATTATATTTATACATTTAGTTCAAACTCGTCGCACACGTGTGGCTGGTGGCAGCCACTCGATACAGCAACATCGGCGACTCGCCATTTCGATTTTTCATACATTTTGTGGCCGGTGGTACCCACTCGCTAGTTTTGAGTTTGAGTTTAGAGAGTAGTGTCCGCGACTCGGCACTTGTAGCTGTGGTGGGACCCATTTGCACCGACCCTTAAGGTTACTCTAGAAGTCTATACAGAAAAGAGTTGTCGATAAACAAGCCTTACCAAGCAGGAGCAAGATGAGAGGATTCTGGAACTGCTCGATATATTTCTTCCAGAGTGGTTCCTGCTCTTTCACTTGGAACTCGTTGGGACCCACAAAGTTCATGCGGTCGTTGGCCTCCCGCCATGACAGTCCTCTTCTGACGTCTACTTTTAGACGTTCAGCCACCTGGGCACAAAAAA
Source organism: Endotricha flammealis (assembly GCA_905163395.2). NCBI lineage: Eukaryota > Metazoa > Arthropoda > Insecta > Lepidoptera > Pyralidae > Endotricha > Endotricha flammealis. The sequence goes on along the minus strand of LR990862.1, from coordinate 14,754,011 downwards.
CAATGATTAATTTATTCTACCATGCCGTAATATATCTGCCGTGGTCACAATAAGAGCAACTCTGTCGAAACGTCGGGTGTAAAAACAAGTATCTACTACCCGTTCGCCTCAAGTTTGCCGTTACCTCCCGCCGCGCCACACCCCACCGCACCTCAAGGCAAGTTTATGTACACGTTCAAGTCAAGCCCCGTCAATAAAGTCTTTTAACGTGTTCAAAACGCAACAGTTTAAAATATACAACAAAGAATTAGTCATTCATTCATTTCGTATGCTACTAGCAATTGGTGTCAAATACGGCCATAATTGCGTGTAAATGGCTGATAAGATGTCAGTGTTTTCAGGACTTGGCATAACAATTTGTGACTTGGCATAACGATTTCAACAGCCTTAATAGCCCTCTGAAGCTGATTGTAGAGACTTGGAGAGACTTGTGTTCTTTATTTTGAAAATATTTTGGAAATAAAAATGATAAGGAACCGTAACTACCTATAGAAAGCAATGATAGAAACAATTATTACAAGAAAGTTTTTTTTTTACTACAAAGTTGGCAAACAAGCATACGGCCTGATGGTACACATCACCGTAGCTTATAGGCGCTTGCAATACCGGGGGTATCACTCACTCGTTGCCAACCCTCCCAACCACCCCAAGTGGAGCTCTAGAGACCTTACTTACCGTAGGAACACAACATGGCCGAGCGAGACCATTGCTATTTGGCTACGATCTTCTGTAAGGTGGAGGTCCTTCCCCAGACGGGCTACTCCGATTTAAGCGGATTATCCGCTGTGCCCTACCTCTCTTTAAAACTTTGTAGGTAGGTAACATATAAGGCACCCGTTAAGAAAAGATTTTCTAAAATTCCCACGGGAAAGCGGGATATACCCAAGTGTGTTAAAGATGCGCGGGTATTACTAGTCTTTATCTATTTCTTCAATCAAAAATGAGAATATTCCATAGGGAGAAATTACGAAAAAGCTATTAGGTACATTTCGTAAATATGTCATTGGTATAACAGACGTGTCTATTCAAAGCGAATAACGTAATCAAATCGCATAAGGCCGACGCGAAATTGTATTCAAAACCCTTCTACCTTCGTCTGTCAGGGCTGACAACTGAAATCAATCGAAATAACACAAAGGGTGTTCGATTTATATGCCAGTAAACGCAAAATTATCGAGAGTTGACGACAGAAAATCAAGTCATGTTTTCTGCAACGTATTTTTAACTTTATGAGATGAATGTTAAGGTTGCGCTAGCCGAGTTTTTCTCCATACAAATGCTGTGGGGTGATTACTCCGTTGTTTCACATCGTTCGTTTAAAGTTGTTAATAATATCGATTTGTCTTATCGTTATCCAAGCTTGTATTAAAACAGAATTGTAAAATGATCAGTAATTTAAAAGTTATGAGCCTCAAAACATTCCGTTTCAACACGTAATTGTAACGCAACTTTGGGCATAATGAAATACGGGAAGGAGTATGAAATCTCTAAAACAAAATTAATACAAGCATAGTTTGGTTATTCAAAAATTTTAATTACTTTATTTTTAATTAAAACATTCAGCTGTTTTATCACAAGAACACTTCTCTCAAAAGCCTCCTCGTAAATTTTTAGACGCCCGTTTCAACAATATTTGTGTTTGCATATAATATTTATTTATTTATTTCTACAATATTTGTGTGATTGTGTGTAAATCGGTATAAAACAGTTTCGCACTGTTCATAACCGAGTCTATCCCTTTCTCAGCGAAATAGCATGCAAATTAGCCACGCCCACCAACGAGTTTGAGTCTTCGACTAGTGCACTCTTAAAATGCCTATTTCGACAAATTACGCAGTTAAGTCTAGGAATAACATAATTTTTCAATAGCCATTTTTGAATTATTATAATTAGTTATTGTTTTAATGTCACGTTGTCATCCAAGAACTCCTTTTTCTTGTTATTTATATGCTTTTTTGTTTATACCTAATAAATACCTAATGCCGTCAGAATCTACAAGAATATCCTTCACGCATCTGCGCAAGTTTTAACGAGAAGGGCTGTAATAGCCGTTATTAAAGAACTTTATTAACCAACTGGTGCCTGGTTCCTGTAAAATCGAGATAATTTACAAGCGAAACCCGCGTTCTTGGGTGTAACCCGCTTTCCTGGGAGATTTTCGGAATTTCGGAGTATAGATAGTATAGATAGATAGCTAGTTATAATATATGCGAATATAGCGGAGTATAGATAGATAGCTATAATAAAAAAATGAATCGCTAAATGTGTTGCTAAGCTCAAATCTCGAGAACGGCTGAACCGATTTCGCCAATTCTTTTTTTAGAATATTCCTAGAAGTACGAGGATGGTTCCTACGGAGACAAAATTAAAAATTCCCACGGGAAAGCGGGTTCGCTAGTTATACATATGAATCTTCCCCTTGAATCACTCTATCTAGTGCTGAAAACAGCATTAAAATCCATTTAATCGATTCCATCCGTAAATTTGAGTAGTTTAAAGTTCTAATCGAACAGACAGGCAGGCAGGGCTACATCATTTTATACCATGGTGTACTTACTTACATAGGTACTCCACTGGCTCGGGGATCCAAAGTGGGTCTTGGCCTCCGAATACCAAAAATATGTACACCTTTACATCGAGCTCTCATACCGATGAGTCGATGTAAAGGTGTACATATTTTTATTTAATTACGCTCAACGATAAATGAAAACAGTGGGAAAACCATGAAATACAAACAAAAGGAAGATTTAATCGATATGGTCTGAGGTTTTCCTCCGGATGTCTTGGCAATTTATAGATTTTATTGTTCTATGGTCGCCATTATTAACATTATTGGCTATATTAGAGACAGCGGTGCAAAAGTGTGCTCACTTTCTGACGATATAGCCACCATTTGGATAAAATAACATTTAGACAACAAAATCCTAATTGTTTAGCGTCAAAATTATAATTAAATTAAAGATGTATGTCTTGTAGTTATTTTTTTATTCGAAATACTAAACCTGCCACCGGACATCCCGTATATCAATGCGAAAATATTCAGATTTGTATTTTTGATTGTAACGAATAAACTCCGAAACTAATGGACTGATTTCAAACGATTTGACGACCTCCGTGGCGTAATGGTTACCACGCCACCCAGGAGGTCCCGGGTTCGATCCCCGGTCGGGTCATGATGAAAAACGAACTTTTTCTGATTGGCCTTGGGTCTTGGATGTTTATCTATTTGTATTTGTTATAAAATATAATATCGTTAAGTTAGTATCCCATAACACAAGTTCCGAACTTACTTTGGGGCTAGCTCAATCTGTATGAATTGTCCCTATATATTTATTTTATTTATGTAATAAAAAATATATTTCACCGTTGCGTTGGTAAGCTACACTACCCGCGGGATACATAGGTTATATTTTTTATTTTTTTAAATAGAGATCCTTAAAAATACCCGTCCGAAGCTGGGATGGGGCGCTAGATTTCTATATTCTGGCAACCCTATTCCTAATCCATGCTTGAAATGGTATAAGAAGGGTCAGATGTTTGCTAATACCTCTACATTGTCCAATTTATGCGGAGCTTCCAAAGTCGAATACCTAATGACATTTTACATTACATCTTTACTAATAACGAAAGTAACATGTAATGGAAAGTAGTTTTTTACCTCTTCACGTTAAAACGCCTGAACTGATTGAGATACAATTCGGTATTGGGATAGTTGGTGACCCGATAAAGGGCATAGAATAGTTTTTATCCCAAAAATCACCCAATAAAGGGGTGGTTTTTTTTTTGTTTGGATTTACTTTCGGAGTCCACGTTGCTTAATTTGCGTACGTTTAGAGTGGACACACACGCCACCGAGCTTCTCAAATACAAGTCATTGTAATTGTAAAATAAAAACTACCTACTGTATGTAATGACACGCGATGAGACAACATAAATAAGGTACTTCAATGAGTTAATTCGCGTCAATTTACTATTGTTACATTCGTGAACGATCGCGATGTTTAGATCATAACAATGGCGTACAATATTCATATAATTTAATAAATCAGGTAAAACAAAGTTTTAACCTTGGAATCAAAACAAAGTGAGTTTGTTTGTTTGTTATTCCTTCACGGCTTGACTAAGCAGCGGATCATTATGAAAATTTGTATACATATTTTCAGAGGTACAGAGCCAAACATAGGCTAATTTTACGCGTACGAAGCCGCAGGTAACAGCTAGTATAGAAATAAAGAGTGGAGGTCAAATCTCAAATCTTTGGACCTAATCTGAAATTTTGTACAGAGGATCTCTTTATGATGTAGGCAAGGGTTAAGACCTTTTGTCTCGAAATTCTCACGGTCGGTGTAGCGGAATCCAAACATAGTTGTGCTTGTTACGCCAGTCATTATCATCATCATTTCAGCCACAAGGAAGTCCACTGCATGCATGATCTCCGCCTCGAGCATGATCCGTTGGCCAAGGCCTGCGGCTTCCTGCGACTTTCCTTAAGACATCCGACCACGGGAGGCAGTCCTACGCTACGCTTTCCCGTACACGGTCACCATTCCAGAAACCTCTTGCCCCAGCGGCAATCGATTCTGCGCGGTATGTGCCCTGCCCAACTCCCACTTCAACTTGTTTTCGATTACTTTCGTTCTGCTACGCCAGTATTTTAATATAATTATATTTACATAGTCGATTAATAATACGACACGGTTATGTCACTTGATTGTGAGAAATAATCGATTGAACCGGTGTGAAGTTAGCGGCCAAACTTAGCAGCCGCCAATAACCCGACCAAATTGAGAAGTCACTTTTTTCTTTTAAACAAATTGACTCAGAAAACCGCTAAAACAGCTACGGACGCCTAGGTTCACAAACAAAACATGTCTAACATAATAACAAATCGACTACAAACATTAATTTAGTTCGGCCGCGGTACTCAGGAGTCAAATTACTTTTGGGCACAAAAGCTAAGATCTCGTAATGAGACTGGGCCAGCAAGGAGGTTTCGAAATATAGCTTGTATTGCTGGATACACCTGCTACATAGCTGCAGTGAGCAAAAGGTATCACCCGTTGTTTAACGGGGTGAAACGGGGTGAACAAGTCATGTTCATGGCGATTTTCAGAAAACTAGCAATTTTCACACATTTTCAACCAGAAAGACGGCAAGCAAGGGGTTTTGGACATCAGAATTATTTAACCAGTCCTTTATGCAATATCAAGACACAAGTTGTCAGTTGGCACTCAATCTTTTAGACTATGCAAATCTAGTTCAAATAAAAAAAAACAAGATTTGGCTGCTGACTTCCCACCGGTGCAGAACGGCAAGCAAGGAGGTTTCGAACCATGGTTTGTATTGCTGAATAGACCTGCTACATGGCCGCAGTGAGCAAGTAGTGGCACCCGATCTTTTAGACTATGCAAATCAAGTCCAAACAAAAAATTCAAAATTTTCTTCTAAATATTTATTCTTGCTTGAAACACGCCATGTAGAACGGCAAGCAAGGAGGTTTCGAGCCATGGCTTGCATTGCTGAATACACCTGCTACATGGCCGCAGTGAGCAAGTAGTGGCACCCGATCTTTAAGACTATGCAAATCGAGTCCAAATAAAAGACTCAAGATTTTCCTCAATATATTCATTCTTGCTTGAAAAGCGCCAAGTAGAACGGCAAGCAAGGAGGTTTCGAACCATGGCTTGTATTGCTGAATACACCTGCTACATCGCCACAGTGAGCAAGTAGTGGCACCCGATCTTTAAGACTATGCAAATCGAGTCCAAATAAAAAATTCTAGATTTTTTTCAAAATATTCATTCTTGCTTGAAAAGCGCCATGTAGAACGGCAAGCAAGGAGGTTTCGAATCGAACCATGGCTTGCATTGCTGAATACACATGCTACATCGCCACAGTGAGCAAGTAGTGGCACCCGATCTTTAAGACTGCAAATCGAGTCCAAATAAAAAATTCTAGATTTTTTTCAAAATATTCATTCTTGCTTGAAAAGCGCCATGTAGAACGGCAAGCAAGGAGGTTTCGAACCATGGCTTGCATTGCTGAATACACCTGCTACATGGCCGCAGTGAGCAAGTAGTGGCACCCGATCTTTAAGACTATGCAAATCGAGTCCAAATAAAAGACTCAAGATTTTCCTCAATATATTCATTCTTGCTTGAAAAGCGCCAAGTAGAACGGCAAGCAAGGAGGTTTCGAACCATGGCTTGTATTGCTGAATACACCTGCTACATCGCCACAGTGAGCAAGTAGTGGCACCCGATCTTTAAGACTATGCAAATCGAGTCCAAATAAAAAATTCTAGATTTTTTTCAAAATATTCATTCTTGCTTGAAAAGCGCCATGTAGAACGGCAAGCAAGGAGGTTTCGAACCATGGCTTGCATTGCTGAATACACCTGCTACATGGCCGCAGTGAGCAAGTAGTGGCACCCGATCTTTAAGACTATGCAAATCGAGTCCAAATAAAAGACTCAAGATTTTCCTCAATATATTCATTCTTGCTTGAAAAGCGCCAAGTAGAACGGCAAGCAAGGAGGTTTCGAACCATGGCTTGTATTGCTGAATACACCTGCTACATCGCCACAGTGAGCAAGTAGTGGCACCCGATCTTTAAGACTATGCAAATCGAGTCCAAATAAAAAATTCTAGATTTTTCTCAAAATATTCATTCTTGCTTGAAAAGCGCCATGTAGAACGGCAAGCAAGGAGGTTTCGAACCATGGCTTGCATTGCTGAATACACCTGCTACATGGCCGCAGTGAGCAAGTAGTGGCACCCGATCTTTAAGACTATGCAAATCGAGTCCAAATAAAAGACTCAAGATTTTCCTCAATATATTCATTCTTGCTTGAAAAGCGCCAAGTAGAACGGCAAGCAAGGAGGTTTCGAACCATGGCTTGTATTGCTGAATACACCTGCTACATCGCCACAGTGAGCAAGTAGTGGCACCCGATCTTTAAGACTATGCAAATCGAGTCCAAATAAAAAATTCTAGATTTTTTTCAAAATATTCATTCTTGCTTGAAAAGCGCCATGTAGAACGGCAAGCAAGGAAGTTTCGAACCATGGCTTGCATTGCTGAATACACCTGCTACATCGCCACAGTGAGCAAGTAGTGGCACCCGATCTTTAAGACTATGCAAATCGAGTCCAAATAAAAGACTCAAGATTTTCCTCAATATATTCATTCTTGCTTGAAAAGCGCCAAGTAGAACGGCAAGCAAGGAGGTTTCGAACCATGGCTTGTATTGCTGAATACACCTGCTACATCGCCACAGTGAGCAAGTAGTGGCACCCGATCTTTAAGACTATGCAAATCGAGTCCAAATAAAAAATTCTAGATTTTTTTCAAAATATTCATTCTTGCTTGAAAAGCGCCATGTAGAACGGCAAGCAAGGAAGTTTCGAACCATGGCTTGCATTGCTGAATACACCTGCTACATCGCCACAGTGAGCAAGTAGTGGCACCCGATCTTTAAGACTATGCAAATCGAGTCCAAATAAAAAATTCTAGATTTTTTTCAAAATATTCATTCTTGCTTGAAAAGCGCCATGTAGAACGGCAAGCAAGGAGGTTTCGAACCATGGCTTGCATTGCTGAATACACCTGCTACATGGCCGCAGTGAGCAAGTAGTGGCACCCGATCTTTTAGACTATGCAAATCAAGTCCAAACAAAAAATTCAAAATTTTCTTCTTAATATTTATTCTTGCTTGAAACACGCCATGTAGAACGGCAAGCAAGGAGGTTTCGAGCCATGGCTTGCATTGCTGAATACACCTGCTACATGGCCGCAGTGAGCAAGTAGTGGCACCCGATCTTTAAGACTATGCAAATCGAGTCCAAATAAAAAATTCATGATTTTTTTCAAAATATTCATTCTTGCTTGAAAAGCGCCATGTAGAACGGCAAGCAAGGAGGTTTCATACCATGGCTTGTATTGCTGAATACACCTGCTACATGGCCGCAGTGAGCAAGTAGTGGCACCCGATCTTTTAGACTATGCAAATCGAGTCCAAATAAAAAAATCATGATTTTCTTCAAAATATTCATTCTTGCTTGAAAAGCGCCATGTAGAACGGCAAGCAAGGAGGTTTCGAAACATAGCTTGTATTGCTACATACACCTGCTACATCGCCGCAGTGAGCAAGTAGTGGCACCCGATCTTTTAGACTATGCAAATCTTGTCCAAGTAAAAAAAACAAGATTTGGCTGCTGACTTCCCCCACCGGTGCAGAACGGCAAGCAAGGAGGTTTCGAACCATGGTTTGTATTGCTGAATAGACCTGCTACATCGCCGAAGTGAGCAAGTAGTGGCACCCGATCTTTAAGACTATGCAAATCGAGTCCAAATAAAAGACTCAAGATTTTCCTCAATATATTTATTCTTGCTTGAAACACGCCATGTAGAACGGCAAGCAAGGAGGTTTCGAACCATGGTTTGTATTGCTGAATAAACCTGCTACATCGCCACAGTGAGCAAGTAGTGGCACCCGATCTTTAAGACTATGCAAATCGAGTCCAAATAAAAAATTCTAGATTTTTTTCAAAATATTTATTCTTGCTTGAAAAGCGCCATGTAGAACGGCAAGCAAGGAGGTTTCGAACCATGGCTTGCATTGCTGAATACACCTGCTACATGGCCGCAGTGAGCAAGTAGTGGCACCCGATCTTTTAGACTATGCAAATCAAGTCCAAACAAAAAATTCAAAATTTTCTTCTAAATATTTATTTATTTATTTATTTATTCTACACTTACAACTATTTTTACAGGCATGCTTAGCCTAATGCAATAGCGTAACTACATATATTATACTACTTATAACTAATTATATACAACGCTGTTCTGGTGAATTCATTCAGAGAACAAGAAAACACGTCAATTGTCTCAGCTATTAAATTGAGGGTGTGCAGTGCGCGCGCCAACGGTGCGTTGTCGAGCAAGTTCGTGCGGCCGCGCGGGACTGCCATCAGCGGTGGACGGCGACGACGCCACACGTACCTATCCGGGACACACAAACTTACCGCGCTCAATACTTCACTGTTCTTTATATTTATTCTTGCTCATATTTATTCTTGCTTGAAACACGCCATGTAGAACGGCAAGCAAGGAGGTTTCGAGCCATGGCTTGCATTGCTGAATACACCTGCTACATGGCCGCAGTGAGCAAGTAGTGGCACCCGATCTTTAAGACTATGCAAATCGAGTCCAAATAAAAAATTCTAGATTTTTTTCAAAATATTCATTCTTGCTTGAAAAGCGCCATGTGGAACGGCAAGCAAGGAGGTTTCGAAACATAGCTTGTATTGCTACATACACCTGCTACATCGCCGCAGTGAGCAAGTAGTGGCACCCGATCTTTTAGACTATGCAAATCTTGTCCAAGTAAAAAAAACAAGATTTGGCTGCTGACTTCCCCCACCGGTGCAGAACGGCAAGCAAGGAGGTTTCGAACCATGGTTTGTATTGCTGAATAGACCTGCTACATCGCCGAAGTGAGCAAGTAGTGGCACCCGATCTTTAAGACTATGCAAATCGAGTCCAAATAAAAGACTCAAGATTTTATTCATAATATTCATTCATGCTTGAAAAGCACCATGTAGAACGGCAAGCAAGGAGGTTTCGAACCATGGCTTGTATTGCTGAATACACCTGCTACATGGCCGCAGTGAGCAAGTAGTGGCACCCGATCTCTTAGACTATGCAAATCTAGTCCAAGTAAATAAAAACAAAATTTGGCTGCTGACTTCTCACCGGTGCAGAACGGCAAGCAAAGAGGTTTCGAACCATGGTTTGCATTGCTGAATACACCTGCTACATGGCCGCAGTGAGCAAGTAGTGGCACCCGATCTTTTAGACTATGCAAATCAAGTCCAAATAAAAAATTCATGATTTTATTCATAATATTCATTCATGCTTGAAAAGCACCATGTAGAACGGCAAGCAAGGAGGTTTCGAACCATGGCTTGTATTGCTGAATACACCTGCTACATGGCCGCAGTGAGCAAGTAGTGGCACCCGATCTTTAAGACTATGCAAATCGAGTCCAAATAAAAAATTCATGATTTTATTCATAATATTCATTCATGCTTGAAAAGCACCATGTAGAACGGCAAGCAAGGAGGTTTCGAACCATGGCTTGTATTGCTGAATACACCTGCTACATGGCCGCAGTGAGCAAGTAGTGGCACCCGATCTCTTAGACTATGCAAATCTAGTCCAAGTAAATAAAAACAAAATTTGGCTGCTGACTTCTCACCGGTGCAGAACGGAAAGCAAGGAGGTTTCGAACCATGGTTTGCATTGCTGAATACACCTGCTACATGGCCGCAGTGAGCAAGTAGTGGCACCCGATCTTTTAGACTATGCAAATCAAGTCCAAACAAAAAATTCAAAATTTTCTTCTAAATATTTATTCTTGCTTGAAACACGCCATGTAGAACGGCAAGCAAGGAGGTTTCGAGCCATGGCTTGCATTGCTGAATACACCTGCTACATCGCCACAGTGAGCAAGTAGTGGCACCCGATCTTTAAGACTATGCAAATCGAGTCCAAATAAAAAATTCTAGATTTTTTTCAAAATATTCATTCTTGCTTGAAAAGCGCCATGTAGAACGGCAAGCAAGGAGGTTTCATACCATGGCTTGTATTGCTGAATACACCTGCTACATGGCCGCAGTGAGCAAGTAGTGGCACCCGATCTTTTAGACTATGCAAATCGAGTCCAAATAAAAAAATCATGATTTTCTTTAAAATATTCATTCTTGCTTGAAAAGCGCCATGTGGAACGGCAAGCAAGGAGGTTTCGAAACATAGCTTGTATTGCTACATACACCTGCTACATCGCCGCAGTGAGCAAGTAGTGGCACCCGATCTTTTAGACTATGCAAATCTTGTCCAAGTAAAAAAAACAAGATTTGGCTGCTGACTTCCCCCACCGGTGCAGAACGGCAAGCAAGGAGGTTTCGAACCATGGTTTGTATTGCTGAATAGACCTGCTACATCGCCGAAGTGAGCAAGTAGTGGCACCCGATCTTTAAGACTATGCAAATCGAGTCCAAATAAAAGACTCAAGATTTTATTCATAATATTCATTCATGCTTGAAAAGCACCATGTAGAACGGCAAGCAAGGAGGTTTCGAACCATGGCTTGTATTGCTGAATACACCTGCTACATGGCCGCAGTGAGCAAGTAGTGGCACCCGATCTCTTAGACTATGCAAATCTAGTCCAAGTAAATAAAAACAAAATTTGGCTGCTGACTTCTCACCGGGGCAGAACGGCAAGCAAAGAGGTTTCGAACCATGGTTTGCATTGCTGAATACACCTGCTACATGGCCGCAGTGAGCAAGTAGTGGCACCCGATCTTTTAGACTATGCAAATCAAGTCCAAATAAAAAATTCATGATTTTATTCATAATATTCATTCATGCTTGAAAAGCACCATGTAGAACGGCAAGCAAGGAGGTTTCGAACCATGGCTTGTATTGCTGAATACACCTGCTACATGGCCGCAGTGAGCAAGTAGTGGCACCCGATCTTTAAGACTATGCAAATCGAGTCCAAATAAAAAATTCATGATTTTATTCATAATATTCATTCATGCTTGAAAAGCACCATGTAGAACGGCAAGCAAGGAGGTTTCGAACCATGGCTTGTATTGCTGAATACACCTGCTACATGGCCGCAGTGAGCAAGTAGTGGCACCCGATCTCTTAGACTATGCAAATCTAGTCCAAGTAAATAAAAACAAAATTTGGCTGCTGACTTCTCACCGGTGCAGAACGGAAAGCAAGGAGGTTTCGAACCATGGTTTGCATTGCTGAATACACCTGCTACATGGCCGCAGTGAGCAAGTAGTGGCACCCGATCTTTTAGACTATGCAAATCAAGTCCAAACAAAAAATTCAAAATTTTCTTCTAAATATTTATTCTTGCTTGAAACACGCCATGTAGAACGGCAAGCAAGGAGGTTTCGAGCCATGGCTTGCATTGCTGAATACACCTGCTACATGGCCGCTGTGAGCAAGTAGTGGCACCCGATCTTTAAGACTATGCAAATCGAGTCCAAATAAAAAAATCATGATTTTCTTCAAAATATTCATTCTTGCTTGAAAAGCACCATGTAGAACGGCAAGCAAGGAGGTTTCGAACCATGGCTTGTATTGCTGAATACACCTGCTACATCGCCACAGTGAGCAAGTAGTGGCACCCGATCTTTAAGACTATGCAAATCGAGTCCAAATAAAAAATTCTAGATTTTTTTCAAAATATTCATTCTTGCTTGAAAAGCGCCATGTAGAACGGCAAGCAAGGAGGTTTCGAACCATGGCTTGCATTGCTGAATACACCTGCTACATCGCCACAGTGAGCAAGTAGTGGCACCCGATCTTTAAGACTATGCAAATCGAGTCCAAATAAAAAATTCTAGATTTTTTTCAAAATATTCATTCTTGCTTGAAAAGCGCCATGTAGAACGGCAAGCAAGGAGGTTTCGAACCATGGCTTGCATTGCTGAATACACCTGCTACATGGCCGCAGTGAGCAAGTAGTGGCACCCGATCTTTAAGACTATGCAAATCGAGTCCAAATAAAAGACTCAAGATTTTCCTCAATATATTCATTCTTGCTTGAAAAGCGCCAAGTAGAACGGCAAGCAAGGAGGTTTCGAACCATGGCTTGTATTGCTGAATACACCTGCTACATCGCCACAGTGAGCAAGTAGTGGCACCCGATCTTTAAGACTATGCAAATCGAGTCCAAATAAAAAATTCTAGATTTTTTTCAAAATATTCATTCTTGCTTGAAAAGCGCCATGTAGAACGGCAAGCAAGGAAGTTTCGAACCATGGCTTGCATTGCTGAATACACCTGCTACATCGCCACAGTGAGCAAGTAGTGGCACCCGATCTTTAAGACTATGCAAATCGAGTCCAAATAAAAAATTCTAGATTTTTTTCAAAATATTCATTCTTGCTTGAAAAGCGCCATGTAGAACGGCAAGCAAGGAGGTTTCGAACCATGGCTTGCATTGCTGAATACACCTGCTACATGGCCGCAGTGAGCAAGTAGTGGCACCCGATCTTTAAGGCTATGCAAATCGAGTCCAAATAAAAGACTCAAGATTTTCCTCAATATATTCATTCTTGCTTGAAAAGCGCCAAGTAGAACGGCAAGCAAGGAGGTTTCGAACCATGGCTTGTATTGCTGAATACACCTGCTACATCGCCACAGTGAGCAAGTAGTGGCACCCGATCTTTAAGACTATGCAAATCGAGTCCAAATAAAAAATTCTAGATTTTTTTCAAAATATTCATTCTTGCTTGAAAAGCGCCATGTAGAACGGCAAGCAAGGAGGTTTCGAACCATGGCTTGCATTGCTGAATACACCTGCTACATGGCCGCAGTGAGCAAGTAGTGGCACCCGATCTTTAAGACTATGCAAATCGAGTCCAAATAAAAGACTCAAGATTTTCCTGTGTCATTAGTAGTAGTAGTAGTGCCATTACTTGCTCACTGCGGCCATGTAGCAGGTCTATTCAGCAATACAAGCCATGGTTCGAAACCTCCTTGCTTGCCGTTCTACATTGCATTTTTCAAGCAAGAATGAATATTTTGAAGAAAATCTTGAATTTTTTATTTGGACTCGATTTGCATAGTCTAAAAGATCGGGTGCCACTACTTGCTCACTGCGGTCATGTAGCAGGTGTATTCAGCAATACAAGCCATGGTTCGAAACCTCCTTGCTTGCCGTTCTACATGGCGTGTTTCAAGCAAGAATGAATATATTGAGGAAAATCTTGAGTCTTTTATTTGGACTCGATTTGCATAGTCTTTAAGATCGGGTGCCACTACTTGCTTACTTCGGCGATGTAGCAGGTCTATTCAGCAATACAAACCATGGTTCGAAACCTCCTTTCTTGCCGTTCTACATGGCGCTTTTCAAGCAAGAATGAATATATTGAGGAAAATGTAGAGTCTTTTATTTGGACTCGATTTGCATAGTCTTAAAGATCGGGTGCCACTTCTTGCTCACTGCGGCCATGTAGCAGGTCTATTCAGCAATACAAACCATGGTTCGAAACCTCCTTGCTTGCCGTTCTGCACCGGTGAGAAGTCAGCAGCCAAATCTTGTTTTTCTTTACTTGGACTAGATTTGCATAGTACTTGCTCACTGCGGCCAAGTAGCAGGTGTATTCAAGAATACAAGCCATGGTTCGAAACCTCCTTGCTTGCCGTTCTACATGGTGCTTTTCAAGCAAGAATGAATATTTTGAAGAAAATTATGAATTTTTTATTTGGACTCGATTTGCATAGTCTAAACGATAGGGTGCCACTACTTGCTCACTGCGGCCATGTAGGAGGTGTATTCAGCAATACAAGCCATGGTTCGAAACCTCCTTGCTTGCCGTTCTACATGGCGCTTTTCAAGTAAGAATGAATATTTTGAAGAAAATCATGATTTTTTTATTTGGACTCGATTTGCATAGTCTTAAAGATCGGGTGCCATTACTTGCTCACTGTGGCTATGTAGCAGGTGTATTCAGCATTACAAGCCATGGTTCGAAACCTCCTTGCTTGCCGTTCTACATGGTGCTTTTCAAGCAAGAATGAATATTTTGAAGAAAATCATGAATTTTTTATTTGGACTCGATTTGCATAGTCTAAACGATCGAGTGCCACTACTTGCTCACTGCGGCCATGTAGCAGGTGTATTCAGCAATACAAGCCATGGTTCGAAACCTCCTTGCTTGCCGTTCTACATGGCGTGTTTCAAGCGAGAATGAATATATTGAGGAAAATCTTGAGTCTTTTATTTGGACTCGATTTGCATAGTCTTAAAGATCGGGTGCCATTACTTGCTCACTGCGGCTATGTAGCAGGTCTATTCAGCAATACAAATCATGGTTCGAAACCTCCTTGCTTGCCGTTTTGCACCGGTGAGAAGTCAGCAGCCAAATCTTGTTTTTCTTTACTTGGACTAGATTTGCATAGTCTAAGAGATCGGGTGCCACTACTTGCTCACTGCGGCCATGTAGCAGGTGTATTCAGCAATACAAGCCATGGTTCGAAACCTTCTTGCTTGCCGTTCTACATGGTGCTTTTCAAGCATGAATGAATATTTTGAATAAAATCATGAATTTTTTATTTGGACTCGATTTGCATAGTCTTAAAGATCGGGTGCCACTACTTGCTCACTGCGGCGATGTAGCAGGTCTATTCAGCAATACAAACCATGGTTCGAAACCTCCTTGCTTGCCGTTCTACATGGCGCTTTTCAAGCAAGAATGAATATATTGAGGAAAATGTAGAGTGTTTTATTTGGACTCGATTTGCATAGTCTTAAAGATCGGGTGCCATTACTTGCTCACTGCGGCTATGTAGCAGGTCTATTCAGCAATACAAACCATAGTTCGAAACCTCTTTGCTTGCCGTTCGGCACCGGTGAGAAGTCAGCAGCCAAATCTTGTTTTTCTTTACTTGGACTAGATTTGCATAGTCTAAGAGATCGGGTGCCACTACTTGCTCACTGCGGCCAAGTAGCAGGTGTATTCAGCAATACAAGCCATGGTTCGAAACCTCCTTGCTTGCCGTTCTACATGGCGTGTTTCAAGCAAGAATGAATATTTAAAAGAAAATTTTGAATTTTTTATTTGGACTCGATTTGCATAGTCTTAAAGATCGGGTGCCACTACTTGCTCACTGTGGCGATGTAGCAGGTGTATTCAGCAATACAAGCCATGGTTCGAAACCTCCTTGCTTGCCGTTCTACATGGTGCTTTTCAAGCAAGAATGAATATTTTGAAGAAAATCATGAATTTTTTATTTGGACTCGATTTGCATAGTCTAAAAGATCGGGTGCCATTACTTGCTCACTGTGGCCATGTAGCAGGTGTATTCAGCAATACAAGCCATGGTTCGAAACCTCCTTGCTTGCCGTTCTACATGATGCTTTTCAAGCAAGAATGAATATTTTGAAGAAAATCATGAATTTTTTATTTGGACTCGATTTGCATAGTCTAAAAGTCAATAACACACAGTCTCGCTCGCGCCGCGGTAGCGTAAGGAAGTGCATGCGCCTAATTTAGTGCGGAATTTTGAAGCGGGAGGTCAATAAGCTCGTCGAGTGATAATGACCACTGTGAAGTGTAATAACTGCAATGTAGTAATAAGTGAATTACTGGCTTTTATACAAAATAAAGCAGACGTCATGACCGAGGATAGCCTCGTCAGGTTATGCACTACTGCTTTTACAGAGGAGGAAATAGCAGTGGCCAAAAAGTTGCTATTTGAATCAGTGGATACATCACGTCGAAGAATCGTGCGAAGGAAGGACAAGAATCTACGTGATATTGAGGACATCATAGCAATAATAAAAGAAACAGATCCCGAACTGGTACCCATATTTGTGGCTAGACATCTTCAGAAGCTGCCACCAGTTACATATGACCACCTTGACGCGACTAGAGTACTAAGAGATATCATAAAACTAAAAAATGATGCGGAAATGCGTTTAACAGACATCATTAAATTACAAGAAGATGTAGCAGTAATAAAGAAAAACTTTGTCACTAAAAATGAAGTTACTGAAATGAAATCTATGAATACCCCTAGCTATAGAAGCATTAATGTGAATCGCAAAAGAGGAGCATGGATGAAAGAAAGTTTTGAGTGCGAGAGTGGTCCTATAGGATTACCACATATTATATCAAATATGTCGGTAGATGCAGCGAATACATCAACGGTCAAAAACGGTGGAAACAACACAATGATTGACGACAGCGCGGGCTCGCCTGCGCATAGATACGAGAACGAACGAGTGAATCATTCGTGCGACGATGTGAGTGAAACAAGGAAGGAGATAACAGCTGAGCGGTCTACGTCCCTTTCGCCGCCCGCGCCGCCGCCGGTGTTAGAGCGGGACAGCGTGCGTGCGGACCCGTCGTCGTCGGCAGTGTCATCGACGCCGGAACGTCATTTCTCAGCTGTGTTACGTGAACCCGGTAGTTGGAAAAAAGATTCACCTAAGGATGAATGGATTACAGTGCAGCGTAAACGTTTAAAAAATCGTTTTGTGGGTTTAAAAGGGAAGGCGGAAACGCTCCCTGAGTGTACGTTTAAAGCCGCGGATGTGAAAATACCGTTTTATATTTATAATGTGGATAAAGACACAAAAATAGAAGACATTAGTGAATACATTCGAAAGAAAACAAATGTGTTAGTATCGTTACATAGAATAGAAATGAAAAAGAATAAAGGGTATGCAGCTTATAAATTTTATATACCTAAACGCGAGTTATCTGTGTTTATGAACGAGAATCTATGGCCAGCGGGAATATCATTCCGTAAGTTTGTACATTATTATACTGACGAGCGGCAGCAGCCAGGTGACCTGCAGTCGAATAGTCAGTCAGCAAAAAGGTGCAATAATAATAATTAATTATATGGATTACAAAAATAAAGTGTCTAAATTCTTAAGTTTTAACTGTAAGTCGGCAAATAGGTCGGCTGTTTGTATACAAAATTTATGTAAATCTCATGATATAATTGCGCTGCAGGAAACCTGGCTGTGGCCGCACGATTTATCAATGTTGGGAAGTCTAGATGTGGACTTTGGCTATTGTGGCAAATCAGCTATTGATACATCAGTGGGAATAGTGAGGGGTAGACCATATGGTGGGGTGGCATTGTTATGGAGAAAATCACGTTTTACTTCGGTCTCTGTTATTGAATGCAGAAGTGATCGTATTGTTGCTATAAAAGCGGTATGTGGTAACTACACTATGTTAATTGTGAATGTATATATGCCTACCGATTGCAAGGAGAATTTAATTGAGTTCTGTGACTGTTTAAGTGAAATTGCAGCTATTGTTGAGAGTTCTAATTTGGAAAATATTTATATACTGGGAGATTTAAATGCTCACCCAGGAGAATTGTTTAGCCAGGAGATGTTGAGTTTCTGTGATGAACAAAAGTGGCACTGCGTAGATTATTTGAAATTGGGTATAGATTCTGAAACTTACACCTTTATCAGTGACATAAATGGGAGTAGGCGTTGGCTGGACCACTGCTTAGTATCTGATGCTGCGTGGAAGTCTATAGGAGATATTGAGGTCTATCAGGACGTTTACTGGTCGGATCACTTTCCACTAGTAATTCATGTTGATATGGGGGTGGTCGGGGCAGCGCCTGCCTCATTTAAACAGCAAAAAAATGTAAGGGACAGCGCTGTTTGGGGTGAAAGAGACAGTGGACAAATAAAATGCTACCAGAATTTATGTAAGCAGAAACTTAGAGAGATTGACTTCCCTTCTGAGTTAGCAAGCTGCGCGGATGGCTTCTGTCAAAATATAGATCACAGACTTGTAATTGATACAATGTACGGCCGCATTGTTGATGCACTTAGGGAAGCGGCAGAGACCAGTGCTACTCAGAGGGGTGGGAAACGACGACGAACAGTACCCGGGTGGAACAAATACGTCAGAGACGCTCACAGGATTGCTAGGATGGCTTTCGTTGATTGGGTGTGGCGTGGTAAACCTCGTAGTGGACAAGTTTTCGACACTATGAAGGAAACAAATAAGAGTTTTAAGCGACACCTAAAGTTTTGTCAACAAAATGTAGATCAAATTAGCATGGATAGGTTAGCTACGGATCATTTGAACAAAAACTTTCAAAAATTTTGGAAGTCCGCTCAAAAGATGAATCCAAAGCCTGTGGTTCCTGTGAGCGTCAATGGTGTAAGTGAGCCGAAGGAGATAGCAGAGCTTTTTAAATGCCACTTTAAGGTAGCCGCGCGTCAAGCAGTCGAAACTGATATTGATGCTGGGAGCGTCGTGTCAGGTGTGCCCACTCGAATTACTTCAAAAGAGATAAGTAACGTTATCAAATCGATGGCGAGAGGTAAATCACCAGGGCACGACGGTCTCAGTATTGAACATTACTTACATGCGGGCTCACACCTCCCTAGGGTTCTGTCCATGCTGTACGGTCTGTGTATGAGTCACTCCTATCTGCCGGAGGGGCTCATGAGGACTATAGTTGTCCCTATAATTAAAAATAAGACAGGAGACCTCTCTAATATGGACAACTATAGACCGATTTCATTGGCAACTATAGCGGCGAAAGTGCTTGACAGCGTGCTTGAGCGAAGGATCAGTGGACAGCTACAATTACACGATGCCCAATTTGGTTTTAGAGCGGGATTGTCCACTGAGACCGCTATTTTGGCGCTCAAGGGCACTGTTAGGTACTACACGGATAGAAATACACCGATTTATGCAGCGTTTTTGGACCTCTCGAAAGCATTCGACCTGGTTAATTATAACGTCCTGTGGTCCAAACTACACAAGTTGGGTTTACCCAATGAAATAGTCACCTTGCTACAATACTGGTATGGGCACCAAATTAACCAGGTCAGATGGTCGAGCGCATTGTCGGGACCGTATAGGATGGAATGCGGGGTGAGGCAGGGAGGACTAACCTCACCAGCCCTCTTCAGCCTGTATGTGAACCAGCTGATCCAGGAACTCAGCAGCACACAGATTGGATGCTCTATAGATGGTCAGTCGATCAACAGCATTAGCTATGCAGACGATATGGTGCTGCTGAGTCCCTCGATTAGTGCCCTTCGTCGGCTGCTTGAAGTGTGTGAGAGGTATGCTACATCCCATGGCCTTCTTTATAATGTAAAAAAAGTGTAGTCATGGTGTTTAATGTCAGTGCAAAAAAGGATAGAGCAGTTCCACCGGTGTACCTCTATGGGAAACACCTGGATAGGGTGCCTTGTTTTAAATACCTTGGTCACATAGTCACAGAGAACCTCAAGGATAACTGTGACATTGAGAGAGAACGGAGAGCGTTGGCGGTCAGATGTAATATGCTGGCCCGCAGGTTTGCACGGTGTACCAAAAGCGTAAAAATTGCATTGTTTAAAGCATATTGCCAATCGTTTTACACATGCAATCTGTGGGTCAATTATACGCAGAGGGCCTACAACGCTCTTCGTATTCAGTATAATAATGCTTTCAGGGTGCTGGTGGGGCTCCCGCGGTTCTGTAGCGCGTCAGGCATGTTTGCGGAAGCGCATACTGACGGCTTCCACACTATAATACGCAAGCGAACTGCGTCTCTGATGCGCAGGATCCGGGGGAGCACCAACGGCATTCTGAAAATACTGGGTGACAAGCCGGACTGTCCGTTCCTGGGGCACTGGGACCGCATTCATAGTTGTGTTCCTAGTGCAACAGGTAACGGGAAGGCCGGTAGATATATGAATTAGATATTTATTACATAATGAGTGTCTAATTCATATATTATTTATTTATTAAAAAAAAAAAAAAGAATATTTGAATTATTTTAATTTTATTTTTGTCTAATGCAATAATACTAACATAGTTTTTAAGTGTGCAAATGTTACTAACAAAATGGATAAATATCTGAAATAAAGAGATTATTATTATTAATAATCGGGTTGTCAAGTTTAAAAAACAATTTTATTATGATTTTGTATTTGTGATTCTGTATAACACAAAATAAATCAAGTTATTGTCACATTAAAAGATCGAGTGCCACTACTTGCTCACTGCGGTCATGTAGCAGGTGTATTCAGCAATACAAACCATGGTTCGAAACCTCCTTGCTTGCCGTTCTGCACCGGTGGGAAGTCAGCAGCCAAATCTTGTTTTTTTTACTTGGACAAGATTTGCATAGTCTAAAAGATCGGGTGCCACTACTTGCTCACTGCGGCGATGTAGCAGGTGTATGCAGCAATACAAGCCATGGTTCGAAACCTCCTTGCTTGCCGTTCTACATGGCGCTTTTCAAGCAAGAATGAATATTTTGAAGAAAATCATAATTTTTTTATTTCGACTCGATTTGCATAGTCTTAAAGATCGGGTGCCACTACTTGCTCACTGTGGCCATGTAGCAGGTCTATTCAGCAATACAAACCATGGTTCGAAACCTCCTTGCTTGCCGTTCTGCACCGGTGGGAAGTCAGCAGCCAAATCTTGTTTTTTTTTATTTGAACTAGATTTGCATAGTCTAAAAGATTGAGTGCCAACTGACAACTTGTGTCTTGATATTGCATAAAGGACTGGTTAAATAATTCTGATGTCCAAAACCCCTTGCTTGCCGTCTTTCTGGTTGAAAATGTGTGAAAATTGCTAGTTTTCTGAAAATCGCCATGAACATGACTTGTTCACCCCGTTTCACCCCGTTAAACAACGGGTGATACCTTTTGCTCACTGCAGCTATGTAGCAGGTGTATCCAGCAATACAAGCTATATTTCGAAACCTCCTTGCTGGCCCAGTCTCATTACGAGATCTTAGCTTTTGTGCCCAAAAGTAATTTGACTCCTGAGTACCGCGGCCGAACTAAATTAATGTTTGTAGTCGATTTGTTATTATGTTAGACATGTTTTGTTTGTGAACCTAGGCGTCCGTAGCTGTTTTAGCGGTTTTCTGAGTCAATTTGTTTAAAAGAAAAAAGTGACTTCTCAATTTGGTCGGGTTATTGGCGGCTGCTAAGTTTGGCCGCTAACTTCACACCGGTATCGATTGATAGTATCATTTTGTGTCGCTATATCCACCATCGACTCTATTTAATCGATTAGATGCCTTCATGAATTTTAAATGATTTAGACCCCGTCCTTGAGTACAGTAGAGTTCAGAGCGTAATTACTATCATAGCTACAAGACATGTAGGTACTTTTGTAATATTCACCAACACAATAAAGATGTGAATTTGTTTTTGTTTGAAAAAATGCTAGTAATGTAAAAACGTAAAACTTAGTCTTTAGTCGATCCATCAATCTCACACCACACTCACACGTAACACGGATCAACATATTGATGCCGATCACGATTAGATTGACCCTGTAATGATTTTCTCATATTTTTTAATGTAATAATTACATGCAATAACCTCTTGACGACCTCCGTGGCGTAATGGTTACCATGCCAGCCCGCCACCCAGGAGGTCCCGGTTTCGAATCCCGGTCGGATCATGATGAAAAACGATTATTTTTCTGATTGGCCTCAGGTCTTGGATGTTTATCTATGTAATATGTATTTGTTATAAAATATAGTATCGTTAAGTTAGTATCCCATAACCCAAGTTTCGAACTTACTTTAGGGTTAGCTCAATCTGTGTCAATTTGTCCCTATATTTTTATTTTTTTATATTTCCCTTAACCGTTTAAAGTTTAAACGGTTAAGGGAAATATAAAAAAAAGAAGCTGCTAGGAAATAAGTAATTTGTATTGGTTTAAACTTTAAACCAATACAAATTACCTACTTATTTTCTAGCAGCACCAAAAAATACCCGAGTGGATTTGTCTGGATGCTGGAACGAGTCAATTTAACCACTAACTACCTATCGAATAAAGACAAACACTCCCGAGGACATATTTATCGATTTCTGTGCCTAGATCTTGAATCGGAGCTATAAGCTATTTTGTTGAAAGACGCAATTCTGAACTTCTGAATGCGCGACGCGGTCGCTAGGATCAGAAACCTACAGACCGTTTCGTTATTTTACCTCTGACAGATGTAAAAACAAGTTTAAAACAGTCTAAATAAGTGTCAAATGGCTTACTTCTGGAGCAGACCGTCTATGTTTTTAAGAGAGGTAAGGGCATAGCGGATAATCTGCTCAAATCAGAGCAGCCCGTCTGGGGTAGGACCTCCACCTTACAGAAGATCGTAGCCAAATAGCATTGGTCTCGGCCATGTTGTGTTCCTACGGTGAGTAAGGTCTCCAGAGCTCCACTTAGGGGGGTTGGGAGGGTTGGCAGCGCGTGAGTGATACCCCCGGTATTGCAAGCGTCTATAGGCTACGGTGACGGCTTCCCATCAGGCCGACCGCCGACCGTATGCTCGTCTGTCACCTGTGTGGTAGTATATTATTATTAGAAGTATTCCTGTGACACTTATTTTGAGTGATTTAAACCTATTTTCACATCTGTCAGAGGTAAAATAACGGAACGGTCTATACCTTACATTGGACATAAAGGACTACATATTATGAATCTGCGGCACCGATTTTGATGCTTACCTCCTCCCAGGCGAGGATGGAGCTCTCGACGGCAGAGATCCACATGTCGCCGGCGCCGGCGCCCACGTCGATCACCCCACGTCGGGAACCGCCACCTTCCTCCGGATTCGAATGCTGTAACAAAATATTCAACATCAGTCAAAAGATCCTAAAGGATACCCACACTGCACGTTTGTGTCTGGTAGCGATCTTGCCTTCGTCACCAGATGGCGCAGGTTCGATTCCCGCTGATTTTTTTTTATTATGTGATTGCATTTATGTTTGTTCTCGAATCTGGGTGTTTCCTATGTATTACAAGTATAGTATACTAGTCAAACCCGCGCAACTTCGTTTGCAAGTATTTATTCATGCACAGCAGCGCCATCTATATAAGACTTCTGACCAAATCCAACGGGAATTGCGTAGATTTCGGGATAAAAGTACCCTATGTGTTAATCCAAGGTATCAGCTACCTACATACCAAATACCATAAAATTTGGTCCAGCCATTTGAGCGGCGTGAAGAAGTAACAAAAATATACACAACTCTCGTCTTTATAATATTAGTAGGATTTACAACAAGCGAAACCCGCGCAACTTCGTTCGCGTGTATCCCGCTTTCCCGTGGGAATTTAGGAATGTATTTATACATATAAACCTCACTCTACTTATTAGAAAAACTCTTAGAGCATTAAACCAGACCGGAGACGACACGCGCAACAATTCCTACGCTAAAAATTCTGCCTCTTTCAGCGGGGGGTGAGGTAACACACATAAGTTTTCTATCACGTCGCTATAAACGCACACAACATTATTATCGCACACAATCTTAAACTACACGCACACAATCGCATCGCGGCAGCTAGTTTTATATAACGGGTATGACCGCCGCTCTCGTACTTTTGGCAGAGGGGTACGCGTACGGCTATGAGTGTCGGCTCCGGTCTGGTTTAATGCTCCAAGGAAAAACCGCATCAAGATCCTTTGCGTAGTTTTAAACGTATAATCATACAGGAACAGACAGACAGCGCGACTTCATTTAATACTATGTAAAGATAATATATCCGTGTGGTACCCACAGCCTAACTTACTATGTAGCTATGTGAATTGTGAAGAATCGATTTATTTATAGACGACCGCAGTGGCGTAATGGTTACCACGCCAGACCGCTACCCAGGAGGTCCCGGGTTCGATCCCCGGTCGGGTCATGAAAGTCATGATGAAAAACGAACTTTTTCTGATTGGCCTCGGGTCTTGGATGTTTATATATATATATATATATATATATATGTATTTGTTATAAAATATAATATCGTTGAGTTAGTATCCCATAACACAAGTTTCAAACTTACTATGGGGCTAGCTCAATCTGTATGAATTGTCCCTATATATTTATATTTTTTATATTTATTTATTTTACTTATTTTTACTTAAAAGTTCCAGAATAACGTGAATGTAGATAAACAAAAGATAATATCACTTTTAATATCAATAGCACTACGGTGTCCCTAGGAACGAAAACTGGGTCAGTACTTACGAGTGGGTCGAGACCTATTGGGGTGGGGAATGAAGGCTATATCTAGAATCTAGATAGATTTAATAATAGTTGAATCTCGATTCCATAATTATCTTTTTAATTATATTGATACCTAGACAATCACGCGATTTACAGAATATTCTAGACTAAGAAATAAACGCTAGGCTATTTCAAGACATCTTAGAAATCTAATTTATATTAGGTATTTACAATACCTTAGCCCCTTCGCACACAAGGCGACGCAAGGGTCCGATACTCGGCGATTTTAGCATCCAACGACGCGAGTGTACGTACGAACCCATGAAGGAGATACTAAGAGGAGTTGCCCTTAGCAGTGTAGCACAGCACGTTAAATTGGGCACTGACGTCACGCATAGTATCAGCCGACTCGAAACCAGACGGCGCTTTCGTCAGTCTGCTCTAGTTCTCACGGGAGTAACACTCATAACACGTGTGTCAAATAATCTTGTTTTTAATATTTTATAGCTATTTTATCTACGCAAAAAATGAAATGCTGTATTATTTCATGTAAAAGTTACACAGATCGAAATAAATTGACGGAGAATAAGGTCTCCTTTCATTCGTAAGCTTAGAGCAACGCGGGCTTCCGTCCCGGGACGGAAGCCCGCGTTGCTCTAAGTTCGTAAGTAATTTTTGTTTAATTTAATGTCCGTAAGAATATAATGTTTGTAGACAATTACATTGTATTAGCATCAACGACATCTACCGTTTAGTAGAAGAACGATTTTGGGCCGTACTTCAAGCAACGAAAAATTTAATAATACTTGAAACTGTATTATTTCATTTTTTTATTGTTTAGGTATACATATATTTATTTATCATATTATAACATCGTAACATTACAATGGAGTTGACA
The DNA here is from genome assembly GCA_905163395.2 of Endotricha flammealis. Classification (NCBI taxonomy): domain Eukaryota; kingdom Metazoa; phylum Arthropoda; class Insecta; order Lepidoptera; family Pyralidae; genus Endotricha; species Endotricha flammealis. The sequence goes on along the minus strand of LR990862.1, from coordinate 14,728,558 downwards.
ACTGTCAAAGTGGTACTAAAATTAGTATGGAGAATTTTACATAATATAATTACGAGTGATTTTTTTTTTGTTTTACATCATAATGTAATCTGTTATAAAGTAAGTAGACAATCATTTTAAGTATTTTTATTATTTGTCTACCAACCTTTCTATAAAAAAAGTACCGACCTAAAAAATACATATTATGTACTTACAAGTAGTAAATAAAGTGAAGCAATAGTAGTAAGTAAATGTTTTTTTCTTATACACCTATTATAATTACTTTAAAATGTATAAAAGTTTACTCTGACTTTAAATATTAATTAAAACATCGTCCTTAATACGGCCCCTGTGGCTTTGCTTCTGGTGGCGAATATCTGAACTAAAATCACAGTTTACTAACTATTTTTGCTATTAGCCGCTAGATGTCGCCTGTCGTGCGGGGTGCGACATACGTGCGGGGGTGTTTAGACACCCTCCCGTACACCCGCCCGTCAGCGACAAGGCCGTTCATACGAACGGGCTATTGTAACAGCTCCTCTTAGTATCTCCTTCATGTACGAATGTGTACGAACCTCAATGGACTTGTATGGCGGTAGTCGCTTGGATACTAAAATCGCCGAGTATCGGAGACTTGCGTCGCCTTGTGTGCGAAGGGGCTTATTCTTCATCGTACCAAAAAATCAATTTAACAAGATAGTCGTTTTACATTATATACCCTACCTTGTTGCATATACAGTACAGTATACACTAGCCTGTAAGTTTACGTAATAGACATAAACCTACTAGGTATTTTTATTTTGTTTGTGTATTGTAAATAAAGCATAGGTATTCTAATTTCTACCTATCTAATTTATTGATTACTAGCGCCACGCCCCGCCGCATAAAATATAGCCCATGTCACCCGCTTCCCAACAGATGCCAACAGTGAAAGGATTTTTGAAATCGGTTAAGTACTTTTTGAGTTAATTCCTTACAAACAAGAATAGAAAAATACAAATTTTTCCTCTTCATAATATTAGTACTTATAGATTTATTACCTGCTGCAGAGCAATAAACCCCCATTTCTCACTTCACTCTTATCTTATAAGAATTAGCACGAATATTGTTGAAATTTTCATAAATTCAAAGTAAGATTAAGGAGGAAAATTTTCAAGGAAATACATCTGCTATGTTACGACACGTTCAGCAGTGCATGAATTAATAACAAGATGGTGTACTGCTGTTAAGGCTTCGTCGCAATTAAGGTATAATACTTTGTAAAGGTGTACAGCGACTTAAAGTGATGTTTTTACAATATGCCAGTAAAGTGTAGGTATCTACTCGTTTTTATGAAAATAGGGATAATCATACTAATATTATAAATGAGAAAGTGAGTTTGTTTGTTTATTTGAAACATGTCTACGCTGTTTTAAACCTAGTTTCCAAAGTAATATTTTAAACCGTGTAACGCAGGCTTAAGATAGCATTGTCCGTAATGTCCGTGGCCTTCAAGAAAAACGTGGAAAAACTTTGTTTTATACCTAAATTGATTTTACAAATAAAATTTTAATTACGAATTTACATATTTACATAAATTTATTCATGGTTAACTGAAAACACGAATTGTTCGCGAACATCATAATCTTCACGGTTGGTTTACGTCGCACGTTGGTACGGCACACACAGATTTTTTTTACAACTATATTTTGTCTTGCTAAGTTAAAGAAGGTACTAGAAACACACCGCTTGTATAATCGAGTTTGTTTCGAGGAATTGTTTGACTTGATGCCAACGGCCACTTTCTATTCTACCATCATCGATCCGCTCGTCACCGACGGGGAATCCAACCTCACACGCTTGAACCAAAATGGTCGCGTACTCCGCAGTTTCAGAGGAGTTTCCTCCCGAGAACGCTTAAGCTGAGGAATGAGACCCACCGGTGGAGGGGACAATTGGGACTTACATTTTTAAATATCCCCAGTCTCCCCCACTTGAGACTGCCTGTAAAAATCCTAGTTTCTTAATTTTACCTACAGTTAATAAGTTAATTTTACCCGAGTATAACTAAAAGAACAATAATATTATACGTGTTTTATTTTACATAAAATACTAAAACTATACCTAATTTCGTGATTATCCCCTAATTGAGTTTTTCTGTTCCTCATTGAGACACTTCGTCATATCCGAGCCAGTATATAGGATATCTAACAAAATAATGCTTTATTGTTTGTCACTTCTAGCAAAATTATACGGCAACATCACAAGTGGGGGAGACTGGGACATCTAAAAATTAAAGTCCCAGTTGTCCCCCGTGTCGTTGGTAGTGGGGACAACTGGGAGATTTTTATAAAAAAATCCCAGTTGTCCCCCAAGGGGACAAACGCCAGAGGGGATACTGGGATACACCCTTTTTACAGGGTCGGCAACGCGCGAGTGATACTCCCGGTGTTGCAAGCATCCATAGGCTACGGTGACTGCTTACCATCAGGCGGGCCGTAAGCTTGTTTGCCACCTTAGTGATATAAAAAACACAATATCCACCAGCTAATGGCCACGGAGTATCCCGTAAACAGGGACTTAACTGATATCCGAGTGTTTTGATTTGAATACTGTTTTTCATTTCTGTTTTAAAAGTAAAACAGTAAGAAAATGTAGCACTTTTATTCAAAAATTCCGGTTTATATGTGTTAATAAGCCCATTAGGTTTACATTTATTATTTCACTTCTCACAAAGGCTCGTTTTAATTACAACCTTGTGATAGTGCGTGAGAGTCTGGAGTCTGTACTAAGGCCGTACCCTGTATGAGAGAAGAATTACCTCAAAAATGGGTAGACTTGACTGTCTCACTGAAAACTATATCTATACTAATTCCCCTTATATCGAATGTCTATTCTCTGAAGTTTATCTGATACTCAAGAGTGCGTAAACCATTATCAGAAATCAAAGACGTTGTAAATTATCATAGACTTACATAAATGGCTTTTTACAATCAGATTATATTTAATTCTTGGCATATCTTTGCTATTTATCATTATACTAGCGAAAGAGGACATCCTTCCATAGTAATAAGAAAATAGAGGTCCAATTCCAAGACTGCAGTTGTAGATTGCAAGCACATTAACTTAATAAACATCTGTTTAACCTTAACATGAGCCAGTCCGCAATGTGCAGATTCTGCCAAGAAGAAGAAGAAAGTGCCATGCACATTCTCTGCTCCTGCGGACCACTCATGTACAAAAGAAGTATACACATGGGAAAGCATATTCTGCTTCCAGAGGAGATACAACAGCTCTCTGCCCACCACATCTGGAAGTTCCTAGAGGCAACCAGTCTGGACAGGGAAATTTAATTAAAGGGCACTACAAAAGATCAGCAATGGTAGAAGCAGTATTCTTGAAGCCCACAGCAACAAATAATAATAATAAATAATAACTGATTGTTAACTTAACACGTCACGGATGAAATGTGGTATAGAATAGAGATAGTTTGTAAATAAAATCAACAAGAATCTTCCAGTGAAACTCACCAAAATGGATCCAGACGTTTCGGAGATTAGCCAAAATAAACAGATAAAAATATTACAGATAAACAAGCGTGATCAAACACTTAGCAAGTGTGAAAAGGAAACCATATAAAAACATTATTTTAACAAATAAATACAGGCTTTATTTTTTACACGAACAAACTCTTTGAATATACTTTAATGACACACTATGTATCAATGTTACTAAAACGAATTTTTAAAGTATAGGACACATTGGTCTTGGTACAGTGACTGACAGTAGTAGTCTCTCCACGTTTCCGAAATCTGATCCAGTTCTGTTACGACTTCATCGTTTTTAGTTTCCATTATACAATGTTTTACCAAACTAATGTTTTTCGATTGAAAAATATAAAAGAACATGGTCCTTAACAAAATATGACTCGCCGGCTTTTTCTGCTCTAGTTATAAATTGCTGTTTTAAATGGTTGTATATACTTCGGTCGTCGAACAATCTAGGTATTTATAGAAGTACATAAGCCTTTCATGACGTCTAGACAATAGCGTCTTGAGCTAAAAATAACAATGCCACATAAATGGAGTTTTAAATCACGCTAGTCACCAAGTAGAGCCATCAAGTTTACTAGCGATCCAGTCTGGTTTCGCAAGGCATAGATAGGCGAAATATTTTTGAAATTCTTCGTGTTAAGAACGAATTAGTCGCGACTACGTACTGTCGACGCACAAACAGCGACGAATTCAATCAAACGTATCGTTTACCAAAAACTGTCGACGTACAAACAGCGAATTTCAATTAATATGTAAAATCGCTAAACTTAGTTCAACTGTTTTGTAAAACAACTATTTTTTAAGTACGTTTCAGAATGAGACTGTTTTCTTAAACTGTGAGTTTTTCTCTTTATTTCCTTCAAACAATAAAATCTAAGATTTGATGTCATTATCTTTAAAATGTTGTACAATCCACTGTAGTTACATAATAAACGATTGTTATTAGGAATCTTCCACCATAGGAGAATTGAAAATCGGCACTGTGAAGTGCTAATTGCCCAAAAACTCAATTCTAACAATTCGCTGCCAAATGATTGCCACCATAATTAAAACAAAATATATGTACATAGGATGATAGGAGTTAAAGTGAAAAAAAGGACAGATGATCTACTACAAGACGACTAAAACGAGAGAGAGAATAGAGAAATTGAAAAAGTTGGACATACACCGTTCCCACACACCGAACGTAACAAAAACACAAAATTCGATATTTTTTTAACAATACTGCCTTCATACCAGTTAAGTACTATCCTACCAATTAATACCAGCACTTAGCTAGATTGTGTTGGTTATTAAGTAAACAGTTTTACTTTTAACGTAGTTAGAGTCCACGAGGCAAAAAAATTTACGCATATTTTGATAGGATGTCCATTGGGAACCTTTTAACTTTTACACGGAAAAGATGGTTTGCAGGGGCATAGCCAGGTTTCCGTTCCACTACACTTGGTACAAAAGCTCATCATCATCTAAGTCCAAGAAGTCCACTGCTAGACATAGGCCTCCCCCAAACACTGAAACCGCATTCGTGAATTTCTGCACTTCCCTATGGTTGACTGGTAGAGAATGCAATATAGTATTAAGTCCGCCTATTGTATCAGTACTTGTGTAATGTGGTCAATAAAGTTAAATAAATAAATAAACACTGCTGGACATAGAACTCTAAACAATCGTCTGCTTTAAAACCTAAATCGTTGTGAAATAAACATAATCGATCACAAATAATTTTATTGCGATAAAAAATTCATGTTATTACATGAATTTAATGTAGGTATGACAAAATAGTTCAAACAACATCATTGGAATTCACAGGAAATCTTGTACAAAGTGTAAAACGGAATATACGTCACAAATCATACAAAACTGAAACCTGAGTAATCAAAAATCACAATAGAAATGAAATAAAATAAAAAATATCCAATATTCACTCAATATTCACATATTTGCAAAGCTGTAGATAATATATTCAATCTTATAGTATCATTGTATTTTTATGCTACCAAACTAAATAATAAATTGAAAAAACAGTTCACGTTTACACAAAGTAAATACTTCGTTGCAAACAAAGTAACAATGTTTTTTTCTTCAAATTCAGATATTATAAGCTCTTTCAAATGGTATTTTTAAGGTCTATCTATCGAAGTATATTTTTTAAAGCGAAAATACATTTTTGTCCTTCAAAGTTTTATTCAGTGTGCCTCCTACTGTGTTGAAGTACAATAATATTGGCATTTAAATCAATTAGTTACACATTTATGTATATAATGAAACTGACTATGTGGTGAGAAATTTCTTAATAACGTTGTATTGTACATTATAATCTAATACTTACTTACATTTTTATTGACACCCATCACAATTTAAATATGGTGGCACACATGAGAGGAAGAGATTGTTAAAATACCATCCCACTTTTCGGAATGATTTCGGGGATGAAAACATCCTATGTCCTTTCTCGGATCCTCAACTATACCCATACCAAATTTCATCTCAATCGATGCAGCCGTTTTAACGTGAAGAGGTACTTTCGCATTTATAATACTAGCTCGGGACAAGCCCACCACACATTCCCACCGATGTCTCCTGTGTAGCCAAGATCAACAACAGCGACCTCAGATTGACAATAAGCGATGAAGCTTATTGACGTCCCTGGGGAGGTACTACATCTGTCTTGGAACTCACAACGAATTTTATCAGAAAGAAGATAGTCGGAGTAGGAAGTATTGAAAGGACTTCCCTCCTTAACATTTACCTGAGAGACAGCAATTTGAAACAAAAGGCATTATACCTTAGAGAGATGGCAAATCAAGTGAGGCTCGATTGCCGAGCACCACGGTCTATTGTTACATTACTATTGGGACCTAATGCTATGAGCTGTTGTTTACTATTTTGATTCAATCTATACTATTATTATAAAGAGGAAAGATTTGATTGTTTGTTTGTTTGTTTGCATTGAATAGGCTCCGAAACTACTGAACCGATTTCAACAATTCTTTCACTAGTAGAAAGCTACATTATCAAGGAGTGACATAGGCTATATAGCTTTTCCCGAAATTCAATGTGGTTCCCACGGGAACGAGCGCGAGCCCGGAACTTCAAAAAGCTAGTAATTTATATTGCAAAACCTTCTAAATGCCTGATAATTCTCTCTGCTCGCTACGAGATCAGTATAATAAACTACGCCCGAAGTTACTTGTAAGGAATCTAACATGATTACGCGTTCGTCATGCCAAAGATCACACTCCCACAGAACGTGATGAGCCGTTTGTTCTACTCTGTTATTCGTGGTAGAACACTCACATAAAGGAGGGTACAACCTTGAAAGAAAATAACTTGGCCTTAAAGTCACCGTGTCCCGTTAAAAATTGAGCTACTTGATGGTCGACCTCTAGCCAGGTTTTCTTTAATCTGTCTCATACCGAGGGAAAGAACAGACAGATACAGACGGCCTTTTACGGAAGACTCCCACCTTTCCTGCCATTCCGATAGAAGAACCTCTAATACGTCATCTAACGGTCACATCTCAGGTGCCTTAAGGAACGCGGGGGTCATTTCATTTGATCTATAGTACATCGACGCGCGACGCTGTATCTCCAAATCGACGGGTATTACGCCAACCAGCACAGGAAGTGCCTCCGTCCGTGCTGACAATTCAGTAAGACTTACACAAGAATATCTGAATCCTACAGAAATTACATAGCGTACTGTTCGAGATAAAAAGTACCCTATGTGTGATGTGAATACAAGGTATCAGCTACCTACATACCAAATATCATCAAACTAGCTTTCCCCGCGGCTTCGCTCGCGTTAATTTTATGACATAGATCTCGTTTGATAACAAAACAACCCATAGCCCGAGTTGTGGCGCCATCTGTTGGCCGATACAGCGCCCTCTATAGTAGAAAAAATCATACTTTCACGGGATAAAAAGTATGTTGGGCTCTGTATCCCTAACAATATGTATGCCAATTTTCATAATGATCGGCTGCTTAGTCAAGCCGTGAAGGAATAACAAACAAACTCACTTTCTTATTTATAATATTAGTAAGGATTGGTCCAGCCATTTGAGTGTGAAGAAGTAACAAACATACACATAACTTTCCCCTATATTATATAGGAATTAAATTATATTATTATAATTATAGTGGGATTATAGTAAGGATGGCTACGGTGACCGTTTACCATCAGGCAGGCCATAAGCTTGTTTGCCACCTTAGCGGTATAAAAAAAGGATATTAGTAAGGATTCATATTTCTTGAGCATGGGTGTTTTTATAGAAAATAACATTCATAATATTTCTATTTACCAAATAGGAACGTTGAGTAAATATTTATAATTGGTACCCATAACACATGCAGTTTCAAGCTTTGTTTATCTTGAGAACACATGCCATTGTGGATATACAATTAAGCTAAAACTCTTTCAGTTTATTTGTTCGGGGTAAAACTCCTAAACTGACCGATTTTAACAGGATCTTTAATGGAAACATATCTTACAAAATATTACCAGACCTAGTCAATGTGATATCTACTTTTAAGTATAATAAAATAAGTGAGTAAGTAAGGTCTTCAGAGCTCCACTTTGGGGGGTTGGGAGGGTTGGCAATGTGTGAGTGATACCCCTCCCGGTATTGCAAGCGTCTATAGGCAACGGTGACGGCTTACCATCAGGCCGGCCATATGCTTGTTTGCCACCTTTGTTGTATTTTTTTTAAAATAATGATCAGCTTTATACTCAAGGCATAATAGAACATATCCACATACTTTCAAATTTATAATGTTGGGATCTATCTATGGTCAGGTCTACACACTCACGAGTTTAACTTTACTGCAGTCAACTTCGCGAGCGTGTAGAGCTGGCATAACAGTAGAAATCAACAGATTTAAAATGTAAGACAATAAATAATCATTAATAGATAAACATTCAACTGGAAATAGAGTAAAAATAAACATAACACCACATGGCCCTAATGAACTTTATTTACAATACTGTTTTCAATTCGATTCTAGATAAAACATATGAAGATAACATTGATATGCCATATGAATGGAAGGAAAGAAGGATGATTTTAAAAGAGCATGTAATAGAAGAATAACAACTATTTTTAAATTAGTTTAAATAGGTGGGTAGTTTAAATAGCTTGTAAAAATGTGAGGGTTCACATTTTTACAAGGATGAAAAGATTGCTTACAGCAATAAGGTCACCTTGTTGCTGGTATACTAGTATGCAAGGTATTGTTGTTTTATATTATTTGTTTGTATATTGCATATAAAGTATATTTATTCAAGTTTCTCTCTACGGAGGTTTTAGAATCGGCCTTGAGGGTGCAGTCAGCACACATAAACATAGAGCTCCATATCCCACCTCCCCCCTTCCACTAAGGGGACTCTCTGGCCCTTCCCTGAGTTAATAATTAAAATAATAATATAAGTGACAAAGTACTTACTAAAGCTATAATTAAAACCAAAAAAATGTTTCCTATATCTTCATAAAATGCAGGTGCGCTTAGTGGTGGCCTCTTTGACTTATAGACACAAAGAGAGATATTTGTTTTTTTTATTTATTTATTTATACCACACAGGTGGCAAACAAGCATACGATCGGCCTGATGGTAAGCCGTCACCATAGCCTATAGACGTAAGCAATACCGGGGGTATCACTCACGCGTCGCCAACCCTCCCAACCCCCCCAAGTGGAGCTCTGGAGACCTTACTCACCGTAGGAACACAACATGGCCGAGACCAATGCTATTTGGCTACGATCTTCTGTAAGGTGGAGGTCCTTCCCCAGACGGGCTGCTCCGATTATCCGCTGTGCCCTACCTCTCTTGAAGGTTTATTTTAGGTGTTATCGTTTTAATTGATAGTTTTGCTTATTGGAATTGTATCCTATTATAAATTGTAATAAACTGTAATGTGTAAAAATATTTATACTGACCTTACACTTTTAGAGATTCATAAATTAAAATATACAAAGGTGATTTATAAAACAACTTTCAATTTCCATGAAGATATAATGAAGGCTTACAGACATTAACATAATTCAGTCTAGCATTTCTAATTGCGGTATTGTTAGAGTAAAAGTAAAATGGAGAAAGTGATATTGCAATACACGATTGATGACTTGTTTCTTTTAAAATTAGGTTAAAAACAGCGGCAAATACGTAATAAATACGTTCTGTGTGCACCTTGCTTGCGGATAACCCACTTAACGTCGTCTCACAAAACGACCAATTTTAAAAACATGTTTTACGTGCTACACCCCCCAATTTCTCATTACATATCAAATAAAATATTTATAAACAGCTGTATGACTATGGTTAATAGACAAATAAATCAATAACATTTCGTATACACAAACAAAATCAATAATTTCAACAATACAAACCAGACTGGCGGTGTCTTGGCTATTCAGGGAATACTTGTCGGCGTCTTTCCCTTGTTGGTCGGAGAAACTCTCATATTTGCGCGTGGGACTACTTTTCATTGTTTACAAGAGTCTTTGAGCTTAGGCCTTGAGAGACATCGTTACACCGGGGAGACGACACGAAACACCAACACCAAGAAAATCACTGAAAGAATTCCTTTCCTACGTACCTACCTACGACAAAGCTATACAAAGCACAGCGCAGACTGACACTGACAGTTGACACTGACAAATAGGTGGCAGATGACATTTAAAGAACGAATGAAATATAAAATTTGTTCGGATACACCAATATAAACAAAAATACGCTGTATTAGAGAAAGACAATCGAAGTATTTCTAATTTTGAGTTGTTGTGATAGATGCTTTAGATGGATGTTATTACGTCTGTGGTTAAATACCACATAACACTAGATAATTAAATTAAGAATACTTTTAACAATAAAATTAATCGAGCAAGCCTGTCATTCATTATGCAAGTTATCATGGATCATCCATTATGGATGGACCCCGGGAGCAGTTACATTAATTTTACATTAAAGAGACTTCATAACAGTCCGTTATAGAAAATTCTCGTTGTTCAGAAAACAAAATTGTTCTTCTTTTTTATATTATGAAAAGGTGGCAAACGTTTTTCACTCTACCTCTATCTTTCCGTTCTATCGTAGTTCTATCGCTGGTTAGAATAAAATACAATAGGAGTTATGAGTAATAGGTACAAACCTTGAGTAGACTTTCCGTATCCCATATCTGGATTTTCGTATACTCCGTCGAACTATCGTTTTTTAGACTCCTCCGAAACATCTAAATTCACTATAACCAACAACTTTAAACACAAAAAGACTTTTCAATGCCTTAAAACTTCGTTCTGTAACCACTTCTCAAAAACATTTTCACAATTAATTATTTATCGTTTAGATAGTGTTAATTAAAATTCATTATATTTTATGCAAGTAGGTTATTTTATCACTGGGTATGTTAAAAAAATATTTTTGTATAACTGACATCACCACAACATAATCATGACTAAAATTATTTTACACTGGAATTTCCAGAGATCATTTTATATTAACATAATTTCAAAACAATTATTTGTGTAATATAAATAGGTTTTTTTGTATGTAGAACGTGCCATTTCGACTAGCCGACTGGTGTTATCAAAATGTAGATAACGCCATGGACTAACCAAGATAAAAAGCCTTTCGATGTCACGGATTTAAAGTAAATCGTACATTCTCACATAATCCTAATTAAAATCTGATTGAATAATCAGTGTTCATGATTGAGTGTATTTTTCAGACCATGATTCATTCATCATTTTTTTTTTATTTTCTTCCTGTAATCACAGACTAAAAATCTATTATGCGGATATGCAGTTTGATTTTGAATGAAATTGTAATGGTTGTTTCGGAGGATTAGAAACAGAAAAAAAAAACAGTTTAGTTAAACACAAAACAACAACAGGACAAAACTCAAGAAACAAAAACAAAGCTTCAGCCAGATTCTGTAACACATTTTTAAAGTTAATGAGGCATTGAAATGTAACTCTCAAATTAAAAAAAAGCGAAAGCTGGTGACTTAAAGTGAAATTAAAACTTGTTTCAGAAACTGGCTATTAGTGTTTTATTTAATACATAACAATTTAGTAAAACTACGTAGTACTATTTATTATTCTGTAGTAAAACTCGAAAAAGATTGTACTAACATGATTTATTTCAATAGCTATTAAATAAAATTTACAAAACAATTAGCAGATTTCGTTCTAAGCCTTAAGGCCGTCTTGCAGTCCGTAGCCAGGGCCCGTAGGTTCCTCCGTCAAAGAGGTTAACCCTCCAAGAGGTTCCGCTGCGAAGCGACCGCTCCTGTAACAAAAAACACAGTCAAAATTTGAAATTAGAGGTGGAGTGGTATATAGCATTTAGGAGAGTTTCTTTGGGAATTTTTCTCGTCAATAGTCATTCCGGAATGCTGGCAGACTAAAAAATATATCTTATATCATTGTAAAAGACGTGTCTAAGTGCCCACAGAATAAAGAATTTTTGATTTTACAATATGGGCTAACTGAACCGGGAAGTACCACACTCTAACAGAATATCGGGGTGAAGCAGCGATGAATGTCCGATCCAGCAACCGGGCTCGTTTCTTCTCCCTTCCCCTTCCTTGTAGCCCTTCTGTATTTTCTTGTCAAATAATTTTAAATGTCCATTCCAAACAAAACACAAATTTTATTATCTCTAATGTCAAATTAAACAAAAATTACGTAGTTTGTTTACCTTGGTCCCGGTTTTGGTTTTTCGTCTTTCTTCAATTTTTCAATAATTTCATTTGTGTCCTCAATAGTTAGGTCTTCCTGGAAAATATATAAATGGAATCTATTTTATTTGGATTAAGCTGTTTAGATCACAGGGGAAAATATTAATTTTATAACAAAATTGTTTTTGTTGCGCTGATATTCATTTTGTTAACTAAATGTAACGTTTTATAAATAAATAAATAAATAAAAATAAATAAAATAAATATACTATGTAAAGATATTGATTGATTTTAAAAAAATATATAAAAACCGATGATCGCGGTTTTACCCGCGAAATCCCGTTGTTTCCGTTCCTGAGCTGGATACCAATCTAGGTTATAAACTAAAGCAAATCTATCCAGCCGTTTTTACGTGAAAGAGTAACGAACATCCAAACATCCATCCTCACAAACTTTCGCATTTATATTATTAGTAAGGATGTTTTCTGCTTTTCTATTGTATTATTATTGTACTAGCTTCAGCACGCAGCTTCGCCTGCCTGGCCTACTAACAATAAGCATATTTTTCTTCAGAAACAAATTCCGGTCCGATCGGGTTCGGTCCGGTCCGGCACGGCCCGGTCCAGTCCAGCACGACCCGGTACGGTACGGTTCCATTTCGGTCCGGTCTGTCCGGTCCTTATAAGGAACCTACTTGCCAAAGGAATCTCTAGACCCAGCGGTTTGGGCTGTGCGTTGATATATAGTTAAGTCAGTCAGTCAGTCACGACTTTGAATTTTATTTATATAGATATCATTTTGTAATAATACTTACATAATAATCATCATTAACTTGAAGCATAGGTGCATTTACGCAGGCTCCTAGGCATTCTACCTGTAAATTAAAAAAAAATGTTAAACATGCTGTTAATCTGACAAATAGAATAGGTGAGTAACACACGGCAACGCGCACCGCCGCGGAGGGCGGTGGCGTTAAAGCGATGAAGCGCCGTTCGACCGCGCGGTCGGGCGGTGTACGTGTGTTGCATAATGGATTAAATAAAGGCCTTTACTTTTAGTAAGTAGGTACAGCCAGCCTGCAGAGTAACCTGGCCGCTTCCTCTTGAAGATAATTCCGCACGATCGCCATTGGATTGTTACTTTTAGGTACTCTTTACAGCTAAACTAGCGCTAACTTAATACTAAACTAAATGAAATCCGATTGTATGCTAACCAAATGGCTAGTAAAGTATACAATTTCAATGGTACGAATTAGGATTTGCTGTTAATTTTGCATTTGAAATTATACAGAATTGAAATTAAAATCGCGATTGTTATGCAGAGTAATAGCTGCTGATTCGAACCCGAGACCTCCTGGGTGGCGATCTGGCATGGTAACCATTACGCCACAGAGGTCGTGAAAGTCAAATTAAATATTGTATCTTAATTGTTTGCGACACCATTAAGATACTATTATATTTTATTTCCAGTTATCATAACATAAAATATAGTATCTAACTAAACTGTTTGTGATGTTCTACTTTTTTGCTGATATATTGTTTCTTATTATTATTTATACTTACTTCGGACACAGTGAACTTTCCACAAGGACTAGTGCCACCGACATGGGCGCCGGTAGCGTCTACAATGGCTTTCAGAACAGTATCGGATCCTCTCAACCAACAGGGTGTTGTGGTGCAAACTTGGAGATGGTATTTGCCAACTGGTTTCCTGGAAATTATAATTGGTAAATTTAATAAAAAACTATGTCTCTCTGGGGTAAGATGAATCTACATACATATATTTCATCATTTTTTTTAATTCATTTACTTCCCAGTGGAACTTTGGTAGTGAGCTTACCCTGCATGGGATAAACATTTAGTACAAGCTCTACAACTACAACAATGAACATTAATTAAAGAATACTTGTGCACACTGACAAGAGAAAATAACTGTGAATAAACAGTCTCATTTAAAAAAAACTTATTATTCTATTTTTTATAATTGCAATCTATCTAACATTTTTGCAGTAGTTCCAATATTACTTTTCCTCATTCCTTGCAATCATTTGTGGCCTGGACCCAGTGACCCAGAAATCTATATTATTGTAATGTTGTGTCTGCTATTGGAGGGCAAGTCAGAGAGTCTCTTCTTCTTTAGCCGAGGGAGAGCGAGTCCAGCCACAGTCTCATAAAAAAACTTAATTACCTAATAAACATGGTATAGAATGTAGCAACTTCGTAGACCCTCATGCGGGGTAGATTGAGGATATCTGCGACTTTGTGCATAGCTGATATGGGCAGCCATCCACCATTCTGACGTTGAGCTAAGTCCAACAATGGAATCATTGCGGCACGTTTATGGCCTTCTGGGTAAATTCCAAGTAAGGCATCTATCCTCTGAAATAATCAGAAATGTATATTATTTGTTTTTTTATTACATTGAAGGAAGTTGTTACGAATTTGATATACAAGAATTTGAGTCAGAGAGTCGCTTTAGAGACAGGGAAACATAAAGTTTTCTGGTGAAAGATTTATTAAATTCTTGTTTTTGATAAAATATACCATATTTAAATTAAATATTTACTGTAGTTTGAAAGAGTAAATCACTCTTAAAAATAAATAAAACTTGACATTATGATTTGACATAGCACTACAAAATGCAGTCGCCTTGCCTTAGTGCTCACCCAGGGGAGGGATAAGATCAGGTACTGCTTGAAGAAGTAAAGTTATTTTGTGTTATATTCAAACTTTTACGAAACAATTTTCAAAGAGTTTAATAAGGATACGTACGTTACGTACACGATCGTTTAATAACAATAAAAAGAATCAAAGAATTTTTATTTAGAGAACACAGAAGATCTAACCAAAACAATTGAAGGAAGTCTGACATACCTTTTGGTTCGCCGGGGAAAATTCGAATGGAGTTTGAGGGTTGTCCTCAGGGGTGTCTCTGTGCACAAATAGACTGTCATGTTGAAGATTTGCTGTGGTTTGTAGGGCTCTCGAGGACGTACGCCACTAAAAACAAACATTTCGAACATTAGGGCTACTGTCAAACAGATATTATATAACCCCACAACATAATACACAAACTTTTTTCATTTAATTTCTGTATTTAAAACACATACCGCGCTGTTAATTCCAGATCTTAAACTGGATAACATGATTTATTAGGCAAAATATTTCAGAAAATTATAAGTTATTGCGAAACACTGTTCGCGAACACTTCGACTCGACTTGGAGTTAACTTCATTCAAGTTGATTGGATCGATTGCGTTTGGTTTCACGTTCAATCATTGTATAAATTGAATCAAGAGATTTTATTTAAGTATTTTTTATTTTATCCATGCAGATGCAGATATTAGAAAATTAATTTCTAATTTTATTTCCTTCATTCGTTCAATTTCTTGTAGCTACTATTCTTTCATTCACAAATCACAATCTAATCTAATTTGCTGTGCAGTTGTGCCTATCTTCAGGACATTGGCCGCCTGCTATAGATTTTTGAACTTTCGAGAGATTTGAAATTTATAATAGGGATGATCAATGTTAGGAAAAACATGGATGTTGACATCGATGTTAACATCGATCGAAATCATCGATAATCGATAATCATCGATAGAAAAACGTCGATACTTTAAAAACGTCGATGGTTTCCGAAAGAAAATAAAACTCTTTAAGCTATTATGTTATTGAAAGTGTAACAAAAACAAACAGAGTGAAATAAACTTGTTCACAAATCTCACCTTCTAGTCCACTCATCCACTCCACTCGCAACACAATAGTTCGCAAATAAATTTGTTTTTATTAATTCGATTTTGTCGATGATAAAATTAAAAAATACCTCAACCTCAACCACCTCAATGTCAAATTGTTCGACTTTTTTTTGTTTATTCACCCCGAGAAACAAAGATTTTTTTTAAGTTATGGCTTCAGCGTTTCTTATGTAGCAATTTAGCCAGTGTCAAGTAATAACGAGCACCCTCGACTCAGTAATTTAAAAAAAACTTATTTACTTCGATCAGTGCCATCTAGTGTAAAATAGTTGAACTGATAGTTGTCTAGCTAGTATCGATGTTTTTACTCTCAAAACATCGATTTAACGATAATATCGAAGTCAAAACATCGATGTTTTCCAACAAAACATCGATGTTTCTTCAACATCGATGAATTTCGATCATCCCTAAATATAAATTATTCCCATGGGATTCTGATGCGGAAACTCGGAAAAAACGTCTTCGCACGTGTAATAGATATTGTTACTAATTCATTATAATAGCATTTAATTTCTTAAAATCTGCTACATGACCAAAACGTCAAAACGCCTGCTGTTTTTCAATAGCAATTTTTTTTGTAGGTATATTATGGCCTGAACAAACACTTAAGGCAATACTTTGGTGTTAGCCATTGATTTCGAATAAATAATTTATATATGCATACCGTTATCAAACTGAGAAATGTTTTGTTTCTGTCCGGTCTGGGTCGCATCGCACCGCACATATTTTTGCTCACAGATTACTTATGTAATTTCTGATAAATATGTAACACTAAGCAGTGTAATGTCGCTAGCTAGCTGCAAACTTTATGGAGAGATCGATAAATTATGCTTTATTTGCAATACACAGCCTGAGTCTGTTAAAAAGTACAATGAATTTAGACAAATGTAAAAACTTGTGTCATTACAACAAGACCATGTTATAAGCAATATTTTCAAGGCAAGAGTAATGACAAGATGCTTGTGATGATCTAGCCACCTTCAGATTTGCATCCTATAATAATATCAATTATAATATTTTGTTTTGTCACTAATAAGTACTTACACTAAATAATTATACACAATTCTAAAATCGAACTTTCTGTGAATATATGGACTATGATCTACTATAATATCTAGCCGTCATACAACCACAAAGGGCCGAATGCCGTCATCAATTCCAATTTATTTTGTTAATTGAATTGCACTGATTGCACATAATTTAAAATGCGACATGTTTGCAATTTTTATCTACAATTTATTAATGTGTTTACTTATCCGATGGCTCAGTCATTTTATGCCAAAGGACGTAAATTCGATCCTCTCAAGGGTTGTGTTGTGTGGGTAGCAGTGGCGAGGGGTCCTAATAACACGATTCCTGTCGGCTTCCCTTTTAAAAATAGTGAATTATCTAACAGCACCGACTCTGCTAATAACATGATTTCGCTTCATACATAATAATGATACCCAAACGCCTATACAATAATAAATAGCAATATCACACGTCGCCAAACGCCTATACAATAATAAATAGCAATATTGTGATATTGCTATTTATTCGTCGCTTAGCCTGTGCGTCGAAAGCCGGTAATTCCCGAGTTGTAGCTGCATACAGTTTTAGGAGCGCCTGTCTCTTTCTTACGCGTACATTTTGTTCCTAGCGCGGTCTCTTTCTCACGCCGATCATATGAACATATTAAGCCGGTAGTCACAGAGTTACGACAAGGATGGCATGTATAGACAGATTACGTTAGTGCGACAAAGATAAACAGAGGTATTAACCTGAGAAGTAAAAAATATAGTTAATTATGTGTTTAGTGCTTGAATAATAAAACAACTATAATTTTGTCGCGTTGTAATTGTCAAAATTATGACATTTTTTCAATTCACTTTCGCCTGTGCTTTCGCTCGTACTGTTGTTAGTTTTTTTTATTTGTTTGTTGTTAATTTAGTAAATTTGAATAGATTAGAGTGACTTCGTGGTTAAATGTTGGACAGGGCTCGGTGTGAATTGTGTTATAGTTATAGAATATAACGGTTTCAGTTGTAAGTAGTTAATTGTTTATTTTGGTTTAGTCTGTTTTGTTTACATTCGTAATGGCTGCAATTTTAGACGTGGGTTGTTGTCTCACAGACTTTTTATTAGATAATAATTTTCAAACATACAGTTTTGAAAATAAAAAACATATATTATACAGCGCGCCCGTGCTTTTCCTTCTATGAAAATAGATTATAAACGGAAAGATGGCTTTACTAAACATTTTCATTGTAATTTGTACGAAAAGTATTCGTGGCTCACAGGTAGGTAGGTAGTTGTAAACTTAAAACACTGTTTTGGTTTTCCATATTATACCTATCAGTGCTTTTATGTATGGTAATGGTAATATGGTATTCGGAATTCTCCATCCCTGTGGTAAGATAACACTGTAAATTTTTTTTTTGCTCCGGCTTCCCCTGAGTAAAATTTCACCCTTCGCCACTGGTGGGTAGGTAGGTAATTATCTACTTGGTATGTATTCTTTGCAAATAGGTGAAGTAAGTAGGTCAAACAAAAAAAATCTTTTATTTTATTTATTTTTTATTATGTAAATATTTTTATTAAATGAATGATACTCGTTTACGGGTAGTAATTTTATAATCAAAATGTATTATGCAACTTCCAAGGTTTCAACTTTGTTCCTTACTTTGCTAGATTCGTCAGTCATTCAGGAGTTTCAGGTCATAGCATTATTATACTATTTAGGTATAGATATTGTTTTACAAAAAAGGGCAAAGAGTATACATGAACGACGTCTAGATATAAATATTGCACAGCTAACTCAGTGCCTATAAAAGGCATTGTCCACCCTTGTATGCGTATATATCCGTATAAAAAACGAAAAAACAAAATGAATGAATGCGAGGTACGATCGGCAAAACAACGAGCTGGTTACCATGGCAACTGTCGCACTCCCTGCACCAAAAATGGGGTAGGCTATATAGGTACTGATCTAGATTACGTTGGATGACTAGGTAGCAAATATAGGGAGTTAATGCCTTCGATAAAGCTATGGTTTGTTATACGCAAGTATTTGGAGGAATAATAATTAATGTGCTTAGTTAAAATAAACGTAACGTAAACTTAACTAACAGTCAGTTTCTAACGCGTTTTAATTTTAATTCTACATTCTCTCTTTTTTTTCTCTTGTTTGACAATGACATAAGGATAAAATATAAAAATAGGATAATTCTAAATATCTTAATAAAAGACAAGAGAGGTAGGGCATAGCGGACAAAGAGAGGTAGGGCATAGCTTTATAGAAGACAAGAGAGGTAGGGAATAGCTTTATAGAAGACAAGAGAGATAGGGCATAGGGATAAAGAGAGGTAGGGCATAGCGGGTAATCCGCTCAAATCGGAGCAGCCCGTCTGGGGAAGGACCTCCACCTTACAGAAGATCGTAGCCAAATAGCATTGGTCTCGGCCATGTTGTGTTCCTACGGTGAGTAACGTCTCCAGAGCTCCACTGGGGGGGTTGGGAGGGTTGGCAACGCGTAAGTGATAGATACCCACGGTACTGCAAGCGTCTATAGGCTACGGTGATGCTTACCATCAGGCGGGCCGTAGGCTTGTTTGCCACCTTAGTAGTATAAAAAAAACTGGCGATTTATCGATTTTACACATGGATAATTGAATAAAAAGACACGCTAAGATTGTTTACTACATTAGTCAAGTTAAGAAAAAGTATACGTAATATGATCTCTGCGTTACTGAAATTATAAAAACTAGATATCGCAATATCTTTAGAGAAGACAATTTTGATTTTTTTAAATAAATATTCTTAGGATTTTTATACTACTTAAGTTTAAAAATATCGGCCGTCAATTTGTTACGGTTTTAACCAGTCGAAATTAACTAACGGGACGCGGTGGCCCAATGATAACGTCTGATTACAACCATACAACAATGTAGCTAAAATTGAGTTTTTAGAAAGCATATTGTAACGATATTAGATATTGATAAATGATAAACTAGTTACTAAATCGATTAAAGGAAATTAGGTTATGCAAAACTTTGAAATTGACATCTCTGGCACTCATGGCATCATGGCATCTATCACTTTAATGTAGAGGATAGTGTTTTCTAAACGAACTTGGCTTGACGACTGTCATTCATCGACTACAGACAGCCGGTACCGAAGGCACAGATCTATACATATAATAAAACAGTAGACCCCGATATGTCTGTACATTGGACATATTTGGCAAAAATGGAGAGGGAACAGTTAGAGTAAGGTAACAAAAGCAAAATGTTTTCATAGGAAGATAGAGCTTGCGATGGAGCAGAATATAGGCTTTGTTTCATTTAAATCGCATGTCAGGAAAAGGAGTTATCCTTATTTTAACATTTCACGCGGACGAAACTTAATATAATAAATAATAGTTACTTCGCAACCGAAGGCCTTCGATGCACGGAGGATCTCGAGAAAACGAAACCCATCCAGGTTGACATAGCAATAACTTGCGTGTTCGTTTACACTGGGACACACAGCGACGCTTCTCAAGCAAATAAATCCCGAAAAATATTTTGCCACAATAAACTGAAACATATCGCAGTATGGGTTATGGTCGCTAAGTCGCTATGACCTTTAACTTTTATGGGCTTCTAGAAATAACGCAAGGTATGCGACCTACAGACGTTCCGGGAACTCGATGGGATTTCTTATAGTTGGTTAAAGATAATTTTGAAAATCCTAACGGACGCGACGCTAACTTGAACAATCAAGTTGAAGAATACATAATTCTATTAGAATTTCAGAAAAAATCAAATCAAAATAGAGGCCACATTAAAAGTATTATTAAAAAGATCGTTTTCAAATTCACACTAGAAATATTATAATACTAATATTTTAAATGAGAAAGTGCGATTGTTTGTTTGTTTATAATTCCTTCACGGCTTGACTAAGCAGCCGATCATTATGAAAAGTATACATATTATCAGGGGTACAGAGCCCAACATAGGCTACTTTTCCCGTGAAAGTATGCCATTACAATTTCAAAATATTTTTTCTACTATAGAGGCCGCTGTATGATCGGCTATCGGCCAACAGATGGCACCACAAGTCGCGCAATAGGTTACTTTGTTGTCATACGAGATCTATGTCATAAAATTAACCGCGAGCGAAGCCGCGGGGAATAGCTAGTACTTACTTTTTACTATTGAGAAAGTGGCTTGAAAAAAAAATTTATACTATCGCTGAATTTCTCAGTTAAAATAGCGCATCGATAAATTTTTGCTGACAGCTAATAGGTAATATATTAAAATTTTTGTTATTTATATTCTTCTTTTTTTTTTTGAATAATTAATTATTACATGTACTAATTATACTTAAATATATTTGCATGCCTAACTTGTTAAGGCAAATGTGAACATTTGGTAATATTATGTAACATCTACTGTAACCTACATTTGAATTAAATTGAATTGAATACTAATAGACAAATCAACCTGTAACATACTCGTAACATTACAATGTTAATGATAATAGTACTAGATACTATCCTTACTATTTATTAATTATTAATTAATATTAAAAATGAGAAAGTGAGTTTGTTAGTTTGTTTGTTTGTTATTCCTTCACGGCTTGACTAAGCAGCCGATCATTATGAAAATTTGCAATTTGTTAGGGGTACAGAGCTCCACATAGGCTACTTTTTATACCGTGAAAGTATGTCGTTCCAATGGGAAAATATTTTTTCTACTATAGAGGGCGCTGTATCGGCCAACAGATGGCGCCACAAGTCGCGCTATGAGTTGTTTTGTTGTCAAACGAGATCTATGTCATAAAATTAACGCGAACGAAGCCGCGGGGAAAAGCTAGTTTATTATACTGTGCTAATATTGTAAAGAGGAGAGATTTGTAATTTTGCGTGTGCGTATGTTTGTAATGAATAAACTCAAAAATTACTAGACCGATTTCAAAATTTCTTTCACCGTGAGGAAGGTACGTCATCCCCGGGTAATATAGGCTATATTATATTTTCAAAATAATTAGGGATCTTTAGTAAAACCCACGTGAAGCCGGGGCGGTCCGCTAGTAAGTTATAAAATTACGAGTGGACCTTATTTTGTATTAACTAATAGTATATAAATATACTAACAGATTTTATATTTTAATTACACCTCAATCATCTTCCTTTATATTTTTTCCATTTGTTCCTATTAACTACTTTCAAAATAGAAAAAAAAACAGATGTTCATTCTGTTCAGTAGCAACGTTCACACGCGATAAGAACATTTGGACAGTCCGACGGACGTACATATATGTAATAGTTTGTAAGTAGCAACAAATTACAGGTTTCTTGTATGAGTAATTGATTTTTATAGCCACAACTTGAAAAGTGCGCTATTTAAGTTTAGTTCGGTGAGCGGATAATAGATGGCGTTGGTAGTATCGCGCGTGGTAAGTTTTGTGTGAAATAGAATTTTCATAGAATCATTGCCCGACGAATGAATGTGTGAAAAGTCCAGAAAAAATAAATGGTCTGTAAATTATATCGATTTTTGTCAGCCACAAAATAAATTGTTTTGCCAGTGAAAAAATTAAATTGAGCAATATTAATACAAATAGAGCAGCGAATTGTGAACAATGGTGTTTTCTTTTATTATAATTTTTTTTTATGATTAAAATAACAGTTTTTCTTTAATGTTTTCTTTTATAAGTATCAATTGTAATTTTAACTTTTATTAGTACCTTTTATTTATCAAAAGAGCATGTGCTAAGTTTCTTGCCAGTTCTTCTTAGTACAAATCTGCCGTCTGTACTGGTAGTTAAAAAAAAATAATGATTGGAAAGAGCTTAGCTTTAAAAAAAAATTATTTCAATGAAAAGGCTTTTTTTCTGAAAGTCTAGAATTTAGACATACCTAATTTAATTAAATTTTATACACTTATTTTTTGTTAATTTTTAAAAGGTGAGAACCTTCTGCTCTCGCGAATGACTGCAGACTCACTAGAAGCTTCTAAACATATTTATTTTTTAAGTCCCACAACACAACTGTGCAAAATAAAAATAATAATCGAATTTTAATAAAAATGCTAAAATCAATTTGACAAATACTTTAAAATGAAAACTGTAACAGTATGATTGCTCACGTATCTGTTTGGCGATCCGTTTTTACCGTCGGAATTGTACCTTGGACAATGGGTGCGAGAGTCACCGCGCTAACGGCTCCACAAATCAGATCGTCATTACACGCCTGTTTTTGTTACCGCAATACTTTGAAGCAAAAAGCGTTTGAGATGACCGCTGTGCAGACACACTGTCGCTAATTGGCTTCTATGTATTGCATAGCGGATTCCTCCGCCGCCTCCGCCGAGACGTAGGTATCTCAAGATTATATTATTGTTTTGATAATATTTTTGAACGAAAATTAGATCGTGTGTGGAATACTACTAGAATATAAGGCTGGGAAGGCTCTGCAAAGTAGCTTATGGATGCTCTTGATTCACTGCAAAGACGCGCCAACAGAATGATAGATGATCCGAAGCTTGGTACAACTCTCGAATCTCCGCAAACAAGTCGCTGCGTTGAGTCACTTTTATCGGCTATACCATGGAGAGTGTTCGGATTATTTGCACGACCTTATTCCTTCTTCTCCGTTCAAGCACAGGAACTACCGTCCCAAACAGCGTGCACATTCACACACAGTGGACTACCATAACCTCCCACCTCGCACAAAAAGATTCGGTCAATCATTCTTGTGTCGAACCATTGAACGGTGGGTCAAGCTGCCCGACGATGTGTTCCCTGCACCACACGTGTATGACATGGGGTCCTTCAAGCGGAGCGTGAAGAGGCACCTTTCAGGCCGGCATAGTAGCAGCGACGAGACACCATGAAGGATGTCTCGTCGCTCCTACTCCTGGACCCCAGTGACCTGCCCATCTAGCAGGCGCTGGCGTTCTCGCCGCCGCACAGGAGGGATTCGAGGATTCGACGAGTGCTCTTCCAGCTGATTTTCTTGGACCTTGATATTTTCATAATAAGTAAAAATAATAGTTGAACCAAAACAACTTTAAAAACAAAATTCTTATTAAGTATTTTATTTTCGGTCGGTGAGAAGTTTCCCGTCATTATTCATGCAAGAATAACAGAAAGTATCCGCACAGCAAACAGTATTTTCTAGTAAGTTCTTGGCTTTATTTCTTAAAAACAAGAGTACCTACTTAGATTAAAAAAACAAGTACCTACATACGTATTAAGTTAAAAAATAAAATAAATTATATGTAGGTTTAAGTAATGACCAATTCACGTCGTCGTAACTGTAGGCAGGCGCCACGCGAGCCGACAAGTGTTAAATTGGAGCTGCGGTGGAGCAAAAAGAGCAAAACGGTAGAGTAAAAAGAGCAAATGGAGCAAAAAGAAAGAGATGGGGCAAAAAACACAATTGTTGTACGCCTAGACTGCGACTTTGACACTTTCTAACTAGCTATTGTAACTAAATGCTAGACTTGGTGTTTCTATGTTTGATGAAAAAAAAATGTTTAGAAAACTGATGACGTTTTTAGTCATTTTTAATATTAATTACCCTTTTTTGGATTGGTAGAGATTTTATGAAACGTTATGCATATCGGCGTGAAAAATATAGGTTTCGTTCGGTAAGTGAGAGATCCGAAAGCCTAATTTCTTACCAATACTTTTCACATTGCTACTTCACATTGATAGGGTGACACTTCACACTGATACTTCACGTTGATTAACATCCGTGTTCGTGTGTATTCGTACTGTGTATTTTTAAAAAAACGAATACTTACTAGTATGTCAGAAAAAAACGCTAGAATACCTGCTACATGAAAATGATAGGTAAAGCGAATAGGGATCCAAAATTCGTAACCTAGCCAATTGCGAATATCTCCATGGATTCTTTTGAAAAAATAATACACATCATCAAATTGATATTGTAATAAATAAAACAAAAATCTTCCCAATTACGGGAACTAACAAGTGCATTGCAAAAAATATAAACAACATAACGTACACGATTTGTAATTGTTTCAAGCAACAAAAACTCGAATTCGACTCATGAATGGAACTTGAAAAATCTGTCACTGCGAAACATCGTACACCAAAAAATCATTTTCATTCACAATTCACATAACATACATTACCATATTTTTATAACAAACCAATAATAAAATTCATATATACGCATCAATGTACATCGAATTAAATCGGTGTTCGATTTTAAATTTTGTATCGCAGTACACAGGCCGTACCACTGGGAAAACGATAAAAACGACGTTCCATATTCGAGAAATGATTAAAAAAAGAAAGAACGGAGAATGAGACTACGGAGCACGTACCGTCCCCGGTTTTAAAAAGAAAACTATTCTACCGGAGCGTGAATGAAAAACGAAACGCGCGGTCGCAGTAACTGTAATCTTGTGATTATTATTTTTATTTTTCTTTATTATTTCGTCTTATTATTTTCGTTTTTATCTGCATGAGCGCCCGTATGTAGGTCAGGAGTAATATTTTTTTTTATTTACACACCAAGGTCGTTGGTTGTTCATTTTTGTGTCTTACGTTCTGTAATTATGGCAGGGCGTTGACCTAGGTTTATTGTGACTAAACAGTTTACATTTGTATGTTTTGGAAAACATTTCATTATAATACAGTTTCTTTTCATAGTATAAAATGAAGTCGCTTCCCGCTGTCTGTGTGTCTGTCTGTATGTTTAAATCTTGAAAACTACTTAACGAATTTTGATGCGGTTTTTAAATAGATAGAGTGATTCTAGAGGAAGGTTTATTTGTTTATAACATACCGAAATTCCCACGGGAAAGCGAGATATACGCAAACGAAGTTGTGCTGGTTTCGATAGTGACATAATGTTATGGCGGGTTCGTTCCAGTCACCCTGTATATATGTTTTGTACTGTTTTTTAACCACGATTTTCGGATTTTAATGTCCATCCATCCATATCAACTGATAATCATCCCACTGCTGGGATACGGGTCTCCCTTCAATCAAAGGGGATTAGAGCGTACTCTGCCACGTTATTTTTTCTTTTGAGGATTTTCAAGCCGTCTGAAGACCACTTAACGATTGTCATCTATAGACAACAGCCGAGACAGGAAGACAAAAGTTTGTGTGTATTTGTTACTTCTTCACGCCCAAATGGCTGGACCAATTTTTACAATATTTGGTACGTTACAGTACCATTGATACCTTGGATTAACACATAGGATACTTTTTATCCCGAAAAGTACTACGAGACTTCCGCAGTATTTGGTGATAAGTCTGATATAGATGGCGCTGATGTGCATAAGATTAAACGCGGGTAACACCGCGGGCAGCAGGCTAGTCTCAAATATTTTATATTAGTTCACTCACACATCTTAGT
Source organism: Endotricha flammealis (assembly GCA_905163395.2). Lineage (NCBI taxonomy): Eukaryota > Metazoa > Arthropoda > Insecta > Lepidoptera > Pyralidae > Endotricha > Endotricha flammealis. The sequence goes on along the minus strand of LR990862.1, from coordinate 14,702,247 downwards.
TTAGTATAATTGTTCGAGGAAATTCATTTTTAAGGTTTCAGTAGTTCCATGTGGAACTAGCTACATGGAACTACTTGGAATAAAGGGAAATATTTACATAACTACTTATATTAAAATTACTACATTCGTTGTGTTATAATTGTCCATTTATTTTAACGTTCACTGCTAAAATTCACGTACAGTCAGGTGCAAGTGGTGCCGTCAAGCAATAAATAATGAGTGTCAAGTTTTTCTGTAGTTGTCTGTACATTGCCATTGTCCCAATTCCCTTGGGAAAACTTGATAGATAGATAGAATAAGCTTTTAACACAGTGATACAGTAAACAGAAAAAGTTTCAAACAAGTGTATATGCAACAATGCGGCCTTATTGCTCAAAGCAATCTTTTCAAGGCAACGAACTTCTGTATGGAGTGGGCAGGAAAATTACTAAGTTACTGTTTGTAGCAAGCGTTAAAATCTCTCCCGTGTTTTTACAATTAGGTAGTATTCAATACACAATTAGGTAGGTAGTATCCAATTCAAAAACAACGAGCCTACTATATCCAAAAAACTCAGTGTGGCCTTATGGCAAAGGAACTATGGAAATCTGTCCCAGGACAAACACATACCAAAGCCCTAATAAGTGGTCACAATAAAAACTTCTCCAAAGAACTCATCGAGCTCAAAAGACAGAAAACTAGTGCCGTGACTAGAGTACTAACAGGACACTGCAAACTTAATAAACATCTGTTTAACCTTAACATGAGCCAGTCCGCGATGTGCAGATTCTGCCAAGAAGAAGAAGAAAGTTCCATGCACATTCTCTGCTCCTGCGGACCACTCATGTACAAAAGAAGTATACACATGGAAAAGATATTCTGCTTCCAGAGGAGATACAACAGCTCTCTGCCCAGCACATCTGGAAGTTCCTAGAGGCAACCAGTCTGGACAGGGAAATTTAATTAAAGGGCACTACAAAAGATCAGCAATGGTCGAAGCAGTATGCTTGAAGCCCACAGCAACAAATAATAATAATACACAATTAGGTAACTAGCTCTCAAAGTCAACTAGGCTTTGTTGTTTGTTTGTCTTATTACCAGACACCAACATAATACTTATATATTCTATACTAATATTATAAATAGGAAAGATTTGATTGTTTGTTTGTTTGAATAGGCTTAGAAACTGCTGGACCGATTTCAAAAATTCTTCCACCAGTAGAAAGCTACATTATCAGGGAGTGACATAAGCTATAGCTTTTCCCGAAATTCAATGTGGTTCCCACGGGAACGGGCCCGGAACTTCACGCGGACGGAGTCGCGGGCAAAAAAGCTAGTTTAAAAAAGTTTGTTGTTTCGGAGCCAATTCAAACAAACAATCAAATCTTTTCTCTTTACAATATTTAAAAAAAATGTATTTACAAATCACAACGATAGAGCTAGCCCCAAAATAAGTTCGAAACTTGTGTTATGAGATACTAACTCAACGATACTATATTTTTATAGCAAATATATGTAATATATATACCTATAGACATCCAAGACCCGAGGCCAATCAGAAAAAGTTCGTTTTTCATCATGACCCGACCGGGATTCGAACCCGGGACCTCCTGGGTGGCGGGCAGGCATGGTAACCATTGCGCCACGGAGGTTGTCAAATATTAGTATAGATAGAAAACACCCAGACTCGAGAACAAACTCAAATGTCACATAAATGTTTGCTCCGAGCTGGAATCGAACCCGTGCCTTCTGGTGCTAAACTAGGTTACTAGGATCACTACCAACGCACCACTGGGATGTCTAATGTACAGAGTACAGATATTATTACCATAACCATAACTCAACAATCCAGCCATCTAGAACTCTAGCATATTCTAGATTAAAACCTAACTATACAATGAACAAACCCAACTCAATATAACTACTGACTTTAGTCATCATTCCTGGAAAAAAGTAAAAATAACTCGGCCAGTCTGCATCTCAGTCTCAAGGTCAAATCCTGACTCCAGACAAGGATGGACATATGCAAAAACCACTTGACAAACAAGGACAGATAGCTTTGATGTCTTCGTCCTTTGAAAAGGGAAAGTGGTAGTTAAAGCATAGGCGAGAGTGAGATGAAAAAATGTCCGAAGGGTAGAGCAGGATAGATGGTGTTGATTTTAATATGTGCGAGAGAGACGAATGATGGGAACCGGTTAATTTTGAAGGGCTCTCGGCCGTGGTCCATGCTGAAGCATCGTTATGGGCTATAAGTATAGATTTTCATTATGATTGTATTGATTTAGCAGACTAAATCATTGGTTTAGGTGGAAAATTATTTTCTACAGACCCAACGGTTGAGTGGTTAGCAATGGCTTTGCATTAAAGGTCGTGGGTTGAATTCCAGACAAAAGAAACATCATCATTTATTTATTATTCTTTTAATTACACCGGCATTTGGCCAGTTACGGCAATTATTACATGAAACACAGTTTAAGTACCTATTGAAATTAAAGAATAACACTGCAGCCATTCGATTTTTAATATTTAGTATATCCTGGTATCCATGGATAAATGGAATCATTCAAATATTAATTTACGTTGAAAAAGCTGATCTTCATCAAATTCTCGTCACCTCATTGCTGGGCATGGGCTTTACTTTAATCGAAGGTGTAACCGAATTAAAATGTGACCACTTGCTGAGGAAAATAAAAAGAAAGCTTCAGATAATTTCTGCTATTTCTATTATTTGTATTTATATGAAAACAACTCCAAACATTTCCAGAAAAGCAGTAACCTCGTGAGGTCAACTCCAACATATTTGCGTTGGGGTTACTTACTGCAAAACCTTAAGAGGGGTAGGGCACAGCAGATAATCCGCTCAAATCGGAGCAGCCCGTCTGGGGAAGGACCTCCACCTTACAGAAGATCGTAACCGAATAGCATTGGTCTCTCAAAAAAAACATATAAACCTGCGAGTACATTGAAGATCAAAGGGTTTAGTGGTAAGTAACTGTGTGTCAAGTTGCAACTAAGCTGCATCATGTAAACTTTGTTCTTCCCCCCTTGCGATTCTCAGGAACAGGTCAACACGGCTCAAGGTCAACGGAACGCGGACACCAAAACTGTGGAGACTCCCTTCGGCAAAACTTGATTTTTAATTGAAAATGAAATGAAAACATTTATTCAGAGAGTAGACCATCACACACATTGACGGGGAAGATTGAGTGTAAAAGACCTCGTGGCCGAAGTCTCGTTCGATGTTCAGAACAGATATCCAGTCAGCGGAATATGATTGTCAGCGCCGCACTACACCATGCATCTGATCGCAACCGATGGTGGCAACGAGTCGACAAGGTCGTGTAGAGTCACGATCCTCAGCATTGAGGGAACGATCAAAAAGAAGAAAACCTTCACAGGTACGTTCTCCTGTCATGATACTCTATAAACTACCACCATTACATTTTTAGAGGTAGGGCACAGCGGATAATCCGCTCAAATCGGAGCGCAGCCCGTCTGGGGAAGGACCTCCACCTTACAGAAGATCGTAGCCAAATAACATTGGTCTCGGCCATGCCATGTTGTGTTCCTACAGTGAGTAAGATCTCCAGAGCTCCACTTTTTTGCCACGCGTGACTGATACTGCTCCAATATTCTGTGAGAGGGACTTCCCCGGTCTAGCTAAAAGCACTCCAAGTTTTTGAAAGTTAATGACACATTAAATATTGCTATCGCTTTTTGTCCAAAGAGGACAAAAAGAGATCGTTGTTCTATAATTTTGACAATTGATTAAGACTAAAGAATCTGTCCTGTTTATGAAACGGGATAACGCTAAGTAACAAAAAGAGAATTAATAAAAATATTAACACATTTGCATACTCCACAGTGCATCGGAAACTTTGTTCCCAAGTCAACATTTACCAATAAGTATTTGTGTCCACACGCACACATTCGCCTTTCATCTCGCCCTCTGTGCGCGTATGTCGTACACACTGGGCAAGAATGCAACGCGTTGTTGACACAGGCAACTTCGATATTCCTTTATTTATTGCTATAAAAACCTTTTGACTTAAAACTATACGACTTTATACCTTAACACCATACTGCTTTTGTTATATTTTCAACGTCTGATAATACTCTTAAGATCTTCTTAAGTTTTCGAAGATGTTTAACAGTTCTAAGGACTTTGATGTTTAGTTATTTACTTTTAGAGTAGATTTTGACTTGTTAAATAAATGTTGTTTATGTCTAAACTAAGTTTAGTCAATAAAAGGTAAATTTAAATAAGGATTTATGCGTTGTCTGCCGTTTTGGCAAGATCCGCGGATAAAGGATGCTATTGGATTAAAAAGGAGATTTGACCACCGATTTTGTATTTCGGGAACCACAATGGGGATTGGGAGACAGTGTCGTGTGAGGTATCTCTTTTTGGCCCAATTTAGCTCGTTCGGTAGCTGATCGGATGACGTCAGATGGCAAAACAATTTCCCCAGTGTTTAAGCATACGCAATTATTTAATTTATAAATACTGTTAACATCTAGTTTCTGAAACACCTTTCAGTAATCAAAATCTACATCTACGGGTTAGGTTTTCTGACTTAATTATTTTTTAATTCAAAAATGAGTCTACACAAAGGATTATTTTCCCACCCAGCCTAATATTAGCTAAAACTTAACGCTGGGCTCAATAAATAGTCAAAATTCAAAATTCAAAATTCAAAATATTTTTATTCAAATAGGCCTAATATAAGCTCTTTCGAATCGTCACAATTTTTTCCTACCACCAGTTTAGACGGCAGATTTGTGCTAAGAAGAAGCTGGCAAGAAACTTAGCACTTGCTCTTTTAAAATGGTATTACTAAGATACAAATTACAGTGACAGAAAATATAAAATTAACACAAAATATCTGTTATTTCCGATGAAAAAATAATAATAATGCAAATAATTAAAGATTAATAACACTATAAATGAAGAGAAAAAAAAGCGTATTAATATACTGGTATACATATATACCTACATTTAAGGTGTAAAAAATTTAATAAAGGTAGAAAGTGTATATACAATATATGCATATATATATGCGCAATATATTAAGTACCTAGCAGTAGGTAGGCTTGTGTTTGGTGTCTGTGCCGAGTTTATCATTCCAGCTATTTTTATCATTTAGATAATCTTCAATTTTATAATAAGCCTTTCTGCTGAGTGAATATTTAATGTAGGATTTAAACCTTTTTCCTGGTAAATTCAGCACGTTTTCAGGCAGTTTATTATAAAATCGAATACTATTAACAACAAAACTATTTGAGGTCTTGGCGAGCCGGTGCTTAGGTATAACTAATTTATGTTTATTTCTAAGATTTAAATCCGAGTAGTCACTAAACTTTACAAATGTGCTTATATTTTTACGTACATACATTATATTTTCATAAATATATTGAGATGCAACGGTCAGAACATTAATTTCTTTGAAAACTTCCCGTAATGATTCTCTGGAACCCATATTATAAATGGAGCGGATAGCTCTTTTTTGTAAAATAAATATTGCCTCAATATCGGCTGCCTTACCCCACAGCAATATGCCATATGACATGATGCTATGAAAGTAGCTAAAATAAACTAGACGCGCTGTCGCTACATCAGTCATTCGTCTAATTCTCCTGACCGCGTACGCTGCAGAACTGAGTCTGCTGGCAAGTTTTTTTATATGGGGAGCCCATTTCAAGCCTGAATCCAAGGTAATACCAAGAAATATCGTCTCATTTACAAAATCTAATTTAGTACCATCGAGAATAATGTCAGTATTTACCTGACGAACATTTGGCAAAGTGAATTTTACTACTTTAGTTTTATTTGAGTTTAATAACAGATTGTTGCAAGTAAACCAGTTTTGAATAGCAGAGAGTGCACCATTTACATTGCTAGTGTTGCGACACTGGCGATTAAAATTAAAAATCAAAGAAGTGTCGTCAGCAAATAGCACTGCTTCAATATCTGTCATGTTCTTGACCATAAAAGGGAGGTCATTAATATAAATTAAAAATAGGAAAGGACCTAGGATCGAGCCTTGGGGCACCCCAATTCTCACATTTGCACCCTTAGATTTCACACCGTTGATATCAACGGTCTGCAATCTATTGGCTAAGTAAGACGCAATCAAATTTTGCGCATTATCTCTAACTCCGTAATGATTTAGTTTGAGCAAAAGCGTCTGGTGATCTACACAATCAAAAGCTTTAGAGAGATCGCAAAATACCCCGATGGCATCCTGCGATCCCTCCCATGCATTCAGGATATGCTTGATGAGCGCAACTCCAGCATCAGTAGTGGACATCCCGGCGGTGAAACCATATTGCTTACTATGAATAAAAGTCATTTACAAACGTCAGATTTACTTATACTAAAGTGCATTATGCATACAAGTTCATGAACATAAACATCCTACTCGTCTAATAAACCATATTTTAATTCATAACTTGCAATAATCCTCATATATATTGTCAAACTGTGTACACTATAGTGGATTTTTAACTAGTTGTAACATTTATTTGTAATTTTATTTTTATTTTATTAGTTAGGCACACAAACAGAGCAGTGGCGTGCCTAGGGTTCAATAGCAAGGCAAGCCAGATAGGTAGGTACAGGTATGTACTTATATTTTTTGAGAGAATTGATGCTACCTATTCAAAGTTTCATAGAATACAATTATGTAATCGATTTTTTTTATATCTTAGAAATCGTATCGAGATTTAAATTAGGTAAATATAAGGGAACAATTCATACAGATTGAGCTAGCCCCAAAGTAATTCGAAACTTGTGTTATGGGATACTAACTCAACGATATTATATTTTATAACAAATACATATATAGATAAACATCCAGGACCCAATAACCATTACGCCACAGAGGTCGTCGTCATAATAACAATTCGAATCGAATTTATTTCTAAAATTATGCGTTATTTAATCCAAGCGAGGGATTAGATTTATAATATTTTTGAAAAGGCAAATTCTTATTGTGCATAATGCACAGCACAAAATAGTCAATAACTACCTATCTATTAATCTTTAGAAAACACTGCGATTGTGGTCATTACGTAAATACACGATTGAAATATCGAGTGAAATAAGATTGAGATAGGTAGGTACCTATTTTACGAGTTTACGTTAAAAATATGCAAAACTTAAATAAATAACAATATAAGATCGAGAGCAGCCAACTATTGTATTTCTCTTTCCGTTCTAATATAGAGTTAATAATACTTACATAAGTCCGGAGAGTAGGTTTTAGAGTTGTTAACTAACCTGTTAAAATAAATTCTAACAGCAAATCTATATAGTTAAAACTTCCAGCATGGTATATCTTGGGATTGTACTGGATGATCAAATAAACTGGGGTTCACACATTGACCTCACGGTCTCACGTGTCAGGAAACTTATCTGGGTATTTAAACGACTGCGATTCTGTGCTAACTTTGATACGTTGCGACAAGTGTATTATGCCTTGGTCCAGTCTATTTTGAGATACTGTGTCACAGTTTGGGGAGGTACGTACAAGACTCAAATGCTAAAACTGGAAAGAGCACAGAGGTCACTATTGAAAACTATGACTTTTAGCCCGTATATGTTTTGTACTGAATCCTTATATAAAAATTGTCAAGTTTTAACTGTAAGGCAACTTTACATTTTCCAAACTACCTTAAGGAAACACAGAGCAACACCTTATGATGAAAAAACTTATACCTCAAAACGCACCATTATTAATGTCTGTCAACCTCTCCAAACTCGCACGATATGGGCAGGAAAACAGTTCTCCTCGATGTCTATTCATCTTTATAATAGGGTAAACAAATTAATTAATATACATCCTTTAACCAATCGCGTTGCTAAGCTAAGGTTGAAAAACTGGCTTCTTTCTTTAAACTATAAAGACACTGAGTCGTTACTAACAACTGAACCTTTTAAAATAAATGCTGCAGTATGAGTGGGTATCTGGCTATAAAATTTAAAAATCCTGTCACAAACTTTAGTTCGGTTTTGATTAATTTTATTTGTTTCATTTAATTTCTTTAGATTATCTTCCTTACTTGTAGTACCATTAAATTAATTTAACGTAATCTGTATATGTAAATGTATATATATATATATATATATTATATAGAATGGAACAAGACATTATTAACTTAGCTATTGTTTTAACTTTTTGATACTTGTTTTGTTATTTTTTGCAACGATAATGTAAGAGCTGGGAATGTAAGAGGATACTGATCTCTGAAACACAGATTTTATAAAATCTACCTCAGAGGTCAGGGACATGTATTGTTTATTGTTACAATTTTTTGCTAATAAAGTTTATTATTATTATTATTATCCGATTTCACATTTACTAAGTTTACAAATCGTAAAAACACACAAACTTATCACTTCACACGAAACAATATTCACTGAGATTCACTGATTATAAACACGTTATTTAATGCAAAGTCAATTTTTTCACAAAACAACAACAAATTAGCCGCGTGAACACTAATAATATGAATGAAGTTCGATCGAATCAAATCCAGCGCTGAGCCGCTGAGGATCCGCGGCTACATTCATTAGCAATCAAGGCTTATTTTTCCATAGAAATTTGTTCAATTTTGACAGATACGTCAGATACGTTTGTGTGCGTTTTTTCATACGTTAGAGCGAGAAGTCTGAAGCCGTTGTGTAGCACGGTACAAATCGCATATAAAGCCCATTTTTAGCGGTCTCTGTCTCGCTCGCTCGAGACTGTGTCATCATTATGTCGACGGGGATGTGTGCGTGTGCCGCGTGCGGTGCGGATGGGGAACACAGTTCGTATTAAAAATTAACCTTCATGTTTAGTTCATCCGCCGGCCGCGGCGCGCTAATGAATTATTTATTTTTGAATATTATTTCGATCGATTTTGATTTTAAAAAATAAGTATGAAAATGTAGTTAGGCTATAATGAGTTTTTTATATTATATTGCCTATTTTAGTAGGGCAAGCCCGGCTTTTCGGCTTTATTGGAAGTACCGCCACTGAAACAGAGTGCTTAGTATGAGTTTTTTGGTCACATTCGATCAAGTCAACGTAAACAAACCGACCAAATAGAGAAGAACTTTCATGTTGCAAATTTATAAGACGCGTGCTACATATCAAAATTATGCGGCTTACTTGCTCACGTTTCGAAGTGAGTAACCCGGCTAATTTGGATATGTAACACGCGTCTGATAAATTCACAATATAAAACAGTTTTACATTTTGGTCGGCTTGTAAACGTTAACACGTTCGAATGTGACCAAAAAACTCATACTAAGCACTCTGTTTGTGTGCCTAACTAATAAAATAAAAATAAAATAATATCTTTCTAATTAAATTCGTTGTGAGTTCCAAAACAGCAGTTTCTCCCTGTGATGTCTATAAGCTTCATCGCTTATTGTCAATCTGAGGTCGCCGTTGTTGATCCTAGATCTGCAGTAGAGAGAGAATACAAAGTACTTTATATGAAACCGCCTACATTGATATACAACCTGTCTGTCTGTTCTTAATCAATGATTGTTGGAGTTTGACAGCATCTTTTTTAAACTAAACTAGTCTTTGCATGCAACTTTGTATTTGGAAGTCTGGTCTGCGAACTCAATGGTCGAGTAACCCGATCCCGAAGTGACACTAGTCGGTTTTACACACTTATTTAAAAAAGTATATTTAACTATTACATTGACACGCCCAGTGGCCGAGAGTTGGATTCAAATCTTGTACAAAGCATTTTATTGTCCGAGGGTCGTCGCGTCGTCGAAATCGATGAGGAGGACTAGAAAACATTCAAGCAAACATTAAAATTTGTGTGCATAAACATGTCTGTCCCATATTCAATGAGAAGGTGGTACAGATCTACCACTCTTAAGAGTTTTTTACATAGTATTAAATGAAGTCGCCTCTCTGTCTATCTGTCCTTATACCTACGTATGATTTTGACGCGTTTATTTTTTTAATTTTTATTAACAACTACAGCCATTTCAACGTTAATGGACAGAGTGATTCAAGAGGAAATTTATATGTTTATTACATTCCGAATTTCCAATCGCAAGCAGGGTGATATAGTACGCAAACGAAGTTAGTAGAAGTAAGAGGTATCGCTAGTATCTAATAAGAATAACAGCAGAGCATATGAAACCGAAAGTGACCGACTATCAGCTACCATAAAAAACACTTTCATTAAACCTTTCCCACCACGGATATGCCCCAAACCCGTTCCAAGATAGCATCGCCACAAAAACATTATATTAATTTGGGATACCACAAAAAACGAAGATGGCCGCGCCGTTAAAAAAAAAGCTAATGGCCAACAAAAAAAAAAGAAAAAAGGATTGATTTCAAAAAAGGAAGAAATAATAAAAAAAAGTTCGGTCAAAGAAAGGGTTAGGTGATACAGGTTGATTCTGTTTGGTAATTTTTATTATTTCTTTAATGTTTGTTTGTGTAGTTAGTCAAATAATATTATAGTCAAACAAATTATGTAAGTTTCACAAGTTTCTGTTTTATTTCAAAAGTAATTACTGTAAAAAAATGCTATTATTGTTGTGAGGGGAATTGTACACCGGCTAAAAACCGGCCTGTCTACCGTCTCCGCCTTATTACTGAAGGAATTTGAGATACTTCCGCAGAATCTCTATTATAACAAAAATCTTACCTGTAATTATACTTTCGTGTAAATAATATCCACTATAAAATGAACTTCATGATTTAACACTTTTAAGGTCCTTTAAGATTATTTTTATTATTAAAATGTCGTTAATATCAACATTTTATAAATATCTGCACTTACGTCAATTGTTACTTTATTTTTTATTTTGATAAGAAAAAATATAAAAATATCATAAAAGTCATGGTTTACGTAAGTCGGAATGCCGTCAGATATTGAAAGTTGTGCGATCTATTAATAGGGACAAAACAACTGTACCGTTGGTATCACATTTTATTCCTTTTGTCATCTGTGATGGGACCGTTATTATACGAGTGATATTACTCGGTTAGTATACATTGATGGGTCACTATATTGTTGTACAAGTTGATGTAATAGCCAAACTGTCAATGTACTTGAATATTTTTATAGGATCATTGATAGCAGATCCAGTTTGTTCTGTCACCAATTAGTTGCTATCCGTATTGACAGCCTACAGTCCAAAGATCTGTTTCGATTTTTGCATTTATAAAATGTAGTGTATTTTGTTGATACTTTTATGTTGTTTACAGACAGAGTTACATTCGCATTAAAATATTAGTAAGGAAGTATGGATTCACGAGACTAATTAGAGCATCCTGTATCTGTATACAGTTAAAATATTTTCCGTCAGAGAGGTAAAAAAAATGTTTTAATTTAAGTGTTATTTATTTTAAATTCAGATTTATTATATAACTAGCTTTGTCCGTGGCTTCGTTTGCTTGAAATTTTGTTAATAGATTTAAAAATCGAAACTTCATTTCACTTTCCATATCCATCCTCAACAACTCGTAATCACCATTGCAGGGATACGAGTATCCATTCAATCGAAGGGGATTAGAGCTTACTCTGCCACGCTGCTCCAGTGCGGATTGGCGGAGGCCAGTGTTTACAAGCCACCTGCTGGCCACCGACTTGGCTAAACGACTGTAATCCATCGACAACAGCCTAGACACAATGATACGGGTCGGTCGACGTTGCTTATGTGGTTGTTTTACAGTGCGACACACAGCAACGCCAAGCTCCTCTGTATGTATTTATTAAGCTTGTTTTACTAGATATATTATTTTTTATTGTAGTTTAAACACAAAGTTTGTGTATTTATACAAACTATAAAAATATATACATAAACATCATGAAATTTATTTTTTATTGTAGTTTAAACACAAAGTTTGTGTATTTATACAAACTATAAAAATATATACATAAACATCGTGGAATTCATCGAACTTTATTATCGGATTAATTAATTATCTATATCTGTTTTTATGTACACACATCCTTTTGGATTACAACCTAGTTCATTAATAGGTATTAGTTTTGAAATTGTATTTGTATTAGTTGTAATCTGTCTTGTGTGGTAATAAAATAAAATAAGAAAGGAGTATATTTAATTTTATAACAATTTTATTATGAACATAAAAAAATATATCATTCAAATCCCAGATAATATAATTGAGATAATAAAATTTTTTCGAAAATTCCCACACCAACCCCAACCAACCACTTTGTAAATTATTTCAAAAATACACTTAGACTCCTTCGCATAAAGCTAACTTTACAATGACATTTAAATTACAAGTGTCAATAATAATGCACAAGAAAGTAGAATTAATAATTAAAATATTTAAGGTGTATAATCGTTTGTAAGGTATGTGTGGGTGTAAGGGTTAAGCGAAGATAGCCGAGGATTGCCGAGAGCCCGCGGCGCGCGAACAGGTGCTGTGGCCATCTTGTGGTGGCCGGACGATAGGTGGAATAGGCGATCTTGATCGTTGAGTCCTAAATACTTCCTCCGTCTAGTTTCTTTCTGATTAAATACGTGTGAGTACCAAGACAGTTTTTTCCCACCGGGGACGTCAATATAGCTTCATTACGTAATGTCAATATGAGGTCTCCGTTGATGATCCTGGCTATACACGAGCCACAGCGGTGGGAATACGTGGTGAGCAATTTTGCTTTGAGAGCGGAATTTATTTAAGTTATACTTATTTAAGTTCCGCTCTTGCCTGCCCCATTCCTCTCACTAATTCCCTCCTTTCTCTACATGCTCTTTTCTTTATTATTACAAGCTCCTTCGAAAATGGTAAAAAAAAATTCCAACTACCAGTTTAGACGGCAGATTTAAGAAGAACTTGCAAGAAACTTACTTGTCCTCTACTTCCTATACCATCTCCTCCTTTCCATCTTCCCGTCCCCTCTCCTTTCTCCACCGTCCCATCTCCAAGACATGCAATCATGTTGTAAATGCAAACAAAAATAAAAAAATGCCCAAACGGGATCATAACGGATGCGTAGCAAAAATCGTTTTTTACTCAATGGAAAATTAAGTCTGTTACTGTCTGTGTAATGTAAATATTACAAAATGCTTAATGTTATAAGTAATATTTGTTTTAAAACGTTTTTGTGCGATTCGCTGTAAGTTTGATCCGTAAATCTCGACACGCACTCGACTCAAAATTTTTTTCACTTCTACAATTGCATTAGTATCAAGACTCCTCAACCGCAGTGTACATCTCACCTGGCTGCGCGATGCTGGAAGGGTTTAATAAAGAATGTCTGTTTTTGTACCTTCTTGAGGATGCGTCTCGGGTTATGCATATCATTGCGCCAGTAGGGTAATGCGTATAGGGGTCATTGTTATGCACACAATGATTTTATTCTCGCACTTTTTGAAAGTATTGCCATGAATTTTGAAAATGAAAATATGACAAGTTATACATCATAAATTAAACTATCTGTCAGTTTAAGTCTCATTAAAATCGGTTAAACCGTTTCGGTATAACAATAATAAAGGACATACCAAAAAATTTGCATCAATCTTAAGCTTATGGCAAAACATGCGTCCCTTTAAGTATTTTTTAAGAACTATTGTTAGCAGTTAGCACCATGTTTTACGTAAATAAAGATAATCTAATTTATTAAAAATAATAATTACCTATTTATTTAACTTAATCAAGAAAATAATAGATTTAATTTTAATTTTTTGTTCATGTCATACAGAAGACAAACAAGCAAGACGATCAGATGGAAAGTGGTTACCGCCGCCTATGAACATCAGTAATATCAGAGGCGCTAGGGAGTAGGGATAGAAGGAATAAGAAAAAAAGTTAGGACGCGATTTAACAACGCGAAAATTTATTGCGCGCATTAAGTAACTAACTAGGTAAATGTAACTACTAAGAATTAGTACGTTGTACATAGACTTGTTGTAGACTAGTCAATGCAGTTTAATTTTCTATTAATGAAAAGAAGTACGCGGGTGATCGAATTTTCGCGTCTTCACGACGCGCCTTTATGCTTCCGAATGTCTCACTCACCGTAAGAAACGCATTGCTGCTTTTCAAAATTCAAAATGTCAAAACTTTTATTCAGAGAATAGGTTTTCACAAACACGTTCTCTTGTCAGAGTATACAGTTGTAATAAATGATTTGTATAAATTAATCTACTATAAATACTACTACCATTTCGGAAACAAAAGCGAAATGACCACTGGTAAAAAAGAAATGGCGAAAGAAAACCAGTTACGGCCTTTTTTGTCATAAAAAAATATATCGTACGTTTTTTTAAAATAAAATTTTAAGCTAGGTACAACATTACGCACTCGGAATGTCAATAAATAGTGCCATTAATTTGTCTTAAAATAAAATTAAATCTAAAATATAAAAGCGGTGTTAAAGTTAGGAGCAGACCAGGCACACAAAGCAGCAACCGCAACTTTGCGCTATTAATGAAACAAAACAAGAAAATCGAACGTGACCATAATTTGAGACCAATGATAATTACGATCAATATTGTGAGCAAAATCTATACATATAATAAAACAGTAGACCCCGATATGTCTGTACATTGGACATACTTGGCAAAAATGGAGAGGGAACAGTTAGAGTAAGGTAATGAAAGCAAAAAAATTTATTTTTATTTTTTTGTCTATCTGTCTGTTTGAACGCACACATCTTCTAAGTTACTGAACGGATTTTAATGCAGTTTTCACAGGAAGATAGAGCTCGGAATGGCGCAGAATATAGGCTTTGTTTTATTTAAATCGCATGTCAGAAAAAGGAGTTATTCTTATTTTAACATTTCACGCGGACAAAGTCGCGGGTAACAGCTCGTTATCTATAAAATATAAATAATTAGAAACAGTAACTCTGAAGGTTTAAATGTGGTTAAAATATGGTTCGTAAGACGGCCATGTCAATGACAATAATTCTACACAATTCACCCAGCGTCATCTGGTCCCAAAGCAAGCTAGTGTTATGGGAACCAGACAACGGATATCACACAAATGCCATCGCATATATGTTTACCGAGGGGAAATCGATCCCGCGCCCTCTATAGTGTCGAAGGTAGAACCACATCACTACCAACACACCACCAAACACCCCTTCCACACGGCCCAATCTAATTGGACAATTTGTATACCTGTCCTTTTCTATCACCAAGAACAGGAACAGGACAATAGATCAAATTGCCCCAAGTGCGTGTGGACGAGGTGAAACTGTCAAGTAAAACTTTGTACTACCCGTTCGCCTCAAGTTTGCCGTTACCGCACCCTACCGCACCTCAAGGCACATCCGCAGGTAACGGCAAACTTGAAGCGAATGGGTGGTGAAGGTTTAATTCATATTTTCGAAAAGAGATGGCGTCTCTGTAACTGTAATCGCGCTGTGGTCTACTTTGTGGAAAATCGACGACAGTTTAAAATTAATGTACTGTTTGTTATATGTAGGCTTTTAAAAAGATGACGTCACGGGCGAGTTGATGCGCTTGCGCATTCGTCGCGCCGCGCCTCAGTAATTAACGGTGTAGATCAATGATGATCGGGATCAATGATCAATCTGTATCGGAAATACGCACCTAGATTTTTCATCTTGCTCTTATCATATTGGGCTTTGAAAGTCATATTTTTCCGTTATTTCTTCTCATCTTCCTATTAATATTATTTTACTACTAACGTATTTGTTATTCTGGAAGGCAGGTGACTAAAACCTGCTGTACACAGGTAGAGTATACGGTAGAGTCAACTAGCATCTACTCTACCATTCCAAGTACCTACCAGTTTTAGTAGAGAAACTGTCTACACTTTACATTTTGTTAGTAGAGTAACGCCTGAATAGGACACCATGAACGTAACTCGAGAAAATGTAAGGAACGCACTAATAAACTTAACTTGTTACTCTACTAACCGTTTACATGGCTCAGTGTACGGTAGAGTAGAATAGAGGGGGGGGGGGGGGGGGAGGTAAGTGGTAGAGTAGCTTAGTACTCTACCGCACCGCGCTATTCCATCGTATACTACACCCGTGTACAGCAGGCTTACGGTCGTAATGCAGTTGTTTATACAAGTTCGATTGTCACAGTTAACCCTAACTTAATCTAAATGTTTGATGGTTAGTATTGTGTTGTTTAAAATTTAAGGATCCAAAGTGTAGATTTTGTCAAACAAATAACGATTGTTTTTTTAGGCAAACTAGCAAGTGGGCGACCTGATAGATGGTCACCGCCGCCTATGAACATCAGTAATACCAGAGATGTTTCCAATGCTTACACAATTAATGTTAAAATAATTAGTATCGATGCCTTTGCTTACTGATCGTATTATCGAAATAATAGCAGATTTTCAGATACGGAAGATACCATTATTTTCATATTTATTCAACTAGGGCAACAAGACTTTAAGATATAGACAACATCGCTCTTCCCTTAAGAGATGCCTTGACCTAGTTCACAGTGCAGCCCTGAGGGTTTGACGTCAATAGAATTTTTATACACGGCTCTGATAAAGAACACCTCTTACAAACTTCTTGTATCCTAGTACTTTTCACTGAAATTAAATATTATTGATTTAATTGCTTATCCCTATTTTGACATTATAAATTAAATTAAATTATTTAATTTATTTAATGCATGACGTAATTAACATTAAAGCATCAGCAACCAATGTATTTCATATTAATGTAATTTTATGAATATGATTGTAATAAAAATAATGAATAATGTTTAATATTACTTGGCTTTGTATTAGAATAAAAGTTACTTGTGTGATTGTGTGTCAATCCCACCAGTTCATCCACACTAGTTACTTTTTGCAGACACGTTTCCGAGTGTTAGTGGGCAACATTTGATAGACAACAAAAAGAAACTGGAAAAAGTTGAAGTATGTTACATAATGTTACTGTGTCGCACTAAGTATTTGTTTTGTTAGGTAATGAAAGAGCAGACGAGCTCGCAAGAGCAGGCGCCAGCTCGAGACCCATAGGACCGGAACCTCAGCTTCCGATATCAGCCACCGTTACTAAGGGAGTGATAAACGAACTTATGAAACGCGAAGCACAGGACGCGTGGGCCGGAAGTAACAGCTGCAGACAAGCAAAATTGTTTGTTAAAGGAAAGAATCACAAAAGAACCCGGACACTACTATCACTAAGTCGGGAAAGACTAGGCATAGTCATGGGCATCATCACGGGGCACTGCAGACTAAACCGACATATGTCCCTAATAGACAACAGCATAGACCCCGCCTGTCCTGAATGCGGGGAACCGGAGACCAGCCAGCACTTCCTGGCTGAGTGCATTCACTACAGCAGGCTCAGGTGGGAGACTTTCGAAGCCGATAGGATCGAAGAAGAAGAACTATGTGACCTGGACACTGGTCGCATAGCGGAGTTCTGCAAAAGGAGTTTAAGGTTTTCTGGTGGGAGGT
Source organism: Endotricha flammealis (assembly GCA_905163395.2). NCBI lineage: Eukaryota > Metazoa > Arthropoda > Insecta > Lepidoptera > Pyralidae > Endotricha > Endotricha flammealis. The sequence continues at coordinate 14,684,854 of LR990862.1, read as the reverse complement.
CATCGGGGCCACAGTAACAACCGTATCCACACGGGAATAGGGTGTAATGAGTCCACATAGCGACTTGAACACCCGCCTGTGCCCCGCAGGCGTCCCACCCTATAATAATAATAATAATAAGTATTTGTTTTTCTCCACAAAAGTTAACTGCAACGATGCACGGTAATATGTAATAGTTATTTGTTATGCAAGGCTGCAAAGTTGTTTTTTGGCGCGAGTACTTATATTGAAACCCGAGCTAGCGAAGGATTCTAGGATTGAACCACGAGCGAAGCGAGTGGTTCAAATATAGAATCCTGAGCGTAGCGAGGGTTTCAAAGGTACGAGACGCAGAATAACTTTGCTGCCGAGCGTAACACACAACTTTTCACCTCACTACAGCGAGGAAAATACTTGGGTGCAAGAAAATAAATATAAATATATAGGGACAATTCATACAGATTGAGCTAGCCCCAAAGTAAGTTCGAAACTTGTGTTACGGGATACTAACTCAACGATATTATATTTTATAACAGAAACATATATAGATAAACATCCAAGACCCGAGGCCAATCAGAAAAAGTTCGGTTTTCATCATGACCCGACCGGGGATCGAACCCGGGACCTCCTGGGTGGCGGTCTGGCGTGGTAACCATTACGCCACGGAGGTCGTCAAAAAACGCAAATAATATATTAAATAAGTGTTTATTTTTTTCATGCGGTGTCGTGCTGGCCAGTTCGATTATTCTAATTCTATAAGGTTGGCGCACTGGCATGAAATAAGTATAATGCATTTTCAGAGCCCGTCCGCCCGTCGTGGTCCTCGCAGGTGGACCACGACCAAGGTCCACCTGCGAGGACTGGCGGTATAAAAAAATTATAGAATAGAAAGGTTCGAATTTTAAAAATTCTTTCCACGCTAGGGCACAAAATGCACTTTTGCGCTCAGATTTCGAATGACAAACAGATTCTTTCCGAGCTTGTGAGGTGAAAATATGTATTTGTATGTTTGTGCCTCAGAAGAAGGACAAATACTTGATTATTGTGGACTGTTAGCCTACTGAGTATAAAACAGTGGAAATCGATGAAAAAAGAAACGTTTTATCTAATTTCTCTAGTGAGGTGGAACTGCTAACTCCCATTTACGACAGTGTCGCCTTCGCAGTACGCGGCTTGAGACAGAAGAAATGCTTGTTAGGGTTGTCTCAGTACATAAAAAAAAGAATTTATAGTTTTTTGAATGAATGAATGAATAAAATGAATATACTTTATTTGCAATCACAAACAAGATATGTAATAATAGACGTAAACTTATAGGTAGGTATTATATGGAGTGGGCCGTTTTTTGGGGTTCCGTACCTCAAAAGGAAAAAAACGGAACCATTATAAGATCACTTTGTTGTCCGCCTGTCTGTCAAGAACCTTTTTCTCTGGAACGCATGGAGGTATCAATCTGAATTTCATATCAAATACTCATCAATCAAATACTCAGGTCTACTGTCCGAAAGAGCGGTGAAACAGTAGAAAATCAAACTTATAAGCCAACGTAATCAAAAGATACAGTCGTTTCTGCCGCATTTTCGACACTCGCTAGAGAATCAAAACCTACAGGGTACTTGAGGGTCCCGTAAACTCAGAATCTTGAAATTTGGTACAAAGCAAAGCAACGTCTTATAGTACAGATAAAGGAAAAATTGCGAAAGGCATACATTTTTGGCTACATGAAATAATAAAAACGTTTAAAAAAAAAACTTACTACTCCCAGGTTTGTACTGAACCCTCTCGAGTCCGACTCACACTTGGCCGTTTTTTTTATGTAATACCAAAGGCAAACAAGCAAGCGGACCTCCAGTTGAAAAGTTGTTATGAACATCACTAATGCCAGAAGCTTACCAATATGTTTGGAAGATATTGCTTTAGCGATAAGACTGCCTAGTTGTACTTTTCTTGACATCATGTAGGTTCTATTTAATTGTTATATTTATTTTTGTGCAGTAAAGTATTGTATTGTAATATGGTGCCAACTACAAAGATAGGGAGAAAAATCAGAAGGGAAATGAGTTGGGCTTCTGGATCTCTCATTCACCGTAGATTAATTACACAAATAATGTACTTACTGTTTGTACTATATTAGTAGATAAAATGCCTGTGAAGAACTCTGAATAAATGTTTTGAATCTTTTGTTCTTCTCACAAAAAAACAACATTGTAAATTATATAAAAGCTTGTTAGAAAGAGCAGGCAGCCCTATAGTTAGGGGCTCGGCTGCTGTTTTTTCATTTACGAATATTTTCCTTGGCGCACGATATTTTTTCAGAGTGTTTTCCCAGTTGTAAGATAAACTACACTCCATCAAATGTATATTTTTTTTCATTCAGCCTTCGTCTGTGCTATTTTAAATTTAACAACCTCGAGTTGTTTAGTTTATATTTCATATTATAATAACGTGTTCATAAAACTTTTTATATTACACACCAGTGAAGATAGACCTTCGTTTGCTGTATCCCGTTTTCCCGTGGGAATTTAGGAAATAAATAAATAAATATATAGGGACAATTCATGCAGATTGAGCTAGCCCCAAAGTAAGTTCGAAACTTGTGTTACGGGATACTAACTCAACGATATTATATTTTATAACAAATACATATATAGATAAACATCCAAGACCCGAAGCAAATCAGAAAAAGTTCGTTTTTCATCATGACCCGACCGGGGATCGAACCTCCTGGGTGGCGGTCTAGCGTGGTAACCATTACGCCACGGAGGTCGTCATGAAAATCCTTTCTTATCAGATGTCTACGTCATACATAGAACACCGTCTAAATTTCTGCGGGGCAAACTATGAAATACAATTCCGAACATACGGACTGACGTTTCGTTAAATTCTAGCAAGTTTTGAACCTTATTCTAACTGGTCTATGTCTTTTTTGACAGGACTTCGTGTTTCGTTGTGTCGGATGGACACTTTCATGGTAGCCCCCTGGTCTCTACGATTAGCGATATAGCTGTTCTTTGTTCCATCAATATTATAATCGCAAAAGTTTGTAAGTATGGATGTATGGTTGTTTTGTTAAGGCAGGCAAAAATGACTTGATAAGATGATTGAAATTCGGTACACGGGTAGTTGATGGAATTATATTTTAAACACCCTACTTTTTGTCGTTTAAAGGTCGATCTACGCTAGACGAGCCGAGCACGAGCGGAGCACTAGTCGAGCCAAAATTCGTGTGTAGTGTGGACCGACTTACGAGCCTCGAACCACACTTGTCACCGCGAGCAAAGTGGCTCGGCTTGCGCTCAGCTTGTGCTCGGCTCGGATATGGAATTATTTGGTTAAAACACGATAATAAGGCAATTTCCCGCCTTATTTTCGAAAGCGATCGGAAAACCTAGTACTTAAGCTGTTTTTAAGTAGCTACGAGGATTACTTACATATAAACTTACAAACAAACTTTATGACAAATAGAGATTTGTTAGATAAGCCAAAATGTTTGAACATAAATCGGAAATGTGACATAGTTAAACACTCTGTCATTTTGTTCTAAAAACTTGGAATTTTTCGAGTAACATAAAATAAATGAATACATCCATTATTAATATTTTATGTTTGTTTGTATGTTTGTCACGGTAGCATTATTGTATCTTCATAATGAAGAACTTGGGCTTTACTCTTGAAGATAATTCCGCTCGATCGGCATTGGATTGTTATGTTAGGACAGACTATATTAGCTCTAATTAAATACTAAACTAAAGGAAATCGTATGGTACGCTAACCAAATAGTTATAATAAATAAAAGTTTTAATTATTACTCATCATATCAACCCATAATCATCCCACTGCTGGGATACGGGTCTCCCTTCAATCGAAGGTGATTAGAGCGTACTCTGCCACGCTGCCCCAATGCGGATTGGCAGAGGCCGGTGTTTTCAAACCGCCCTAAGGCCACCGACTTGGCTTAACGACTGTCATCGATCGACAACAGCCGGGACCGACGGCTTAACGTGCCCTCCGAAGCACGGAGAAGCTCGAGATAACGAAACCCATCCAAACGCTGGCTAGGGTCGACGTCGCTTAACTTGCGTGTTCATATTAGAGTGCGACACACAGCGACGCCATCGAGCTCCTCATAATCTTAATTATTACTATCCTACTAATATTATAAAGGCGAAAGTTGTAAGTTTGTTACTTCTTCACGCTCAAAATGGCTCGGCCAATAGTTATGATATTTGGTATGTAGGTAGCTGATACCTTGGATTAATACATAGGGTACTTTTTATCCCGAAAAGTACGCGATTCCCATGGGATTTGATCAAAAGTCTGATATAGATGGCGCTGCTGTGCATAAATAAACACGCAAACGAAGTTGCACGGGTTTCACTGGTTTATAAATTGAAATTATACAGAATTAAAATTAAAATCTCGATTTTATTTAAGAGTGACCTAGCAGACTTTTCCCAGCTTCATTCGGGTAGAGTTTCCTTACATAAACATCATACCAGGGGGCCCGATTCTACTAACACAAATGCACCAATGGACTCTCAATGGTGTCTCAAAAGAATGCCGATAGTGTATCAGTAGAATAGTTTTTGACATTTGTTATGGACTTAAACAATAACATAATGTTTAACTTATTGTTTAAGTCCATTACAAATGTCAAAAACTATTCCACTGGTACACTATCGGCATTATTTTGAGACACAATTGAGACACCATTGAGAGTCCATTGGTACATTTGTGTTAGTAGAATCGGCCCCCTGAAGCCTTATTAGGTTTTATCATTATTTCAACAAGCAGTCTATTGCGAGGCATTAGTACCAACCAAATAGTACATGAATGTGCATTGTTTAAATAAAATCAATCCTTACTAGTACTACTATTCAATAAAAAAACTTTAAAAAAACCATTCGCTAACACGGCACGAGCAACAGGAATAAATACAAAATATTCATCAATTTTGAACTTCATTTTATATACACCCCCCTTTAGGGGTTGTGGGGTGTCAGGGGGTCGACGGGGGCACCCTGTGCGCACACGCTTTTATTATTCTTCTCTCAGTGAGCCTAATATTTTTCAAGGGCCTAAAATAACATAGGAGGGTGATTTCGCTTGTTTTTATATCGCGACGAACAGCGCCTCATTTGTCGATGCTATTATCTCAGTAATTTCATTGTGTGCCTAGTTTTTATAACAAAAATATGTAATTTCCAGAATTTTTTTCGTTAAGGGGTCCACGTGAACTAAAAAACAATAAAATGTTTGACAGTTACGAAACGCTCGTCAAAATCTTTATTCTTTAGTTTTCTATTTTCTACCCTGGTCATCTCTTTCATTGGTGGACTTCAATTTCAATTTCGAATAATAAATTTATAAGGACAAATCACACAGATTGAGCTAGCCCCAAAGTAAGTTCGAAACTTGTGTTATGGGATACTAACTCAACGATACTACATTTTATGACAAGTACATATATGTATAGATAGATAAACAACCAAGACCCGAGGCCAATCAGAAAAAGGACGTTTTTCATCTTGACCCGACCGGGATTCGAACCCGGGACCTCCTGGCGGGCAGGTTAATAATAAAGATTATGAGGACCATTACGCCACGGAGGTCGAATAATTTAATTATCCATTACTTTATACAACATATTTTATTAATAAAACGGTAATTGATATAATCTAGATTACTTTCCAATACCTTTGTCCATCATAAATCGATTTTGCATCGATTGTGACAATTCAGCCACGCGCCGTCCAAGCACTGCGCGTGCGATGTCACGCACGTTTCGATCTCGACCACTCGATTCGATATCGACTCGATTTTTTCCCGATTTTTTTTATCGATGCGCTCGTTTTTTGGCGCGCGTTTCGGTTGTCTCGGTGCAATCTCTTTGGTAATTTCTTTTTTTTTTAGCTTCCCATTGTTGTCGATGGACGCAACTTGTTTTTGGATTTCGAACCGTTTGATTTTAAATTCCGTTGGTTTGAATTAAAATCTGTCTGTGGCCCGTTAACTATTTTTTTTTTTGTGCAAATGCTAATACTTTTAATGTCTGGACTTTCGTAGTTTACAATCGAACTAGCTTCAGCCCACGGCTTCGCCCGCGTGGCCTACTAACAATTAGCATATTTTTCTTCAGAAACAAATTCTGGTCCCGTCGGGTCCGGTTCGTTCCGGTCGGTTCGGTCCGGTCCGGTCGGTCCGGTCCTTATAAGAACCTACATGCCAAATTTGGAATCTCTAGACCCAGCGGTTTGGGCTCTGCGTCCCCCTCGCAACTTCGTTTGCGTATATCTCGCATTCCCGTGGGAATTTTGAAAAATCCTTTCGAAGTACATGCTTAGACGTCGTAAGGAATCTATATGCTAAATTTGGAATCTTTAGACCCCGCGGTTTCGGCTGTGCGTTGATATATCCTCGCAACTTCGTAAGCGCATATCTCGCTTTCCCGTGGGAATTTTGAAAAATCCTTTCTTAGTGCACCCCTAGACGTCGTAAGGAAACTACAGTTCAAATTCGGAATCTCTAGACCCAGCGGTTTGGGCTGTGCGTTGATATATAGTTAAGTCAGTCAGTCAGTCAGGACAGGACTTTCAATTTTATATATATAGATATTTAGTGAAACCCGTGAAACTTCGTATGCGTGTATCCCGCTTTCCCGTGGGAATTTCGGAATGTATTCATTAAAAACCTTCCTCTTGAATCACTCTATCAATTTTAAGAAGCCGCTTAAACATCCATTGCGTAGTTTTTAAGATCTAAACATACATAGAGACAGACAGACAGCGCGACTATATTTAATACTATGTAAAGAAAAAAAATTCACAGATTTCGTGCCTCACACGACACGACTATCGTGCACATTGGAAATGAATCTACGGAATTCGAAAAAATATTGTCGCTGAGCGACGAGGAGCTCGATGGCGTCGGAGGAGCTCGATGGCGTCGCTGTGTGGTGTGTCGCACTCTAATATGAACACGCAAGTTAAGCGACATCGACCCTAGCCAGCGTTTGGATGGGTTTTGTTATCTTGAGCTTCTCCGTGCTTCGGAGGGCACGACCCGTGGGCACGACCCTTTCTTTATAAGGCAGCGGGAATATATTTCCCACCATATTTTTTTGTTTTTTTTTTTAAAACGAAACTAGTGATCGAAAATATTCCTATGGCAACAAATTGTGGATTTCATATTAACATTTTTTATCTAGGAGTTAAGAACGGACGTCATAATATTTTTTTTATCTGTGACAGTTACAAGTTTAATAACTTAGCGGTCCCCCGACGTGATGACGCTTTGGAAGTATTATGACTAACTACTATTAACTAATATAAATATTATATCATAAAATTAAAAGGTCGAATGAAGAGGTTTCGAGTCGGGGGTTTTTTAAATTTAAAATTTAAGTTTTTTTTGACGTTTTTTATAGTTTCGTTCCTATTTTATTCTAATCTCTATCCGTTTCATTTGTATTTTAGATATGTATGAGAGGTATTGCGAAATATGAATGATTGTATTGCGAAATATGTATGAGAGTTATTGCGGAATATGTATGAGGGTATTGCGATATATGTGTGAGAGGTAATGCAAAATATGTATGAGGTATAGCGAAATATGTATGAGAGCGAAATATGTACGAGAGGTATTGCGAACTATGTATTAGGGTATTGCGAATTATGAATGAGAGGTATTGTGAAATATGTATAAATGGTATTGCGAAATATGTATGAAAACTCGATGGTGTTATATCGTTTAATTACTGAGTTCCTATGGCCACCTTCCAGCTCCATCATCGGACTCTGGTTACCATCTAGCACCAAAGTACACAGATACACACGTCAAACTTATAACACCCCTATTTTTGGGTCTGGAAAAAAATATAGCGCCATAGCAATAAACATTAAGTATACCGAGCGAAGCCGCGAATCCAGCTAGTGAATTATACCTATAAATGAACTATTCAATGAGACCATTCCAATGAGCTCAAACACGATACATCTGCTGTAATTTGACGAGGAGTTGAGTGTACTGCAGGTTCCAGATGATGCTGCAGCATCAGATCAAGTTTACCATATTCTTGCAATATCATGACAGTTACAGTATACCAAATTTCAAATCGTTCTAACCAGTGGAAGTTGTTCATTTCCCTTCATCAAATAGGAAAGAGCTGGTTTCAAATGGCTGAACAGATTTTCATGAATAGCTACACTCCCGCACAGGTCACCTTTCAAACAAAAAAAACTACATCAAAATCGGACCAACCGTTTAGTTGCTACGATGCCACAGACAGATACACAAATACACAAGTACATAAATACACAAATACACAGATACACACGTCAAACTTATAACACACTAACATACTCCTTTTGCGTCGGGGGTTAAAAACAACTGAATTTCGACACCTGCTGTTAAATCTTTGTGCATCTTCAAATTTTGCGACTTTCGAAAGATAAGTTATTATTAAACTTAATGTCTAATGTATATTGCATTTGGAATAAGTTTAATTTTTCATTATGTATTTACGAGGCTTTTCTTACACGCTTTTTTTGTGGTGGTAAAAATATTCCCTTTGCCCGTGGGGTGACCAAATTCAAATTCAAAACTTTTATTTAGAGAATGAGCTTTCACAAACACGTTTTCTTGTCAGAGTTTATAGTTGTAATAAATGATTTGTATAAATCTCGCACGAGACGAGCCAAGCGAAGCGCAAGGGCACTACCTACCTTTTCTCAAAACGTTTCGTTGTTTTTTTGAACTCTCATAACTTTGTTTTGGATGATGCTAAATAGTTAAAAATTTCAAGGTATATAACACCAGTACAATCATTAAACATAAACTTTGAATGTCGTAGCTATTACTTACTATTCGTAACTATTACTTGAGATTTTATTAATGTCCTAAAACCCCCGATTTCGTCACTTGAAGGTGTAGAGTTTGTGAAGTTAGGCCTTGTAGAGGTAGGGAGTGTAGAGTTAGAAGCTTGTCTCTGCATGAGATCTGATAACTTTTTGACAATGCGAGTCATTATGCTCGTCTTGGCAACATTTTACATGAAAATGTTTTTGGTGGGATTAATCTACTCTATATACTACTACTATTTCGGAAAGCAAAATGACCACTGGTAAAAGAAATGGCGAAAGAAAACCTGTTACGGCCTTTTTAAGCATTTATAAATATATCGTGGTTTTTTTTACCATAAAATTTAAAACTAGGTACATACAACATTACGTCAATAAATAGTGCCATTAATTTGTCTTAACATAAAATTAAATCTAAAATATAAAATGCAAAATCGGTGTTAAAGATAGGAGCAGACCAGGCCCGCAAGGCAGCAACCGTTCTAGTGTATTTTCGAGTTGACGTGAGAGTCAGCCTTCCAGCCCCCATTACTGGGCTCACCATCAACAATATTATGAACAATATTGAAGGGAACAACAGTAACCCGACCCACAACGCCACCGCCAGTTTGGACAATTAGCGAATATGGTGATGACGTGCCCGTACACATTAACATCCTTGTCACCAATTATTTAATCTAAATTATATTCCCATTTGGATGACACTACGACGCGTGTACATATTACAATATTGAGCACAATTTTTTATTTATATAATTTATTGAACATTGACTGGCTTTTCACGACAAGTTTTAGCATTTCACCTTCGCAAGGGGGCCAGGGAGACCTTTCATTTAGATACTCGTTGATAGTATAGTACGCTTTACTGGTTAAAAAAATTTTGACATTTAATTTAAATCGATTGGGCAATTTTTTTTATATATTCTGGAATTTTATTATGCATAATGCAAACTTTGAATCATAAATAACTTGCCCGCTTTCCTAAGCCTGAATTTAGGAACAGCTAATTTATTTCTGTTACGCGTATTGAAATTATAAATATCCACAACTGGTTATAGTCATGAATGTTCTTACGAACAAACATGATGCTGTCAAGAATGCACTGTGATGCCACCGTGAGAATATTAGTGCTTTTGAAAAACTCGCGAAGAGACTCTCGGACCACGTTAAGCCTATTTCCTTTTTTGCTTATTACAGACTATCTGGCAAATGAGTAGGAGTAGAAAAATACTTAACGACTAGCTGTGCCCGCGGCTTCGCCCGAGTGGAATTGGGCTTATGACTATAATAGTATAGACGGATTTAACAGTCTCCTATTTTTCCATAGATTTTCCCCGAGACGTCAGTGTTCTTTATTGCTCATTGTCTATTTACTCGCCGCTGTGTTTTATTTAATTTTATCGTACCTAATCAAAATACAAACGTGTCCATACTTCAAGAACTCGGTATCAAGCAGCGTCTATCTGCCACAGTACAATCTCGCATCCTCACTTTCTTTGGACACGTGTCAAGAAGGAACAGCACGTCCATAGAACGCCTCATCGTCCAGGGCAAGGTGGAAGGCACTAGACCGCGCGGAAGGTCACCCATGCGATGGACCGACCAAGTGAAATCTGCCGTGGGCGGTCCCGTGCATGAGTGCACCCGCATGACCTCTAACAGGGAGAAGTGGCGAGATGTCGTGAGGCGCATTACATCTGCCCCAGGCCAAATCTCTACATGACGATCACGACCGTTCTGTCAAGAGCGTTACGACTAAGAAGAAGAAGAGAATCAAAATACCTAATGTAAAATCAGTATGAAAAATTAAAATTATATTTAAATTGAAATGGTCAGCTCAGTTATACTAAAAAACTTTCATAGCGCGATTCAGAATCTAACAGTGCCATCTAGTGAATTTTAGAGGAACAAAATTTTAACACAAGTAAAAAAAAAACTTTCAAACATAGTGCTACTGAATTTAAAAATGGTCGTTATGAGATATCGGGCGATTCCGACTCGGCAGTGAGTGACAATTTAAAAATTCTTAGGCTGTTGAAAATTTAAATGAAGTAACTTCTATTCCTGACATCCGGTCTGGTTCGATTCGGTTCGGTCCGGTTCGGTTCAGTCCGGTTCGGTCCGATCCGGTCTAGTCTGTTGTCGGTAGTTAAGGTGTACCAAGTCTCAAGTTTGTAAGTGCGAGAAATATTTACATAGACAGGGTAGAGACCTTTAAATGACCATAACTTATTTTCCTGATATCCTATTTAAATGCGACAAAGCCTATATTCTGCTCCAAGCCGAACTCTATCTTCCTGTGAAAACAGCATTAAAATCCATTCAGTAATTTAGAAGATGTGCGCGTTCAAACAGAGAGACAGACAGACAAAAAAATAAAAAAAAATTTTTTTTGCTTTTATTACCTTCCTCTAACTGTTCCCTCTCCATTTTTGCCAAATTATGTTCAGACATCGGGGTCTACTGTTTTATTATATGTATATAGATTTACAAATAGTCAACGAATTGGAAGACATATTTTGTCTTCCCGATGTATCTGATGATGGTTTTGAATCTGTTGAAGACGAGGTTCGTACAATACGTACTGTATTGAACAATCCTAAATGACGAGCCTAATGACGGGCCTATGGCACCGACACCTGATCCACCTAGCAGAATAATACCTCTCGAAAGTCGAACCTAGCAGTTCATCTGTTGATTTTTAATCTAGCCCTCCGTCCTCCATCGTCCCATCCCAACGCGATCGTTCTAGGCGGGCAGCAAGATTTGAAATTTTACCCAATATATCTGGTACTCAGCAGACCTCAGAACCTCAAGCCACACGGGCAGAGGGAATATTTATACCACCGTGTTTTTATTTTTTGAAAAACATAAAAAAAAACAATCTAAAAACATAGTTTTTTTTATCCACCCTAGATGCTTATGCTCTATAAAGGGTTAAGCCATCGGTCCCGGCTGTTATCGATGGATGACAGTCGTTAGGCCAAGTCGGTGGCCTTAGGGCGGTTTGAAAACACCGGCCTCTGCCAATCCTCATTGGAGCAGCGTGGCAGAGTACGCTCTAATCACCTTCGACTGAAGGGAGACCCGTATCCCAGCAATGGGATGATTATGAGTTGATATGATGATGATGATGAGCGACGATAAAGTCGGGATAAGGAAAAGGTTACAAAATAAAACTACAACGTTTTTGACTTTGTTCAAAAAGGTTAAGCTACAGGGCAAACCCTTAACCCGATCATCTTTGTTTTAGGCTCAAATTATAGCTGACTAAATTGTCCAGACGAGTTTTTCTCAAATTTTTGATATCATTCTTCGATTCCAAAATATCGAGCGCCAAAATCAAAAATTCGGAAAGAAATGATTTTTATTTTCACAATTTCGGCTATAACTTTTTTCCTTTTTGACTTTCTCAAATAATTCTTTTTGCACTTTACAGCTCTCGTAAATACGCGTCTTTTGAGCTTTTATAAATATCATATCTTCACAACTCTCCGAGATATAAGGGGATCGCACTTTTTCGTGAAATCGAAGCCTATACTGAAGCGAACGAAAAGACATTTCCAATGTCAAAATTACAGTATGTAATCGCAAATATTAGTACCGTAGTGTAACAAGTTTGTTCTCCGACTCTTTGTTAAAATCTATTAAAACTTTTACGTCTACTAAAATTGTATTACTTACTGTATTTCCTAGGATAAAAAGCATCCCATTTGTATCAAGGTAATCAGTTCTGTCAATTTCATTTTTCGTGACAAAGTGTTAATTATTAGAATATGCATAATTATTGTGTCTAAACTTACGTATCAAACTCATAGACCGTCAGAAATAGAGATTTTTCTCGATTTTTTTCCACTTTCCACAAGTTTTTAGAAGTTATCGACAACCTTAGGTTAGTTTAAATCCAAAACAAACTTCAATATACCCATATCAAAAATGTAGAACTAAGTACATCACATTTAACGAATTCAGCCTGTTTTTTACTATTTCCAAATTTTGAAACGGGGTCTATCATAAAGACATGAAAAATCAATTATAAGTAGCGTCGCGTGAATGGTGGAATTTGGCGGAATTCGGATGCCCGCGGTCGCGTGAATCGCGGAATTTCGCCAGGTGCATCGCCCGCGGTGCAACGTTTTGAAATCGCGTGACCAAATCGATTTAGTGTAGTAGTTGATTACTAACAATCCTTATTATATCGATACAGTATGTCAGAATCGAACATCACTGTCTGTAATATTATTTAACAGCAAATAAAACGAGATAATAAATGTTAAAAATGTGTTATTAATTCTTGCTATTTATATGCAAATGTATCTTTTTTTCATGCTTACCGCTGAAGCTATTTCCTGAAATTTTAAATGATAATAGTTTGAGACCCAGAGAAAGTCATAGGCTAATTTACATCCCGGACATCATCCTTTATCCCAAAAATTATTAACCTGCAAAAAGGTGGAATTTTGTAGAGACGTATACCTACTTACCTACATATTGTGAATTTAAACGGAAAAGTATTTCGTAAAAGTAGTCTTTATTGGTTACGGATTCGACGATATAAGTATAAGTATAAACCGTATTTTCTTTTACGAAAATTTACAAACATGTGACGAACACAATTAGCAGACAATTAGACTCTGCAAGTACGCAAAGTGTAACCTTAAACTGCGTGAGCACGCCCTTGATCGGTTCTTTTTCCATACTATGGGATCAAAACTTTAAACACTGAAATTATATAAATAATGTGCCAATGTGTAGAACCGGTAAAACAATGATAAGATTTTAACAAGAAAGTGCCAAAGTACCATTAATTGTACCAAAATAGCGTGAAATCATCAAATTATCAAGATGGATCGACGATAACTCCGATTTGGCTTTTAGCGCACATTCTTTTAACTACATAAGTATTACTTAGTTATTTTAGGTTAGTACAATTTTCAGTTAATTTATGGTTAGGATAGTACGTTTTTCACTTAATTTGTAGTTTTTTTTGGGTTTCTTCTCTATGTACAGTGCACCAATCAAAGAGGTGACCAGCTAGGTTACTCTGCATAGCAATCGCGATTTTAATTTCACTTCTGTATAATTTCAAATGCAAAATTAACAGCAAATCCTAATTCGTACCATTGAAATTTTTATACTAACTATTTGGTTAGCATACAATCCTATTTCATTTAGTTTAGTATTTAGTAAGCGCTAGTTTAGCTGTAAAGAGTACCTAAAATTAACAATCCAATGGCGATCGTGCGGAATTATCTTCAAGAGTAAGAGAGCAGGTTAGGAATAAAGATTTGGACGCTAACAATGAAAGCATCGTTATGAAACTTTGTACATAATACAATCAAGAGCAGGTCGACCTTTACATATCGGACTTGTACCATTCTTAAGTTCTATGTCATAAGAACGAAAATTGTACTGCAATTGTAAAGCTCAACGTGCTCCTGACTGTACAATATGGATTCGCATATATCCCTTCACGTAATATTTAGATTTTTTTTTTTTTCCGATTGTCCGGTTGTTATGGCTGATCTTCGAAAGTAGGTAGGATTTTCAGGCGATTTTCACAAGTTTAATCAAATTAGTTAGGAAAATTCAGAAATGATAATAAGAAGAAAGTTATTTTACTTTTATCACACAGGCGCGCGCGGGTAGAGTTTTTAGATTAGCAATAGAGATTATTAAAACGTCAACGCACCCTAAAGGTTCACACTCACACGTACGCAGATTATGTCATTATTGTGAATCAATCGACGTCTGAATGCGGACCCTTTGTGTTAATTCGCAGAAAGGTCGTTCAACTTCATTAGGCTTTTTTTGTTCAATTCTTTTTTTTAAAATACTAAATTTATTATGTTTGAAATGATTTTTTTTTTGTGGTAGAGACTATCTACTAAACTGATAGTTGGATCGTGAATGAATTGGCTCGACCAGGATAGTACCTCCCCCTTACAGAATATCGACGTGAATTAGCGCTGATATGCCACTGTGTTTCGTACGATGAGTGAGAGAGCTGGACGCCTTATGAAGGCCAGACTTGGCTGAACGACTCTAATCCACCGAAAACAGCCAAGACCCACGGCTTAACTTGCCCTCCGGAGCACAGAGACGTTGTTTAAATAAAAAGAAATAATATAACATCTGAAATAAATAAAAATGTGAATTAAATATATAAATTAGCAAGTTTATAAAACAACGAGCTATCTTTTAAACCTAGATTAATTACTTAAAAGTGTTAGCCAATGATGATTGATTTGAACCTGTGACCCTCCAGCTACCGAGAGTGAAGGCACTTAACATTAGGTTAGACATCCGTACGGGTAGAGCTTCCGTCGAGCGTGACTACTATTAGGATTGTATTGTAGAGTGAGCTTTACGGAAAGTAATTTCAAGATATGTTTTCTTATATTGTGTCTATGGTCACCCCATCCATACAATATTCTTAAGACCTGCCGTGATTGACACCATGGTGTCAATCGACCACATCCCAATTTTATGTTACGCGATTGACACCACGGTGTCAATCAATTTAAATAGAGTCCGTCCGCGATTGGCACCATGGTTCCAATCCTTCGTGGTGTCAGTCGCTGAATTACCCATTAATTACTAGACAAAACAAAATAAGGCCGTAAAAAACAAAAAAATAATAATTGGTAGATTCTTTTGAATCAATTTCACATTAGAAACATTACAAACAAATCAAACCAGTACCGTAACATTACAGCGTCATTGTAAAAAAAAAGTTAGAGCTGTCACTGTCAAACTTAAAAAGAAGAAAAATTAAAGCTTGAGATTTAATGTGAAATTAAAATGTGTTTCAGAAACTGGCATTAAGATTACTTAAGGTTCAACCGCGAAATGAACGGTGCTTTCTTAAAAAACCTGGATTGGCTGATCATAATTTTATCCAACCTTTTGCAAGACGTGTTACTCAGATAGTTCGATAGCTCTCCCGCTACTGTTGTTTAAAATATAATTTACAATAGCATATCTATAAATATACCACAGCCGTTCAAACAAAGCTACCGGTGGATAACTAAGAGCATATCGTGGACGTCACAGATATTCGTGATCAACGCATTCGAACACTCGCTTCTTTAACATTCGGAACATTTAATCGATTCACATCTCGAGATGTTACGTCCACTCGATAGGGAGCTCGAATTAGCGCCACAGATAAAAAAATGACTGACATTCTGACAGGTAATGTTTCTACTTGCCCAACCGTGGGATTGGTAACTCTGGTACTGTATCGTACAGGTTTTTGTAAGGATATGTATAAAATAAGCCCATGTCATCCTCGGACAGTGAGTAGCTTCCCAACGGCGAAAGATTTTTCAAATCAGTCCAGTAATTCTGAGTTTATTCGTTACAAACAACCATACAAATCTTTTTTTTCTCATTACAACATTTTTTTTCCATAATATTAGTATAGATAAGCAACCTCGATCCCAGCAAGTGTTTGGATGGGTTACGTTATCTCGAGCTTCCCGTCTGCGAATTTGGCTGCGTGAAATTCCACGGGCAACTCCTAGTAAAAATTAATTAAGTAATTTATAGAAACGAAAATATTTCTTTAGGTTTTATAATAATAGAAATCATAATTACTTTGTACGTAAAGTTTATGTAACAAATTAATAGAATATACATTAATATTACCTGATCTCGTAGGGTTAATAAATGTTATGTGATGTGTATACGCCTTGTATATCAATATTGTGCAAATAAAATACGAAGTAGTGAATATTAATTTTAATGGTACTTTTTGAAGCGGCGGACAAATGGAGTGTGGCTGGGTTGCTAGCCCTACATTTCTTCTTCTTCTATTTTAATATAATGTTACCAGTAAATATAATTCTTAGCTCACAATATACTACAATACTCCCCCTCTATAAATTCAAACGTTGAGGTGCTTTCCTTTGTCTATCAGAACGCCTCAAAGTTTGATTCTCATTACTACAAGAAATAACGGGTTGATTAACAGGTAAGTTTTTGAATGTACTGTTACAAGTTTTTGTGTCCTGGTAAGTATTTGAAATATGTTGGCTAACTTCAGAGACTTTATTAAAACTTTCAGGTATAATATTAACATTATCGTTTACTTCTTGCAATATCTCTGAAATTGGCTCATTTACAATAACATTAGATTCCTCATTATCATTAAAAACTATTTGCTTATCATAATTATTATCTCTTAAATCATTAGAATTTTGCAATAAACTATAATCTACTACAAAACTGGTTTCATTTAAATCCTCCTTCTGGTCTTGAGGCCAAGAACTTATAATCTGATCTAAATGACGTTTCCAAATTAAGTTCTCTTCTAAAACTCTACATAAATAAGTTCTTTGTCCCAATACCTCATCAATTACACATTTAACAAATTTCTTTTTATTAGGATTCCTATAGTCCCTACAGTAAACATACTCTCCCTCTCTAAATTTTTCGTCTCTTTTTCCTACATTACACTGTTTTTTATCTTTTTTAGTAGACAACAAATCTAATCTGGATCTAAGTTTTCTATTAAACATAGCTTCCGATGGTGAAATATTTGTAATGCAATGAATTGAATTTCTGTAATGAAATAAATATCTGTTCATTAAAGTTACAAATGACACATTTCTATTTTTAACATCATTTAAGGACTTGTACATAGCATTTTTAAAACTCTTTACAGCATTCTCTGCAAACCCATTTGTTGCAGGATGGAACGGTGGAGAAGTTTCATGTTGAATACCATTTTTAGACAGAAATTCAGAAAATTCCTTAGAACAAAATGTAGCAGCATTATCTGTAACAACTACTTTAGGCAAACCAAATCTACTAAAACATTCTCTGAATTTTTCCACAGTAGTATTAGATTCTAAATTATTTACTATAAATGCTTCTGGCCACTTAGTGTAACAATCTATTATTAATAATATCATTTTACCACTTATAGGTCCTAGAAAATCAGCATGTACTCTTTCATATGGAAAATTAGCTTTTGGCCATGTTATAACTTTAGATTTCTGTGGTTCTGGTCTAGCAGACATACAAACTTGACAAGATTTAACAAAATTTTCAATAGTACTGTCCAAATTAGGAAACCAAAAATAAGATCTAGCATTATTTTTCATTTTAACAATGCCTTCATGTGAAACATGAAGTTCCTGTAACATATTTTTTTGTAATTTATTAGGTATTACTACTCTATAACCCCACATGATAACTCCGTTTTCAATATAAAGTTCACTCTTTCTATGTAAGAACGGTTTTAAGACTTCACTATTCACATGTTTTGGAAATCCATACCTGATCATGTTATAAACGCTACTCAAAACTGGATCCTTTCTAGTTTCTGAACGTACTAAATTTAAATCTATAACATTCTGATCTTCAATAAAATTAATGTAATCACATTCCTTCCTGTTATTATCCAAAATAGCTGATGGTAATGGCAATCTTGACATACAATCTGCTTTAACATTTTCTATTCCTTTTACATGTTTAAATGTATAATCAAAACTTGACAAATATAATGACCATCTTTGCAGACGACCTGCTGCCATTTGTGGTAAACTCTTGTGCTCACCAAATAATGCTAATAACGGTTTGTGATCAGATAATAACTCAAACTTTCTACCAATTAAATATTGATATAATTTTTGTACTGCCCAATAAATTGCAAGCGCTTCTTTATGAATCATAGAATAATTCTTCTCAGCCTTTGAGAAAACTCTAGAAATGAAACTAATTGGTCTGTCTGACCCATCTGGCAAAATGTGGCTTAAAACTGCCCCTATTCCATTTTGTGAAGCGTCACAAGCTAAACGTAAAGGCATATCTCTACTGTAATGAATTAAAACATTATCAGAAATAATATCCTTCTTAATTGTATTGAAACTCTTTTGACATTCTCTATTCCAATAAAATTTGCAATTTTTTTGTAATAGATCATATAAAGGCTTTAGTTTTATAGATAAATTGTAAATAAATTTACCGTAATAATTTACCATTCCTAGCCATGAACGAACTTCTGAAACATTCTTAGGCGCAGGTGCATTAACAACAGAGTCAACCTTTGACATATCTTTGGATAATCCACCCTTTGAAATAAAATGTCCTAAATATTTTATTTTAGGTTGCATAAATTCACATTTACTTTTATTTAAACGAATACCTGCCTCTTTGAATCTTCTTAAAACTTCCTTTAAATTTTCTAAATGTTCAACATCATTAGTACCTGTGACTAGGACGTCATCAATGAAATTTACAACACCCCGAGCCCCTAACAATACTTTCTCAAGTTTGTTTTGAAAAATAGCACTAGCGGGCTTTGTACCATATGGCAATCTATTTACTCGGTATATACCTTTTGGTGTTGACCAAGCTAAGAGTTCACTACTCTCCTTACTTAAACACAAATGATTAAATGCATTTCTTAAGTCTAATTTTGAAAATGATGTACCACCTTCTAATGCAGTAAAAATGTCCTCAATTCTAGGTAAAGGATGGTTAACATCTTTAATATGTTTATTCACAGTAATTTTGTAATTTGCACATAACCTTATTTTATTATTTTCCTTCAAAACTGGAACTAAAGGTGTCCCCCATTGGGATGTTTCTGCTTTTGTAATAACACCTTCTTTCTCTAATCTAGTTAATTCAGATTCAACCTGTTCTTTAAAAGCGTGAGGTACTTGCCTCGGTTTGTGAAAAATAGGTTTTATATCTTTATCAATTAACTCTAATGTAATTTCCTCACCTTTAATAATACCTAACTCACTTTTAAATAATATGTCAAATTCCTGTAACATATTTTACATTTAAATGACTTAAATTTACATTTGGAAAAATTATGGTTTGGTTTACCGCAATGAATGCATTTTAATAACGATGACTCACCATCCTGTTTCTTCTCAGTCTTTTTATATGTGCTGTGGGAACTTTTATTCGTCTTGGCATGTCCGTACTGAGCTACTTGATGTACTCCTTGCACTTCCTTCAAAGCCATTTCCTTATTCAGTGCTGTATCTACTAAAAATGTCACCGACGTGGAAACATCTTGTTCGCATAATTTTTCCTGGATTGGTCCTGGACGCAGACTCGTAACGAATTTATCCTTAACACGTTCTTCTAATGTAATCGTAAAATTGCATCCCGCAGCAAATTCTCTAACACGAGCATACCATTTGGCTATACTCTCCCCTTCCAATTGTTGTAATTTTTCGAATTGAATTCTTTTTCTAAAATATGAAATTCTTTGTTCGAACCTTAGTTTTAACAAATTCTGCAGCTCCAAATATGACAACTCCTTGGGCATCTTCGGATAACACATATTCTTAAGAATTTTGTATACATCCTCATGAAGACTTATTAATAATATTGAGCATTTTTTTTCCGTTTTAGTCTCATTCGCTTCAAAATATTGTTCAATCCTTTCCAAAAAACACAAGATATCGCCATCTTGTTTGAAAGCGTCTATTCGAAAATCGTTGGCCATGTTTCAGCCGTAAAAATGTACCTTATACTTCGAAATTCTTGTTTATCCTCGTCGCCATTTGATGTGTATACGCCTTGTATATCAATATTGTGCAAATAAAATACGAAGTAGTGAATATTAATTTTAATGGTACTTTTTGAAGCGGCGGACAAATGGAGTGTGGCTGGGTTGCTAGCCCTACATTTCTTCTTCTTCTATTTTAATATAATGTTACCAGTAAATATAATTCTTAGCTCACAATATACTACATTATGCAATAAAGATCCAATCTGTTCTTATTAGATTTTCTGGGTTAAAACTGTTTTTATTAGTTTTTCAAACTATCTTACAAAATACTGAATATATTTCATATCCTCACATAATTTATAACTTGTTTTAAATTGTAACTTTTGGAAAAGCTATCTCTTAGGGCCTAAGTAAATTCAAAGAAAAATAATAGTTTGTCCTTTAAACAGTCAGTTTCTCAAAGTTAATTACATTTTAAACTAAAGCTGTCACTGTCAATGAACATTTAATTCTTATTTCCACCTTTATCCTGCTATTAGATCTGCGACGGTTTAGGTACACATTACTAACCATCAAATGATTCGTATGCTCGTTTGCCAACACACCAAGAACCATTTGTCTACTTCTATAAAATAAAATAAAAAGTATATTACTACTTGTCTGTTTCGCGGTTTGTAAATGGGTTAATTTTGAGCTAATGGCGTCTCACCGCAACTTGTATTGACTTAGGGCAAACACCACAGCTCCAGTTTAACGGACGCAGTTAGCAACGGTGTCGCGGTTACTAAAGTATCTGTAAGTTTATAGTCTTCGTTTATTACAAAAAGTTTAAGGTGGTATGTTTCGGTCCGCTTGGGAAATTCAAATTTTTTGGTGGTTTTTACAAATTGCATCTCAATCATTGATAGAATTTTCGTGAAAATTGATTTGGCGACAACAAATACATTAAATCTACTGAATAATTATCAAATAAATTATAAATATTAGCTGTTCTTATTGTGAATGTCCACGATGCATCTTTTTTTTCCATATAAACGTGCATTTTGCACATTCATAGTGAGAAGATCCAATATTTATCATTTATATGATGATTATTCAGTAGATATATTGTATTTGTTGTCGCCAAACCAATTTTCACGAAAGCTCTATCAATGATTGAGATGCAATTTGTAAAAAAAAAAAAAAAACCCGCGCGGACCGAATCGTACCACCCTAAGCGCAAAGCTCAAGACTGACATCTTGACAAGTGACAAAAATCACTATATAGGTAGGCAACGCATCCAAGATCTTGCAGTCGTGGATGTCCATGAGCAGCGGTGGTTGCTTACCATCAGGCGACCACTAGCTCGTTTGTCCTGTCATAAAAAAAATAGTTTTATTCAGTTTTACATATAAATAGTTGAGCAATTATACCAAAAAAGCCTACAATGTTCTGCGTGTATATTACAACAACAGCTTCAGGGGTTTTTTGGGGCTGCCCTGGCGCTGCAGTGCCTCAGGGATGTTTGCAGATCACAGCACATACAGCTTCCAGGCCGTGCTTCGATAAAGAGTTGCATCCAAGTGGCCACGGGTAAGGAGCAGTATGAACACACTCCTGAAGGTGGTGTCAGAAAGAATGCACAGACTTGTTAGACATTGGTCGTCCATTCGTGTCCAAAATAATGCGTGTTTTAAATTTTACTAACTTACCCTTTTACTAATAAATAAACGTTGTGTATAGCATGGACCTAGAAAAAAAGGCGGAAACCATCACTGAAACTAAAAAGTGAAGCACCATTAGTAAGCCACTCGCGTATACGTACGAACCGGCCGGCTTACTGTGGTGTGAATGTGTGCGTGCCGGCCAGCCATTTCACACTCACACATAGTTACGCCGCCGCCATTAGGGTGCTTCAATTCTTTCTTAGCAAGATTCCGTCCTTTTTTTCTAGGTCCATGGTGTATTAGTTTAACAATGTTTTGTCACTTTCACACTTCATTTAATTCTCATCAAGAAAGACATTGACACTACAGTGTTTAACTAAATACTCGTTATACTATGTTTATTAGTAAAGGGGTTAGTGTATATGTTTCCTACTAACATAATATAGACTTGTATTTTAAAATGCTTAGTCTGTATTTTTAATTCACTCGTTGGTCGGTACAAAGCGTTCCATAATAGAGTTGTTAGAAAAATTAGCTCCGCGATCGCATTCTATCGTCCGCGTATCGGCCAAACTCGATCTATAACAGTACGCAGCTACGCAGTAATTATTATCTTCATTCTGATGGAATACATTCGGCAAATATAGATGCCTACTCTCTAAGTACCGTCAGCATGCGAACAAGGAAAATTTTAAAATTTCACATTGTTCTTATTTTTTTTTTTTAATGTCAAATAGTAGACAAACAAGCAAGCGGGCCACCTGATGGAAAGCGGTCACCGCCGCCTATGGGCATCAGTAACACCAGGGGCGCTACCAATGCGTTGTCCACCAAGGAGGTTGGAGGAAAGGAAGGAGGAAGAGAAGGGAAAGAAGGAGGGGGAAAGAGGGGATAGGGAAGGAGTTGGGCTTCCGGATCTCTCACTCACCGAACGAAACGCATTGCTGCTTCACGTCGATATTCTGTGAGAGGGTGGTACTTCCCCGGTCGAGCTAGCCAATTTCATCATAATTGCTCTACCACTCCAAAAAAAATTGTTTTTCCGTTTGTTGGATTATAAAATACCCACTATAGATATTTTAATTTTTAGATGGTTTGTATTTGATGTCTCATGTCTCATATTCTGTACATTGCATGATATTTGTTTGTATTTTCTTGATAATTCTCACGATGTTCACAACCTACCGAAGAAGTCATCATTATTATATCCACATCCACCCATAATCATCCCACTGCAGGGAAACGGGTCTCCATTCAATTGAAGGGGATTAGAGTGTACTCTGCCACGCTACTCCAATGCGGATTGGCCAGTGTTTTCAAGCACTCTGAAGTCCACCGACTTGGCTGTCATACAGTGACAACAGCCGGGACCGGCGGCTTAACGTTCAATGAGTTCTATCCGATGCTCTCGGAAAAACGATAATGAAACCCATCCTAACACTGGCTAGGATCAACGTTGCTTATTTAGAGTGCACACACAGTAACGTCATCGAGAAAAAAATACTCTGCCCCATTTTATTTGCGTACCGTACAAACTGACCAGTAGATATGCAAGCGCGTCAGAGCACGTAAGGAGATGGGCATGACGTGCACAACCTCCGCCTGACATTACTTCATTAAAATTCTATTAACGGAAGCATTCTCATCTTAAAAAAACACAGATATAAATTTAAATAGATGAGGCGGGTGAAAATTTTACGGGAATCGCAATATTTTGCGAATAGAGTTTGTAACATTAAAATTCAACATTCAAAACTTATAATGTAGTCTTTATTTACTGACACAATTTCGTCAAAAATTACATCACAATGATTAATATTTTTTTCTGTAATTTTGCAGGATTGTGTATAATATTTTTTTTTGAGAATGAAGGTCTCTGTGTTTTGTACACAAAAGTATATTTTGTTAAGAAAAAAATATTATATCGTTCATGTCTGTTTCCTTTCCCACTTCCTTCTTTCTTCATTCTTTCATAGGTGGGCAACGCATCCGAGACCTTGTTCATCTTAGACATCCACAACTGTGGATGTCAAATGTCTGTAGAGCAGCGGTGATTGCTTACAGGTGAGCCGCCTCTGTAATAAATAATAAATAATTGTCACTAACTTTATAAGGTACTACGGCAATTGACTGTGTATGTTATAACACGTTTGATTTACACACAAAATTGGCGACATCTATTTACATTTAGGTCTCCAATTCTCATATTAAAACACCGAAACCTCTTACAGCAGCATACAATCTAAAACAACTCTTAAATCTAAGTCAATACGTCTGAAAATCGTTAAGGAAACCACACTCGGCTCTTTTCAGTTGAGTACAAACTTCACAAGCAATGAACTATGAATTTTAATTGCTAGGTAGTAAAGATCAATTTATCTTGTAATTGAGTATGTCAATCATGAAAATCTCTTGGAGACGAACAGTGCTTTCCACGCAATTTCGTATCGGAAGTCAATTATATGAAGAAAAAAATTCGTCACGAACGAGTAGAATTCACAGACCAAGGGTTCCGTATCCACTATAACTTCATAATTTTCATAAATAATTTTTGATTTTTTGTTATAAGATAAGGTTCTAATTTATTAATGAACTACCTTTTAACACATGACTACATAGGTTACATATGATCGTTTAAGCAAGGAAATAATGGTTTAGTATTCAGTAAAAAAAAAGGCATTACATTTAGAAATACTCGGTAAAATGCGCCTCTCTTGTAGCAGCCATCCGTCAGTAGAAAAAAAAGGTTTAGGGGTGCGGTGCAAAGGGCGCGTCGTCATCGCGTCTCACATATCAAAATGGTTGAATATGGATGAATTTATGTAGTAAGCAAAATTTTCTAACTACTTCAATACAATCCAATATTTTTTTTACTGAATTCTAGACAATTATTTCCTTGCTTAAACGATCATATGTAACCTATATATGTAACCGTCGATTTGGAGATACAGCGTCGCGCGTCGATGTACTATCGATCAAAAGAAATGACCCCCGCGTTCCTTAAGACACGTGATCGTGACAAAATAAATAGACTATTTAACCCGTTAGATGACGTATTACAGAATCTTCTATCGGAATGGCAGGAAAGGTGGGAGACTTCCGTAAAAGGCCGCCATCTGTATCTGTTTTTTCCCTCTGTGAGAGACAGATTAAAGAAAACCTGGCTAGAGGTCGACCATCAAGTAGCTCAATTTTTAACGGGACACGGAAACTTTAAGGCCAAGTTATTCTATTTCAAGGTTGTACCGTCTCCTTTCTGTGAATGTTCTACCGCGAATACCAGAGTAGAACAAACAGCTCATCACGTTCTGTGGGAGTGTGATCTTTGGCATGACGAACGCGTAATCATGTTGGATTCTTTACATGTCACTTTGGGCGTAGTATATTATTCTGATCTCGTAGCAAGCAGAGAGAATTATCAGGCATTTAGAAGGTTTTGCAATACATATTAATCAAAATAGTAAACAACAGCTCATAGCATTAGGTCCCAACCCAATAGTAATGTAACAATAGACCGTGGTGCTCGGCAATCGAGCCTCACTTGATTTGCCATCTCTCTAGGGTATAATGCCTTTTGCTTCAAATTGCTGTTTCTCACGTAGTTGCTAAGGAGGGAAGTCCTTTCAATACTTCCTACTCCGACCATCTTCTTTCTGATTAAATTCGTTGTGAGTTCCAAGACAGCTGTAGTTTATTCCCCGGGACGTCAATAAGCTTCATTGCTTATTGTCTATCTGAGGTCGCCGTTGTTGATCCTGGCTACACAGGAGACACAGTGGTGGGAATGTGTGGTGGGCTTGTCCCGTAATGTAACCTATATAGTAATGTGTTAGAAGGAAGTTCATTTAATAAATTAGGACCTTATATAAGCCCAGTACAGGATATACTATCTTATCTATCTATAACAGCTTTTAAAATAAGTAATGATAACGTAGTGATTGATAGACGAACAGACGCCTGAGGCTCGCGGTAAGTTGCTCAAAAATATTTGAATAAAGTTAATATCACATTAAATTGAGGCTATAACATTGTCAAACTAAAAATAACCGGGAAATTTGTGTGTCGAGCAGCCACGCACAATGTTGGGTTCTATATTTGCCATGCATGGAGTGCTTGTAAAACAAAAATTAGCACGTCAAATGTAAATAATTTGGAAACGGATCATTGTATCGAAAAACTTTCTACACCTCCAATGTTGTTAAGAAAGTTATCCAATGACAGCACACGAGCACACGGGGTGGGCTGGAAAAAAACATTCTTCTCACATTACATCAGGGATACTTTCTACCACTTTATTATCATGGTCAAAACTTTCTAGTAGACCACGTAATATACGGACAGGAAGACAGACGGACAGACGGATATGGCGAAACAAGACATTGTGAAACTAAAGAGTTCTTTGTTTCGCCATGCCAGTCTGTTACTACGGAACCCTAAAAAGAGATAGCTTCAGTTTGGGTTTCTGCAACTGACTGTTAGTAAGTACCATAATGGTACCAAAAACCAAAAAAAAAAAGAAATGTATAGAGTGGCTAATTCTCTATTCGGTAAAGTACTTGCAATATATTTCTGGAGCTGTTATTGCTGTTAACATTAGAAAGTATTGTTGATTTGTTCCTTTGATAAAAAAGAAAATTAAACTACCATTGTGATAGTTTGTGATTTGAGCCACAACTTCGTTAATTAAATTGAAAGTACGATGAAGTTTTCAATAGACACCGTTTTTTATAACAAACTATTTTGTTGACAATAAAAATGGACGGTGTAACAAAATTTTCCATTATTTTTTCATTAAGGTCAGTTAAGTAAGGAAAAGACTAACAAACATACTTTCATCCAAAAAGTTAATTGGTGTTTTTGGAAAAAATATTTTTAAACTCGAAAGGACTCGATAGTTAAGTAATCTGCAGTAAATGAAGTCACATATTATTATTATTTTGGACATAGACCTCTTCCAATCGCTTCCAGTTTGACCGGTTGGCAGCGGCCTGCATCCAGCAGCTTCCTGCGACTTTCCTTGGCTCGTCTGAACACCTTGCAGGGCGGCCGTCCTACGCTACGCTTTCCAGTACGCGGTCGATGAAGAAAGTGACGACCCAGGAGGTCCCGGGTTCGATCCCCGGTCGGGTCATGATGAAAAACGAACTTTTTTTGATTGGCCTCAGGTCTTGCATGTTTATCTATATATGTATTTGTTATAAAAGATAATATCGTTGAGTTAGTATCCCATAACACAAGTTTCGAACTTACTTTGGGGCTAGCTCAATCTGTGTGAATTGTCCCTTTATATTTATTTATTTATTTATAAAATAAAAAAAGTTATTAATGTAGGAAGTGATTACATAATCATACTATTAAACTGAGTTTGTTTGTTTGTTATTCCTTCACGGCTTGACTAAGCAGCCGATCATTATGAAAATTTGTAAACATATTATCAGGGGTACAAAGCCCAACATAGGCTAATTTTTACGCGGGCCAAGCCGCGGGTAACAGCTAGTAAACAATATAATGAATTTTAACACAATGCACCCTGCTCTACCTGATCCCAAAGTAAGCTGTGTTATGAGCACCAGACGTAAACCCTGTTTTTCTTAACTTGACCAATGTAGTAAACAATCTTAGCACGTCTTTTTAACTAAAATAGACAATTAAAATTATCATTCACACCCAAATAATAATAATAAGTATAGTTAGAAATGGCATTTAACAGAACACTCTTATTATTCTGGCGATTTATTTATTTTACACATGGATAATTAGTTTGTTTTATATGGTACACTGTGTTTCTTTATGTTGTATATTCGTAATGTTGTAAATGTTGTGGTGAATTGTTTAAGTTTTAAAATGTGTTACTCTCTGTTTTTCGCCAAACAAAATGTGTTTAGATAGTATGTATGTCAAGTAAGTGATTTTGTAAATCTTTTTTGAGGAATATAGATCTTTAACCTTATAATTGAATAAAAATACACGCTAAGATTGTTTACTACGTTGGTCAAGTTAAGAAATTCAGGTTATTTATATAAGGGATGTTTACATACCATCAATGGTATAGGGTACAATGAAAAATAGTTTGCGGTTTTCATGAAAACAAAAACTATAAAATGCAATATGTCTTGAGAGGCATTGCTTTATGGTGAAATCTACATAAATCACCGGGCGTTTGGCCGGCGAGTTGGCACGATGGTAGGACGCCAGCGCCAACCGTGGCTTCCGGATGATCACTGGTTCAAACTACGGCACGGGATATGTTTTAGAATAACTTGAATATTTTTGTATCTCTAAAACATTGTATTTTTTTATGACAGAAGAGGAGAAACTAGTTAGCGGGTCATCTACAAGATCTTGGATGCGTTGACTGGCGTTGCACACCTATGAAGGAAGGCAAGCATCACCGTAGCCTATAGATGCTTGCATTATCGTGGGTATCATTAACGCGTTGCCAACCCTCCCAACCCCCCCTAGCTCTAGAGACCTTACTCACCGTAGGAACACAGCATGGCCGAGTCCAATGCTATTTGGCTACGATCTTCTGTAAGGTGGAGGTCCTTCCCCAGACGGGCTGCTCCGATTTGAGCGGATTATCCGCTGTGTCTTACCTCTCTTATATATATCACCGCTATTTCACGTCAATAATACTGAAAAATCAACAAATTATAGAAATTGTTTTTTTTTGTTTAATTTTTATAAAGCCTTGATGAAACAGACAGACAGATAGAAGTTATTGACCTCACATTATTTATAAACATATGTCTACAAAAAGCGAAAATAGTGCAAAAAAACCAGTTCAGATTACTCTACTGTGTCACGAGCCGGGACCGGTTTAAACAATACCACGTCAGTCATTATAAATAAATTATAGATAATTCTGCGAGTTTCAGAAAGAAAAACAAGATATAAGTTTATTTTTGTTTCTCTTCCGCATTTTGTTTTCATTCACTATCTTTTTTTATTTTTATTTTTTATCTTTATTAATTTAATAAAGGGGGTCTTTATCATTCACTATCTTCAGAATATTGGTTTGACTAAGTAACAAAAGTTGGACATAGATATTTTACTTAGAACTAAAACAACATTGATAGATGTAATACAGTACTATAATGATATGATACATCCCTTTATCTACCAATTTTGTCATAGTTCTAAGTAATTACCTCTCTAGTTTAAGACAATTTTTATTAGGCTTGTGTCTAATTTATTCTCTACTTGAAACGAAGGCTTGCCATCATGTAACCGAATACCTAATTTGTCCCGCTCTACCATAAAGAAAAGTTTTTTTAGTAGATTTTTCGTAATTTATCTCCAATTATTCTAGTGTCTGGTTCTCCTTGATTTGTCAGTATGGCTACGGATGTGTGCCACTGTTTCCTCTCCTACTCCTGCACCCTTTCCAAAACCTTCTCATTTGTTAATCTCTCCGTTAAACTTGTCCTCTTCATCGTCCTCAAATATCATTATTTCTTTCTTTACGAGCTGTTACTCGCGACTTCGTCCGCGTGAAATGTTAAATTAAGGATAACTCCTTTTCCTGACATGCGATTTAAATGAAACAAAGCCTATATTCTGCTCCATCCCGAGCTCTATCTTCCTGAGAAAACAGCATTAAAATCCATTCAGTAACTTTGAAGATGTTCGCGTTCAAACAGACAGACAGACAGACAAATAATAAAAAAAAATTTTTTTTGCTTTTATGACCTTACTCTAACGGCTCCCTCTCCATTTTTGCCAAATATGTCAAATGTACAGACATATCGGGGTCTACTGTTTTATTATATGTATAGGTTTCAAACGCCTTCAAAAAACCCCTATGACCCCTATCCCTGTCCCTATCACCAATTGTTTAATTTAAATAAATTTCCCATAAGATGTTTTCGAATCAGGTTCGTGTAAGGAAGTCAGCCTTCCCTCTCGACAACAATATGCCTCTTGACGACAATTTACTGGCTATATAAATAGATTTAGTTTATCAGAGTACAATTGAAAGTGAAACAAAATGTCATGGCATTGTGTGGTTTAATTGAAATCACGTTATTCCACCTTTCAAGAGTTTGATTTATATTTTTATCGAGGAGCTCGATTGGTTGGTGCTTGTGAATGAGAACTCAGGTTAAGTTTGGTTAGGTCAGGTTAGATTTAATTTTAGTCAGTATACCCAAGTGGTTTAAAGAGGGGAGCCCGACAGACCCCGTCGCTTCCCCAGCGGCGGGACATGCAATAATGCAATGCAATGCATGCAAAAAATGTTAGTTTTAATTTTATTCTTGAATATCTGTTTAGGTACTACATACGTAACAAGAAATTAATTAAAAATTAGACTAACAATAAAAATAATAATTAAAAACTAATATTAAAATTTAGCTTAGCTAGTATTTGTATGGATTTAAATTGTAGCTTTTTGTTTAGATGGATATTTAAATTGATTTAAATTTAAAAAAATTGAATTGAAATGGTACGACCAGGGTTAGTGGGTGTTCTTAATACTCTCTCCTTATTTTTTTCTATAGGAGGATATTTGTTTTAATTTATCTGTTTGCTTGGTTATTCTCCGAAACCTATTTATGTAGGTATATGGAAGTGAACGTTCTTTATATAATAAGGTCATGCACAATTAGGCATTTAAATTGTTATTGAATGGGATAAAAATAAATCTGTCTACACTGTTGATTTTGAATATAATCTGTATAATAAAATTATTATAGTAGAATGCTATAATCTAAATAGGTTTTGAGCTGGATTTCGTCAAAACACCATGGACTTTCCGTTTCCACCGCAAAAGACACACATATATATTACACTGGACGCCAACGCTCCTGGCACGCGTAGTCATAAAATAATTAAGCGCTAGGCTGCGTGCGCGTGCCAGGAGCGTTGGCTTCATCATTATCTTCGTTGATTATCTCATTCATTATTTATTTCAGGCACTTCTTTCATCACATATATTAGTAGAAATGAAAAGTAATTGTTAGTATTTTTTGGTTAAGAGTTAGCGCGTCGTGTAGTCTGTTAAGGGTATGAAACTAAAAATCACTGAGTAATAACGATTTTTTTAAAGCGAAACTCTGCTGACTATTTAATTTTAACTATTATTCTACATACTGTTGAACACCGTCCAAAGTATTTAATACGGAATTTCCCAGTCATGTTACACTAACTCACATTATTATAATGTACATTAACATCTTTACAATAGCCTTAATTAAGGCCGATTTAAATAATTTTGTAAGTAAATTGCCGCTGCTTACCCTCTATTGTTTTAAGTGTTTATAGAGTTAGAATTAGACCCCCATCGAAGTGAATTGTTGAAATCGGTATAGTATAAAATAGCAAATGTACAGAGAACTAAGATCAAAATTAAATATTTTTCTAATAATAATGTAAGCATTGTTATGAAACTTTGTAATTATATAGTACAATACGAATACTATTCATAAGTAAATATTCGTATCCTTCACGCAATATTAGGAAAACTAAAATCATATTTACCAACTAGTCTGCAATATCTTTACATCGTATAAAATGAAGTCCCTTACCTCTGTCTGTCTGACGAATTTCGATGCGGTTTTTTTAATAGAGTGATTCAAGAGGAAGTTTTATAAATGTAATACATTTCGTAATTCTCACTGGAAAGTGGGATATGGCGGACTGTTAGTCTGTAATGAAATTGTTATTTAGACTGATCATTTATTTTATAGTCCACAGAGACATTTTGAGTCCACAGAGAGATTTCATCTCCATATTACTATATGGAGATGAAATCTTTAAAAAATTACAATTGACAGCGACCGACACAAGCTGTCTTAAGCAGACCAACATTAAGGGTTATACCTTTAAGTGAAAAATTAAAAAGAAAACTATTGATTTAAAAAAAACTTGTAATATTTAAAAAAGTCAGTTTCTTTTTGGGGTTGCTAGGTTTTGATTTTGAACTGCCGAAGTATATTTTTTTGTTGTCTAGAACTCTGAACGTAGTCTAATTTCTTAATTTTGAAAAGCTGTCTACGTCAAACCACGAAATCTAGGTACTTAGCTTCTAACATTCGAAATGTAACAATCGTTAAAATACCCAAACGACAACCTACTCTAGATTTTCAACATTAGATTTTTTCATCGTCTAGGCAAATCCAGTCATTAATTCGCGATTACGTCGTACAGGCATACAAACAGTTATTACAGTCAATGACAATTAAATTGACTGAAAGGAGTCTAACAGGTGGTAGTGGTTAGTTAGTTCGGCAATGTCTACTTTATCTCAAGGTTAGTTTGAATTCTTATAACATTACTAGCTGCTGCCCGCGGTGTTACCCGCGTTTAATTTTGTGCACAGCAGCGCCATCTAATCCTACGGGAACCGCGTACTTTTCGGGATGAAAAGTACACTATGTGTTAAGCCAATGTATCAGCTACCTACATACCAAATATCATAAAAATTGGTCCAGCCATTTGACCATGAAGAAGTAACTAACATACAAACAAGCTTTCGCTTTTATAATATTGGGATTAACTTAAGTATGCATGTTCATGACGATTTATCGGCATGGATGTTATGTTCAGCACAATACTGAACAACTTTTATTTGTGTAACTTTTTGTGTAATTTGTGGCAACACTTGTAGTAGTTCTGTTTGTCTTTTAATAATCTCTTCCCGATAAACGATTGAACCGATTATAAAATGTAATTGGTATGGGGACAGTTGAAGAACCAAGAAAGGACGAATAGTTTTGCTCCGAGAAATTACCATATATTTTACTTGAAACTGGATTGTAAAGTTGAGATTGGAGAGAGGTGATGGGAAATGTGCTATTTTTATTGTCTATTGGTGCAATGCACTTGACGTTACATGGTTCTGAACAGACTAAATGCGTAACACTATTTTTTGCCAAAACTAAATACCACGCGCGAAATGACCAAGTTTCTGAATTTAGAAACGAAAAATATGTTTAATGTCGTTTCGGTTCAATTACCATTTTTATTTAGAAAATTGTAAATTCATTCATGTTGCAGGCTCTAGGCAAGCCACCGCATGTATGACGAACTCATGGCTTTTTAGGTTCTGCCTTCTCTCCCAGGGATTACAGACGTGAATACAAACAGATGCTGCTATAATCACTTCCTCAATACATACTTTTAATAAATAAAGTTTAAAAAAACAAAACGACATCAAAAAACCGTATCGACCGCCATCTGCGTCCGTTGCGTTGATTTTCCGTTGAATGTGATACAAATTCTGTGCTCCCATTGGCTGGGAAATCACGCGCTCATTCCTGATTGGATCACAATATACAAGCGCCTGCGCACGTCGCTCTTTGGTCCGGATTTGCAAAATCGTGGACTAATGTTTACACACTGCACAGTGTGCAGTATTTAGATTTCTGATCACGTACTTGACCGTATTGGAGGCGTTGCCCACCTTTATAAAGAGTAGGGACGGAAGAGATAAGGAAAAAGTTTTAGTTTAGACGTATATTTTATTAGATTTCATTGCATTTTGGTGTTTCTTGCTGTCTGTTTTAGGTAAAATGGCGTATATTGCATCCAGGACGATAAGTCTTGGATGCGGTGCCTAACTATGAAGGGATGAAAAAGGAACGGCGAAGGCAACAGGAATTAGGAGGCTTCCGGTTCTCTCACTCAACGTACGAAAAACTCATGATTGATTGACAGGACACTGACTTTCTTGATAACAATTTTATTATGTTCACGATTGTTGAAATCCGGACCAGTGTGCATCGGTGAATCTTTATATGTATTGCTGTATTTATGATAGTGAATCTAATTATGGGGCTTTGAACGCAAACGTAGTCTTCGAGATTTATGAGCCGTTTAAAAACAGAATGGTAATTTTTTTTCAATTACAGTGTGTAAAACTATGTAGTTTCGCATCTGGAGCGGTAATTATGTCGTTTAATTTAATAAATATCAATAAGTTGTCCAAACACATTATTTAATGCCTTTTAGTAAGAGTACATTTTAGGGCTGGTGGGATCAAAGCTGGTGAAAATGAATATCAGTGTTTTATTAATTAGCATACCAGCATCAACATACCTTCAGGTCACCTGATGGTAAGCAATCACCCCTGCCCTTGAATATCCACCGTCTCAAATCTTGGATGTCAAAGTCAAATATTTTTATTCAAATAAGCCTAATACAAGCTCTTTCGAATCATCACAATTTATTTCCTACCATCAGTTCAGACGGCAGATTTAAGAACTGGCAAGAAACTTAGCACATGCTCTTCTAAAATGGTATTAATAAAATTTACAATTGGGGGAAAAGCGGAGGGCAGAAGATCTTGCGGGCACTCTCCAACACGATGGATCAACCTCATAAAAACCACTCCTCGAGGCATAGAGCTACATGGCGTGGCGTGAGAGAGGCGGTGACGAGGGGATCCGACCTGGATATGACTACGACCACTCTGTCAAGAGTGCACGGCTGAGAAGAGAGAAAATTTACATTTAAGTACGTACAATGCGTTGCCCACATATCAAAAAATAAGAATTAGATAATAATTCTACCTAAAATATACGACGAAAATGTCGAACTTTCATAACCTATACCAAAATTGGGTTAAAAATAGAAATGTCTGTACATAGTATTTCTTGTTCTACCTGTTTGCCCATGCACTCATTGTTGCTATTAATTAGATTCCATGATTTCTTGACATTACGGAAAGTCACCTTGTGACTAAGGCTCCTGAGGTCGTTTTTAAGTTTTTCAAATGTCAATGCTAATTTTATAGACGTGTTTTGAACATTCATAGTTATATAAGTACATAGCATTGTTGTGTATAAAACAAAAATAGCTTTTCAAATATTTCTGTCTTGTTTTTAAGATGATTGACAGACCGGCGCGGCGGCCGGCGGCTACCCCTACCATCGGCATCATTTTATGCGACTCTTCTGACACTACTGAGGATGCGTTCGACTCCCGCTCGGGGCATAAATATTATGTGATGGTATATGTGTTTTTTCTCGTGTCTGTGTATTTTCTATGTATTATAAAAATGTATTTACGATAATATTTCCGTTGTTTATTACCCATAACATAAGCAAAATAAGTCTAGTTTACTTTGTGTGAATTATGTACAATTTATTAATTTATTATCTATACATATAATAAAAGAGTAGACCCCGATATGTCTGTACATTGAACATATTTATTTGACGACCTCCGTGGCGTAATGGTTACCACGCCAGACCGCCACCCAGGAGGTCCCGGGTTCGATCCCCAGTCGGGTCATGATGAAAAACGAACTTTTTCTGATTGGCCTCGGGTCTTGGATGTTTATCTATATATGTATTTGTTATAAAATATAATATCGTTGAGTTAGTATCCCATAACACAAGTTTCGAACTTACTTTGGGGCTAGCTCAATCTGTATGAATTGTCCCTATATAATTATAATTAATTAATTAATTATCTTTTTTGTTAAATTAGATCTGTGTAGTATTTATTTAATTTATTTTTTTTGTTAAATTAGATCTCCCTCGCCCGAAACAAAGGAAACTAATAGCTCGGGCATATGTTTTAATTTTATCTTAGTATATTTTATCAAATGTTTATTTTAGAAGTTTTATCAATAATAAAAAAATATTGATTATTAGGTATTTTATTAATATTTGACAAAAATTTATAGGGAACATTAAAAAAAAAGTAATAAAAGCGAAAGTTTTTATTTATTTGTCTTGTCGTGGGCACAGCTAGTTTATTTCATAATACACATGCCTTGCAAACTCATGGTGTCCTGCTCTATCATAAAAAATCTACATTAGACATATTGCAATTGCAGTGAGCCGGTATTAGTAAGATATACAGATAAAGTGTCAACTTGGCGCCGCTTCGCGTAATCACTAGGTGTGTTGAGTTATAGTTGAGTCTAATGACAGCTTTGCAGCCATTACGAGCTATCTACAAAATCTAAGACTACACTGTATCAGTTGTTTTTCTATACTAATATTATAAAGAGGTAAAGTTTGTGTATTTGTTAAATTGTAAGGGGTAATCTCGGGATCTACTGAAGCGATTTTAAAAATTCTTTCACCAATAGAAAGCCACATTATTGCTGAGTGTCATAGGTTATATAAAAAACCAAAAAATAAAAAGGCTTTTACATTATGCCCAACGAAGTGGGCACGGGTCAGCTAGTATAGGATAAGTTGATCCAAGATGGTTGTCACATAAAAAATATTCTATGATATTGGATGTTTTAGTTTCTTTGCGTCCTTGCCTGCCGTTGATTATAAATATCGAGCTGTCGATAATTCTGTAAGTAAAGATTTTTTTTATTCAAACTACTGTAGAATAAATAAATAGTAATAGAGGAGAAAGAATAGAAAAAGAGACAGATTTAAAGTATATTTTTAGCAGTAAGGCCTGTAAGAATCCGTCGGCAATGATAATACAATATACTGATAGAACACATTTATTTCCTTAAACTTTCTACCCCAAAATCCTACTTTACACTCTTTTTTCCGTTCCGACTCACTACCCTCTTCTTAAGCATCTCCTAACACCGCCTTTTTTTTCCTCCCCCTCCCTCTCTCGCGCCAACCCAACGCTCATTTTTTCACAAGTCAATTCAACTACTTTTTAAATTTAACTAATTGATCACGAAATGAAAAACTTTAAAGAAAACGTTATAAATATTCATAAATTTATATTAACCTTACATTCGTCCATCCTGATACCGTGTATGCCCCCATACACGATTCTGGCGACACCTTACATTCGGCGGGTTAGAATATTCTTTTACAATATTGATACAACTCATAAATCTAACATTACCAAATTTGAATGCATAAGAAAAAATGTAAGAAGAAAATAGAACAAAAATTAATAATAATCTTTACATCAAAAAAAATATATATCATTACTACATAAATTCATCTATCAAGTATATTCAGCGAACCATTCATTTCGCGCTTATTCATCTATCGAGTATATTCAGCGAACCATTCATTTCGCGCTTATTCATCTATCGAGTATATTCAGCGAACCATTCATTTCGCGCTTATTCATCTATCGAGTATATTCAGCGAACCATTCATTTCGCGCTTATTCATCTATCGAGTATATTCAGCGAACCATTCATTTCGCGCTTATTCATACTCAGTCTACTATTCAGTCTACTCCCAAGATCATTTCTCAGGGTAGAGGGTCTATTCAATCTACTCCTAAACTAATCAAATTCTTAGGGTAGATGGTCTATTCAGTCTGCTCCTAAACCAATCAAATTCTTAGGAGAGCAGGTCTATTCACGGATCAGGTCGCGAATCAATCATTTATCGCTCCTGATCTGAAACAATGTAAAATGAGTGATCAATTTCATGTACTTAAAAAGTCCGAACTTTCACAATTCTCAGCATCAGAGCTGTCGCCTTTATCGTCATTCAGTTCTAGTGCTGCCACGTGTATCCAGGGCCGCATGCGATCTGCAGCTACGGTAGTACCGCGTCTACTTTTCGTACCCTCAAACCCTGCAATGGGTGCTATTCTATAACGGTCATGTCCTAGTATTTTGACCACACGATATGGACCTTCATATGCTGGCATAAGCTTCGTGCTTTTGCCGTTATTATTAAAAGCTGTTTTTGTAATTTTTACTAGATCACCCTTTTTATACAATTTCGCAGGATATCTACCTCTATCATAATATTCTTTCTGTTTTATTTGTTCCCTATCTATCCTCTCTTTAACCTCATCGCGAATAGCTGTCAGGTTACTATTATCAACCTCGTATGATTCTCGAACTATTTCATTTAATATTGGACGAGACTCGCTGCTCATGACAGTACCAAACAACACTTCAGCAGGGGCTTTCCCTATGGTCTTTTGGACCGTGTTATTAAGTCCCCATTGGATCCTACCTAATTTATTATCCCAGTGTTTCTCATTGTCTTTGAGGTTTTGGGCGGTCAACGCATCTAAAATTGTCCTGTTGTAACGTTCAATTTGTCCATTGGACCTTGGACTTGCTACCGCATTTAATACATGCTTGACCCCTCTATCATAACAAAACTTACGAAAAGCATGGGAGGTAAAACAGCTACCACGATCACTGATTAAACGGTCCGGAGTTCGGAATGTATCAAATATATCGGTCAAAACTTTTATAACATTATTAGTTTTCGTATTTCTCACGGGTTTGATAAACAGGAATTTTGTAAACGAATCTATAACAGCTAGTATGTGAGTGTGACCCCCTGTCGACTTCACAAATGGCCCCAGATGGTCAATATGCAACGTGTGGAAAGGCACGTTGATTTTTGTAATAGGATGTAATAATCCTTCTTGATTAGTTTTGTCTTTTTTAGCATAGGCACACTCAATGCATGCCCCCACATACTTCTTTACGAAACGGGTCATTTTAGGGAACCAATAAAGTTTCCGCAATCTGTCTAATGTCTTTTCGACACCGATATGGCCAATATCATCATGGTTCAACCTGCACAATTGCCATCTTGCGCCCTTTGGAACCACCCAGCGAATCTTAGTTTTGTCACCATCTAAATATCTGAATAGTTTGTTATCGCGCAGGATGTAATTATCTTTTATATAATCAAGACCTTTTTCGTCTAACTTGCAACAAAGAATCTCACGAATCCTATGTAACTCAGAATCACCTAATTGCAAAGTAAGTAACCAATCATCACTACTAATTGCCATTATGGTCGGGAAGTGTTCGATATTTTGCATGTCTGGCTCTGACACTGGATTCCTTGATAAAGCATCAACATGAGTCATCTTCACTCCTGCCCTATATTCTATCGAACAGTCAAACTCTTGGAGAGCTAGCCACCAGCGTGCAATTCGCGGTATCAAGTCGCGTTTCAGAAACGTGGAACGTAGCGCACTACAATCAGTAACAATCTTGAAATCTTTCCCTAATAAATAAACTCGGAACTTTTTTAGGGAACAGACGACAGCTAGAGTTTCCAATTCATATGAATGGAAATTATTTTCTTCCGGTGTCGTTTGCCGACTGTAAT
Source organism: Endotricha flammealis (assembly GCA_905163395.2). Taxonomy (NCBI): domain Eukaryota; kingdom Metazoa; phylum Arthropoda; class Insecta; order Lepidoptera; family Pyralidae; genus Endotricha; species Endotricha flammealis. The sequence goes on along the minus strand of LR990862.1, from coordinate 14,645,900 downwards.
ACGCCACGGGTTGAAACGAGTCACATTCACGACTACGCTGCAATAAGATACCTCCAATACCGATTCTACTAGCGTCTGTATGAAGCTGCGTCTCTACAGTCGGATCATATATAGCTAAAACTGGTCTATCAATCAATTTAGATTTTAAATTGTGAAACGATTCCTCCTGGTCATTAGTCCACTCCCATGCCACATCCTTTTTAAGTAATTTAGTAAGTGGATGTGCAATTCGAGCAAACCCGAAAATAAACTTCCGGAAATAGCTGACGAGCCCTAAGAATTGTCGAACGCCGTGAACATTTTGAGGACGTTGAAACCCTGTTACGCTTTTAATTTTAGTCTCACTAGGACGCATACCTACTGCACTGATTTCGTAACCTAAATAATCTATTTTATTCTGTAAAAAACTGCATTTTGATAAATTCAATTTTAATTTAGCATCGTCCAATAGTTTCAGTATTTCTTCTAGGCTATCTAAGCACTCTGAGGGGTTCGTAGCATAAATCAATAGGTCATCTATATAAACATTGGCTTTTCGGAACCGGGCCCCGCCAAGCACATGATTCATCATTCTCTGGAAAACTGCGGGTGCATTTGCCAAACCGAACGGCATACGATTGAATTCATATTGGCCGTCCGGCGTGACAAACGCAGTTAGATGCCTGGATTCCTCCGCGATTGGTACTTGATAGTACCCGGACATAAGATCGAGAGTGATAAACCATGCTTGACCAGCTAAACGTGCTACTTCGTCATCTATAATGGGCATCGGATACCGCTCTTTTACCGTGATCGAGTTTAGCTTTCTATAGTCGACACACATGCGAATATTTCCGTCCTTCTTTTTCACTAGTATGATTGGGCTAGCGTAACTAGATACCGATTCTCTAACTATTCCTGCCTCTACCATTTCGCCTACCATTCCCCGTACTTGATCACGCTCGTGATGGGACAATCTATAAGGCCTGTACACGACGGGCTGCTGGCTGTTGAGCTCTATTTTCATTTCTGTAGCGTTAGTGCAGCCTAACTCGGATAGTTGGTGCGCAAAACAATTTTTATATCTTTGCAATAAATTCAGTAATCTAACTTTATGTTCATGAGCAACTGTATCATCGAGCTTTACCAACTCCTTTTTTATTAAGCCATCATTCTCTACCGTTGAACACACAGTTTTAACTCTATTTACTACCTCTACCTTTTCTGCACGTGAAAATACTAAACCCCCGGACAATACACAAGGAATTGCACATGGTGTTATTGTAACGTATAAAGACCCATTAACAACCTTGTGCAATCCACCATGCACCAAGAATTGAGCATTAGGTTTACCAACAACCTTCGATTGTAACAAAACATCGACTGCGGACCCTGCATCAGTGTGCGCGACAACGCTGGCAGTACCATAAAGTCTAGTGGATTCAGTAAATTTAACCTCCAAACATTTTTCAAAATTATCATCAACTAAATTTATCCATGGAATTTCAGACCCGATATTAAGAAATTGAAGCTTCTCAAAATCCTTATAAACAATGATGTGTGGTTGTTCAGAGTACGTTTGACCTATAAGAAGTGGTTTGTCAATCAAGTGATTTTTCACAACCCTACATGGGACTGTAGCGAAAACGTTATCAATTGCTAGATCTAAATCGATCGACCCTAAGGCGTTCACTAACCCTTCCCCAAAACCCTTCAATGTGGAAGACTGTTCATCATGAGAGATTCCCATATCTGATAATGTGGACTCCCTAATTAACGTAACTTCGCTGCCGAAATCTACAAAAGCTTCATGCAGAACACCATTAACATACACGTCCTTAACATATTTGGAACTCGTTTTAGTACCTGTAATGCACATAGTTTTCTGTACAACAGCGTCAGTCTTTACAGTATCCTTAGGATCATTTCTGCTAAAACAATTTTCTGTAGTGTGACCTATTTTATTGCACCGACTGCATTTCTTTAAAGGTTTAGGACAATACAAAGCTAAGTGTCCTTTAGTTTTACAGTTGAAACAAATAATGTCCGAATTTCCCCGGGACCTAGTACTTGGTCTCGTCTGTGCATCATATTGGTTAGAATTTCTATTTTTAAAAGAGGGGTTTACATATGATGAACTCTCTTTGTTACTTAACAAGAACTGCAAGAGTTGATCTGGCATCGAACAGCGTAAAGCTAAGGCGCTAGACTTCGTAGTTCTATCGCTGATGCCATGAATGATACAATCTACCGCTCGTTTACCTGATATGTCACATTGATTTAAAAGAGCGAGTTTTTCATAATAGTACAATTCAATTGGCTCATTGAATCTACTTTTCCTCTTTAACATATCTTCCAAGGCCTGGCCATAATTCTGTTCGTACGGAAAAGCACTCATCAGCTTGTCTTGCCATTCACTCCACTTAAAGAGAATCGAATTTTGGCTCTCGTACCAGGTTTTGGCCAAACCCTGGAGTTTAGGCATGGCAAAGTGTACAGTAGTCTTCTCATCCCAGCCATAGACCAATGCACATTCGTTAACTTTTTTGAGCCATACGTCCATTCGCTGCGATTTAGTCGAGGGGTCAAATTCAGGTAGTATATTTCTAAAATCTAAATTTCTGACAGTAGATTGTACTGGCTGGGTCTCTGGCTGGGATGTCAAACCAACGCGGCCCTTGAAGGACTGTATGATCTTTAAAACATCATTAGTGGAAAAAGAAGGGCTACATGACCTTTGTTTCTGAAGTCCAGAGTCGATGCAGCCACTACGCTGCTCGTTGTGCTGCTCGTGACGTTGCCGGCTGCGTCGCTCGCTGAGCAGCGTTCGCTGCTGGCGGCGCTGCTCCTCACTCCGCTGACTGCGCACCTCGCCGCGTCGCTCACGGTGTGGCCCGCTGCGTTGCTCGCTGCGTCGCTCGCTGGGTCGCTCGCTGCGTCGCTCGCTGCGTCGCTCGCTCCGTCGCTCGCTGCGTCGCCTCTCGTCCCTCTTCAGCGCCTCCCGTAGACGGCTCTCCATCCGGCGAAGGCGATCTCGCTCACGTTCCAATTCGTACTCCAAGCGTCCGCGTCGGCTGCAGCTGCGGCTTCCGCTGTGATGGTTGCTGCCCTGCCGAGCCGGTATGGAGTCCCGAACGGGTGTCTCTAGGCGGCGTGGCCCGCTCGTCCGGTCTTCCATTGTCTAGAACTCACAGACGGAAATAAACGTTAATAGATCACCCTATCTAGAAGATGATCATAGATCGAAGATCGCTATGTTGTGACACAGGTACTTTGTTAAATAAGTAAGGCAACTAACTAAAACACAAAACAATTATTATATGAATAGAATTATTGCAGCATTAGGATAAGTAGGTACAGTACAATTCAATAGAATAACAGAATAACCATCTTATTAAATTCACAAGTTGATGGTTAGTATATACCTAATTCATTTGATTTTATTTATTTAGTTTCATATCATACATCATTTCATTATCATACGTTATAAATTCAAAAATTGTATTTGACATTTGACTAGACACTTAAAAATAAATGCAATAAGCAATAACAGAATGCATAATTATTGTAAGTTATGCGGGGTGTAGGTAAACTATGCACAAAAACACGTAGCAGTCGTATTATCTAATGGCGGCGGCCAGTTTAAAATTTACTTCGAAGAAATCTCATAAAATAATAAATTCTTCTGTATAGATTAAAAACTCACTCGATAATGTTCAAATTCACATTACGTTATTCCACTATTAATATCTGCTACCAACAATCTTTAAAAAAATGTTTACTTACATATAAGTCTTGGCGCAGTAATCCCACTTCTGAACTGTAAGAATCCGTCGGCAATGATAATACAATATACTGATAGAACACATTTATTTCCTTAAACTTTCTACCCCAAAATCCTACTTTACACTCTTTTTTCCGTTCCGACTCACTACCCTCTTCTTAAGCATCTCCTAACACCGCCTTTTTTTTCCTCCCCCTCCCTCTCTCGCGCCAACCCAACGCTCATTTTTTCACAAGTCAATTCAACTACTTTTTAAATTTAACTAATTGATCACGAAATGAAAAACTTTAAAGAAAACGTTATAAATATTCATAAATTTATATTAACCTTACAGGCCGCCTTGTTGCTAATACACTAGTATGTGAGATATCAACGTAATTCTGCAGTTTTAAGTGTATTGCAAAATAAAGTATATTCTAACTTCTATCTACAATGTTAACAGATTATTTTGTTGTCACAAAATTACATACCAACAGAGTAATATTAAATGCAGACAGAGACACTGGAAAAGCTATCTTTATTCCCAGCCTAAAGGCTTTGAGCCGGCCATTTAAAATAACGTCACGCGGACGCCTCTAACAAACCGTTTTCATTCGACATAATAGCTATGAAGTTATTCAGAGCTTGCTACTATTCAGGTGGTCTAATGAATTCGTAACACTCCATCGTCTAGCTAATAAATTATCTGCAGTACATAAATAATCATCTGATTTTAAATTGTAAGGTCCCAACGCTAATATTCTACCCCATAGTCAGAACCCAGTTTATGCAGCCTATTTGTTGTCATAACTACATTTTTTATTTTAGCATAGAAGTCAGTAAGACAATAAGTAAACTATTTTCTTTTTTCTTTTTTGCCTATGATTCCACCTGAGTAATCTTCATTTTGATGTGATAAGAATATTGTTATTTTCGATCTTCCATTTAAGTGAGATTTTGTAATCATTATTAAACGTTTTCAAAAACCAATTCTCAATACTATATTTATTTTAACTTTATATGTATATAGCCACAAAAAAAGAATACATAACGCTAAAAGTATTATTTAAACGAAGGAAGTGGAGATAGTCACGATTGTGGTTAAAATTAAAGTACCTACGTAAAATAAAATAATAGTTATGTAACTTATGTACTATACAATTTTTTAAATTAAAGTTTCTCATACGTACAATTTTTGTAATATCATAATGAGGTATAAATCTTACCTCGGCATCTTATACTATAGCAACAAAAAACACGGCAACTACTGTCCATCAAAAAAGCCGTTAGTTCACAAACGACTTTTTAGGCGTTCCTTATTTGAAAATTCGTTCTGGCTTCTGCTACAGTTCTTTTAACATCGCCCACTTTCATAGACTTATTTTTGATATGTTACTATTTTTAAACAAACAATGTTTTGCTATTTTTCTTTTAAATTTTATTTTCAGCCAGGGTTTCTTTAAGTAACCTTGTTTTTTTTGTTTTTTTTTCTTTGAATGTTTTGTTAAACCTTTGCTATTATTTATTTTATTTTCAGCCAGGATTTCTTTATCAACTTATGTAACCAAGAATTCTTTTCTTTTCTTTGATTTAATCTTAGCTGTATACCATAAGCAAAATCAGAACATATATATACACGTGCGTGTTTGCGTCGTATTTCTTTTAAATTCCAGTCAGAATAATCAAAATGAAGGGAGTGTGTATTAAAAAAAAGTTTTGATATATAAAAAGAGACAAAAATATTACAATAAAAAACAATTAATAAAAAAGAGCATATACATATTCTACGGAACCATTTTATTGTAGAATTGATCGTTGTTATAATATAATATCAAAAATATTTCTAGACATTGATAGACAGATTTGTGAGGTGCTAAAGTCTAGATAAAAGCTGATGGAGATGTTTGATAAAAATATAAATACTTTTTATACAACACCTGCTCGGAAAGTACCTGTGGAGTGTACCGTCTTTCTTCCACATGGATTTTATATATCTGTGTGTTTTCTTCTTTCAAAAGTAGTTCTTGAATGTGCGGTGCGAGAGGAAAAACGAAATAGCATGACTGTCCGACAGTTTTAAAAAAAAATTGAGTGATGTCACAACGTCAAAGCAAGCATTACGCGCTGTATGTCAAATTACAGAAACAAGTGAATATCGCGTTTAATCTTTTTTTTTTCGATTATTGTCGCCGCGTCGAGATGTCGCTGTTGTTGCGTTGTGCCGAAACTGAATGATCACGCAAGTTAAACAACATGGACCCCACGTAGTATTTGGATGAGTTAAAAACAGTCCTCCATTTTCTCTCTTCTTTTATCGCAGGTGTAGTATAAAGCACTAAGTAAAATGGCTGAAACGGTAACAAGAGTTAATTTCGCATTTACCATTACCACTTGCCATCAGTGGCCGTAAGCTAGTTTGCCACTGTCTTGTAAAAAAATCATACGGATTCATTTATAACTCAAAACACATTGAAATCCAAAAATGGTGAAAGAAATAGTCCAGTTTTGTTGGAGCATACGCACATAAATTCATCAGAGGCGTCTTGGCGGCTCGCCAGGCGACCGAGGCTGTGCCAAGACTTTACTTAACGCAACTTGGCGATTCCAATAATTACGTACGATTATTGACCACAATTGCGTAATAATTGGGTCAGTTTTTTTTATTTAACCGTTGATTCTTCACTGTTTGGGAAAGAACTCCCTTTTTACAAAAATGTTACAAATTAAGGTAATCAAATAATAATACTATCGGATCACCAAGAGGGCATACTAATGTTAGAGTTATACAGTACAACCCTCTCACAGAAATATCGATGTGAAATAGCAGTGATATTCCGATATATTTTGTACGATGCGATGAATGTGAGAGCCGGCAGCCTAAGACCCGGTTTCCACCAAAGCGAAGAGATGAGATGACTAATTTTTCTATAGAAACTTGTGCCGCACGCAAGCAAGCTGGCGCCGCCGCCAAGCGGAGTTTTGTATAGGAAAATTAGACATCTCCTCTCTTTTCCGCTTTGGTGGAAACCGGCCTAATACTCTTTCTCCTTCTTACTCCCTGTGACCTTCCCCGACCTTCGTTTTTCATTTCTATAGAGGCGGGCTTGGAATCTAAGATTCTTATTGTTTGGAATGACCATAGGCAGGGGTGATTGCTTACCATTAGATGACCCGGTGGTCATCACTGAGAGAGGAAGGTCAAATGAAAAGAGAAGCGGCCCGGCACGTGCCGGTACCTCAGAAATCGGGTCCCTATTATTATTATAATTAAAAATACCAACGTTTTGTTGTTTAAATGAATAAATAAAATTTTCACACAGCGCCACCTGGTCCCAAAGTAAACTAGGCTTGTGTTATGGGTACCGACAACGACTATATGTAAATGTACATGTACATAGAATACGTAGTAAACACCCAGGCACATGGCAAAAAAAACTATCACGGATGTTTGTCCCGTGCCGATTAACCCGCACCCTCTAGTACCGAAGTATCAACGCACCGCCACCGCTGCTGTTTAGATGTTTGTTATGACAAAAAAGACATCCAGGCATATACACGGGTATACCTAATACAAAGTGGTAACAAATCAACATGCGTGTTCGGGCGCTAAGTGCGGCGAAGCTGGCGATGCGCCAGTGCGCTGATGGATTTATTACACGCGCTGGTGTCGCGGAATGACGGCCATCATTGTTGTTACACATCATATATAATTACTTAAAGTTATTGTCATCACCATAATATGGTGTGGTGTTGCGGAAGTATCACGACGACCTCCGTGGCGTAATGGTTACCATGCCGGACCGCCACCCAGGAGGTTTTGGGTCCGAATCCCGGTAGGGTCATGATTAAAAACATACCTGTTTCTGATTGGCCTGGGTCTTGGATGTTTATCTACAAGTGTATTTGGTATGAAATATAGTATAGTATGGTAAGAGGCCAGACGGAATGTCCCTCGTACCGTGGAGTATGGGACGGGCCTTGGTGTGGGACGCGACATGCACATGACACACTTGCCCCGTCACATCTTCACGGTACGAGTAGGAGAGCGGGAGCGGCGGCGGAGTCCGCCGAGAAACTAAAAGCCACAAAATATCAGCAGCTGACTGGTTCCTACGATTTTGTGGCTTTTGGTGTAGAAACATTAGGCCCGTGGGGTACCAGTGCGTTGTCCTTTTTTAGGGACATCGCAAAAAGGCTGCGACAAACCACTGGTGACCCAAAGGCTGGCAGTTACTTCGCTCAACGGATATCTATCGCCGTTCAGCGAGGTAACGCTGCAAGCATTTTGGGCACCCTGCCACAGGGACCATGTCTTTTTAACGCTTAGTTTTAGTTTTTATTGTTAGTTTAGTTTTTAATTTTTATTGTTAGTTTAGTTTTAATTAATTTTATTGAATTTCATATTATTTAATTATGTATTTTACCAATAAAGATCTCTGTATAGTCGAGTTAGTATCCCGTAACACAAGTCATGCACTTACTTTGGGGCTAGCTCAATCTGTGTGATTTGTCCCTATATAATTTATACCTCAAGTATATTTGGGACGGAAGAGCATACAAAATTGTCTTTATCAATCAACTTCTTGGACGTCTTCATCGTCAAGAAAATGTTATTTGTTGTACATTTCATCTCAGCCCCAAGAAGTTCACTGCTGCACATAGGCTTAAAATTGATAATACTTTCAATTATGTCTAATTTCTGTCTGATTAAATTCGTTGTGAGTTCCAAGACAGCTGTTGTTTCTTCTCCGGGACATGAAAAGTTGCTTATTGTCAATCTGTGGTCGCCAATGTCTACTGCTGAATATAGGCCCCAAACGCTTCCAGTATGACCAGCTGTAAGTGGCTTCCTGCGATTGTCCTTAGGTCGTCTTACGTGCATCACCATAATCTGAATTCTTATCAAAAGCTTCAATAAATCTTATGCAGTTTCGATGTTCTAATTTCAGAGTCGTTTTTGGATTTTAGACTAAATAGGATAAGAATTATTTAATATATCTCAGGTTTCTAAGTCAGAGAGAAATTTTTCATGTTATACGAGTTACAAATTGGACAACTGCATCATCAGAAAATGGTTGTATAATATAAAATTTTACCTATTTGTTTTATTTTACTGACATTTTGTTGTGCATCTTTACTCGACAGTATCCATATACAATAGTGAACTCTAAAATACATATACACAAAAGCGTTATAACAAATCAAATACTAGTACGAGTACCAATTAAGAGTAAACAGAATGGGGCATCCGAAACGCGGCGTCAAAGTTGAAGCCCCCCTACACCCCTCATCCCCGGCGCAATTTTTTTAAGGGGGTTCCCCCCGTGGCAGACTGTTTGGTGACGCCTGTACCTCTACAGTGCTGGTGTTCTGCATTGGCTCATAAGTTAGGTATAACATTGTTTAAATTATACTATTAATCGTATAATATTTACATATCGGTTTCACCACTCCGCATAGCTTATTCGTCAAATAAACTGACACTTTTCACGCTCTTGGTTTTCTTGGCTCCTCAAGTATTTAACTAAGGATTCCTATTTTTTTGAACATATAATATAGCCTATATACCCAAGGGTAATGTACCTTTCCAAAGGTGAAAGAATTTTTGAAATCGCTCCAGTATTTTTGAGTTTATTCAAACATGATACACACACAAAAAAATAAATGTAAATCTTACCTCACAATAGATAGGTTTCAAAACAAACTACTCACCGTTAGTATCCTTACTAATTATTATTAGTAACATAACTACAGCGAAAGTAACTCTGTCTGTTAAAACCTTAAACCCTTTTCACGTAAAACACGCTGTACCAATTGTAAATTTAAAGTTTATATGAATATTATGTAGTTCAATACCCGAGAAAAGACATCATCATCATCATCATCAGCCTACATTTGTCCACTGCTGGACATAGGCCTCCCCAACTGCACGCCACCGCGCATAGTTATATTATTTATAAGAAAAGACATAAGTTAGTTAAATTCTATGTTGTTTTAAAACTTGATTATGTATTGATTTTTAGACCATCAAGTCATCACTTGATGGTCTTTAAATTTATTAATCACAGTCATTTTTTTATTCAATAGACTATAACTCTTTTGAATGCTCGCAATTTTTTCCTACCACCAGCTCAGATTTGCTCTTTTAAAATAGAGTGCCAATTGAAACCATCATTACTAGACTCGCGTCCATTTTGACGTGCGATTTTTACCCACCCACGGCATGTTTTCGTTTATTTTGTTGCACACATGCACCGATCGATCGATAGCATCCTTCACTCACCACGTATAACAGCATAATTCGTATTTAACGATATATGCATTTTATGCGTTCATATTTTTTATCCGTTCAAAGCGAGTGCTTTTGACGGCCCTCTTTGCATATGAAAATATTTTTTTGGTTTGTATTTAATTGACTAGTTTGCTCGTTTAAGCTACTTACAAGTGAGGTTAGTTTTCCACTTTGAATTGATCCTTTGTATAATAGTTGCCCGCAGCTTCGTACGGAATTTTTCTGGTTATTATAGCCTATTATACTCACAAATAACAAAAAAAACTTTGCTTTCTATTGGTAAAATAATTTCAAAACCAGTTTTCCCCCTGACAACTTCGATAACTTCACTTCTTTTAATATTAGTAGATGTAAATGAAGTTTAAAAATCAACATAACTATGCATTGTATTGTACACAACACCAAATACTTAATTTAGCAAAAGTTAAATATATAGATCACTAAGATACACATTTGATGACCTTCTGTAGGGTAGAAATACTTCCGAAGCCGGGTACCATTTAAAAGTACTAGCTTGCTTCCACGTTGGGCGCCAATAAGTCAAATAGGAAAACACAGAAACATCTTAAGTTATAAAAACTGGTTTTACAAGACTCCCTATCCCAGTAGATAAGCAGGTGGCAAAAGTCTGATAGAGAAAGATAGTAGTTTGATTGAATGTCAGATTACACTATAAACACAAGTTCATCGACTTGATTTAACGACAGCTGGTATCGATTAATTATCATGATGATTTGTAAATATAATAAATACAATTACCTGACACTCAAACAACCTCGCGAGTTGATCAGCAAATTAGCAATTAATGAATGCAGCGGCCGGAAGGGCAGCCTCCCCCGGGGGTGACGGGGGCATTTTTTGCTCCTACATATATAGGTAGCCTGCCGGACTAACAAGGTGTATACGACTGTAAGCACTATGAGATAAATCTGAAGATATATCTTATTATGTATTAGAATGGAAGTACGACTTTCAACCAATATGTATTTTATTATTTTATATATTTTAATAATATGTATCTAATTATTTACATAGAAGGAAAGATAGTGGGTAGAAGAAGGGGAAGGCCTAGAAGAGCTTATATGTATGTGAGCTCATATGCTGTGTGAAGGAAAAGGCAGGCGTTGTGTCCTATAGAGAGGTGAAGGAGCGCCCCAAGAAAGTGGAAAATGGAGGCTGTTACATCGACAAGAACTCATCTTTTAAATTTAGAGAGAAATACATTTATTTTACTTTAAAAAAATTATACTACTAAGGTAGCAAACAAGCATACGGCCCCCGCCTGATGGTAAGCGCATTGCCAACCCTCCCAATCACCCCAAGTGGAGCTCTGGAGACCTTACTCATCGTAGGAACACAGCATGGCCGAGACCAAGGCTATTTGCTACATTGCTACGATCTTCTGTAAGGTGGAGGTCCTTCCCCAGACGGGCTGCTCCGATTTGAGAGGATTATCCGCTGTGCCCTACCTCTCTTGAAAATCAGTGATTAAATTAAATGCAGCCTAATGTTTAATTAACGACAATTACAGAAATATACGGAATTTACAGAAGGGTCCATAAATATTCCATTTGCCATTTCTCGAAGACTAAAATAATATTTGACATTAGAATTGCAATATGGTGTAAATATTATTTTTGATTGAAAAAAGAAATCTCGCAAGTTGTCTCTGAAACTCCAGCTCTTATGATCACCATAAAGTGAAGCTTAAAAAATCTCGCTACCACATCCCTGCTGTACCCCGGTTTTTTCGTAGCGAGCCTCGCCCACCCTCAACCCGATAGCGAGCGCGGAATTTGATTAATGCAATGTTCACGATAATTATTCCTGTTACTATTTTTTGACAGGCCAAAGTTTTTTCTCGCTGGCAGTACTATTTTTTATCTTTTTTATTGTACAATGCACTTTCGTACGTGATATTGTTGCCAGCGTCATCCCAATTTTTTTGTATGTTGGAATTAAAAATGCATTCCCGAAATTCACGTGAGAGTTTATTGCAAGTTATTTTGTTAGCGTTTTTTACGTTACGAAATTGTTATTTATTTTATGTGACGCTGATGTTACATATTAATATATGAGACAGTATTTTAATATAAGGCTGTGAGTTATGGTTACCGTTTCAATATTTTTTAGTAGATGGTGTCAAATTCGTTTTGTTTTTTTTTTCCACTGATATTACGAGTCTTTTTAAGTCAACAACATCATTTCCTATCACTCCTCACTCCCTCACTGCGATACATTATATTGTTTTAGATAGCTAGAGACTTAATGTGGAATTAAGATTAAAATGGTTTTCTGCAACTGGCTGTCGGAACGAAAATCTCAAGTTATCTCTTATTTTCTTCTTTAGTTTGACAGCAACTATTATTTAATGTGTCCTTAACTTTAAAATGTGTTTCATGAACTGGCTGTCCTGTCAGACCTACTATATTAATATTATAAAGGCGAAAGTTATATTTATGTTTATTATTTCTTCACGCTCACATTGCTGGGTCAATATTTATGATATTTGGTATGTAGGTAGCTGATACCTTAGGGTCACGATTCCCGTAGGATTTCATCAAAAACTTTGATATAGATGGCGCTACTGTAATAATACTAGTAAATAATAATACTAAAAAGATTCATATTATACAGTTGATTATACTTTCCAAAGGGTCGGATATTGAAGGTAAAGAGGATATTACAATATTTTTATGTAAAATAAAATAGTGAAAGTGCAATTAAGTGGTCTAAAACAATCTCCGCGAACAATTTCCGGGTGGCCTGGGCGGCTATTTGCGAGCAGAAAACAACGAGAACTTTGTGTTAGCGATCGAAAATTTCACTTAATTATTTGATAATTATATTCAATTCAATCGTTTATTAGCCAGATTAAAAGTAATACAGGAGGGCTACTACGAAACGTTAATTCGATATTTCGGCCGAAGTATCGGAAGAATTTTAACCGTGAAATACAAGGTATTTCATGGTTATTTTAGTAATTCCTTGAATTCTATCCATGAAATACCTTGTACTTTATGGTTATTATAGTAGTTCATTGAATTATAATCATGAAATAACTTGTATTTCACGGTTAAAATTCTTCCGATACTTCGGCCGAAATATCGGATTAACGTTTCGTAGTAGCCCTCCAGGTCTTAAATTAAATTATGTACTCCAGGTATTGCTAAAATTTTGGTTGGATGTGCGGTGGTCTAATGCGGTTTTGTTCCTCGTTGTTCCCTCAATGTTGAGGATCGTGACTCCGACGTAACTTAGTCACCGTTTCTCTCCACCTGTTCCGATCTTGTGCTAGATGGAGAGCTGTGCTTATCGGCATTTCCAGGCTTTCAGCTATCTGGTCCGTCCATCGTCTAGGGCTACATCCTCTTGGTCTGTTTCCTTCCTCCTTTGCACCTTTAGTTTTATTCCAAGGGTCGCGATTTTAATTCACTAATTCTGGACTGGTATGATTTATGAATTGACCTCAGTTGGGGGAGAACCTTGTACCACCCTACTCAAATAATATCAACGTGAGGTAGGAATGCGTTTCGTTCGGTGAGTGAAAGATCTGGAAGCCGAATCGCAGATTTATAGCATATCTTTCTATGTATTTTCACGAAACAAGTGACTATTAAGAAAACTGTAACGAAAGTCCCAATTGTGTATTGCCAAAACACCTCTAAAAAGTTTGTTTTCGTTGACCGAGGAAAAGTATGAAAACAATGTCATTAAACATATTTTTAAGTAACTCTAAGTACAATAGCCAAAATTAAATATAAAAACAATAAAAAATCCCTTTCATTCCACCATTGTCTCCTTGGTGCATTGTCTTATGTCCATTAAAATCTTGGTGTTAATTACGTGTTTGCTTCTCTTTGGAAAATAAGACTTAAATATATATAGATGGAGCAAGGATACTTCGCATGTCAAAATTGATCATATCAAACCATAATCACTTCACTGCAGAGAACTGGTCCACGCTGCTCCAATGCGGATTGGCCGAAGCCAGTGTTCACAACCCGCATAAAGGCCACCGCCTTTGCTTCGCGACTGTCATCCATGGGCGTTCCCTCCGATGTTAAAATGGATAATAAATAAATAATAAATAAATAAATAAATATATGGGGACAATTCATACAGATTGAGCTAGCCCCAAAGAAAGTTCGAAACTTGTGTTATGGGATACTAACTCAACGATATTATATTTTATAACAAATACATATACAGATAAACATCCAAGACCCGAGGCCAATCAGAAAAAGTTCGTTTTTCATCATGACCCGACCGGGGATCGAACCCGGGACCTCCTGGGTGGCGGTCTGGCGTGGTAACCAGTACACCACGGAGGTCGTCTTCGTGAAATATTATGAACTAGCTGATGCCCGCGGCTTTATCCGCGAAATCCCGTTATTCCCGTTCCCGGACTGATTTCCAGGATAAAAACTATAGGCATACTCTTTTAATGTCTTCTCCGGTCAATTACATGTATTCTATAGTTTTCATGTTTGCATCTATTCAGATTTATGTCTGTTGGAAAATTCATCTACTACGGAAAGCCAAGTGCAAACGCCCTGTTGTCGAATATTACCATTCTATTATTAAAATCTTTGTAAAGGCGAGAGGTGTTAAAATTAAAAAGTAACTCATTGTTCCTAAAATTACAGAATAGAATGCGATGAATGTAGTTTTTTTTTCTAAAGATTTTTATCTAAAGAAAAGGTAGACAGACAGCTCAGGAATGACAGAAGAATAAAACTTTAATAAAAGAACTAAAATGACAAAAATATTTTTCTCCCATCTTTCAAGAGGGGAAGAGAGCAGTAAATAAAATAGTAACACCTGTCTTCTGCCTTCACATAGTAATCTGACTTTACTTACTTTAATTACCTACCTGCTGTAAATAAAAATTCATCTGATCAAGTTTAGTAACGTGACGTTTTTTTTTGTAATATACAGGGTGGTGGTAGAGGATTGAACATGGGAGAATGGCAGAAAGGTGAGATGGTCTGCTACATGCTGAGCGAAAAAAATTTGACCTAGGGCCCATAGTTTTTTTTTAATCATTTTTTTTTAATTTTCACCAAACTTTCTTCCTTCGTGAATTTGAAGTACTATAACTTTTTTTTATTAGTTTATATATATCTGTCATCATATTAGCAAATCCACTGAACCTGACCCTAATTACCAACTTAAGGTCCACCAATGTGATGGAACAAACCTTGCCCACTGTAGTTGCTCAATCTTGGAAAAAGTGGAGACAATTAAATATCTTGGAGTTATACTTGACCAAAGACTTTCCTGGCATCCGCACATTGAGTATGTAAATAAACGTATTAGGAAACTTATTTGGATCTTCAAGATACTCAGGCACATTGCAACACAAAAACTATTAAAGCAGATTTATATTGCTCTGGCTCAATCCGTAATTACGTACTGTGTTACTATATGGGGAGGAGCGACAAAAACCAAGTTTCTAGAGGCTGAGAGGGGTCAAAGATGCCTATTAAAGGTTATGTTCTTTAAAACACTTAGATATCCTACTAAAGATCTCTATGAAAACAGCAAACTACTGTCGATTAGGAAACTGTACATGGTGTCAGCAGTTTTGAAGTTACATAAAACACTACCTTTAAACTCCAATGAACAGATGGGCAGGAGGAAACGTAAGATCATCCCTATAACTAAAACCAGAACAAGCTTTGCTACACGGCAGTTTTATTCACTATCAGCACATATTTATAACAAATTAAACGAAATACTAAATTTTAACAACCTCAAAATATTTACATGTAAAGCAATAATAACTAAATACTTAACTACCTTAGATTATGAAGAGACGGAGAAACTTATAAACAAACTTAAACTATAATTATAATATTAAAGATTATACAATATAATAAGACGTGGACATATAGACATCTCTTATTATCATTCACACTCTCAAACAAGCTCACAATCCACTCAACTCACACACACACACCACTCACACGTACACATACACACATACACATACAAACATACACACATCACTCTTATACCGAATTTTTTATTTTGTATACTAGATTATAATTTTCTTTACTTACAAGATTTAGATTGGCCTGTAAACTAAGAATTTAGGAAGAGCGGGATCCCCTGCTACAAGCTTTAATAAGCTTAATAGGTGGATCCCAGAAATATGTATATTTAGCACACTAAGGCTGTAATAATAAAAGATTTATTAAGATTTATTATTATTAAGTTTATTTTTTTCTAAGTAGTCTTTCTCGTACTTTCTACATGAAATTGACCATTTCTGACAAAAATACTTTAATGAAAATAAATCAAAAAAAATGTTACGAAACATAGAGCGGGATGGTTACGGTTCATCATTATCAGCATCCGTTCTTCCTTTTTCACTCTTCATAGATGGGCAATGCATCCAAGACCTTGTAGTGGTGAAGAGTGGTAGAGCGTAGCCACTACTATAAATGAACTAGTAGTAGCTCGTAAATGGGCAGGCTCGACCGGGGCAGTACCTCGTATGTCCCCCGTGTTTCGTAGGATGAGTGAGAGAGCCGGAAGCCTGATACACCTCCTGTTTCCTACTCCATTATTAACTTTCCTTCCCCGGTCCTTCCTTTTTCATTTCGTCATAAGTGGGCAACGCATCCAAGATTTTGTAGTCGGTGATTGCTTACCATAAGGTGCTTGTTTGTCCTCCTCGTGTCAAAAAAAAAGTTGTGCATGTCTATGGGCAGCGGTGATTGCTTACCATCAGGTGACTTGCTAGCTAGTTTGTCCTCTTCGTGTCATAAAAAAATCGTAGATGTCAATGGGCAGCGG
This sequence comes from Endotricha flammealis, assembly GCA_905163395.2. Classification (NCBI taxonomy): domain Eukaryota; kingdom Metazoa; phylum Arthropoda; class Insecta; order Lepidoptera; family Pyralidae; genus Endotricha; species Endotricha flammealis. The sequence continues at coordinate 14,629,059 of LR990862.1, read as the reverse complement.
TGATTGCTTACCACTTACCACTCTTCACCACTACAAGGTCTTGGATGCATTGCCCACCTATGGAGAGAGAAAAAGGAAGAACGGATGCTGATATTGATGAACAGAAACGTTAACGTTTCTACCTGCCTTGTGTAACCATCCCGCTCAATGTTTCGTAACATTATTTTGATTTATTTTCTTTAAAGGATTTTTGTCAGAAATGGTCAGTTTCATGTAGAATGTACGAAAAAGACTACTTAGAAAAAAAAATACTAATTAATTGAATACCATTCCAAAGGGCATGAACTAGAGCTGTTTTCCTAGAATTAGAACTGCAGTACCACAAAGTTGAACGCTCGGCGTGTACTTTTCGTCTTTTTGATGTTTGAGGACTCATATCATTTTGTGTGGTGACTCTAACCGACAAATATCAATTTTAAAGTAAGCTACATACAGTTAATTTAAGAATAAAAAATAAACTGGCCGATTGATCCAATAAAGAAAAAGTTATAGTACTTCAAATTCACGAAGGAAGAAAGTTTGGTGAAAATTTAAAAAAAATCATTTAAAAAAAACTATGGGCCCTAGGTAAATTTTTTTCGCTCAGCATGTAGCAGACCATCTCACCTTTCTGCCATTATCCCATGTTCAATCCTCTACCAAACACCCTGTATATTTAATGAGACGGTAATATTTTTTAAATTCCCATGAGAATTAAACAGACCAGGTTATTCTCCCAATAAATCATCTTATTTAAAAATAAAACATTTCTCATGACCTTATTGCAACAAAGAATAACAACAAATTGCTAACAAAGTACCAGGGTCTCATGAGCGTGCAGGCTGCATTGCATAAGATTGATGTGAGAGGGGGTGAGGGCGGTGCGGGGGGTGTGCTACGGAGTGATGGATTACGCGTCGGCCATTACACCCCGAGACTATGGATGTATCAGGATAATGTAGGTAAAAAACTATGGGACTGCCGTGTCCTTAGTAAATGGGTTAATGGTGTATAACGAGAGATAATCTTTTATAGATAAAAATAGTATATAGAGCGCCTTTACAAATATAGATTTTACAAACGACTTAGATCCTATAGTCTTAGTCTAATAATCTGGTCTGACCAGGGCACCACGTTCTTAAGGAGACATAAATTTATACAGTGTACAAGTACAAGAGTGTAGTGTAAACAGGTTTTACGTCCTACTTCGTCTTCTTTGTTCTGCAGCACAATTTGTCTAGCACAGGATTCAAACCCGCGGCTCTTGGGGTAAAGTGGCCATTGCTGGCCGACTATACCGCCGCGCCGGGTAACCGCTACAATAATATCTACATTGGTTTACTATAACTGTAATCAATTAGGCATTTTGCGTTGGGCTACGGCCTATGACATCAAATTACTATTTGACACAAACAAAAAAAATCTACAGCGTGCACATTATCACACATGCATTCGTCTGTTGCAACCCTAATTACAGTCACCCTTAATAATAGACGAAACCCTTTTCTCTCAACATCTTTCCTTCATTCAGGGTTCTGTTTTTCAATCGACTTTCAGCTTTTTTTAGTTGAAACGTGACTAACAAGATACTGGATTTGCTCAAGAAAATATTACTAACTGCTAGTAAGTTAAAGTTAGTATGTTTTTTTTTTTCATGTTAATATTAACATTTTTCATATGTCATTTGCTATTGTTTGTGGTTTCTTCGTTTTTATACTTTGTACTGTACGTCGTCGTTGTCTTGGGTATCATGTACTGAATAAATGTATATCTTTTCTTTGCCCGTCAGGGTGAAACTGTTGAAGCAAAATCTGTATCCACCAAAATATGTACAAAGTTAGCAATAAAGTTTATTCTATTCTATTCTTTGCCTGAACGTGGCCTGGCCATAATGTCGTGTCTACCAGAAGTTCTGGTTTCTATGGTTCTGTTCCTTCGAAATGCCTGTTTCTGTTTCGAAATGTTGTCTGATCATCCAAATGGCTGGTCTTCCTAGGTGGTGTTCCCAGGGTCTATAACAACATACGGAACACCTATATCTTCAAGCCATCCCTCTTTCAATACACATGTTATCACAAAACTTAAATATAAAAACCAGCTCGTTACGTCTCACGACATATGGCGTTTTGTCACTATTAAATCCCCATTAATCTTCTTCAATTGGACCTTTGGATACAAGTGTAGCCAGTTTTTTTATAAAAAATAATCATCTAATAACTATTACAAATTGATGCACGTTAGTATTTTACTTATTCTTCTAATTATTTGACACAAAAACATGCAAATCGAGTTTGAACTGAAATGGTATTCTTGTAAACCAAAATAATTGAATTATATTCGTTATAATTATGTTACGACAAATAATACTTACACTTCTTTGAGTTAGTGATATAATTATGTATCTAGATTGAGATGAAATCAAGACTATACTTTAAATATTTTAATAAAAAATACCATCTCGTCTTGTATTTACTAGTCTTTGTTTACGCGACAAAATTTGGTTTTTTGGTCAATAAAACTTCATAAAACAGTTGAAAATCGATTGTCGTTGTGCTCTAAGTAATAAAAATGAATTCCGAACTTGGTTTTATGAAAGCGCGAGCCAGCCGCGTTGGCGACCAGTATAGTACACGTATTTCTTTGGTCCAATTATTATGTCTATAATTTTTATAAATATTATAAAAACTTATCATTGAATCACTGCCCTTAACTATGTACGTAATCGCCTACCGAGCATTCTCAGGACATCAGACATGATGGGTCAACTGTCTGATTAAAATCAAAGGAGTTATTCAAAAAACCAATATAATCAATACAAGACTTTAAAACTAATATTGTTATAATCGAGAATCGTATAAAAACATAAAACATCCTTACATTTATCCTTGCTGGCAGGTCGTGACTGTGAATCCATATATTTCGCATTCTCCTTTGAATTTTAAATCATAAGTTATAGAGTTGTTTGTTGTATGGACACGTTAAGCACCTCAGGAGTGTGGCAGGTCGACGGATGGGGGTGGAATCTGACAAAAAGCCGTCGAACCGGTTGTCCGCCGGGTCTCCACAGCGATTCGTAGTTATTGGGCACTAAACGAATGCCCTAATAATATATTCATATTTTTTTCACAATCACATTGGAATTTGTTATGAAATTGAAGCCTTGAGGGTGGAATTGACAGTCATGGTTGTACCCTTCGAGGAATATTTTAAGGTGTTTTAGAGAAATAGTATATTTAAGTATGCCGTGTAGGCACACGTTATCTATTGTAAGTCTTCTTTTTGCATTTTAATGTTGTTCCGTTTTTTAGTCCAAGGGTAGACGGACCATAAACACAGCTCAAGGATTTTGCATAGACACTCATAATACCTATCACAAAAGCTCTGTGAACTTAAGGATGATATAATAATAATTAGAAATGTATACGTAAATTCAATAGCTCTATTTTACATGTTCACAAAGTCATCTTGAGTAAAAGATCGTTTATGAAATGGGCTATTTCGACTAAAGAAATACCACCCTCTCACAGTGTATTAGAATGACCCGTGTGTGTGTGTGTGTGTGTGTGTGTGTGCGTATGTGTGTGTGTGTGTGTGTTGTGTGTGTGTGGATGTGTTTCGTTTGGATGACGGGTTATCAGTGTTATCACTAACACCACATAGTAAAAAATACACCAAAAAATATAGTTAAGCCAACTATACTATTATAAAAATAATAGTGAAACCAGCGCAACTTCGTTTGCGTGTATTTATTTATGCACAGCAGCGCCATCTATGTCAGACTTTTGACCAAATCCTACGGGAATCGCGTACTTTTCGGGATAAAAAGTATCCAAGGTATCAGCTACCTACATACCAAATATCATAAATACTGATACAGCCACTTGAACATGGAGAAGAAACAAACATACACATATCTTTCGCCTTAAATATCTTAGTAGGATAGTAGGATTTGTTTTATTTTTATTTATAACAAAATCCACAACTCTTAAATCTAATTAAATTAGAAATGACGTCAGATGGAACTAATGATTATAAGTATTGCATGGAATGCCGGTATGTGGAACCAGTTTCCCGATGAGTCAATATTTTCAGACCATTTCTCCTTATTCCCAACGTTATGAGACATTCATAGGAATTTTCCTGGATAACTTAGAGTTGCTTACCCTGGAAATTATTTAAATTGTGACATATTCCACTCGCTTGGTCCTAAATGACTGACTGACTAACGGATCACCCGCTGATCGTAGAGACCTGAAATTGTATTCAGGGTCGGAGGATGTGTTCTTTGTATGAGTTACCTATTCATACGAGTTTCAGGATTTCTTGAATTTCAGAAATACGGATCATAAGCACACGAAGCGCGGGTTTCGCTAGTAGTCTACACTAATATTATAAAAGAGGAAAGATAACAAATATTTTTGTGGGTATGTGTGTAATTGTCGACCTCCGTGGCGTAATGGTTACCACACCAGACCGCCACCCAGGAGGTCCCGGGTTCGATCCCCGGTCGGGTCATGATGAAAAAACGAACTTTTTCTGATTGGCCTCGGGTCTTGGATGTTTATCTATATATGTATTTGTTATAAAATATAATATCGTTGAGTTAGTATCCCATAACACAAGTTTCGAACTTACTTTGGGGCTAGCTCAATCTGTATGAATTGTCCCTATTTTAAAAAAAAAAAAAAAAATTGTGTATGTTTGTAATGAATAAACTCAAAAACTACTAGACCGATTTCAAAAATTCTTACACCGTTGGGAAGGTACGCAATATTTAGCAATCTTTAATTATATATACAGAGGGGGGTCAGTCAACTCCTTTGTTGACTGTACATTACCCCCGAGTAAAATAGATTATGTTACATTTTCAAAAAAAAAAATAGGGATTCAAACCCCGTGGGAAGCAAAGTCAAACACATTCCTATTGTAGAAATATCAAATAAATATATATATATATATATATTTTAAATAGCACTGTATCGAAATATATTTAACCTTGAAGAATTAAGACCTACTCCAATACATAGTGCGTTGAGATAGGATGGGTGAATGTCACCGCACTAGTTAGACCAGTTCAGAGTATTTATTGCTAACTTTATAACTTTCGATTCAGTTTTATTATACTATTGAAGTCGCAGCAGAAAGGGGGGTTAATAATATAACTTTGAGGTGCTCGATTGCCTCCAAAGTGGATCACGCAAGTTAAGCAACAACAACCCTATTCAATACTTGGATGGGTTTAAAAAATTTCGAACTCATCCAGTCAAAAACCTTTAATTGGATGAGCTCGAAAATTTTTCTATTCCTGCGTCTCTCGATTATAAATAACGAGACTCGGGACGCTTAATGCAATTTTTTTTTATTGGACTCTTTGTAAAGACTTCACTGTCAGTCGGCTGCAAAGAAACCTGACCTCCCAAATGAAGTAAGAATTCAATGTTTTTAGGTAACTCTAATCGTGTTTCAACTAAATTTTATCGAATACCAGACATAATTAAAATGTAAATTTTTATTAATTTTTGTTTAAATACATTTATATTTTTTAATACTACAAAGGTGGCAAACAAGCATACGATCGGCCTGATGGTAAGCCGTCACCGTAGCCTATAGACGCTTGCAATACCAAAGGTATCACTCACGCGTTTCCAACCCACCCAACCAAGTGGAACTCTGGAGAGTGGAGACCTTACTCACCGTAGGAACACAACATGGCCGAGACCAATGCTATTTGGCTGCGATCTTCTGTAAGGTAGAGGTCCTTCCCCAGACGGGCTGCTCCGATTTGAGCGGATTATCCGCTGTGCCCTACCTCTCTCGAAAGACGACGTAATCAAAATGTACATTTTTATTGAAAATTACATGAGAAAATTTAATTCTTACTTCGTTTTGGGGTCTGTGCAGCTGACTGTACAAGTGAATACAGTTTATTATCAACTAATTTTGACGACTTTAAAACTAAATAGTACAAATTATAGACCATTTTGATAACAGAAATGATATTGCGGCAGGTCATGGGCAAGGTGAGTAACACTATAAGCGACTTTTGCGATATAAAATTGAAATAATTTTATATAATTAGTTCCTAGGATCACGAAATGTTGGTTGCACTATTGGAAACCTAGATCAAGTTAAAATAAACCTTAATGTCTAAAAAATAAATTCTACACAAGCCGCAAAAATAATGCGGGTATACTGTACACAAGTTTATAAAGCATTGTTTTTGACTTACTTACTATAAATGCATGTTACAATGTAAATGAAAATGAGTCTTATTCTCTTCGAATAAAGTCGTAGTGTGTTGCATATTATACCTTTGCAACGAGTAAAGTTAATAGCTTTGTGTCCTCCCAAGGTCACGTGAATCCAGCAACAAAACAATGAATAGATAACATACAGAGATTACTCTAAAGAAAATGGGATGAATTTTTTATACAACCTTAGGCCCGGTTTCCACCAAAGCGGAGAGGAGAGGAAATGTCAAATTTTTCTAAACAATCTTGTGTAGCACGCGAGCTAGCGGGACGCGGCTGAGCGGAGATGTGTGTAACTGGGCGGCACATCTCATCTCTCCGCTTTGATGAAAACCAGGTCTTTATGGTGCTTACATAGAGCAGCAGGTTTAGGTCGGTACCGATCGACTTAGGGATAACTTGCATAAAGTTTGTCGGCACCGATAACCTGTTTATAAGTGATCGCATTAAGGTACATAGAAAGTTATATCCGTGCCGACCCGCACCGCTCTAAACAAGCACCCTTTTTCTTTAGTATCGGGACAAGCCCGACACACATTCCCACCGATGTTGTGTGACTCATCTCTCATGTAAACCCAAGATCAGTAACGGCGACCTCAGATTGACAATAAGCAATGCAGCTTGTGGATTTCCCGGAGTGAGCCAGCTACGGGAAGTCTACTGTCAGCGCGCTGTCAGTATTACATTACTCAGTACTTTTAAAATCCATAAAAGGAGGCTGGTTTTAGAGTTGCGTTTACAGCACGCTGACCGTTAGCGCTGACAGGCAAAAATGCATAACCTTAGCGCTCCCTGAAACTTGTATAGATCTGTCTGCGCGGAGTGATCCGTACTGACGGTCCGTGTGACACTAAAACCAGCCCTAGGAAACGTTTTTAAACAAGGTAGTTGGACCGTCCGCGCTGATGGAGGTTTCATACATGTTGATGTCAGCGCCGCCGACGAGCAACGGTCAGCGTGCGGGCAGTGCCATTCTAAACTCTAAACCAGCATGAAGTGTTCCACTACTAGGTATGTTCCACGACTATTTACCTTTTATTGCAATTAAAGGAGAAGTAAAATTATTGTTCAAGGATGTTGACATGATATTATGAAGCAATTCCTCTGTAGATAATCTCCTCAGTGGCCAAGTGATAGCGAATAGACGGGTTTTTTAAAGAGTCAGGTCTTTCACACTAACTTTAACTGGTATACTGGGAATTTTAATTTTGCATATTTTAATGAGCGTATTTCAATATTATGTCAGTTTGGTGTGATAACAATCGGGGTTTATGGTAAAGAGTTTTATATATTATTGTACTGATTATAAATATTATTGGTTTGTAAATAAATTGTAAAATAAAGACAGAGAGGGTCGATGATAATTAAATTAACAGTCCGGCTTAGTTAGCAGTGTGCATCAGGTATTCTTTCACCGGTTCCATCCCCGCATTGGATAAACATTTCTGTTCGTCTTGCGTCTCAGTGTTAAATAGATAGAATTCACAAATATATATTTAAGGTATCACGTAAAACATTATTAAATTGGTAATTAATTGAAAAAAAAATTTTTTTCATTTAATTATCAAACTTATACGCATATGGTGTCTGTACATTATATTGTCTTTTTCATTGCAGGCTCAATCGACAAAAACAAAATTAATAAAAATATTCAATTTGTCAGTTTGGCCCGCGGACAACAATTAAGCGGGTTCAATCGACAAAGAGCCGGTGTACCTATGAATAATGGTTTGATTTCAGGTCACAAAGTCTATCAAAGTTTAAAAAAAAATGAAAACTTATAACATAAACTACGATTGAAATAAAACCAAACAGCTAAACAACTTCATTCTATAAAGCATTTTAAAGAAAAAAGTGCCGGCAATAAAATCTTTGGGATCACATAAAACAGTCAGCGCTATTTGCATTGCACCACAGTATACGGCCGTCACGGAGTGTACCGAAGTTCGTTCGGCACGCGACTTGCGGAGGTTTTCCATAAATTAACGAGGCGCGGTGTCGTGGCGCTGCGCCGAACATTGCTCGTACAATTCATGACAATACAAATGACTCAATATAATGAATGTGTTGTCCTAAACGTCGTATGTGAAAGTATGTTAATTGTGTTTATTCCTACTTATTTTTAACATTTTTATGTTATGTAGACGATGATCATTAGTCAGGATGTTTATGTTTGGGCTATAAGATATACCTAATACTGGGACTGCAAATCACGAGAAGATCGAGGAAGCAAGTCTTTTGAAGCGTCGTCGTCGGGTGCAAGGGGTTGCCCCCTTGCGTTTCTAATTTATTTAATTAGTACATAGTACTAAATAATAACTACAAAAAGTGAAATCTAAATAAATTGTGTATAATTTAAAACAAGTAGATAGAGCAATGAATAAAGTGACCAAAATAAAACATTTCACATGTTGTAGTTAAAATAAAAATGTTATTATAGCTGCGCCATTATTCGTGGCAGGCGTTGCAACAATCTGTCAGTAACTTTTCCCATGCATCGCGCGAAGACGAACTGAACTTCGCGCCACACAAAAACTACCCCGTTTACTGTTGAAAAATTGCAAGTTTACTTATATTTTTAAGGTGTAAACAAATCTAGGATTTTGTTGCTGAAACACTTAAAACATAGTTTACTAGAAAGAAAGGCAATAAAGTTTAAATGGTACTAGGCGAGTCATGAAATGAAATCAAATCATATTTTTTCGAGATCAGGCCCTCATAGGCACATTCACCCGTCATATCCCGTCATATACATAGTACATATTTTTAATGTATACTGTATTAAATAAGCTACTCTATAAAGTACCATAATTTCGGAAACAAAGCAGAATGACCACTGGGAAAAGAAATAACGAAAGAAACCCAGTTACGGCCTTTTTTGTCATGTTTGCCGCTTGTACGATACGATTACATACAGAAAGCATAGAATTCGAGAACTGGTGGCATAGAAGACATCGAGAGACAAACACCATGACATATTTATTTGCCCCGTGAGTAGATCGAACCCGCTGCTACCTGGTGCCGATGGTATACATCTGGCGACACGCGACGCACCGCCGCCGAGCTGTCCATGTGTGACTGTCAATAATACACGATTTACATAAAATTTAATATTTAAAATGGATTATGAAATTAAATGCATCCATGGATTAAGTATCCATAGTACATAGTAGGTACAGAAAAAAAATTGCACGGTGCAGTCTGTCGAAACAGCGCCGAACAGAGAATAAATGCCGAAAGCTCATCACAAATTCAATCGAGCTTCATTTGCTTTATTTTCGAGAGCCAATCAATTGCCGAAAAAATTTTAACAAGTCGTGAGTCTACTTTGTCAGTTTCGGGTTCCGTAGATATTTATTATTATCATAATATTTTTTCACAATATCTATAGTATTTCAACACGTCAGTAAGGGCCTGTCCGCACCGTGATATATCCACGCAAGGTTTTTTTTCGTAATTCTATAACAATTAGATCTTAAGGAAGTAGCCAGTGCGGCGGTGAAAAAATCACTTGAAAAAAAACCGTGATTTGACGCGATTGCGGTGCGATTTATATCCGCGCGAATGTTTTGTTATTGCCATGGTATAACAAAACAAGGCATTCTCTTCCCGTGGCAGCTAGGTCACCTGATTGGCCCAAGATTACGTCATCAGCTGTGGTGCAGTTATAATAAGATTGAATATGTCACACTGATCGTGACGTAGTCTTGGGCGTCTTGGGCCATAGACACGGAAAGGGTTTATCAGGCGCAGTAAGTATATTACTGTACCATGGTTCTTGCTAATGGCCAATTTGTGATAGCTAAATTAATATTGTTGACAAGAGAGCAGTGACAATTTAAATTCTGGGGGGCAATTCACGTAACAAGAACCGATTCTAGTTCGATTCAACGACACTCGCTGTCCCGTTCAATTCCTATTTTGTATGAGTGAGACAGCAAGTGTCGTTGAATCGAAATAGAATCGGTTCTTGTTACGTGAATTGCCCCACTGATCGTTGGATCGTAAAATTAATTGATCGGTGTCAATCCGCATCAATCGATTGATTGTCGATAGTAGAATATAGTAGTCGATATCGATCTACCTTCTGAACACATAGTTTTTTTGTTGTTAGCCATCTAAGTCCCACTGCTCTAATTAAAAGCCTTCCCTTCCTCCCTCCACACATCCCTAAGGCCTGTACTGACCACTCTCTGCCAAAGGTTTTGATGTCGTCTGACCATAGAATGAAGATACTGATGATACGTAGAAGGTATTGATGGAATATGACCAGACGAAAAGGTTAGCTACAACCACTGATCGATGCAATGATCGTTTAGAACGAGTACGCATTTGTGTTTCTCTATGGAACATCTAGCTAAACTATACCTACTACAGTGCTACAATGGTATTTATGAACGTGGCCGAAATTGGAACTACAACTACCGTTCATATTGTATGTCACTTTTCGACAGTTCGCCTTTGACAAAATATGAAAATACTAGCTTTCGCCCGCGGCTTCGCTCGCAAAAACGAGATCTGTCGTAAAATTAAACATTTTACGACAGATCTCGTTTGACAACAAAAACCATACATCTATTGGCCGATAGCCCATCCCATACAGCACCGTCTATAGTAGAAAAATATTTTCCCATTTGAATGACATACTTTCACGAGATAAAATTAGCCTATGTTGGGCTCTGTAATCTTGACAATATGTATACAAATTTTTATAATGATCGGCTGCTTAGTCAAGCCGTGAAGGAATAACAAACAAACAAACAAACAAACTCACTTTCTCATTTATAATATTAGTAATGATGCCACAGTAACGCCCTCCTAGAAATGTCACTCACGTTCATAAATGTCATTGTAGCACTGTAGTCGCCTACAAGGCTGACGTTTAACGAAGTTCGAAATGACACTGTCTTATTACAGTGCATAACGATTTCGATTTCAATTGTTTTCAAAGCTATGATGTGAGTCGTGTTGTTGGCGCGTACTATAACAACTGTGGGAGTGACTGAGATAGTCATACTAACGTTCGATAGAAAATCACAAAGTGCGTACTCGCTCCTGTAGGTGAAATGGCACGATAAAATGTTTCGATAATTATCTGCCCGGGGAACCCTAACCCGACCAAATAGTCAGACGTCCGCATTGCGCTTAATCGGAAAAATCAACATAGGCACAGAGCGCCCGAAATATGTTACACCATATACTACGTTATATATACGGATTAAATATCCGTCTGTGCGTTAATTGAACTCGTATGCTAATTGAAATATTAAAAGCCAATTATTGTTGACAACTCGAATTTTATATATCTCGATTGGCTTGATTGCCATATTGGTTTTCAGCCGTTTTTGTTTAGCTGAAGGCTGCTTTGGGAGGATTGGAGCTCGGTTTGGCGGCTGCTGGGGCTGTTGGAGCAGGAGCTGCGGGCTGGACTGTTGATGGCTGCTTTGGGTTTATTTTGGTTTATTATGGCTATCATTATCAAAAGAAAAAGTTCTTATAAATTAAAATGCGGTTCATAAACTGGCTGTAAATCTTGTATGCAATACAGTTGTGTCGGTCTCTACTGGAATTAGATCATCTTTTAAGTGATAATATCTACCGGATAGTGTAATATGCGACAAATTATCGGATACGTGCAGAAAAGACAGACACAAAGGCATTCACAGAAACATAATCAGAGAACAATAAAACTCCTTTCAAAAGGGCGAATCCCTAAAACTCTAATTACCTCAAAATTATACGTATCGAAATGAATGTCCATATAGTAATAACGTGTAGTGACGTCAATGACGTGAATTTCTGTAGATAAAGATCAAGGGAGGTTATTTGGACGCGCGAAGGTCGTAATAGTAGATACAATGTTGCATTTAAGCACCAGAGACATGACATGGAGCTAATAAAAAATTGAATGTCAATAGACCTGAATATATTTTCTCAAATTTTTGAGAGGCTTTTAGTAATTATTTGACTATGTCAGCCTCATAGGAAAGTTTATTTTACCTACTACGCCATGCATGCCCCATACTATACTACTCATAGCAAGTGACACAAATATGTAAAATTTTCTTATATCGCCAAAAGAAACGTCCTACTTTTTTTTATGTCATACAGCAGACAAACAAGCAAGCGGGCCACCTGATGGAAAGCGTCACCGCCGCCTATGCACATCAGTAACACCAGGGGCGCTACCAATGCGTTGTCCACCAAGGGGGTTGTTTTTTTTTTTTTTTTATACCACAAAGGTGGCAAACAAGCTTACGGTCCGCCTGATGGTGAGCGGTCACCGCAGCCTATGGATGGTTGGATTGGGGGTTTTATGCGATTTTATCTTGTTTGGTCCCTGCATTTAGCTTCCAAAAGCGTATAAATTGCCGATTAGACATAGAATTTTATAAAAATAAATAATAAATAGTTGACGTCATTCATAAATAGGCACAAATGACATATTTTGATTCATATCACTTGTCTTGTGAGTTCTCCAACTGATATGTAGTCGCATTGCACATCCATTAATTAATTGTTCCTTGGCAAATTGAGAAAAACTGGTTAAGAACAAGACGTAGCTTTGTTGCATTATTGCATCCATAATGACATATTTGCACTAAACGTTGTCCACAAATTTCTTGATTAAGTTTTTGTGAATTTTTCAATAGACTTGTTGATTGTTAACCGGCTAAGAAAGAAGACAAAATATGCAATTTGCGATATAACTGTAAATGTAGGATTTTTGATGTTTTATGTTTTAAGATGTTTAAAGAAGTGATGTTTTAAGAGATATCGTATCTCTTCACCCATCAACCGGGAGCTCACAAATTTAATCAGAATATTATTAGACAGTGTTAGACTTCTTTTTGATCATTGCTAAAATCATCTTTTACATCATCCCTCATCCGAAGGATCATCACATTCGTATCAATTTCAATCGCATACTTATTTTTTTTTTATTTAAAAAATTCGGGAACATAAATAGAAGGAAACACGTGAGCAGGCAGCGCTTACGTTTACACCACCACTTATGTTTCTTTTCTTTCTTTCTTTCTTTGTCTTTTTTCTTTTCTTTTAAATTTCTTCAGATCCGCATCCGCATTATCCGCACCCGTAACTTCGACAGCATTGCCGGTTATTTTCACATTTCAACGTAACTTAAAATGGATGAAGTTCACAAATAAAATATTGTGGTTATAAAAAGAAGCAGATACGTCGTAAATTCAAATTATATGGAGATAAAAGGTTATGAGAGGCTGTATACAACACACATATATGTAAATAGAATATCTATGACTTTACCCGGGCTTCTTAATATAATATTGAATTTTTTAAAAGCTGTAATTCATGTAATTTTAATTTCCCCTTTAATTCTCGGGAATGTTGGTAGATTATGGATTTGAGTTGTTACCGTTCCCGTAATGATATACATACGGGATAAAAAGTACCCATGAAACTACCTATGTACCAAATTTTTACCACAACTTTATGGTAACGAACTCAGGAGGTCTACTACGAAACGTAAATCCGATATTTCGGCCGAAGTATCGGAAGAATTTTAATAATTCCTTGAATTCTATCCATGAAATACCTTGTACTTTATGGTTATTTTAGTAGTTCATTGAATTATAATCATGAAACAACTTGTATTTCACGGTTAAAATTCTTACGATACTTCGGCCGAAGTATCGGATTTACGTTTCGTAGTAGCCCTCCTGGTGTAGACTACTATAGACTGAGCAGGGCTATCGGGACGAGTCCACCACACAGTCCCACCGCTGCGCTGCGTCATGTATAGCCAGGATCAACAACGGACACCTCAGATTGATTGATTGACACTAAGCAATGAAGCTTATTGACGTCCCGGGTGAGAAACTACAGCTGTCTTGGCACTCACAACGAATATAATCAGAAAGAAAATAGACGGAGTAAGTTAAATCTAATATTGTGGGCTTGTCCCGAATATCGTGTGTACGAAAAACATCCTGCTTTGTATATAAATATATTTAATAACATTTAAAATACTATAAGAATCGCTAACCTTTAAAACCTATCTTAATATAATCCTCACATAAAAATTCTTATTAGAATATTTTTAAAGTCACGACCTAAGAGCCGTACCTAAGGATATTGTTTAATATTATATTTTATAACATTTTTTTCTTAAAATACGTCTCACGTTAGCTTTTTCACTTGTACAGTCAACCAACGAATGAGCTGACCAGTGCCGTAAATATGAATTATGTTTTCTAAATACTGCTACCGACGATTTTTGACAGCCTGATGCTGAATGTATGCGCTGCCAAAGCGTGGAGCGGTATTAGTGATGCTACCAAAGAGCGCGGGTTCGACTTCGGCTTAGGGTATACATTTATGTGACGGCATTTGTTGTTCTCGAATCTGGGTGTTTTCTTTATATTATAAGTACATATTATATTTATTAAATATTTACTATAAAATCTGTTGTCTGGTATCCATAAGTAGTAGTTACAAAATAGTATATTTACTAGACTTGTTATACAATTATATTTTCATCCTTCAAGTTTTTAAGTAATTAGTAATTAAGTTCATTCAATGAGCGATCAAGTTTAAAGTCATCCCGTCGTGACCGCGTCGAACCCACGACCATACATTAAGGATCCGTCCGCGGGAACAGGGATTAATGCATCATGCAGCTAGATCAGGGGCGCATGTCATAGGAGACAGCGATTTTTAAAATGACTTTTAGATGTCATATTTCTTAGTTTAACTTAGCCTGGTTCTTCAACTGGATTCGAAATAGTTTGTTCTTTTTGACCATAAATAGGCTTATTTGACACAAGGCTCTCTACAATCTGCATGCGCAGAATCCTCGATTATTTCGGCCACATCTCGAGGAAGGATGCTGACAACCTGTGGGGCAATTCACGTAACAAGAACCGATTCTAGTTTGATTCAACGACACTCGCTGTCTCACTCATACAAAATAGGAATTGAACGGGACAGCGAGCGTCGTTGAATCGAACCTGAATCGGTTCTTGTTACGTGAATTGCCCCACTGGAGAGATTCATGATCGCCGGTAAGGTCGAGGGCAGAAGACCGAGGGGTAGGAGCCTAATGCGATGGAATGACCAGATACGCATTGCCCTCGACACAACTGTCCACGACGCCTTTCACTCTGCTTTTAATAGAGGAAGGTGGCAACTGGCAGCAAATAGTCCTCAATAAAGTACTGCGTCAAGACGATGATCACGACCCTCAGCATTGGAGAGACCGACGCGAAGAGGAGGAGGAGAGTTATTTGAATAAAAATATTTGACTTTGCGGTTAAGAGAGGTAGGGCACAACGGATAATCCGCTCAAATCGGAGCAGCCCGTCTGGGGAAGGACCTCCACCTTACAGAAGATCGTAGCCAAATAGCATGGTCTCGGTATGTTGTGTTCCAACGGTTCCTACTTTACTTTAAACGAAAGCAAAATGATCACTGCTGGCAAAAGAAAACCAGTTGCGACCTTTTTTATTATACATATATGACAACCTCAGAACACAGAAAGAAGAGAAATGTAATAAGACAGTTTTTGTACCGGAACCGATGTCGCCACTTACACACACAGTTACATTTTAACACATTCATAGAATAATCTCCGACAGTCACACTCACACAAATCGTAAGCCCGTGATTTGCAGTTCGATTACGAACACAGATGTAAGAAGTGTATTATAGTGACGGGCACCTAATGAAAAAGGGCGACAAGCATTATCGATAATTACCTCTCGATATTTTACAATAACAATTTATTACGGACTACAACTATGAACTATAATACCTATTTAATTTTAAATAATTAAAAAAGAAAAAAAAATTACCAAAGTTTTTAGTTTTTATTTATTTTATTTTTGGAAAATAGTAATTTTTATACAACCAATTAAAAGAAAGAACTTTAAAAAAATTAGTACATAATAACAAGCGATTTTTTTTAAACTAATCAAATGAGTTTTTAGGTGAGCTACTTTCCCCTTGAGTTTGATCCAATACTTATGGGACTAGGACACCCTGTACAAGGAATGCACTGTAGTAAAAGTTTCAAATTATTATACTTTCAAAAATTAGAAATACAAAATTATCGATACTAAAATATTCTACTTTTGGCAGCACTACATGGCTTGTGCGACGGCCATTATCACTTTGACAGATCGCGGAAGCTACAAGCGGCGGTACCACGATATTTTCACAACATTGTAATTATCGTTACGTTTGCATTCCATTGTACGTGCATACCGCAAAACATTGAAAAACGCGTATCCAAAACAAGCAATGGACAATATTTTTAACGGAAGTATCGACTATGCCGTATATTGTTTAATGATTTCTATGCCTCAAAAATATTTCGTTAATTTGTCATTTATATAGAAAAATATTAAATAAATGACTTACCTATGATAAGTAACACCACTATTACTTGAATTTACCGTATCACTGCGATTTTTGCACGTAATTAAAGCACAAGCCGGCATTTTTGTTGACATTCACGGACGTGTGTTCGCGGAAGCGTTGTTTTGTGAATGACTTAGAACAATCAAGTTCCTGCACATTTGTGCAGAAAATGGCGTCATGTGCCCCGCCCACAAACCATATCTCTTGTATTGTGATATCTGTGATGACAACAAACGGCAGTTACTTCGCTCAACAGATCTATCTATCGCCACTCCAGCGAGGTAACCCTGCTAGCATTTTGGGCAACCCTGCCACAGGGACCATGCCTTTTAAATGTTTAATATTCGTTTTAAGTTTAGACAGAGTTTAATTTTTAATGGTACTTTAGTTTTTAGTAAAAAAATTAAAGTTATTATTGTAGTAATTTATTTGTTTATCCATTTTAATAAAAAGTAAATTGAAATTATTAAAATATAAATTTAATCAAATTGTTATTACGCTTATGACTTGAACCTTTAAGTTCCCCCACCGCTCGCCATCGGGTCGTGAAGTAGATGGATTGCAGTCTTGAGCGTTTGTTGTATGCTATAACTTAAACCACACACATACTTTGGATAGGCAGGGTTTATTGAAAAATTATTCCACAATTTTAATGATGGCAGTCAATTTAGGAAAATAATTGACACGGAATACTAAACAAGACATTGCTCGGTTCCTGAGCTATCCGGAAATACGTCATACAAACTTCGTGATTGTTTACCTCCTTAAAAGACTGGTTAAAAACATTTTCATCCCTCCCCCTTTACCCCTACCTCTCTAAACATGTGTAACTAAACCCATCCTAACACTGGCCAGGGTCGACATTGCTCAACTGGTGTGTTTGTGAGTGCGACACACAGCGACGCCGGCCGTCGAGCTCCTCACAATCATAAGCATTTGCAAATTGGTCGCTGTTCGGCGTCGACACTCGACAGTACATAGTCGAGTAGTCGACACACAAACAGCGACGAATTCTATCAAACGTGTTGTTTACCAAAAAATGGTCGACGAACAGCGACCAATTCCATTGCACTCATAAAACCCTTAACTTGAAACCTGTACTGTGTGAATGTGCATAACTTTATCAGTTTTTGCAATTTTAACGACAAAACAAGTTGCAAAAATTAAAAGTGTATTTCTCAGAATAAGTAAACTATAAATTGTTAATAGTTTACAGCGCCATTAAAATTTTTAGTGTTAACTTTATTTTGTCGTATGTAAGTGATATAAAATAGTTTTTCAATGACTAAAGCGCAAGCCATACCGAAGCTAAGCGGGCTAGCGAGCTAGACGGGCGAACATAGTTTCACCTCTAGTCGGTAGCTCGCTGTGTGAACCGAAGTATGTAAAGAGGTGAAACGATGTTCGCCCGCCTAGCTCGCTAGCCCGCTTAGCTTCGGTGTGGCTTGCGCTTTACAAAATAAAAAATAACATTTATATGACATATAAAGTCTGGACTATTAAAGCTGCATTTACACCTTAGCCAGTGTTTGGATGGGTTTCGCTTCTCCGTGCTTCGGAAGGCACGTTAATCCATCTTCAGTCCCGGCTTGTTGATGGAAGACAGTCATTAAGCGGAGGCTTTTAGACGGCTTGAAAATACACCACTAATCCAAATTAGAGGTGCGTGGCAGAGTACGCTCTATCGCCTTCTATTGAAGGGAGACCCGTATCCCTGCAGTGGGATGCTTATGGGTTGATATGATGACGATGAGACCAGTCTATAAGTTATCCATATTCATTGTATTAAACCTTTCTATTGTCGCAAATAAAGCATATCTCTCTCTTTATTAAAACTTATAAAATTACAATTAAATAACTACAAAACTTATTTAATGAAACACGTAACATATCCAATTGTTACATAAAATTAAATTACCACGTGTTACACTAAAAAGGTGTGTGAAAACGCAAAAGTTGACACTAAAAACGCGTGGCGAAGACCTCTTAATAAGAGCACCCGACCACGGTGTTGACAAAGGTGGGAATCCACTGAAACACAGTACTACGCACTTCATATATTTAACAATCTTTTATTCAACTTGCATACTCTGTAGCACCGACTCGCATTGCTGCTTTACGTCGATATTCTGTGAGAGGGTGGTACATCGAGTCGACTAGCTCATTACATCAATGCTCTACCACATTTATTGTAGATACGGGTCTCCCGTCAATCGTAGGAGATTAGAGCGTACTCTGACATGCTGCTTCAATGAGGAATGCGGAGGGCGGAGGCAGGTGCTTTCAAGCCGCCTGATGGTCACCGACTTGGCTTAACGACTGTCATCCATCGACAGCAGCCGAGATCGAAGGCTTAACGTGCCCTCCGAAACACGGAAAAGCTCGAGATAACGAGCCGACATGTACTAAATAAACACTTATTGAAGACGCTTCTAAATCAGGTAACACATACAAATTATGCTGATGATATGATATGTTTCGTAAATTACAGCTATAAAATCTTTATTGGAAATTAAAACTTTTATTTCAGAAATTAGGCGTTCACTTTTTCTTGTCATTTTACAACTTGTATACTTAATTAGATTGATAATGAAAGAAAATAAACTACGAAAACTACTATCTATTACCACTATTAAGAATACTTGTAAATTCAAAGAGTACGCTCGTACCAGTGGATTAGAGTCTTAACACCGTCCAATTCCGATCAGCACAAGCGTTCAAGAAAAAGATTGTTGCACTCTGCATTAACACTTGCTTCAGAAATTCATTTGTTTCCACATTCCACATACCAAACCCTACCTTAATACTTAAACTTTAGGATCCAAAACATCATGCAGTTTCAATAGATATAGGACTTTTTACAGTCTCGAAATCGCTGAATCATTTCGCTGGTAGACAAAGATAGAATGTATAAACGGTGCCAAGATGATTGGGAAAGAATAAGACGGGTATATGTCTTGGGTTCTGTCTTTAAATTGTCTGGCTAATGCACAGTCTGGCCGTTGACGAAGATGGATGATTCCTATCCTCAGTTGAACGAGTGCTGCATCCGATGGAAAAGGAGCAATTAGGAGTTTAGTTTAGTAATAACTTGATAGTTAAATGCAGTAGTAAAATGATTGGGTTTAATTAACAAGAAGATTACAAATTACAATGAGCAATTGAACTCGAGTAATAAAATTGGATAATTCAATGACAATCGAATATTAAGGTTTCTATTCAACAAGGCTTGATATAAAATAAAGTAAACAAATCATAAAAATCTTTTTAATTTTAAATCTTTACTAATATTATATAGAGGTAAAGTGTGTGAGGTCGTAAGGGGTATTATCTGCATCTACTGAAAGAAAACAGAAACAACACTGAACAGAAAGTTTAATAACGTAAAGAATGACTACTTGTTGTGTCCGCTTGAATGCTCATGTTTAAACTACTTGTCCATCGCAAATGTTAAGATCTAAAATGTCACATCACATTTCAAACTCAACAACAGTGTCACTTAATTATTTCAATTATACTGAACGCCAATTCTCCTGGCGTGTGCAGTCATAAAACGAAGTTCGAAACTCATACTTATTACTCAGTGCATAACGACAATGGATTTTCAATTGTTTTATAAACTGTGAGTCAGAACTTTGGCGTTGTAAACACAAATTGATTTTGTTGGATTGCAGAGAAAGTGCATATGGTCGAATCTAGTGCATGGATGCAAGTAACAGACCGGAAGTTTATGGAGAAAGTAACGCAGAGTTAGATTTAGCGACTAATTAAAATGTGTCTTATTTTGGGATTGCAAAATGTTTTCTTTTATGTCAGGATGAAGAGATCCACTGATGGTCAATCGTGACTAAATAGAAGGTTAAAACGACGAATTTTGATGAGGAATAGTATAGGCCTCTTGCCCACTTCCCAGTGGGAAAGGAGAAAAAAGGAGTTCTCTTTTCCTACTACCTCTCCCCCCTCTCTCACGCTCTCTCCTCTTTCTCACTTTCCTCTCCCTATGGAAATATCTAATCACTTCTCTTAGCGACTGGCTGACTGGCAGAAATGTATTCCCTTTGTTATTTGGTTTTAGTTTTTGTTGTTGTTTTGGTCCGTTCAGTGATTTTTTACAATATTGTTTATTATTAATTTACCATTTTAGACTCCATAACATCTATTATTTAATACAGTCCACTTCCTCACCTAGTTATCAACTTCATTTTAAAACAATTTATCAATAATGTACAAGTCAATTATAATAACTAGTACGCAACGCGAAAAAAAAGAAGAAAAAATAAGTGACTAAAAACTTCCATAACCTGCATAGTATCTAAGGCAGAAGGCTAGTAGTAAATATCTGCGACATACCCATGGAACTTGACATTGGGTGTGTGGTACAAGTTAGAAGAGTTAAAGGTTTTATAATCAGCTTAACCTATTGTTAGTAATCTATACTTAATATATAAAGCTGAAGAGTTTGTTTGTTTGTTTGAACGCGCTAATCTCAGGAACTACTGGTTCGAATTGAAAAATTATTTTTGTTGGATAGTCCATTTGTCGAGGAAGGCTTTAGGCTATATAACATTACGCTGCGACCAATAGGAGCAAAGAATCAGTGAAAAATGGTGCAAAAATGGGGAAAATTAATCAAAATTAAGGGCTTCCGTTGCGTGCGCTGCGTAAGCGGTTCAAGTTACCCAAAAAATATGTATGGCGCTCAACCTAGAAAGCTGGAATTTTGTATAGAGGTTCTTTTGACAAGAATAAAGATGGGGTTTTATAGAATTCCCACGGGAAAGGGAGTAATAGGACTATAAGTGTATTATCGCAGGCGCTCAACCTAGAAAGCTGAAATTTTGTATAGAGATTCCCTTGATGATGTTGACAAAGATAAAGACGGCAGTTAATAGAATTCCCACGGGAAAGGAAGTAATAGGACTATAAGTGTATTATCGCAGGCGCACAACCTAAAAAGCTGGAATTTTGTATAGAGGTTTCCTTTATGATGTTGACAAACAGAAAGACGGCAATTTATAGAATTCCCACGGGAAAGGGAGTAATAGCTAGGACTATAAGTGTATTATCGCAGGCGCTCAACCTAGAAAGCTGAAATTTTGTATAGAGATTCCCTTGATGATGTTGACAAAGATAAAGACGGCAGTTAATAGAATTCCCACGGGAAAGGAAGTAATAGGACTATAAGTGTATTATCGCAGGCGCACAACCTAAAAAGCTGGAATTTTGTATAGAGGTTTCCTTTATGATGTTGACAAACAGAAAGACGGCAATTTATAGAATTCCCACGGGAAAGGGAGTAATAGCTAGGACTATAAGTGTATTATCGCAGGCGCTCAACCTAGAAAGCTGAAATTTTGTATAGAGATTCCCTTGATGATGTTGACAAAGATAAAGAAGCGGCAGTTAATAGAATTCCCACGGGAAAGGAAGTAATAGGACTATAAGTGTATTATCGCAGGCGCACAACCTAAAAAGCTGGAATTTTGTATAGAGGTTTCCTTTATGATGTTGACAAACAGAAAGACGGCAATTTATAGAATTCCCACGGGAAAGGGAGTAATAGCTAGGACTATAAGTGTATTATCGCAGGCGCTCAACCTAGAAAGCTGAAATTTTGTATAGAGATTCCCTTGATGATGTTGACAAAGATAAAGACGGCAGTTAATAGAATTCCCACGGGAAAGGAAGTAATAGGACTATAAGTGTATTATCGCAGGCGCACAACCTAAAAAGCTGGAATTTTGTATAGAGGTTTCCTTTATGATGTTGACAAACAGAAAGACGGCAATTTATAGAATTCCCACGGGAAAGGGAGTAATAGCTAGGACTATAAGTGTATTATCGCAGGCGCTCAACCTAGAAAGCTGAAATTTTGTATAGAGATTCCCTTGATGATGTTGACAAAGATAAAGAAGCGGCAGTTAATAGAATTCCCACGGGAAAGGAAGTAATAGGACTATAAGTGTATTATCGCAGGCGCTCAACTTAGAAAGCTGGAATTTTGTATAGAGGTTCCCTTTATGATGTTGACAAAGATAAAGAAGGCAATTTATAGAATTCCCACGGGAAAGGCAGTATGTACGCGGACGAAGCCGCGGGTACAGCTAGTATACAAATATTCGACAAACAAATGACAGTCACAAAGTCAATTTTACATCGTAAGTTTCGTTTTATTTTAACTAAAGGTGCAACTGATTGTAAGTAATCACTACTGCGTGTGCACACACGAGATCATAGAGGATTATAAATTATAGTTTAAAATGATATAAAATGGTTTGAAATCAGTAGAAAGTCAGCATTGACTGACTCTTCCGAGAGACATGAAACAACTAATGTCTTCATTTACCGACAAGTATAATTCAAAATCAAATCTATATATACATATAAAAGAAAGTCGTGTTTGTTACAACACTTATAACTCGAGAACGGCTGGACCGATTGCCATGGTTTTTGATTTGTTGGATTTGTTTCCGTCCCGAATAGCAGAATACATCTTAAAAACAATGAAAACTCGATATGTGTAATGAATACTTAATCATTTCAATAGATGCTGATTTGGGTAGGGGTAGGGTAGGGGTAGAGTAGGGGTAGGGTAGGGGTAGGGTAGAGGTAGGGTAGGGGTAGGGTAGGGGTAGGGTAGGGGTAGGGCAGGGGTAGGGCAGGGGTAGGGCAGGGGTAGGGCAGGGGTAGGGCAGGGGTAGGGTAGGGGTGGGATAGGGGTAGGGTAGGGTAGGGGTAGGGTAGGGGTAGGGTAGGGTAGGGGTAGGGTAGGGGTAGGGTAGGGGTAGGGTAGAGGTAGGGTAGGGGTAGGGTAGGGTAGGGTAGGGGTAGGGTAGGTATAGGGGTAGGGGTAGGGGTAGGGGTGGGGTAGGGTAGTGCCTCTAAGGCAGAACAAAGTTTGCCGGGTCAGCTAGTAGATTTATATACGAAAATTTGAATGGAACCAAATATTTTGTTACACGTACATATGCCCAGAAGATAACACAGCACATTATTATTAAAAATATCTAAATCAAAAATATCGGAAATATTCACAAAAATATAGCCAGACAGAAAATGAGATGAGAGCACACGTACGTAGGAGTATTTGTCTGTATTCATTCAGGTACTTGAATGAATACAAATACTCATAAACTACGAAACAGATTTTGGTGCGATTTATACCTCTCTTAATTATGCACGATTTATATATTTTTTTTTATTTATTACCACATAAACAATACAAAATACACTTCTGCCAAACTGTGAGACAGCATGACATGTAAAAGTTATTCGAAAATAATAGCGTTGATAACTTTTCGCGTACTGCTTTTAACTTGTGTCACACGCCTCCGTCTGAAGGCAAGGATAGCTCGGGGTGGGGACCGGGCGTCCTTGCACCGGCCACTTTCCGTTTCTATGGCCTATCAATAGCAACATACTCTGAGCAAATGTTTGAACACAATTTTCTTTAGCCGACTGTACTGGGATGAACTTGTGTCAACGGATTTTAACTGTAGCTTATCGAAAGTGAAATTATAAGATAAACATACGTTTCTTCAATAGACTTCTTCATCTTCCTACTACTTTGTTATCCACAGATAGTGACTGTTACGTTATCCACATAGTCAATTTCATTAGCCTTTGAGTAGTTCGCTACTGTTGCCTGACTTATGACTGCTACCCGCAGTGTTACCCGCGTTTAATTTTATGCACAGCAGCGCCATCTATATCAGATTATTGACCAAATCCTACGGAAATCGCGTACTTTTCGGAATAAAAAGTACCCTATATGTTAATCCAAGGTATCAGCTACCTACATGCCAAATATCATAAAAATTGGCCCAGCCATTTGACCGTGAAGAAGTAACGAACATTCACACAAACTTTATAATATTAGTGGGATTTATACGTAGAACGACTGCCATCGGAGTTATTCTCGTAACAAAGATAGTCCAAATCTCGTCATCCGCTATCTCGCTCAATTCCTATTTTGTATGAGTGAGACAGCTATTGAGATTGACACGAGTTTTGTTACGAAAGTAGAGACAGACCTTTACAAGTGACACAGTTCCCAAAAGGGTTCACCAAACTTAGCGTTTGAATCCTACTAATATTATAAAGGCGAAAGTTATATATGTGTTCTTCACGATCAAA
This sequence comes from Endotricha flammealis, assembly GCA_905163395.2. Taxonomy (NCBI): domain Eukaryota; kingdom Metazoa; phylum Arthropoda; class Insecta; order Lepidoptera; family Pyralidae; genus Endotricha; species Endotricha flammealis. The sequence continues at coordinate 14,604,292 of LR990862.1, read as the reverse complement.
TGGCTGGGCCAATATTTATGATATTTGGTATGTAGGTAGCTGATACCTTGGATTAACACATAGGTTACATTTTATCTCGAAAAGTACGCGATTCCCGTAGCATTTCATCAAAAGTCTGATATAGATGGCGCTACTGTGTATAAATACACGCAAACGAAGTTGCGCGGGTTTCAATAGTTCTTTTCATAAAAAATAATTCACATCTCTAACTTAGGTGACATCTCTGGCTGAAAAACAGCTTCAGCATTATCCAAGCTAGTTCGTCTAGTACTCATGTCACTTTTGAACTAATTGTGCATCGTACAGCACTTTTTGGGAATGAATCAGACGACTTAATTACTACGTAAGAATATTGTTGACATGTTTCACCAATGGCTGGGCTACATTAGCGGGTTACGGCGAATGTTCGTGTAAAATCGATGGTGTGGCCGGGTAGACCGTTGCAACGCGTATGTTTTTAACGTGAAAACGCGACACGAATCTCTGCCTCCTAATGTAGCCGCACCATAAATACAATACCTTATGAAGCAAATTTAGAATAGCATGCAAGCTACTGAACGTATAGACTTCTCTCTTATTTTATTCGTTGTTGTAAAAATAGAATAAAGTAAAACTAAAAAACCTGGGTATTATTTTTTTGCCCGCCATAATTAAAACGTTTAATTTTAAATATAGCGGGCAAAAAGATAATTAAAAGTTTTTTTTCGCAAAAGAAACACAGAGCAAACCTTTCTCCTGTAAAACGGTAACAAAAGTGTCAATCTCATTCTGTAGCTAGTACTGTAGGTTCTAAAGCGACTAGATACATTCAAATTAAAATTCCAGATTACATGAGAACTATAAATAACCTTTGGTATTAGAATTTATGACTCTGTTCTATAGTATAATTAAAGGTATGTCCACATTAGTGCCTTTCTCTCGCATTGTCCGCGACTTGATCGCAAATGTTTACATACTGGAGTGCGTCAAGTACGGGCATAGACGCAGGTCATGTTGGTACAAAAGTATTAGTATTTTTAAAAAAATACATTTACTTCTTTATATAGTACATGAGTATATTTATCAACATTATTTGCAATAAAATAATAAATAAATATTCTTGGACAAATCACACAACGCCATCTAGTTCCAAACTAAGCAACGCTATGGATACCAGATTGCTGATAAATATACATAAATACTTTTTTTACAAATAAATACTTATTATACATAGGAAACAACCAGACCAAGACAAACAGACATGTTCATGCACACAACTGTTTGAGTTGAGCAGGTTTCGAACCTGCGGCCCTTGGGACAAAGTGGCCATTGCTAGCCACTTGACCACCGGGCCTGTCCATCTATGAACGAGGTGAGCAGGATGGTAAGTACATTGAAATTATCAAAATTTTGTGTGAAGGGATTTCCTCGAAATATTTATATTTATAAACAGTATTCATTTTGAACTACATATATAACTACGAATTTCTGGTCATCTCTTACTTCGGTTGACTGTACTAGGAGCGTGAGCGTTTTTTTAAGAGAGGTAGGGCACAGCGGATAGTCCGCTCAAATCGGAGCAGCCCGTCTGGGGAAGGACCTCCACCTTACAGAAGATCGTAGCCAAATAGCATTGGTCTCGGCCATGTTGTGTTCGTACGAGTAAGGTCTCCAGAGCTCAACTTGGGGAGGTTGGAAGGGTTGGCAACGCGTGAGTGATACCCCCGGTATTGCAAGCATCTATAGGCTACGGTGATGCTTACCAACAGGCGGGCCGTATGCTAGTTTGCCACCTTTGTGGCATAAAAAAAAAGCGTGACAGAGTGACAGATTTCAACCAAATCTGTTTAGATATTTATGGTTTTATTTGTAGTACCTTATAAATATAGTGAAAATAACTTATTCAGTATTACAGATTATATATATCGATAACTCTATCCAACAAGTGTGCATTTACAAAAATAAAAATATGACTAAATATTTTAAGAAAATAATGTATGAAATTATCTTAAATAGTTTTTTAACGACGGAGAAATGTCTTGAGGAGAGAAAATAAGAAATGGCATCGCCCGAGAAAATGCGAAGTGACTGCAAGGCTTCCCGGCTGGGTGTACCCACTAAAAACCGTCCCTATGCATCCCCATAATGACGAGGCCAAATAGAATAATAGAAACGAGGATAAATAATAGAGCTAACAATCTAATCCAACATTGCCTTCGTGTGTACACAGCCGCCTGCTACCGTACTCTCGATCCAGTTACTGGCCTCTTTTCGCCGTCTTTTTTTATTTTTTGTCCCTCTCACGTCTAATAACGTAGTATTTGGAAGATTAATACGTCTTTCTCTAATGCATATCATTAGATTGAGTGCCTTTTCTTAAAGTGCTTTGATGTGTGGTGGCGATAGACGGCCAGTATGTGTCGACACTGCTTGTAAAATTCGCTTAACATTGCCAGTATTGAGGACTTGTTAGAGAACCATAGACAAGATATGACAAGGAACGGGGGGAGGGGGGATTAGTAAGTTAGTATTACTAATATTATTAAAGAAAGTTGTATTATTTATTTATTTCTCTCACAAAATAGTAGTTAACACAAAAGTTTAACAAGTAGATTCTTCAATTTTTGTATGGACGTGTGATGTATGGATGGTTTGTTACTCTTTCTTTGCTTATAAAAGTGATAGAGCATATTTGAAGACCAGAATCAAAGCTCTGGATCTAAGACAAGCTTTTAGTTACTCGTATTATGTATCCTATATGACACAGCACCAGAGCAAGCTAAGCTTTACCTTCTTGTATTATGCGTACCAGACAAACGGACATATTATTGTAAATTTATACTTTTAATATAGAAAAAAAACAGACTCGAGGACAAACACAAAATGCCATCACATTAATGTTTGTTCCGGGAATCGAACTTGCCCTCTGGTGAAGAAGGATCACCACCAACACACCACAGGGCTGTGCTCTGTCCATCTCCTCAGGCATCTCATATCAACCTATAACCATTCCACTGCAGGGATACTACTACCGATACGATACGAGACGATACCTATTCAATCAAAGGTGGTTAGTACTCTGCCACGCTGCTCCAATGCGGATTGACAGAGGTCGGTGTTATCAAGCCGCCCGAAGGCCACCGACTTGACTCTTTTGACAACAGCCGGGACCGACGGCTTACGCACGGAGAAGCTCGAGATAACGAAACCCATCTGAACGCTGGCTAGGGGCGACTTCGCTTAACTCGCGTGTTCCTATTAGAGTGCGACACACCTCGACATCGACCTCAGGCATCACGTATTTGATAATAATAATATTAGTTTGCAAATAATCATTAAAGAACCCTAAAACTATGCAGAGGTCTAGTTAAACTGGTGCAAAGTGAAATGTAAATATTAGCACGAAACGGGCCGAGTCGTGATTCGGACGGTTTTCTTTTGTGGTTCAACTGGTAATGAGTTTTGCATAACGCATGTAAAATGCAGATATAGATATTAAAAATAGTTTGTTTAATGCTATTGAGCTTTTAGTAGAGCTTTATTGGAACTAGCGACTTTTAGTCGTAGTGATTTTGCAACTTTTGTAAGCTAAATGCATCGAAACTCCGGAGCAGTACATTATACTCGCTCACTAGCATATTTGCAAAACATCATATCCCCTGATTCTCCGACCTCCGTGACGTAATGCCCCGGCTCCCGGGTTCGAATCCCGGTCGGGTCATGATGAAAAACGAACTTTTTCTGACTGTCCTGGGTCTTGGATGCTTATATATATATGTATTTGTTACAAAATATAGTATCGTTGAGTTTAGTATCCCATAATACATGTTTCGAACTTACTTTAGGGCTAGCTCAATCTGTGTGAAGGAAAAAAGGAAAAAAAAAAACACATTTTAGTTTGAAATCAAGCAATGTCAATTTTTTTTCTTTAGTTTGACAGTGACAGCCATAATATGATGTGGCATCAACTTTAAAAATAGTTTTGTGCAATTCACCCTTAATTTTGTTATTCTATCTTGACAGCCCGTTAAAGATAAAGATAAATTTATTTGCAGAAAACATGAGTATTTACATAAAATGTCGGGAATGTTTTACAGTCATAGGCTCCGAAACTACTGGACCGATATTAAAAATTCTTTTACCAGTAAAAAGCTACATTATCAGGGAGTGACATAGGCTATAGCTTTTCCCGAAATTCAATGTGGTTCCCACGGGAACGGGTCCGAAGCTTCACGCGGACGAAGTCGCGGGCAAAAAAGCTAGTATGTAATAATAGCGTTGGTAGTGATCTTACCTTCCACGAGAGGGTGCGGCGCGGGTTTGATTCCCGCTCAGTACAAACATGAGATGGCATTTATGTATGTTATCGAGTCTGGGTGTTGTCTATATTATAAGTTTATCTCCATCGTATTTGTCTTATCATTCTTAAAACAAGAAGGGAAGACTGGTGTACTGAGATACAAAATTACGCTTAGTTCATTCACCAGTCTCTCATATATTTAATTAAATTTTCCTTTTTTAATTTGATGTACAGTTAAGAGCATGTCAACCTTTACATACCGGGCTTTGTACCTTTAAGTTCTATATCATAAGAGCCAAAATTGTACTACAAGTGTAATGCTCAGCTTGCACCTGACTATACAAAGAACTATGTAATTGAGATTGAAGAGAAAATAAACGATTTGTTTGTTGTGTTTATTTGTTATTAGCTGACCCGTGCCCACTTCGTTGGGCATATGTTAAAAATCGTTTTTTCTCCGATTTACTTTGCAAAACCGACTACCACGTAAAAGCCTTTTTATTTTTCGGTTTTTTTAAGTAACCTTTGACACTCAGCAATAATGTGGCTTTCTATTGGTGAAAGAATTTTTAAAATCGGTTCAGTAGATCCCGAGATTACCCTTTACAATTTAACAAATATACAAACACACAAACTTTACTTCTTTATAATATTAGTATAGATTAAAACCAATATATCCACTGTCTGGTACCCATAGCACAAGTAGGATAAGCCTAGCTTACCTTGGGACCAGTTAGCGCTGTGCGAATTGTGTAGATGTTATTTTTTTATTATACTTATTGGAGTAAAAGTCAGTTTTTCTTTTTTTGTAACTAAATATTGTATGACCCTATGAAAAAGGAACAAGACTAAAACAAGGGGATTCCCCTACAGATTGTTTTGAAGGTTTTATAGTAATTGACTTACTCTGGAATTAAATTATCCATAGGGTTCACTCACACCCCTAGGTGATACACCCCTAATGTTCATGTTGGTACTTACAAAAAAAGAATTTTCCTCATTTATAACTTTTTTTTATATCACTAAGATGGCAAACAGGCCTACAGCCGGCCTGATGGTAAGCTGTCACCGTAGCCTACGGACGTTTGCAATATCGGGGGTATCACTCGCGCGTTGCTGACCCTCTAAGAAGTGGAGCTCTGGAAACCTCACTCACCGTAGGAACACAACATGGCCGAGACCAACGCTATTTGGCTACGATCTTCTGTAAGGTGGAGGTCCTTCCCTAAACGGGCTGCTCCAATTTGAGCGGATTATCCGCTGCGCCCTATCTCTCTTAATTTATTTATTACTTGCATGACTCATAAGTATTAGCCTAACTGTCTACTGGTAGGTAAGCACAAGTGGAGCACTAATTTTAGAGGAATAAAAAAGAACTAAATTGTGGTCACTAACATAAAGTAAGTAGGAGCTCGATGGCGTCGCTGTGTGTCGCACTTAAAATAAAAACTCAAGTCTAACCCTAGCCAGTACTTGGATGGGTTTCGTTATCTCGTGCTCCTCCGTACTTCATGGCACATTAGGCAATCGGCACTGGCTGTTTTCAATAGATGACAGTCGTTAAGCCAAGCCTTCAGACGGCTTGCAAACTCTGCCAATCCGTATTGGAGCAGCGTGGCAGAGTATGCTCTAAACATCTTCTGTTGAAGGGAGACCCGTTTCCCAGCAGTGTGATGATTGATATGATGGTCGCAATATTATATCAACTTATAAATATAAAAGACGCGTTGATGTCTTTTTATTTAAAAAAAAACTATTTTCAATTAAATGTTTTGTTTGACGAAGGCTTTTAATTTTAAAATATTAATTAAATAATACAACTTATATCAATAAAGTATGTGTTTTATATTAAAATTGTACAAAAATAATGAATTAGTTTCGGAAAATCTATGAGTAATTTCGTAAATTGCATAATTAAATTTTCGACTGCACAAGGAAAAATTTTAGCAATGAACACGACATTTTCCCAAATAAAATCCTCGATATGCATTCACCATAATGTAAAATGGATTTAAAAAAAATAAAAAAACATATGCAAAGCCCGCATAGGATTTCGTCGTGCAATATGTAGATGCTGGGCGTCCCTATCTATCATTCATTAGTACAGCTAGAATCCAATACGACATTTTTTACAATCCCCAGGCACAAAGACCGGGCGGCCACCACCACACTCAAACATACCCCATACAAACAAAACGTCAATGTGTGCGTAATAAAAACTTGAAAAAAATCACACTGACCCGCGCACACATGCACACGTAGATGGAAAAAATTACCGACACAAAGAAAGTCTACCGAAAACTTCTATAACAACTTTTGTGCACACACACAAACTCAACACACACAGGTATTATGCTACAAGGAAATTTTGTATGTGTGTGTGAGTGCAGCTTGCACGTGCACGGGCTAAACTTAGCGCTGGCATGTGTGTGCGCTCACAGTTGCAAGAGCCCGAAACTTCTTTGATGCACTGCACAGCTACATAAACAATTTTTCCCTTAATGAAAACTACACCTTAAGCTTACATAAATAAGTATTAAAACAATTCGATCTTGCATGTAGATGCAACGTTTTATATCAGTATTGAAGCTGCGCAGAGCGGGTAGTTTTCGTATGAAACTTGGTGGCGCGAGATGCAGCGACAAGGACGGGAACGCGCGAGTCTATCGCCGTTTCGCTCGCACGCCACCCGCCGCCCGGGGCGCAGGGGTCGCGGGGCGTGCGGGGCGCTCGGGGGGCATCGTGTCGCGTTGATGAACATTTTTCTCATTTTTTCTTCTTTTTTTACGCGAATCGTTTTTAAAAGGGTTTCGTCATAATTGCGTCGGTGCTTCTGATTACGTTAACGCCCGATAAGCTCCAATCGCAAATGATACTTCCGATTCGTATTAATTAAGCCGGAGCCGGCGATATCGTTAATCCGAAACGCCAAAAATAAGATAACACCGTCGGACGCATTCATAAACCGCGAAACACCACAAAAAGATAAAATCAGATAAACAGATGATGACATTACAATTTGAAATTAAATAAAAAAGCAAAACAGTAAACAAAAAAAAGTAATTTCATTCGTGGTACACTTACGCACAAAAAAGGCGGAATCCCCAAAAAAGCGAGTTGAAGTAAAGGCTATAAAATTGAGTAAGAAGATAAAAAAAAATGAAAACAAGACAAAAAGCAAACGTAAACATTGCGTTACCGTACGCATGTCTGAGACGCGGCCGTCTCCGCGCGGGAAACTTATTTTCCCGCCTTTTCGCACCCGCCATATTTGTTTTTGTTTTGCCAATTTGAATCTAATTAGAATTTATATTTGATTGGCACATTATAATAGATTAATTTTAGAACATTCTTTGTTTATACTTTGTCACATTTTCTCTATAAACGTTTTTTACTAAAAAAAAACAAACAAAAAAAAACTGATATAAAAATAAAATAAAAACTAAAACTTGTTTTGATTTGAGTCTATAAAATATCCAATTAGATATTTTACTAATAACGTTAATTATAAAAATAACCAGAAACCATATTAAAAATATTGATTTAGTGCAAGTAATACATAAAACAGTATCAAAAATGGGATAATCCGCGCTTATTTCGGCCCTCCTCGCCAGAAGGGGAAACAAAAAAAGCAGTCGTCGGCGGCAGTGTAGCATCCACCGCGGCGCGCGCCGCCCGCATCCAATCGTTTATTATTTTATTACGTGTTTCATTTCGCGTAGGGTTTTGGACCGCGGTAGTATGCGGCGCGAAATGTACACAAAATTGTGACTTTGGACATTAAAAAAAATACAATGGAGCACCGTGAAAGGTTTTCGTCAAACAAAAAAATAATTTTTAATCGGCAACATATTTGGTAAACTCCGCGCAACTAATCGCAGTTCAAACTAGATTTTTTTTCTACTTGGATATTTTTTTTTTCACAAACAAATGCAGTTACATGTTTGAGTTCACGTATTGTTATGTTGTTTTGAGTTTTCGATAAAACTGTAACACTAGGGGATCAAACAAACAGACAGACGGAGAAATAGAGAGTTGAGAAGAAGAGAAAAGAAAAGAGAAAATGGCGCTAGCTTCTTCTGTGAGCCTGTATTACTCGATCGTGCAGCGAGCGGCGAGGCACTACTTGGAAGACTACTGTCACACAGGTAAGTCTGAATGTCTTTAAGACATTTTCAGTGCAACTGAAACAGCAATACCTGAAAAATCCTTTTTACTTTTATTTCTCAAAACTTCCGACTTCTTCCCGCTTCATCATTTTCATTTTTTTAAAACTGTTTGCAAATAACTGAAAGCATTTTCGGCAATAATTTGTATAATTATAAAACACAATTTTTTATCAAAGTTTAACTAAATTTAATTACTTTTTGACAAATCGAAATCAAATAAAAGTTAATAATTAACTACTTATAACTTAATTATTTACGGCAGTTTAATTGTCAACCTTCAAAAGTTCATGAAACTTCATACTATTCTCTTGTCAAGTAACTTTATAATCGCAAATAGGTAATAACGCGATTATTATGTTAATTTAACTGTTTATTAAAATGTTTTATAAATTTATGCTTATAATCCTTTTGTTAGCATATACTCATTTAAAATTATTATTATTATTTTAAAATGTTGTCAAAGAACGCGGGATTAATTTAATTTCTGTACAACTAAAAGTACGTAGCCTATTAAAGTAGAAGTTTTATTTATTTATTTTTCGCACCTAGACAAAGAATAAGTATTTTTTCAAATTTCCATGGGAACGGAAACAACGCAAATGTTCGGTTACGTACTCTAGTAATAAAGCATTATTTAAAAAGTTTATTATTAGTTTACACTTTGTTAAAAATCATTATATTATTTAGTTTATGTTATAATGGTACATAACTGCTGTATCAATATTAATAAATAAATATGAACAAGTATTTCCAACACCTTGTTAATTTAAAAAAAAGTGCCGGCAGAAGTGAAAACTGAAACATCGTTGTGCATTTTTGAATATTTTCTAACGTTTTTTCGATCAGGCTACGGATCTGACGCGAGTTTAACATTTTTTACCCATCTAAAATAATGCCAAGCGCCGCTAAAGAAGTTTTCACTTCAAGAACTTGTTAAATCCAAGTAATTACTTTTGTTTTATAATGATACTAGCGCCCTGTCGCGACTTCGCACGGAATTTAGTAATATTCCAAACTTTTTGAAAAAAATATTAAAGCCTATGTATCTATAGCCTGGCGATTTGTAGCTTCCCCCGACAGTGAAAGAATTTTTCAAATCGGTCTAGTAGTTAGCTCTTTATAATGTTAGTATCCTACTAATATTATAAAGGCGAAAGTTATGTGTATGTTTGTTACTTCTCTACGCTCATAATAGCTGGGCTAACAGCTGGGCTAATAGCTGGGCCAATATTTATGATATTTGGTATGTAGCTGATACCTTGGATTAACACATGGGGTACTTTTTATCAAGAAAACTACGCGATTCCCGTAGGATTTGATCAAAAATCTGATATAGATGACGTGCATAAATAAATACACACAAGCGAAATTGCGCGGGTTCACTAGTAGATAATAATTATTGAATTTTTTGTTAGAAGTTTTACTAACTTTTCTGTCAGTTTACCGTGTGCCTCGATTAATCAATTTTATTAAGAGTCGGTTTCACTACTAAGACTTCCTAATATGTTATAGTTAAAAGCCCGTAAAGTTATTTTTCAAATATGAAACGTCAAAGCCGTTCCATTTAATAACTGTGGATTTATTTTACAAATAAGCTATTCGCTGTTTTGTGTAAACAGGCTGATATTTATGACCTAGGGCACTGGCGTAACAAAACTAGGCTTTATGGAAAAAAAACACAAAAATGGCTAATTTTCAATCATGAACATCTAGCTCAAAAAATAGGTAAATTTTAATAATACCAATCAATAAAGCTCAAAAATAGGTACACAACATAGTTTTGCCAAAATGCTATACGATACGTTTTTTTTACATTTGACATTTTAACCATCGAATAGTACATTTAATTTACTTATCCACATCTGTTTACTTATTCGCTATTATATCAGGTAATATTATGCTTGTTTTTGCCGTTGTATTTAATTAAAATTTAACATAATCCATTAGTTAAGTTAAGGTTAAATCATTCTATGATAAGTTTATTATTAATCAATTATTATATAATAGTGTACCGTATGCAAAAAAGATAATAAAGCATCTTAGAGAATTTATTAAAGCATTGATTAGTTCACAATGACATGTATATTTTAATTTCGGCGATGATTAAATTTTGTAATAAGTTTTTAGATCAACGGAAACGCATATTAAACCTATACTGCATGGTTTAAAACTTTAAAATATTGCTTTAGAACCGACATTTAAAACAATGTTTACAACAAGATTTGATATGAAACCACTGTCTTACTGAAATCTCTATATGAAACCAAAATATTTAACCCTACATAGCGCAAGCTTTTATCTGAATCCCACATTCTTGCATCTCACTACAAAATTTATTTACTTTTTATGATTTATTTTAGTATTGAAAAACTTATTAATTACTAGCGCCCCGCCCCGGCTTCGGACAGGTTTTAACAGGGATCCCTAATTAAAAAAAATTAAAAAAAATGCCTATTGCACCCGGGGAGAGCGTATCTTACCAACGATCAAAGAATTGTTGAAATCGGTTCACTAGTATGAGTTTATTCGTTACAAACAAAAAACGAATCTTTCCTCTTCATAATATTAGTATAGATTTAAATTGGGTATCGTATTTTTTTTTTACAATTTAGAGAAAATATCCGAAAGAATATTTGCAAAAAAACATAATCAGTACTAACGTGGTGCTACCGACGCGTCTAACCGCATCATAGAGGGCGAATCTTTTCGATGCATTTTCGCGCCGCGTTTTCTTACGACCTCCGTGGCGTAATGGTTACCACGCCAGACCGCCACCCAGGAGGTCCTGGGTTCGATCCCCGGTCGGGTCATGATGAAAAACGAACTTTTTCTGATTGGCCTCGGGTCTTGGATGTTTATCTATATATGTATTTGTCATAATATATAATATCGTTGAGTTAGTATCCCATAACACACGTTTCGAACTTACTTTGGGGCTACCTCAATCTGTATGAATTGTCCCTATATATTTATTTATTTATTTATTTATTTTATTTTATTTCTTGCGAGGCGCTGATGCAGAATGATAGACAGAATAGAGTGTTACTACCTTAGCCACAGAATAAATATAGAATAATAGTACACCTTAGCATTAAGAATTATGTAACTTTGGTGCAATAAAAAAATTGTATTAAGTATAAAAAATATATTTAATTTATACTTAGATAGAATAATTAATTTACTAAGTCGATTGAAACTGCCGTTCTATACGAATATACAAAAAATAAAAATAATTAAATCAATTTTTGGCAACAGCTACACACACAAAAAAAACAATAATAAATTATACTCGATTACATTTCGCACTCATATCACATCCCATACAAAGCAATGCGTAATACTTCACTTGGAGAAGAACGCAAAAAAATCATGCCAGATTTTCAAAGCGATACTTAGGGCTCCATGTAGTATACTTTAATACATATTAAAGAGTGCAAAGATTTATATTTTTCTCTGTAACGAATAACCGGACCGATTTGATAAATTCTTTCACCACTGGGAAACTACACTAGGTACAGACACATAGGCTATTATTATATTTATTTTTAACTTTTATTTAACTTGCACTGTATGTATGTATGTTTTTTTTAATTGAGATCCTTAGTGAAGCCCTTGCGAAGCCGGTCCTAGGCCCCGGCTATTGTTAGATATAAAGAATTCCACAGAACTACGCCATTGAGCCATTAAATTTTAATACATCTCAAACGAACCTTCTGGGCAAGAATTTCAACGATATAACTTCATTTATTACGTCCATAATCATCGATAAATAAGATCATTGATATTTTTATTCTCTTGAATAGGCGCCCTTTTCGTGAAGACGTACAATCGCACACTTAATGTTAACAAAACGATTTTTTATTTATTTACCACACGACCAGAAATCAAATGCCGGTTCTACACTCTCTCGAAGGTGTAAGAAAACTGCATTCTTAAATTTTAAAATATAATCCTTACTAACATTATAAATGAGAAAGTGAGTTTGTTTGTTTGTTATTCCTTCACGGCTTGACTAAGCAGCCGTTCATTATGAAAATTTGCATACAAGTTGCGCTATGAGTTGTTTTGTTGTCAAATGAGATCTATGTCATAAAATTAACGCGTAATATAATAATTCTGTTGTACATTTAACTAGACTAATCTAATTTTGACAGGACTAGAACTGTTGCTATCCTTGTCACTAATTGCAAACCAAGGAAGGACAACAACACCTTTGGTCCTGTCAAAATTAGTTTAGTCTAGTTAAATGTACAACAGAATTAGCACCAATATTCCAATATCATCACTTTGTGATATCCTGTCCTGCCTGACTAATATTATAAATGAGAAAGTGAGTTTGTTTGTTTGTTATTCCTTCACGGCTTAACTAATTATCCGATCATTATGAAAACTTTTTATCCTGTGAAAGTATGTCATTCCAATGGGAAAATACTTTTTCTACTATAGATGGCGCTGCACTTCGCAATTGCCGGCCAACAGATGGCGCCACAAGTCGCTTTATACGTGATCTTAATCATAAAATTAATCGCGAGCGAAGCCGCGTGCAAAAGCTAGTTTATAATAAATTAAAATGTTATTTATAAAATAAACCGATCACAACATAATTAAAACAGCATATAAAGAGCGTGAAAGACGCTAATTGAATTTGTTCCAAAAACATAAGTTGCAGACACAAGCGAAATTAAGAAACTCCAGTTATTAACATAATTAATGATCTTAAAATCCAGTATTTATAATCTGTATATGCAAAAATTAATAAATCGATTCACCTATGTATTTAGGGCACTTTTCAACTTGACTGTACAAGAAACCAGTTGGTTCGGAAACCAGTCGCGATAAACGCCCGAGTCGCCGAGCATGCGTTTATATGCAAATAGGGTGCATCTCCGCAAATGTCAAGGTCGAGTCGGTGCGGCTAGTAAAAAGGCCGATTTACACCGAACGATTAGATTCTTCTTCTAACTTTCTTGAAAGAGGGCTTTCCCTCCTCTTTCAAAAAAGTTAACAAGCAGAATCATTACACAGTATAAAATGAAGCCGCTACCACAGTCAGTTCGCTTAGATTTTTTTAAACCACTCAACAAATTTTTGTTCAGTTTTTAGCAATAGATACAGTATATGAGTGAGTTCAAGAGGAAGCGGTATATGTACCTATTTATTTATATAACTTTATTGACCACAATACACAAAGTACTGATACAATAGGCGGACTTAATGCTAATTGCATTCTCTACCAGTCAACCATTGGGAGTGCAGAAATTCACGATTGCGGCATAATTAAAATATTTCTAGGCCAATGTAATAAATTATAATAAAATAATACAATATATATACTATGAAATATAATACATAGGTAACAAATTAAATACATAATAAATATATACATATAAATATATAATAATGATGTATAATACATACAAGGATTTTCCAAAATTTCCATGGAAAAGCGAGATACTTCGCATTTGAATCTTTGATTTATGAAGTACTAGGTGTTACCCGCGTTTAATTTTATCCACAGCAGCCATCTTTATTAGAATTTTGGCCAAAAGCTACGGGAATCGCGTACTTTTCGAGATAAAAAGTACCCTGTGTCAATTCAAGGTATCGGCTACCTACATTAGAAATATCATAAAAATTGGCCCAGCCATTTGAGCGTGAAAAGTAACAAACATACACACAAATTTTCGCCTTTATAATATTAGTAGGATAGTAGGATTTGTGTTATCAAAGTCATATTTCAAAGATATTTTATTACAGTTTTTCGGAGACACACTTCAATATTGAATATACGTGTATACTATACACGTATATTCAATATTGAAGTGTATAGTACAATTAGGATTATTTGATTAATTAATTTACTATTAAAAAAGGCATTTTACTATTCAAACCACTCGATCGCCTCGTGTAAACCCAATCTTAGATACTTAACCCACGCGGCCAGCATTGGTAATAGCAAGTTTGTTTATAGGTTTGAGTCTGTGCATCTTTAATGTTGTGCGCGACTGTACAGTAATTGGTCGCGCGTCGGCATTGTTATGTCAATGTCTTTGAACCCTAATTATTGTGTTCACTTTGCAAGGTTTATTGAAACTTTTGCGATATTATTTTGACGAGAAATCGACTGCATTAGTATTAATAATAATCATTAATTCTCTCTCCACAATCTTAGGCTTAGGTTGTAATACTTGTAATAATGAATATCAGATAAGCATGTAGGTAATTTTGCTACAGTAGAGTAATTAGTACTTTATAGTTTTAGCAGACATTAATAAATTTTAATATAATATTAGACTCATATCATATCAACTCATAATCATCCCATAAGCATGCCACTCCAAAGATATGGGTCTCCCTTCAATCGAAGGGAAATAATAATACTCTGCCACGCTGCTCCAATGCGGATTGGCGGAGACTAGTGTTTTCAAGCAACTTGGAGGTCATCGACTTGGCTTAACGACTATCATCGAGAAAGATAACTAACTTGTAGGGAGATTGAAGAAGCGCCGGGGCACAGTCTAATAATGAGATGGCCGGGGAAATAGTAGTACCCGGCATCAAGCCTTTCGGCTCAAATGACCGCGAGATCGGTGAAGCCATGGAAATGTGGTGAGTTGTCCTGATTTTTAAACAAAAAAATCGGTTACTGTCGTAAAAAAATTAAGCAGTTATTCGTTGTGCCAATTTAACTTGGCTACATTCGAATTTTTACTCTTAACAACAAGAAAAGGTGCCGATAGCAAATTGTTTGGTGTAAAAAGCGCCAAGTCACCAACGCTCTGATTCATATTTAAAGATCTCTTTATTGAGGAAAAGATAATGTTTACTGGATCACTAATCGGTGAACGATCTAAAAATTAAACTAATGTTATTGTTGAGAAAATTTTGCTGTCAAATTCTTAAAATCCATAGAGACAAATTCGAATAGGTACTGTGTGGACGACACTTTCTTCAAAGTTTTAGAATTTCATCATCATCATGTATTCTACTGAGTTAAGGCAAAAAGTTGCGTATAGTTAGTAATAAAATATTGCGATATTTAAAAAGACATTATACCTTTCAACACTGACTCAACAAATGAACATTTTCTAGTAAAATAATCTTGATTAAGATTCCTGACGGATTGGTCATCGAGCAAAAACAGTTCAGGTGCCGTTCGCCACTTTGCGACCATTGAATCGGTAACAACTTACGACTTACGTTAAGTTTATTGTTTGATATTTATTTTGAACTTAATTTAGTTTTTGTTGGTTTTTTTTTCACACATTCCCACCTCTGTATCTTCTGTGTCATCAGGTCTATCAACGACCATTAAGGTGTTTTCAGTCCGTTGTTTAAGGTCTGCGTGAAACTCCAAAGGCTGCGAGTTACTTCGTTCAAAACACATCTAATTAGTATAATGCTAGCTTTGATTTTCTTGACGACCTCCGTGGCGTAATGGTTACCACGCCAGACCGCCACCCAGGAGGACCCGGGTTCGATCCCCGGTCGGGTCATGATGAAAAACGAACTATTTCTGATTGGGCTCGGGTCTTGGATGTTTATCTGTATATGTATTTGTTATAAAATATAATATCGTTGAGTTAGTATCCCATAACACAAGTTTCGAACTTACTTTGGGTACTGTACTTAATACAATTGGGTATTGTACTTAATACAAAAATTAAAAATTAAAAAAAATACTTTAAAAGTTCAACGGTGAAATGTTCAAAACCACTTTTAAAATGAATAACACATTATGTTATGGCTGTCTCTGTCAAACTAAAGAAGAAAACAAGGGATAGCCTAAGATTTAATGAGGAATTAAAATGAGTTCAGAAAGTGGCGGTAAGTCTTTAGTAAAAATAAAACAAATTTATATTGAGTAAACGATAATTACATCATTATTATACATAGTACTTTTAAACATAAAGAATCTGAGAATTCCTGATGTCATAATTATAAATACATATGCAAATCGAAGTTTTAGATTAGTATACTGCACCTTTAAGGAACATAGTATGACCTTTAAATATCGTGGTGTCCGGTCACCCACACACAGAATTCGCGAAAATGTTGTCATAGGTCTGCGCTGTGTAGATTTTAAAACCAGAATGCATTTGCAACTGCTACTGCCGCCATGATTTCAGCGACTCACAGCTACATAGCTTCTGAAACGAATTTTAATTTTAAATCAACAATTAGTTGCAAGCGGAGCTCGATGGCGTCGCTGTGTGTCGCACTCTAATATGAACACGCAAGTTAAGCGACGTCGACCCTATCCAGCGTTTGGATGGATTTCGTTATCTTGAGCTTCTCCATGCTTCGGAGGGCAATTTAAGCCGTCGGACTCGGCTGTTGTCAATGGATGACGATGACAGTCGTTAAGCCAAGTCGGTGGCCTTAGGGCGGTTTGAAAACACCGGCCTCTGCCAATCCGCATTGGGGCAGCGTGGCAGAGTACGCTCTAATCACCTTCGATTGAAGGGAGACCCGTATCCCAGCAGTGGGATGATTATGGGTTGATATGATAAAGTTTTAAGTAATATCTTTCATTCTTATTTAGATTGACAACAGCCATTATATAATGTATCATTAAAAATAATTGGTAAATTACATTTTCATGCAATAAAAACATTTTTATTTACATTATTTTGGACAATTCATCGTAAGCCCGCATATATATCTGAAATAATAATAATAATTGCCGACCTCCGTGGCGTAATGGTTACCACGCCAGACCGCCACCCAGGAGGTCCCGGGTTCGATCCCCGGTCGGGTCATGATGAAAAACGAACTTTTTCTGATTGGCCTCGGGTCTTGGATGTTTAATAAATAAATAATAAATAAATATATAGGGACAATTCATACAGATTGAGCTAGCCCCAAAGTAAGTTCGAAACTTGTGTTATGGGATACTAACTCAACGATATTATATTTTATAACAAATACTTATATTGATAAACATCCAAGACCCGAGGCCAATCAGAAAAAGTTCGTTTTTCATCATGACCCGACCGGGGATCGAACCCGGAACCTCCTGGGTGGCGGGCTGGCGTGGTAACCATTACGCCACGGAGGTCGTCGAGGTCGTTTATCTATATATGTATTTGTTATAAAATATAATATCGTTGAGTTAGTATCCCATAACACAAGTTTCGAACTTACTTTGGGGCTAGCTCAATCTGTATGAATTGTCCCTATAATTGCCGACAGCTCTGTCCGACAGCAACGTGCAAATGCAACGTGTTAAACTACATAGCAACTCGCCATAAATTGCAAGACAGTTCCTGCGAGTTCTCCCGCAAGCAATTAATTTTAAGTCTATACGTAATTTGTCAACATAACGTAACATTTTTAAATATGAAATATTTAACGATACCACACAACGTGGAGTGGGTGCGAAAAAAAAATTCTTTTCTACTTTACATGTAGGGGAGGCAAAATATTTTCCAATTTTTTGTTCCCGCACTTTGTTACCATTATTAATATGTGTATACATACCAAATTACAGATGTCTAGCATTAAACGTCTAGGCGCTAGACCGAGGACAGACAGACAGACTGACGGACATGGGCCATGGCAAAACTATAGGGTTCCTTGTAGTTTACTACGGAACCCTAAAAACAGATTAATAATAAACCGGGAATTAACGCGATCATACCTTTATATTGACCGGTCGTGGTCACAGTAAAAGTTATTATAAAAATACAGTTTTACGAGGTTTGTGTAGTGGTAGGTTGTGTGAAAGCAACTAATAATATAATCAGTTGAGATTACCGCAGCAGGAAGACTGCTCCACTGCGCGCACTGATCGCTGGTCGCCAATTTGTCAACTGTTATTCGCAAAAATAAAGCAACGGTTATACTTTCGAAATCATAGACAAATAAATTTATTTTGTGAGACATAGATAAGACAAAATGCATTTTTTGGGTCCCATATACCAGCAAGGAGGATCCAGCAAGGAGGATCCATTCGGAAAGGAGGGTCCTTTCCGAATTTGTTTGGAAAATGGTAGAAACTCAATTTCGTAAATTGGATAAAAAGTATATTTTTGGAAACTAGAAATTGATTTAGGAAATGTAGGTACAGATTTTGCCATGTCTGCCTAATCATTTAGGTGAAATATAATATGACTCAAACTAAAGAAAAATAACTAATATTGGACAATATAATAACAATATTATCTGAAATTGATATAATCATACAAATTATATCACCACATTGATCACTCTATCGTACCTGTTTGCCTTCTGTATAAAGAAAAACACATCAAAAGCTCAAGAATATCATAATATGAGTCACTTCACTGAAGCAGGCAGTTTATTTGAATTAACACGGGTGTAATAACGTATTCAGAACTTAGGCGCGCTGGTCTTATTGACAGCGGGAAGAGAAAATAAATAATTAAAATAAATAAATATATAGGGACATATCACACAGATTGAGCTAGCCCCAAAGTAAGTTCGAAACTTGTGTTATGGGATACTAACTCAACGGTACTATATTTTATAACAAATACATATATAGATAAACATCCAAGACCCGAGGCCAATCAGAAAACGTTCGTTTTCATCATGACCCGACCGAGATTCGAACCCGGGACTTCCTGGGTGGCGGTCTGGCGTGGTAACCATTCCGCCACGGAGGTCGTCAAATTGTTGGAATGTTGCACCCGTCATCTCGATTTTCTACTGAAAATCGGTGATATGTTCTTCGTGTAAATAATAAAATTGGCACACAAACATTCACCTTCTACTGCTGCAACCCTGTCAACTTAGACTGTTTATTTCTGTGTGTCTCGAAGACACAAATAAATGATTTATCTATGTAAAATCCAGACAAACAGACATATTCAGGAACACAAAAAGGCTGTTGTACATTCGTAACATAGTAAATTCTTCATTATTGGACACTCCATACGTTAAATTTAAATTCATTACTTTTTGGTTTTTTGACGAATTTACTTTGTGACGACAAACAAACTCCACACAAATAAATGTACGATTAACTTTCAGTGTAACTTGACCGTAACGTGTAAAATTATGACCGTGCGGACTTGCGGACGGTGTTTGCAGTTTGCACCGCCTATGTCTGGCCTAGAGCACAACGACGCCTTTCTTCCTCGTGGTCAAGCTTAGTTGTCAAACTGATTTGACCTCGAGGAATTTTAACACTCTTCGTGGCCAAACTATCTAATACGACGCCTGCCTAGTGTTCTATGATAATATCTCTTGTCATTGTATTACTATGTAACATTGTAATAATTTGTACAATCAGGTGCGCGTCGAGCATTACACTTGCAGTTAAGAATGGTACAAAGTCCAATATGTAAAGGTCAACCTGCTCTTGACTGTACTCATTAAAGAGCATAATTAGGTATTTCATCAACCAAACATCTCGTGCCTACATCAATTTACCACAAAACAAACACGTGTTTCCAAGACGTTACATGCTCGTTTGTTTTCTTAAAAGTTGCGTGACCCACCGTTAACACCACCTCAGCTCTACCTCGTACAATCGCGATCACGTGCTCACTCACGCCCTGCCAGGGTTTACAAACACTCACCACACGTCCGGCCACGCGATAATACTACTGATAACAATTTAGGCTTTATTTAACACTCTATTACAGCTTATCAGCCATAAATGTTATTTACAGCTCAATTGATTATTTACAGATTTAAATAATTAAGGCAGCGTTCATGTTTCTCGCGGAACTTTATTTACAGCTCAATCGATTATTATTGAATAGTTTTAAATAAAGCAGCATTTATGTTTGCAATATCGTTTACACATCATAATTTCTTCATTTATTCAAATTTATTGAAAATGTGCAAAAGACAACTTGAAAGGCAATTTTTAGAATGTATTTAGGCATTGGTGTATTGAATTAGACATATTTTTTACTATGGACGTTTCGTCTAAAGTTTTTCTAAAGCTTTCTTTAATGTTAAGTCTTTTGCATTCATGTTCGTTGTAATTTGGCCAGTATCGTCTGCTTTTCTCATTTTCAGAATTGAAACGTATTGTAACATTTTTGTACAGTACATGAACATAAACTTACTCAAACCCTAGTCATTTTTCTAACCTAGTTAATAAATTATTAAAACTTTAATGGACGCAAAAGGAAAACACACGATGCCGTATATAACATTACTTGAAAAAAAAGTTGCAAAAATTTTGTTTACCCTTGTCATGTAACCGTCTAGGTTCCGTATACAGAAAAATATAAAAGTTATGTTGTGATTCTGTTAACTCAAATATTTTTTTATGACCATATTATTTTTTTTATTCCTTTTACTATGTGTTATTTTAGCTTCTTATTTCAATATATCCACTGCTTTACATAGGCTTCCCCCAAACGCTTCCATTATGACCTTTATAGACGTGCAATCCATTCTTACTTAAATAAAGATAATGAAACATATTTATATTTATACATTCCTAAAATTTCATTAAAAAAACTTTTGTTTCAAAACAAACAAAAATGCAAAGAGCCTGATACGATAACTGTACGGTACAATAATAATGAAATAAAAATACATATTACCATCATTAACTACGCATCCCCAAAAAAGGACTGCAAAAATAAAAAATGAAAGCAATTCCCTTAACATCCACCTGTAGGGCAACAAAACTTGCGTGGGGTTGCTACCCCTGCCCTTGAACTTGGCCTGACCTTGAGGGCCCACGATGCGGGTCAATACTCACTTTATTATTATTTCAAATGCCGTATGGACACCCTTTTTGTTTGGAAATCTGGTTGCAACCGATTTTTGGTCCTATCGTATCATTGTTGAATTTTTTAACATAGCTGACCGAATTCTATTCAACAATGATGTGAAATTATTTGAAAAACAAACACGTATGCGCAAACACAACTGCAATATTTCTAAACGTGAAAAAGCTCAAAGGAGACAGGATCTCATTTCAAAGACCATGTTACGACAACGTTGTAAAGTGCGAGATGATCACATTTCATGAGGTTGAACTGGAACTGGGCAGGACACCTGGCCCGTCTCGGAGTGATGGCATGGAGTGGTGCCTCTAATCATTTATTCGCAAGACAAAGGTGCATAAGAGGTCTTAAAGGTACTATGTGATAAGTCTGGTTTGTTACACGTTGGTTGTCAAGTTGCAAAATTTTAGGAAATCAGTGTGTGTTTACAATGGAGGAGACGTTTGGGGGATGCCTATGTCCAGCAGTGGACTTCTTGTGGCTGAGATGATGATGATGATGAGTATATATATCTGCATAGTGTTTTATAACAATCAATCAAATTTTAAATCCTAATGTCTCCCAAAAAAACTACGATAAGTATAAAAAAAACAAGATTGATACGATACGGTCTAAAAGATGTTCTAATGCCAAATATTCACGTGACCGTTGGTATTTAACAAATTACAGTGCATTACAAATAGCTCAATTACACGCTCAACGCACCGTGACCGAGCCGGCGCTAATGAGTGATCTTCGGGCATATGTCCGACATGAAATAGATCCACCCTCATAGATACACCCTCTATTTGAACAGTATGCCCTGCGGGTCACAAATAGTTAAATAAGTGGGTTTAGACATACATATTAACTTTTTTCGACGTTTTCACGGTTAATTCCTCGGTTCAAGCAATGACCGTTTGGTGGCTTGTACACATTGACACCAGTATTCAGTTGGTAAAGTTGTTAAACTGCTAAAGCTATTTGAAATATTTTTGAATAATTTACGCCCGCGGTTTCATCCGTGAAATTCCGTTGATCCCTTTCCCGTAATGATATGCGGGATAAAAACTATCATTTGTGCTAATCCTTGTTATAAAGTACCTATATAACTATATAGAGCTCCACTTGGGGGGGTTGAGAGGGTTGGCTACGCGT
This sequence comes from Endotricha flammealis, assembly GCA_905163395.2. Lineage (NCBI taxonomy): Eukaryota > Metazoa > Arthropoda > Insecta > Lepidoptera > Pyralidae > Endotricha > Endotricha flammealis. Next base: position 14,581,985 of record LR990862.1, on the reverse strand, counting down.
GAGTGATACCCCCGGTATTGCAAGCGGCCATAGGCTGCGGTGATTGCTTACCATCAGGCGGGTCGTATGCTTGTTTGCCACCTTGGTAGCATAAAAAAAGCAAATATGTCTATCCGTTTTGGCGTGAAACACTGACAAACATGCATGCATCCGTATTTACAAACTTTAGCGTTTTATTAGAGAAATATTTTTTTATTTGTTACACAGAAAATATAATAAATGTATAACAAAAACCAAATCTTAATAGTAATAACATTAAATTTTGTACCAAATAGATCTCCGCTCAGCATGTATCATATTAATGAGGTTATGAAGATATGAAGTACCTTCAGTTGGTACCGCCAGAAAATGTTCTAAAAATAAATTGTAAATGTGGAAGAATCGGTATGCTCTAAACGTTTTTCCTATGAAATATTTGTTTATAAAATAAAGATGTTATAAATTCTTTATCATAACTTCCAAATAACTTTGCGAAAGAAATACGCTCTACAAGACAGACAAAGTATGAGAAAGACATAAACTATGCAACCCGGCTTCGCTCGTATTATCGAACAGTTGTACACGTGATGTCGCGTGTTACCAAAACGCCTAGTCTAGAAAACATAGCGTCTTTCAACGAGCGGGTAGCGATTTTAAACCATTTATAACAGATTATTAACTGTAAAAAAAAACTGATTTTTATCAAAAGCATAGTTATATTTTTTGGATAGTGCCAACAACGTAGTGACAGCGGCGAGCGGTCAGCGGAAGCTTTCCAAAGGACACGCAAACCACTATAAAGAAACTGATAAGTCGTAGCACATGGCTATCAGCTAGTTTCAGCTCTCTGCCCGAGTTTCTTCAGCGGTGGTCTTCTACCGGGTCGTTGGGACCTCTTTGAGGTGGTCTGGTGTTAGTATATGATGGGATGATCACTGACAGCTTATTATGTAGTTTAATATCAAGTACACTGTGTTGCGTGCGCTTAGAACGCGTCCGCTGATCGCTTCCCGCTGTCACAAACACCGACGCCCCTTGCATTCCCTCAAGTCTAGCCGTCTATGCTGATGTTAGAAACTCATGCTTCGATACCACCTTCGAATGGTGTTATTCAACTGAGTTATTTACAACATCACGTGACGTCTGAATTGCCAATAAAATCGTATGAAAACTTTATTTTATGATATTGAGACGATGATTTACAGTCAGCCAATGAAAGAGGTGAGCAGAGCCGTAAATTAAATATGAAGTTTTCAAAATTCTGTGTAAAGGAATTTACTCGAATTTTTATTAATCAATAGTATTCTTAATGAACTATGTAATAACACAGTTTCTTAATAATGCTTACATTATTACCATAAAAATCTTTATTTTTGTACTCTACATCGATCACCTCCTTAGTTGGTTGACCGTATACAAGTACTTATTACTAGTGCTGCTAAATAAAAAAAACGTGTCGTGCTCGTGCGTCGACATTTTTTGGTAAACAACACGTTTGATAGAATTCGTCGCTGTTCATGCGTCGAATACGTACTGTCGACGCACGACCAGCGACCGATTCCTCGTGCGGGCACAAAGAATAAAGCAATTTTGATTTTCTTTTAATGACTAGCGTTTGAAACTATTTCTTGATATGCACTGAATATGAACCTAACGTGGGACCTTACCTACCTTATTATAACATACATTATAATCAGTGCCTTTTTGATGTTAACATCTATATAAATAAAATTCAATGTCCTGAACTATATATCAACGCACAGCCCAAACCGCTAAGTCTAGAGATTCCAAATTTGGAATGTAGGTTCCTTACGACGTCTGCACGAGGGGTGTACTAAGAAAGGATTTATCTAAATTCCCACGGGAAAGCGAGATATACGCAAACGAAGTTGCGAGTATTTTACTAGTATTAAAACACAATAAAGACGAAGTAAAATAAAACAAATGACATGCAGTCTTTGTCTAATAAAAGATGAAAAAGAGAGATAACTTGAGACTTACAAATGATTAATTACAAAACATTTTTGTGAAGTTCCATCTCACTGTTTCTCTTATTTAAAAAAAACCAATTCCAAATAGTAATATAATATGCATACTAATTAAAATTTTGGATACACGCCCATTATGTTCAATCTTTTTGCAAATTACCGCATGTGCAAGAAATGCATTGAACCCTACATCCTCCGTATTGATGTCAAGTGCCAATGATTGCATAATGCACGGTCAATGTCGATGCACTTGCACGGACACAGTGCAAATACTTATTCTGCCTTGTTATATTTTTTTATATATTTAATTATTTATTTTATTCGTTCTCTATTGCACGTTGCTCGATTGAAAAGTACAATTGGCGGAATTTGTGTCAAAAGGCTTTCTTTAGTAGTAATTTTTAAAATTTAATTACTTGCCTGTATATCCGCTAACTTCTAAACAAATTAACGGATTTCAATGAGGTTCACAGTTTACATCATCGTAAGGGCTTACAAAACTGTGATGCGACGTCGCATCGTAAACTTTTATTTTACAAAAATTTTATTTACAAAAAACGATCCTCGCAGCTCCTACCATTTTGAATTTGCATCGCGACGCATCGCAGTTTTGTGTACAAGCCCTAAGAGTGCGCGTTGAGACGCCGCGAAAATCCGCCGCGCGAATATTTTCGCGTCATCAAAACACGCCCTTAATCACCGCACCAAAATGAAACAAAAAATATTCTGGTGATTATTGCTATCTCGATATCACTACCTCGGTTAGTGGCACGAAATACTGTGGTGCTGCATGGAATACTGTGGTGCTGCACGGAATACTGTGGTACTGCACGGAATACGTTCAAATCTCGTGTCAATCACAATCGCTGTCCCACTCTCACAAAATAGGAATTGAGCGAGATAGACAAAGATTTGAATGATGTTTGTTACGAGAATAGAGCCGAATTCAAGAGACTTTAACGAGACTACAATAAAATACTGCAAGCTTTTGCTTGGTTACTATAAAACAAAATTATTCCTTTTGCTCTTGTAAATCGAAAGCTTTTGTATCAAATATCTGTAAGTGAAATTAGCTGTAGGCACAAGCACAAAGTGAAAACATTGGTTTTACCAATTTCAAAGCAATTATAAGAACAATGTGTCAAAGTAATATAAATTCCGAGAAATACTCAATAATAATATAATGTACAAATTTATTCTTGGTCTGAATGTTTTCTATGTATGTATAATATTTATTTACAAAAAATAGAATATAATAATATGTAATTCAAAATTCAAAACTTTTATTCAGAGAATAGGTTTTCACAAACACGTTCTCTTGTCAGAGTATACAGTAATAAATGATTTGTATAAATTAATCTACTACCTACCATTTCGGAAACAAAAGCAAAATGACCACTGGTAAAAAGAAATGGCGAAAGAAAATCAGTTACAGTACGGCCTTTTTTGTCATTTAAAAATATATCGTATTTTTCTTTTTTCTGATAATTGTAATGAATATTCATCAGCTATTTAATACAGGTAAAGTAAAAAAAACTAAATAGTAATATTATATTATAGTAAATCTATGGGTTAACGAAAAAGGAACCCTTTATAGTTTCACCATGTCCGTCTGTCTATCTTTTCATCTTTCCATGATCGATCTGGATCATAGAAGCTTAATTATTTAGAAAAAAAAATATGTAAATCTCTCATACGATTAAATAGAATTTAGTTCTTGAGTGGTAAAGCATTATAAAATGGGTTAACTCGAGTCATAGAATATCGTGAACCAGCAATGCGTTTCACTTGGTAAGTGAAATATCCGGGATCTAATATCTTTCCTATCGCTTTTCTCCTCCTATCTTCCTTATAGCAGGCATCAGAAGCGTGATGTTAATGATGTCAAGGAACGACTTTTTTATTTGATTTAGCCAAACACCCCACCTGATTTTGTGCAGTACAGTCCAGAAGTCAGACCCACCGTGGACATCTGGTACGATCTTCTACCAGGTGGCCTGATTGTTTTTTTTCCTGTATAACATAAAAATTATAGTGATTAAAATGTTTCGTCCACATGCAGCCTCTCATATCAATACGTGTTTCTGGTCGATCAGTTGAGGATATCCCGTGGCGCAGACGAACACAATTAGCTGGCGGAAACGCAATGACGTCACGTCCCGTCGACAATTGAACCACTTCAGAGGTCAGGGTTTGCGACTTTGGCGAGTTTAGAACGGACAGGCAATCGCACGTGCTTAAAGTTCAAGTAATTTGTATAAGCTGATCATTTTACTTTATCAGTTTGACAACTTGATTCAATCTTTAGGTGGGCACGGATTCGAATTCTGAACATGAAACATCTGTCATGTAAAGACTTGAATTGGAGTCACTGCGAATACGCTCTTTCTGGGGCCTCACTTATGAAAATAATCTCTAAGCGTCTAGTCTTGTATTCCTGATCATAAGCAGCGGTAACCTCTTTCTGTCATGTGTCTTTGCTTCTTTGTCAGCGATATTTCATTCTTAAAAAAACTATTTTATTCAAGAGCAAGCTAAACAGGCTCTTAATTTGAATGTTCTTCTGCTGGACACGTGTAACGCCGATAGGCTCCTCATACAGGAGGTAATTATATACAATTAACCAAATATCAAGTTATGCAGAAGTTCATCGTGACTAGTTCATTCAGGAAACATGGGCATTAGCAACAGGTTTTTGTGTAAACTCAATCTGGTCAATCGAACCGTTAGGCAACAAATTACCAAGGTCATATTTAATATCATTTTTGAAACGAAGAATACTATTTTTTACAACGATGGTGGTCAATAGCTCCCGGTCCGCGTGATTCTTTTTGAGTGGCAAAGCTTCTAATATTTCCTTAGAATAGAAGTTTGCACATGCACTGCGTGCGGCGCGATGTGGCGCAATGTGCTTTCTCCTGAATGACTGACAAACTGATGGATCAACGCACTAAAACCGCTGATCGTAGAGACCTGAAACTGGCAGGGTGTATTCCTCATATGGCGTAGGCATCCGATAAGAAAATATTTTCCGAAAATCCCACGGGAAAGCGAGATATACGCAAAAGAAGTTGCGAATCATTACGATAATATAAACCTGAAGAGTCTGATTGGGCGCACTAATCTTAAAAACTACTGGTACTTATTCGAAAATTTCTGGATAAGACATTATCGAGAGAAGCTATCGGTAAATTGTAACCTCACGCTTCACGCTACCGGGGTCCGGGGACAACGGGATTTCGCGGGCAACAGCTAGTTCAAAATTAATATAATTCTCAAGAATGACATTAACTAGCTACTATTCTTTATTTCTTTTATACCACAAAGGTGGCAAATAAGCTACTGAACGGAGGATAATGTTTTGTATTAAATGGTTAAACAGATAGTGACTATACGAACGGTGTGTAACCATTTACCATTAGTCCTATGCTAAGAAAAACAGCTATAATCTACTCTGAATCTGAAGAGCTAACTCGCTCGCTTTATATTTTTTACTAGTAAACCCTCAAACCTTCTATTGCGTGTATCTCGCTTTCCCGTGGGAACTTTGAAAAATCCTTTTCTTAGTACACTCCTTCGACGTCGTAAGGAACCACAATTCCAAATTTGGAATCTCTAGACCCAGCGGTTTAATTGGGCTGTGCGTTGATATTTAGTTAATAGTCAGTCAGTCAGTCAGGACTTTGAATTTTTTATGTATAGATGAGCAAGATAGCACGTGAAATTGAGATTAGATTTTGACTGTTTGTAATACGAGAATAGACCCCATCTGTCTTAGTAATAATGATTCAAAAAAGGTAACTACGCTTAGTTTACGGATCTCACGCAACCATTAAGGATTCGAAACAACACTTAAGAGCCAACTTAGCATTCCCAACCCTCGCAAACTAGTGATGAGCTCGTACGTTCCAAAAAGAACTTAACAGGATTCAAAAAGCGTCTCCCTGGCAACACTGAAAAATGCATTCGCGAGACAAAAGCAGGCTATTACGGCGGCGGGATTAGCCCTATTGACACTACGTTACCAATTAAAAAGGGAGGGGTGCCTTTTCGTCTCGGGTTTTTTCAGCAGACGGTTTTTCAGGCCGCGAGCGACCTCCCACCCTACCCCCCTAGCTGTACAGAAAAATCAATAACGCAGCAGTTTTTTCCGCGCGTAAACCATGCACCGACATGCTACTGTGTGAGTAAACGCACACATTCCCACGCTGCAATGGGTTGCCAGTGCCCGGGATTTTTTCCCGTATAATCAGTTCCGTGGGTGTCTTTACGTGGCATTGATTAGTTAGCTGCACCTGAAGGATTATGCAACTGTTTTTTCCCTTGTCGTTACGGTTTACTTCATAAGTATTTACAAAAGAAAAATTCATTTTCAATAAAGAATAAGTAGTAGTTTGCACTCTAAAATAAACATGCAAATTAAGCAACGTAGATCCTAGCCAGTGTTTCGATGGGTTTCATTATCTTAAGCTTCTAAGAGCACGTTAATGCATCTCTGTCCGGGCTGCTGCCGATGGATGACAGTCGATGGCCTTCAGACGCCTTGAAAACCCTGGTCTCCGCCAAACCGCATTGAAGTAGCGTGGCAGAGTATGCTCTAATCCTTCTATTGAAGGAAGACCCGTGTCCCTACAGTGGGATGATGGGTTGACATGATGATGAACATTCATGTTGTTAGAAAACTTATTGTAACTTGGTAGGTTTCATGATTGTTAACTAAATCAATCGGTATAATATACTAAACGATTCCAATTGTTGTGAAACTATATTGCTACTGTTTCATGGAAAACGATAGAGCTATTTTTGTTCGTACAAAGAATTTAATGTTAGATCATCAACAACGCATTCCTAATGAAATCGCCATAACTCCCAGCTCTAAAACGGATTGCGCCCAAATAAAAACGGTTTCTTCGAAGTTCCCGCAAACGTTCCCTACATACCTATTGTTCTTATTAGTCTACAGAGCCAGTGACCTTGTGCATAGTCTCGAATGGCCGCACTTCCGCGATCTTTGTGATGTGACCCCAAATAAAAGGCTTTTCAAATCCCACAGATTATAATTTGCATAGAATCCTAATGCCCAATACGCGCGACAACCGCACATCACTAATTGCAAACGCAGACTAACGTAAAAAAAAGCATCACATTTAAAAAAGGAACACTTTGCACATTTTTATTTCGCAATGGCAATGACAAAAGTGGCTCTGTCCCGCTTGCACGGTATTGTTCCGGCGGCATCTCGTCATCAGTCCATCTTTGTCTGGCGTACTTTTTTTAAATGTGCAAAAATATAAAAACGCCGAATCGTGAAGGGGGTGGGGGGCGGTGGGGGCGCGTGTTTACGACAGTGCACTTGTGTGCGTCAGAGCGATAATGCTTGTTTTAGGGCTTTGCCCCGATCATAAGTCAATACATGTTTGAGTTTCAGGGCTTGGTTAACTGCAGTGACGAATGGAACTGAAATGAATATTTCATATTTATTTATTGCATTACATGTGACACATACATTACATTATTATACATAGCAGTACTCTACATGCACGTTTTAAGGCATAGCAAATTGAGTAAAAAAAGAATATACAGAAGTAGAATAAATTTACGTATGGCAAAATAATTATGTACTAAAACTTTTGGGAAATTCTTTCTTAAAGAAAGATCATTAATAAGTTTTAGTAAAGTATAAGTTGATAATATTTTTTCTAGAGCGATAGATTATAAACGGTCGCGCAAGGCTTGGGGAAGGCCTATATCCAGCAGTAGACTTCTTGTGACTGAGATGATAATCATACTAATATTATAAACTAGCTTTTTTGCCCGCGACTTCGTCCGCGTGAAGTTCCGGACCCGTTCCCGTGGGACCACATTGAATTTCGGGAAAAGCTATAGTCTATGTCACTCCTTGATAATGTAGCTTTCTGCTGGTGAAAGAATTTTTGAAATCGGTCCAGCCAGTAGTTTCAGAGCCTATTCATTTCAAACAAACAAACAATCAAATCTTTCCTCTTTATAATATTAGTATTAGTATAAATGAAAAAGTGAGCTTGTTTGTTTGTTATTCCTTCAAGGCTTGACTAAGCAGTCGTAAATTATGAAAAATTGTAAACATATTGTCAGGGGTACAGAGCCCAACATAGGCTAATTTTTACTCGGGCGAAGCTGCTTATAACAGCTAGTTGTTTATTAAATATATTTTTATGATTTCTTTATTTATTAACGACTAGCTGAGCCGGAAAACTTTGTTCGGCCTGAGAGGCACTACCCTACCCTACCCCACCCCTACCGTACTCTACCCTACCATAAAGGGATAAAAAGTATCCTATGCCCTGCTCCTGATTCTAAGCTACCTCTCCGCCAATTTTCAGACAAATCTCTTCAGCCGTTATTGAGTTATAAATGGTGTAACTAACACGACTTTCTTTCATATATATAAAAAGACATGGTTCACACAGACAGTAATAAACCACCATAGATTATAAAGGTCAGTCTAATTTACTTACAGAAATATTTAATTAAAAAAATAAGAGAACATAGTATTTATTTAAAACCTAGCATCAATAGTTGACCTATCAACCTGCACGTAGGGTTTTTTTTATGAAATCGTTACGATTGGGCATTATAGTGAGTCAGAAATCAAAATGCAGGAAATCCTTGTCGAATGCATTAATAATTTTACTAAGTTTTATAAATATAATTGTTCCTTGTATCTTGTTTGTTTCCTAGGTATATTATTCTTAATAATATAGTTTCACATTATTTTTCTATTTTATTATTATTATCTATATTAACAATATTTATAGCTGATTAAATTGTTAATATTGATAATAGTTAATTATTTTTAAAAAACCTAAGGATAACCTAAGGACCTCACCAAGAAATGGCATTTTTGAAGGACATGTCTAAGAAAGTCACATTTTTGTAATAATTTCTATCTTGTAATAAAATTGTAAGTATCTGTAGATGCCATAGATAAGATGATAAATAAAATTAATAATCACCCTGTTAATTCGAAAAAATTCCTAACACCTGGGTGACTGTAAAAGTAAGGGTGTGTCCACATTCAAACGACACGTGCCAAATATGACAGTCAAAAATAAAATCTATTTTTGTTCATATAAAAAATTTGCAGACACCTTTCTCCTGCACCTTTCACCCGACTTACAATTATCGCTCTGTTAATCATGAAGTAACAAGTGGTCTAGGTTGCTTTTTGCCTCCGATCCAAATTGGACATAACTCGATCAATTGCCAGCATTAGGGCTGCCATACATGACTTCCTGGGTGTTGAGGAAAACAATATTAAATTACAATACGAAATTCAGATGCCGTGATGATAGAAGTTTACTGAAAAGAACAGTAAATAACGTAGATATACTTTTCTCACAATTTTTATAACTCATAATAAATTTTTTAATTCCTTTGAAAATTATAATTTTCACTCTCATCTATAGGATATACTTACGATAAAATGATTTGTCCTGAATGGCTGACTGATTGACTGTTTAATGCACAGCCTAAACCGCTGATTGTAGAGACCCTGGGGCCGTACCATGACCACTAAAAACAAAACAAGAACGGCTGAGTAAGGGAGACAGCGCAATACGTGACGTAAGGCGACGTCTCGTTTACACAATCGTTTAAGGATAGTTATAAAAGATCGTGGTACGGCCCCTGAAACTTGCAGGATGTATTCTTTGTATGACGTACGCATTCGATAAAAAAGGATTTTCTGCAATTCCCATGGGACAGCGGCATACACGCAAACGAATTTGCAACACGCAAAAAATGAATCCATAATTTGTTCAAAACTTAATTACCACATACACATAATAATTATCCTAATTTTTTTGGCATCCTTGATGCGAGCTGTCTGATTTGTTACGGATGCCGTTAGGACATGGTTACGTTTGTATGTATATTTAACCGAAATTTTAATTAGATTTAAATATAAATTAGTAGAGAAGATGGCGACGCTGTGTGTCGCTCTCTAACAGAACACGCAACACAAGCAATGTCGACCTTAACCATTGTATGGATGGGTTTCGTCATCTAGAGCTTCTCCGTGCTTCGGAGGGCACGTTAAGCTGTCGGCGGTTTGAAAACACTAGTGTCTGTCAATCCACATGGGAGCATCGTGGCAGAGTACACTCTAATCTGATCGATTGAAGAGACACCCGTATCCCTGCAGTGGAATGATTATGGGTTGATATGATGATAGATAAAAAGAGAAAACTACATAGTTGAACATTTTATAAAACACAACGAGTTTATCAGAAACGTGTAAGAAGGAAAGATATAGGGTAGAAAAGGAAGAGAAAGACCGAGAAGGGTTTACATGGACCAAATGGAAAATGCAGGAATCATGTCTTATAGACAAGTGAAGAGCTGGCACAAGAGAGTGGAACATGGAGGCAGCAACACCGACAAGAGCCCGATTCTTGAATTTAGAGAGATGATAAATTAGCATTCAAACAACAAAGAAGTCAATTTGAATTAGAATTTAACTATTGTAGTCTTACATATAAATTAATGTTTTTTACGGTCATGCCAATTCAGACCGATGGCTATTCTTCAAAAATTAACCGATCAAAATCATAATATATAACAATAGTATGTATGTCAGTAACACTCTGAGTAGATAGAGCGTGAAGATGCAAATGTGAATGTAATTTTATTTCGCTACTGTTAACAGTAGACAGCCGTTTAGCTTTATGCATAGCAAATAAGGCTAATTCTAATTATCTTTTGACTGAAATGAGATCTAATTGAAACTTAAAATTATAAATGAAATAAAAAAATAAAATAAATATATAGGGACAATTCATACAGATTGAGCTAGCCCCAAAGTAAGTTCGAAACTTGTGTTATGGGATACTAACTCAACGATATTATATTTTTATAACAAATACATATATAGATAAACATCCAAGACCCGAGGCCAATCAGAAAAAGTTCGTTTTTCATCATGACCCGACCGGGGATCGAACCCGGGACCTCCTGGGTGGCGGTCTGGCGTAGTAACCATTACGCCACGGAGGTCGTCAATTGACTGAAAAGTATTCGCCTATATTTCATGTGTCATGGTCAGGCTACCACTTTTGGATTAGTGGCACACCGCGGCGGGGTCTACTAGCCTACGCTATTCTGTCGTGGCATCACATTGGGTCGCGCGTATATTAAAATTTTGTTACTGTGTATCGCCACGCGTCTCAAATTGTAACATCTCGTAGCGTCCCCTCATTCCACTTGAATCCATTCATTGAACATTTTGGTGCCCAATGCCCATCTTACCGCTCGCCGCCGCACGCTAAGCTGTCACCGATAGAGTCGAGTTCATGGTCTGGCTGTCATTGGGAAACACAGAACGCGGTTGACCGTTTTTAAAATGACTAGTTTTGTTTTCTAAAAACAACAACATAATAAAGTATTTTTGATTTTGAATTATTATAATATCACTGTCGGACAATATGTGTTACATGTTAATTTTAATTATTCAGTTCACACCTCCATTCTCTCTAAATTAATTAGGTGTGAATAAAAAACTTATTACCATTAACGAGGATGCCCACACTGTCTAAAGAAATGTGGACCGCGCGACGCCGAACCCGTCGTCCTCCAAAGTTACTTTTTCTTGAGATAGGTTAGTTACCAAACGTTAAACTTAATAACAGCCAGTTTAAACGATTCCTTGGAACACTTTTCGATGTAAAAATAACTTAATTTAACATTTGGTTGCGTCATTGATAAACAATACTAATGCTCTATCAGAAAAGTGCTGAAACTATTTTCAAGGTATCAACTTAAATTTTTTGTCTATTTTTATGTATGAACATACATAAATATAATTTTAATAAATAAGTTTACAATCCGATGACCACTTTGCTTTTGTTTCCAAAACGATGGATTATATAAACAATACAAATCTGTAATCTTACCTGTACTGTGTACCACAGTGTTTGGATAAATGATTTTGTTACACATACTCAAAAGTTTACCTTTTAAAATAAAAAACTATTATGAAAACGACTTTACAACAATATAAACATTTATTTATCCAAAAAATGAATTGGACAAATAAAGCCGAGATCACACAGCGCGACTGTCCAAGAAAATTTTCTTCCCAGCCCTCGCCCGTCGAGCATGTATAAAAAAAAATTTACAAAAAGTTCCCGCCAGCCGGCCGACCTTACGCAGTATCGTTTTATTGCAATGCCCGTGGCCTTCCTTCCTTGCCTCATAACACAGTTTCTCATGCCATCCCCTTTTTTCTTTTGCCGTCGTGTGTAGAAAAACTTCGTACCCTCATAAAACTTCACCTGAACGAGTTGCCAACTTTCAAATACGTCTTTGCACGCTTTTTAACGTCAAAACTTTTGTGTTGACGCCTTTTAACGTTGTTCCGTTTTAGATACAAACGTGTTTTGTCGTTTATTTATTTGTGCTTCTCGTTTTTCAGGTAATTACTTCTTTCAAAATAGAAAATGCAGTGTGAAGTTTTAAGGTAAGTAGTATAAAATGAAGAAAATATTTGTTTAAGGTTTTAAAAGGTTTGATATCAGTATGGATCGATCGTAATGGTATAATATCTGTATTAATATGTAACATTTAATGTACTATTTAAATGTTACATATTTAAAAATATATTGAAGCTACACTCTATTAATTTATGTCTACATTCTAAAAAAAAATACTCAAATTGTTGTCAAAAAAAAATCTCTCTCGCAATTGTTAAGGAGGGAAGTCCTTTCAATACTTCCTACTCCATCTAATTGGTTTCTGATCAAATTCATTGTGAGTTCCAAGACAGCTGTAGTTTCTTCCCCTGGACGTCAATAAGCTTCATTGCTTATTGTCAATCTGAGGTCGCCGTTTGATGATCTTCGGTTTACAGGAGAAACAACGGTGGAAATGTGTGGTCCGCTTGTCCCGTATAATGATTTATTTCATAATTAAATTAGTGATTTCATATTAATTCTCACTTTATGACTCCGCGTTGCAATAATAAATTTATGAAATGAGCAAACACGTCAGCGATTCATTCAGAAAAGTTTAATGAGAAGCCATTTCATTAAATTTGAAAAAAAAAAGATAAAAAAATCTTTTGAGAATTAAGTATAATTACTGCTTCGTTAAACTCTGCTGAATGTCTGAGAGACGCCTTTGAGAGGAGCATTAAAAACTGAGCGTTAGCCTTTTGCCATTGACTTGAAGAATGCGATAGAATCTTAAATATGAGCGTTTGAACTAAAACATATGCTTTAGTGCAATTTAATTGCCGGAAATTTTAATCACTGTCGTCCCTTTTTAACTGCTTAAGACCAACTAAGACTTACTTCTTTTCATTAAAATTTTAATTGAGTTTTAAAAGATTTTCTATTAAAACTTTGTATTTTTTTAAACTTAAAATGCATATATTCAGTGCCACTAAAAACATTAGGTAAAATTACGAACGTTCCAATTTTAAATCAAATTCAAAACAATCAGACGCCCGTTCGTAAACTAGATACATGACAGCAAGGGGGGCCATGGCGAGTTATCTACTACCCCTGCTAACGTGACCACTATACCAGGAGCCCTGTTAAAAAACCATCGCCCCACTTGTTAGTCTTTTTTTTAACGCGGCGCGGGGGAGGAAGGAGGTCAGATTTCGTTGGTATTTTTGTGTAAATGCACATTTTTGCATGGAGCTTTGCACGCCATCGGGCTTAGCTCAAGCTCAGCTCTGCACACACACACATAGAAGCTTGTAACGAATGTGTGATTGAAGCGCACACATAAAGGATTAAACAATGGTGTATAGAGTTGGTTGTTTTTTTTTTGGACAGCATACATTATGACATATCGATTTTTATACAAAACTGTGCGAGACAAAAATTTTGAATAAAGCACACGCTTATTTTAAAATATTATATATTTATGAACAAACCCGTTTTGTATGTACAAATCTTGTATGTATTTATACTATGTGCATTTTAGTTTCATTGGGAATTTCTGTGCTTAATTTGACTTTTTTTATTGACTACTTTAAAATACATTAAATGAAATTGCATTGTACGTACTAATTAACTAATATTAATAATAAGCCATAATTTTATTTTACCTAAATTACGGTGGGCGCCAGATTCCAAGAATAATTTTATTTTGTATTTTTTCATAATTAACATTCAATTAATTTGCTTTCTGAAACCAGGCTTATATTTTGATGTTGACATGAAAAAGTTTCTGAGAAGGCTCGTTTTATAAATGCTTTGATTTGATATATATAATGGCGCCCAACGTGGAGCATAGAACAACTTCAGAACTTTTACGTAGAAAAATGTTAACATCAAAGCGAAATATAATTAATAATAATTATAATTTCATTTTTTATATGGAAAGGCCTATCTTACATATTACCAAAAAGTTTAATCGCTGTATTCTTAGTAGATTGACATCAATTTATAGACAGATAGATTTGACATTTAAAAAAATTGACATCAATTCACACAGCGCCATCTGGTCCCAAAGTAAGCTAAGCTAAATTTGCTTGTCTTGTAGATACTAGACACCACATATATTGTTGAAACATAAAGACTCAAAAACAAACACAGAAATTTCCCCTAAGCGGGAATCAAATCCGCGCTCTCTGGTGCCGAAAGGTTCACTACCAACCCACCACCGGGCTGCAAATATATGCCTACAGGCTTATATACCTGTATAAAGATACATGGGTAAAAACCAACACAGACTCGCTATAAAATCAATATCGTTTACCTATAGTACACAAACACACATGCCATCCGAAAATTCATACTAATATAGAGTGACGGTAAAAAAAATCACATCTCTCAGAGACGAGGTGGTGGCCCACCCCCAGGGGGGCCAGGTGGGGGTCGCCATGTTTTTATTTTCACTGGACTGCAGGCAGTAATGATCGGTGGAATTACTGAGCTGCTATCGAGTTGGCTTTTTTGAATATGCAGTTACGGGATACGGGAAATGTATACAAATTCCATCCTTGTATTAAAGACTAGTGAACCACTCTGGTGTCACATGAAAACATAATAATTATATAAATAAATATATAGGGACAATTCATACAGATTGAGCTAGCCCCAAAGTAAGTTCGAAACTTGTGTTATGGGATACTAACTCAACGATATTATATTTTATAACAAATACATATACATATAGATAAACATCCAAGACCCAAAGCCAATCAGAAAAAGTTCGTTTTTCATCATGACCCGACCGGGGATCGAACCCGGGACCTCCTGGGTGGCGGTCTGGCGTGGTAACCATTACGCCACGGAGGTCGTCAATTAGTCCCTGTAGTAGTAAAAATTAGTTCTAGTAGTAGTGAGACTTTTGATAACCGATATTTATACAGAGTGTTTGGTAGAGGTTTGAATATACGAAAATAACAGATAGGTGCAACAGTCTGCTACTTTCTGAGCTCCAAAGATTTGACCCAGGTTCTTTTTTTTTTGTATTTTTTTTTTCAATTTTCAATAAAAAATATTTCTTATAAGTCTAATATTATTTAATGTATTTAGACTACAATTTAAGACTAGACATCTCGACGACAATGCACAATGTAAGAGACAAGTTGTAAAATATCACGATATCATAAACCGGGCGGCAGTAAAAATTCGGATTAACGTATAAAAATCACTTTATACGTTTTTACTTTTCTGCAATATCTGTTTATGTACTTCTTCTTCTAGTAGGATTAATATCATATTGTATTACAACAACGACATGTAAAGTAAATTTAAAAAATATGTCGTAGAAATTAATTTTCTTTAAAAACAGCAGCTTTTGTGTATCATATTATGTATTAGCATTTCAAGTCAATGTGTGTATTTTGGTACTTTTTTTATTGAATATTTTCAATTAAAAAAATGCCAATGAAAGAGTTGAGCAGAATATTAATATAATTAAAGTTTTCTAAATATTGCGTGAAGAGATTTACTTAAAATCAATAGTATTCATATTGTAACATGTAATTACAAAGTTTCATAGCTTACATTATTACCATAAAAATCTATGTTCTTAATAATCTACCGTGCACCTCTTTCACTCGTTGACTGTACGGTCAGCACATGTATTAAAATACCTTTTACACCGTTCACTTTATCTTGCATCCCTATTTATGTACATATCGTCCCGATACATCCGTTAACAAATTAAACAGGCTGTATATGGCCCTCCCTTCGTGCCTACGTGTGATTTATATAGAGTATACATTGGGCATAATTGAAAAATGGCCGGAGAGCTAATGGCCCTGTCGCGTACAAAGCAAATAATTCCCTTTTAAGGGAGCGCCGTACATATGGATATTTTGCATCGGCATGACTGTCCGTGATGATTTATAAAAATGGTTTTAATTATGACGTTATACTTGGCTTGTTTTTTTTGAAAGTACGTTTGATAAAAGATGCACCGATTAAGTAAGTAACTCGTTGGAGTAGTAGCGTATGAAATGGTATTCGACCGATATTGGTATTGTTACAAAATATCGACGTGAATCATAAATTCGTTTCGTTCGATGAGTGAAAGAAACACAACTTCTTTTTGACATCGCTTGTTCGCGCGCCGCGCAACTTCGTTTCCGTGTAGCCCGCTTTCCCGTGGGAATTTTAGAATGTATTATACATATATAAACATTCCTCTTAAATCACTCAATCTATTTTAAACGCATTAAAATTTGTTGCGTAGTTTTAAAAATCTACGCATACTTAGGGACATATAGACAGACGGAGAGTCTTCATTTTTAACCGACTTCAAAAAAGGAGGAGGTTCTATGTTTCATTGTATATTTTTATACTAAGTAAAGATGAGCTAGATAGCGCTTAAGATTAAGACTAGATTTTGACTGTTATTATTACTAGACTCGCAGACCACAACATTCTAATATGTCCGAAACTTTCTTACATTAGGCTCGCCCGCCATCTTCATCAAGATATAATTCTAGATAACAGATGCGTACGCGCTGTAGCCAGTCACAAGTGTCTAATCAGAAATTAAGGTGTATTTATACTTATGTTTTTGTTATATTTTAATTAAGTATGTTTTTAGAACCATTTATTTTAAAAGTGACTCCGACATTTAGCAAACTGCTACAGCCTGTTCTGGTCAATCGATCGAGTATATTTATTTCAATATTAAATTTATCTCTTTTGACATTTAGAAAAAAAAAACAAATATTATACAATATAATACAAAACTCTTTATTGCACCGTTAAAAATATAGACATGTGAGAATTTATAATATAATGTACAAAAAAGGCGGTTTTTTCGCAAAAGCAATTTCTTCCAGACAACCTAGCAGATGTGGAAGATACTGTTCTTTCGAATCGTCTTTTCTCATCCTACCACCAGTTTAGGTGGCAGATTTGACCAACAAGAACTGGTAAGGATTTATCTCATCTATACTATCATTATAAAGAGGAAAGATTTGATTGTTTGTTTGTTTGAATTGAATAGGCTTCGAAAATACTGGACCGATTTCAAAAATTCTTTCACCAATAGAAAGCTATAGCTTTTCCCGAAATTCAATGTGGTTCCCACGGGAACGGGCCCGGAACTTCACGCGGACGAAGTCGCGAGGAAAAAAGCTAGTTTTGTTATTAATAATTTTTTACAGTATCAGCAAAACTAAACGTGCTTACCATCAAGCCGTATATTTGTAACCTTACGTTATATAAAAAACATTTAGTTCACCCTGTCGTATCTACTTAGTGGATAATTCACTTATAAGCAAGTTATGACGTTGCTTATCTGTCAGATTGACAACTGAATGTCATGTCTAGATGATTAGTCATGTCCAGCTCTTTAATCCGACTACCGCTATACACAGACATAAATTGCATTAGATGACCACTACTAACACTACTGTGGATTGACAGTAACGACTTAAGAGACGTCTCGGAAAATTACAACTGTATTAAAAATTAATACACGACCAATTTAAGCTCTAGTGAAATCATATTTTATTTTCATACTAGCTTTTCCGCTCGTTTGACAACAAAATCCAACTTGTGGCGCCATCTGTTGGCCTATACAGCTCCCTCTATAGTAGAAAAAATATTTTCCCATTGGAATGACATACTTTCACGGGATAAAAGTAGCCTAAAACCCCTGAATATATATACAAATTTTCATAATGATCGGATGATTAGTTAAGCCGTGAAGTAATAAAAAACAAACAAACAAACAAACTCACTTTCTCATTTATATTTACGGCACTATTTTCATATTTACGGCACTACTTACATCTTCAATTGCTTGACTGTACGAATATGAACATAATACCTAGGTACTACAATATATGTAAACCTTTAGGTATTGTGAATTTCGCATTTATTTATTGTATCCCAACATAATATATAAAAAGACAAAATACAATAATGAAGCAATAATTGCATGTTTACATGCATGTTGACATTTTTTAAAAAAAAAATTTTTGTTAGTTTTTATTTAAATTTGAATGTTCAGTTCAATTATAGCAATAATTAATAATTCAGAATGACAGTAGCGATATAGGAAAATAAACTATTTTTTTAAACGTAATGAATGTATGGATATGGGATTGTGCGAGCGAGTCCGCTAGTTTTAATATACAAATGAAGTCATTCAGTGTACACAACTTTCCCTCTCTCAACTTCGTGGAACTTTACAATAGCGTCTACATTTAGTACTCATGCAAGTTCAGGGTTAAAATCAACATTCACTGGTTAACATGAAAGTGCGAATTCGATTCTAGAGGCTGTTTTAGATTAATTTGTAAATAATCATTATCAACCCATAATCATCCCACTGCTGGGATACGGGTCTCCCTCCAATCGAAGGTGATACTCTGCTAAGAGCGTACTCTGCCACGCTGCTCCAATGTGGATTAACAGAGGCCGGTGTTTTTAAACCGCCCTCCACCGACTTGGCTTAAAGACTGTCATCCATCGATGACAGCCGGGACCGACGGCTTAACGTGCCCTCCGAAGCACGGAGAAGCTCGAGATAACGAAACCCATCCAAACACTAGCTAGGATTGATGTCTCTTAACTTGCGTGTTCATATTAGAGTGCGACACACAGCGACACCATCGAGCTCCTCCTAATTTGCAAATAATATAAATATAGTTTTAAAGATCTGTAGATAGGAATTACACGAAATGCATGTAATCAGTACCTTTAATAACTTTGGCTCTACATAACTTTTAACACAGTTTTTACATCACACATCTTTCCGGGAACGGATACTAAAGGATTTCGTAAAAAAACAAAGTCGTAAAGTTATTTTTTTCCATTTTATTTAACTTTTCTTTCTCCCGTTCCTATTCTTATTTGGAATGTATTTACTTATTTTTTTTTAGGTAGTATTAGGTAGAATGCATACAAACTTTCGTTGCCACATCTCGACAAACTTACAAAAGTTCACTTACTTAATATTAATAATGTTTATGCAAGTTCAAGGTTATACTCTACTTTCTAAGTTGCAAAGCTTAAAAAGCTTATTTAAAACAAGGTGTTTTATAGTATTTTTTTATGTCATACCGCATGCAAACAAGCAAGCGGACGAAAAGTAGTTAAAGCGCTACTAATGAGTTTCCTGATACAAGAAAGAATAGAAAAGGAATAAGTACAAGATGAGGGGAAATGATTTGGGATTTCGGATCACTCACTGAACGAAACGCATGGCTGCTATACGCCGATATTCTATAAGAGGGTGGTACTCCCCGGTCGAGTAGCCCGTTTTATAAAAGCCAACAAGTTACTTAAACGTTGCAAATTTAGAAAAACTAACATACTTTTATAAACACAACATCATAGTTAAAACTATTTGTTACTAGCTTTTCCACGCGGCTTCGCTCGCGGTTAATTTTATGATAAAGATCTCGTATTGCGCGACTTGTGGCGCCATCTGTTGGCTGGAAATTGCGAATTGCAGCGCCATCTATAGTAGAAAAAGTATTTTCCCATTGGAATGACATACTTTCACGGGATAGCCTATGTTGGGCTCTGTAACCCCTGATAATATGTGTACAAATTTTCATAATGATCGGCTGCTTAGTCAAGCCGTGAAGGAACAACAAACAAACAAACTCACTTTCTCATTTATCATATTATTAATAATAATAATATTATTAGTATGAAGTATGATTATCGTATTATTAATACAAATATAATATAGTATTTTAAGTAATATAACAACTTTGTCTAAAATGACCTACAAAATCTATTTTCAATTGTATAGAGTATAGTCCTGCGGCTAGTGTCCCACTGTGTTCCTGACCGAGTAACACACAACACGAGATTATAATTAGATACTTATTAACTCATAAAAAGCCAGTACTCGTTTACGGCTTCCATATAAGTGTGGACTGGTTAAACGTAATGAGGAGACGTCTAATTTAGTTATTAGTTTATGCAAATTGTAATTTATTGTTGATTATTGACAGTGTAATTGAACCATTGAGTATAATGATTAGATAAATGTTTCCATAAACGTCTTTAGGAACAATGAGAAATATATGTATGATAGAAAAAAATATATATGTTAAGGATGAAAATAAAGCAGAGTAGTGGAAGAAAAGAGACTATAATTTCAAAATGGTGGAAAGAAATGGTGAATGGGAATGGTGGACATAAGAATAATTTTCTTTAATTTAATTTAAGATGGTAATTATAACGATCTTGTTGACCATTGCTGATTCTGTGGTCAGCGAAACTATCTGTGAATGGTCTAGTTTCAGAATAAACGATTTTATTTAATTACAAACCTGAGATATATTGCGATTGTGAGCAGGACACAAGCGTTTGATCTTTCGTACGTTTTTACCATTTGTTTATATTCGAATATATATATATTTTTTTTTTTACACCACTAGCAACATAAAAATCAACTTTAAAAATAAAAACTAAGAACTAAATTGTGTTAAAAATTAAACAAATATTAAAATACAAGGTCCATGTGGCTCCGTTTCCAAAATGCTTGTAGCCTTAATTCAGAAAAAAATATACTTTTTTAATACTTGTTGTTAAAACAAGGAATGTTATTGTTGGACTATGGCTCTTGGACAAATATTTTTCCCCAAATTCCCGAGGTACAAAAGTTCGCCCAACATTCTAGCACTCGCTACAGGAAACGGTGGCATGTCTCAAAGTTCTGAAACGAAGCTTTCAGGGGTCACTCACCCCGCCGACGTTTCCGTCCTCGCACAAATTGTTTAATGCTTTATTTTTATCCGCATAGAGCGTATATCCGTTTGCTGCGACTTCTAAGTTTTTAATGACCGACCTTGTGCAGTTGGTATGACTTTTATTTTTATGAGATTAAGGTTTATTTTTGTTTTGTCCAGGTGTTTTAATGTCGGGTTTTGTCTGCTGTAGTGACGAGGAAACCCCCTTACTTTTTCTTGAAGAAGTCGTGTGAAAAGACTTAGTTGAAATGTTTTGGAAATGCAATGATAAATAGCATTTTTATTTTTGATACTAGAAATTAGATTTGATGGCTCAGCGGGGTGTTTGGCGGCTCACGTTCTGCCGGTCGTGATTTCTGTCTCGGCTGTGAAGTTTTCAGTTATCTGAAACTGATTTGTAAAAAAATATATTAAAAAATAGGGTTGCCGATTCTATTCTATTCTGAAAAGTTCTAGACAAAATATAATATATTATAGAAAATTCTTTCAGTTTCCTCACTTTCAAAACATAATGTCTCTTAATCGTGATTTATAAAACTTACTTAAATCTTTACGTTACAATACAAATCTTTTTCATTAACATAGCTTGACGACAATGAAAAGAAGTCGAAGCAACTGTATCGATATTTATTTTAAAATAAGCCATTTCATTAAATTTCCTCCACAATAATATAATATAATATAAATTCTACATAATTCACCTGAAAATCAAATAGAATATATGTCCCGTGAAACTGAAATTACAAAAGTAGTTTATTAGGTAACATGAAATACAGTCAAATTCCCATAGGACTAATAGCAGAATGATACTCGTAATAGCGCATGCGTCGTCAATGAAGAAAAAACAAAAAACAAACACCTTCGCGTGTACATTTGGACTGTTTTAAAAAGTAAAAGTAATAAATAACTTGGGTTAATGACCTTTGTTTTTTTTTCTGTAAAATCCGCGAACACGCAAGGCTTCTGCGGACGCATGCCAAATCGTGATAACACCTACTGATTCGCGTGTGGTCTGCTCTGAGCTTTTACATAATTTTCAACGTCTTATTTTCGGGTGCCGTGAGCTTATAAAAGCTCGGTCACATAGCAAGCACGAAATTATTATTCGGTGTATCCCAGTAGCCCCCTCTGGCCTCGCCCCCTGGGGGGGCCACTGTTTTTTTTTAAATAAAAATGTCGCAATTGCACCCCGTGTCATAGTGAAGGGGGCGAATCCACTGGCGATACTGGGACATTTTTATTTTTTTAAATCTCGTTTCCATCCAAAGGGTGCGAAGACTAGAGGGGGGGGGGGGGTACTGGGATTAGCTACATACACATACATACGTACATAGTAATTTTTGTCTCTTAACTATCTATTTATATAAAATTTTTGAACGACCCTCACAGCCTAAACCGCTGATTGTAGAGACTTAACCTGAAACTTAGATGTTCTTTGTGTGACGTAAGCTAAGAAAGGTTTTGAAATTCCCACAGGAAAGCGGGATACAAGGTGCGTGGGTTTCGCGAAACCCCTCTATGTAGTTAAAATAGCAATTGAATAAGGGTTTTTTACATTTCATTAAGTAAAAATTATATGTATGCTTTGTCCACCATTAAAATGACAAAAAGTACAGTAAACTATTATGTGAACTTAATAATAATTATTATTAAAATGTAATAGTTCATAGCACGTTCTGTAACCGCGCCCTAAAAATAATCTTTTCGAACTTTGTTTTGTAGGGAAAGAAATTTGTTGATCCGTGTAAATAGCTAATTAGATTTTAATTAAACAATTATTTTGTTTTAATCTATGCTATTATAAACCTGAGAAGTTTGTTTGTAGGTACAGTCAACTAATGAACGGTAAAGAACTAAGAACAAAGATATTTATTTATACTAATAATATAATCATATTTATGAAACTTTGTAATTATTGAGTACAATATGATATATTTAAAAATAAAAATAAACCCTTCCCGAAATATTTAGATAACTTGAATCGTATTTACGGACCTGCTCATCTCTTTCATTGGCTGACTGTACCTGTTGGATTTAACGTTTCTTTACAATTATTGTGAAAGGTTATGCTTAGCATTAAAGATTCTTCTCAAGAACATAATAACAACCGAAAATAAATAACATTTATTAATCATAATCTACACATCAATTTATTTTTTCTCATCTACATATCTTCGTTTGAAATCGAGTTGTAATATAATGGAATAAGGATCAATTTTCTTAACTAATTGTTGTATAAATGATATCGTTTATTCGCCTGATGTTTAATCGGGAGTTGCAATCAATTAGTTAAGTCCATCCGCTGAACCTTGCGTCTGACAGATCCAAGGTCTAAATGTAATACTAAAAGTCATTACCAATGATATAGTAAATCCTAGACATAGTCCTTATATTTAGAAAGAACAAACAACAAAAAAATTAAAAGCTTTACCGATTTTGAAGAAATTTTCAATAACTTTTGCGTTTTGTAATGAAAACGGTTCATGTTTTTCATTGATACATTATTTTAAAAGAAGAATGGATGGTGGTTTATTTTAGGAATTCCCAAGGGAACGCTTAATATCACTTTGAGTTGAAGTATTAATACAGGTACATACTTGTATAAAAGACAAAGTCATGACTGACTGATCAATGCTCTGCCCAAACACTTGCACTTAGAGAGATAAAATTTTGCACAGGAGTTTCCTTCTTGATAAGACGGATTTTTAAAAATTCCCACGAGATAGCGGGATAGACTACTTTGCGTAGATTTCGCTAGTATAGTTTTATTTTAGAAATTTGCAGATTCCTGATAATAAGTCCTAGACTGACAGTTACTTCGTTCAATGCATTTTTATTGCTACAGCATCGAGGTAACGTTGTGCCACTTGTCATATTAATTCATAATATTAATTTTGTTACAGTTTAATTTTTAATATAGTTTATTTTAGTTCTAGACCATATTCTATCTAACCTAAATCTAAACAAAACTGGTCAGGTCATAGACAAGTTGGCGCACTTCAGCACGCTTCAGCGAGGAGTGGCGCTGCATAATCTGGTAAAAATAGACGATTACTCAAGTGCCGTCGTCACCCTCTGCAATTTTTTTTTATGTCTCAATGAGTGTCAATGACGTGTATTGTATGTAAAAAGAAATGCTATGAAGATGGCTGAAAAAGGTTTTTTTTTTTATAGCGTCAATGTGGTGGCATTGCAAGACTGTTTGGCATCGCCACAATGTCCTGATTATATCATATTCAAGTCAAATTGTATTATATTTTATGGGTCAGGTCAGGTTATTGGTGAAACCTGCCCTAGGATAATCTTAAGGTCAGGCTTGTAACTCAAGATCGGCTGGACCGATTTTCATGGTATTTGATTTTGTTGTATTAGTCTCCGCCTAGAATAACTATTAAATACTTTGAAAAATTGTCGAAAAAATAAAATAAAAGATAAACATTTCCCCTTGATTTTACAAAATGTTCAGTTGCATAATTACAATCGTAAAACGAAACGATTTATCGATTCATCAGATATTCATTTCACTGTGTCTTATTGTAACTGACTGCGAGTCGACGGACATCGATACATCGCACAATCAAGCAATGCCTCATATCGATAGACGTAAATGGAGTAATTTAAATCGATACTTAATATCATCTGTATGAGCTATTATTATCGATAGTCATTCGATTCAATTATAAATGCTCTGGATTATTCTGGGTCTAGCTCAGTTATTTTATGAAACTCATATCCATTTTTAGGGTTCCGTAGTAAACTACAAGGAACCCTTATAGTTTCGCCATGTCCGTCTGTCTGTCTGTCTGTCTGTCTGTCCGCGGTCTAGCGCCTAGACGCTTAATTCTAGAAAGCTGTAATTTGGTATGTATACACAATGCCAACAAAGTGCTGGGACAAAATTTTGAAAAATATTTTTTTGGGGTGCCTCCCCTAAATGTAAAGTAGAAATGATTATTTTTTTTCGCGCCCACCCCATGTTGTGGGGTATCGTTAGATAGGTCTTTTCAACATTGAGGGTGTGGAAACATCATTTCTCGATACAATTATCCGTTTCGGAATTATTTACATATCTTATCATATCTCCGAAAGTCTTGTGTTTAGAAATTTGAAAAAATTCATGGTAGTAGTCCATATAGTGAACCTACAATGAAAACTATAACGGTTGAGTAGGCACTACTAATAGCCGACGAACTTATGAAGTAAAATTTCATTGACGAAAACATACAAATGTCATAGAATATGGGCATTGTACTCATTTGCAAGCAAGAAATGCGTAGCCGATACGGAACGCTACAATGTGCGTAGCCCGACACGTACTTGCCCGGTTTTTTTAAATACCGTCGAGTGTCCGTGAAAAATCGTGCATTAATATTATGAAAAGTTTTATTTCTAACGAGTAATGAATGTTGGTGCGCATCATCTTGATATCGAAATATCGTTATGAATAATCGATGTGGTCAACCAAAGGCCTAACAAGTTCACTTGGGAACCGGTTTTGGGTTCTCTACCTGATTTTTTCCAAGAAGCCTGACTTAAGTTGAAGTATTACTAGTATTATTTTATATTATATTTAGGTACAACACCTTCAATAATTACATAGGGCAAAGCCACCCGTTACGGCAACAAAGCCAAGTATAACTGCAATAATTGTATAAGGTAAAGGCATCCATTGCTGCCGCAAAGCTGTATATGTAGATTATTTCGAACATATTTGGAGCTCTAAAGCTGACCGTCCGCCGTCAACTAAACTACGTTAATTTAACTTAGCTCACATAATTGTGTTGGTGGCATGAAAACACTGACACGAGCTACGAAAAAGAAAAAGAAAGGCACACACGTAAAAGAAAGAAAGAAAAGAAAGAAATAAATTAAAATCAGGATCATTATAATTTCCTCTCAATCTAAATATGTCTAACGTAAAGATTTAAGAGAATGTCAAAATCACATTAGATCTCATCGCATCAGTTTCATGTCATTCCAATTAATTTGCAAGTAAATAGTTAAGTGACTTGCAAATACATTTATCTGATGAATAGAATGTATAATGTTTTTTTTTGCATTTATACA
Source organism: Endotricha flammealis (assembly GCA_905163395.2). Lineage (NCBI taxonomy): Eukaryota > Metazoa > Arthropoda > Insecta > Lepidoptera > Pyralidae > Endotricha > Endotricha flammealis. Next base: position 14,555,774 of record LR990862.1, on the reverse strand, counting down.
TTTTGTTAGAATGATATCCTGTCTGTCATGAAAATTGATAATCATGACGTATGCAATGCAAGTTGCAATGCGATATAGTGCTACAAACATCTATAAGAACGTGAGTGACGTTTGTAGGAGGGCGTTACTATGGCATATTTTCATACATTTTGTCAAAGGCGAACTGTCAAAAAGTGACATACAATATGAACGGGAGTTGTAGTTCCAAATTCGGCCACGTTCATAAAGATGTTGGTAGATCTGTACTATCATTGTAAGTTCGTGCGAATTTCACTCGTACGAATCTGACGACGAATAGGTAATTTAGATATCATCGAGTCCTTTAAAGTACTCCTATTCGATCTGCAATCCTATCTGTCATGAAATGAAATTCCGACGTTTCGTTGAATTCTATAAATCAGTTTTTTAGCAATATCTTTTTTGACAGGACTACGTGTTTCGTTGTTTCGGATTGACACTTGCATGGTTGCCTCCCGGTCGACTTCTATTAGATCATGAAGACATTAAGAAACGCATTATGTGATCATTTGGTTGCCTTTTTATTGACGATTTGACACTAACTCTATCGAAATCCGATTGAAAATCTGATTAGTATTAAACGAAAACGAAATTAGTTCCGACAAATTGGTAAATTAATTATCGCTTCCAATATTCGAATAGAGAAACATCAGCATTTCAAATTCGGAACACTTTATTTATTTTTAAAATGAAAACAATAAAATTTGAATTGAATGCAGTTCTCTCTCCAATTATATTGCAATAAAAATAGTAACAATGAACTCGATAAACATTGGTGATTCAGATTACAGATTTGAAACTGTAAATGAAAGCATGACAGTCCCACTGGAGTATCCTAGAGGACATTAGCATTTGTAGAGGGGCGGCGTGGACGGAAATAGCGCGCGGCGCGTCACCAATGCGCTTCGTTTGCTTTATGGCCAGTATTGCAGGCCTTTAATTACAACCGACGCCATTTTGAAGATTTGTTGTGCGTCAATTTTGGCGCGCAACGTGCACTTGACAGATTGTCCGGCTGTATGCAATGGAGAAAATACAGACTGCGTATGTTTTGTCTATGGTATAATTACCATAGATTTATCTGTGGTAGAATTTAACGACGTGCTAAAAACAGCCAGTATTTCAAGAAGTATATCAGGAATTTATTATACAAAGATGTGATATATCTCGTAAACAAAATAAGTGGAATATTATTGTATTCGAATATTCAAGGAAACAAGACGAAATAACGAATACAACCTCTTTAAGAATAGATGTTTTGTTTTTCCCACTCAAGTTTCGATGATTACGAAAGGTCGACGATCTAAACGTCTCTGAATTTCTGAAGTTTGATCTATAAATAAATGCGATTTATTTAATTATTTATAAAATAATTGGAAAATTTTATGTCTTATGTATGCAACATCTTTTAATCGATCAGTTACATTTTCCTCAAAATATCGTATTCGCTTACGAGGGGGAGAAGACGGTGGTTGGTGGTGGGAATTGTTGAAGAAAATAATTATAATGAACTATGATGAGATGAGAGAAAAAGTAAATTAAAAAGAGTTCAGTTTGCCACAGGAGGCATCAAAAACAGTATATGATTTTCAATCGCGAAATTCAAACAGAGTTTCATTAAAAAAAACATTCGATTCGAAATTGAAATAGAAAATCTAAAAAAAAACATTCATATTTTTTTTCAACAATAAAAAGTGCGTTACATATCGCTTGCATTTAAACTTTTATTGCATTCAGAGGCATTCCTCTGTCGCATCGTATCGCAAGTGTGCGAACGCGCCATTAATTACTGCAAAACCGTATAAAAGATTTATTATGTTTATTTCGAATTTTTAAAGTGCGTCACATATCTGCAGTCTGCTTCGTGACATAAAGCTATTAATGTTGTATTCGAATTTTGATTTTACTGGATAGCTGGCGTTTGTCTTTGTCAATTGTTTTTTTTTAAATAAAGACATTAACTTTTCAATATTTTATGCCAAAAAGAATTTCACTTTTAGTAAAGGAGATTGGGTGGTTTCATCCCCAGTGTATCCAGTTGAGACTTATGTCAGTTGAAAGGTCTTAATAAGTGGATCATTTTATTGTATGGCACCAACACCGAGAGTCGTGCAGGGAAAGAACTATGAGTCTTTGAATCTTTCAAAAGTTTGTATGAATCATAAAAGTATTTTTTTGTACACTTTATGCTTTCTAAATTCATGTTTTCAGACGTGCACACAAATATTGTAATTATCATTTGATTGCCAACAAGAAATTACTTTTTAAAAGGTATCGTGATTAACCTTTAATGTCCTACCATATTGTTTATAACCGATTACATTATAGATACAGTCAGCAACAGAAGTAGATTAACACTTTAGTACCGTTTCAAACTAAACTGGTGCTTTTGCGATAGACAGCTATTAGCTGTCAGTCGTTTGGATCTTTGTAATGATATGGTACTGTTGCTGACCGTACAGTGCATTTGAGCCTGTATCGAAACAATGAAGAGTGAAAGGTCGCACTTGTCGCGGTGCGTTCGTTAGCCTACAGACGGCAGTTTATGCACTACGTGCGTAGGCGGGTTACAAACTTACTGCTTATTATATTGTGTTCCTATGGTGAGTAAGGTCTCCAGAGCTCCACTTTTTCAGGCTTGGCAACGCGCGAGTGATACCTCCGGTATTGCCAGTGTCCGTACGCGCTACGGTGACTGCTTACCATCAGGCGGACCATATGCTTGTTTGCCACCTTAGTGGTATAAAACACGCCATCGCGATCGTACAACATTTAAGGTAATAAAAGTCGGTACCGGCTGTTGTAGTTTATGTGAGTTCCAAGACAGCTGTAGTTCTCCCCGGGACGTCAATAAGCTTCATCGCTTATTGTCAATCTGAGGTCGCCGTTGTTGATCTTGGCTACACAGAAGATATATCGGTGGGAATGTGTGGTGGGCTTGTCCCTGTTGACGCCTGTTGTAGATGGATGACACTCGCTAAGCCAAGTCGGTGGTCTTCAGGTGGGGTGAAAACACTGACCTCTGCCTAATCCGCATATGAGCAGCATGGCTGAGTACGCCCCATTTCGGTTGAAGGAAGACCCGTGTGATGGGGGATGATCATAGGTTGATATGAGGATGATGATGAGGTTAACAGCTCAAACCTCCGATTTAAATACAAAAGATATGAAAAGAAACTTCGTAATTTTCTTCTAGACAAATAATAATACAACAGAATACAAATCCCGATTTATACCATCCCAATTAATCTGAAGAGATAATTACGAAGTTAATGCGTGAGACATTACGCCTACGTCGTGTAATCAAGACACTCATTACAGCAATTGGTTAAGAATGAACAACATTAGTTGTAGTGGAAATATTCTAAGGAAGTTCCCGCGAAGCTACTAGACGAAATAATGGGTCTACGTGGCGGAGCACATACGACACGGCGATTTTTCTAACGTAGCGTGAAAAAGTTCTTCAGGCTGACAAGATGATGATCGATGACTGCGCTTCCTGTCTTCGGTGCCTATATCTATAATCATAAAATTCAAAGTCCTGACTGATTTAACTTATATCAACGCACAGCCCAAACAGCTGCTGGGTCTAGAACTCTAGAGATTTCAAATTTGGAATGTAGGTTCCTTACGTCTAGAGGTGTATTAAGAAAGGATTTTTCAAAATTCACACGGGAAAGCGAGATATACGCCAACGAAGTTGCAAATATTTTACTAATACTAAATAAAAAATTACCTATATCTCGTTTCAATTTCATTCGCTAGCTCACTCATATAGAATAGGAATTGAATGGGACAGCGCGTGAGTTTGACACGAGATTTGAACAATTTTTGTTAAGAGAATAGGGTAGATGTGTATATAAAAGGTGCCCTTAATTCTCGCGTGTTGAACACCTTAAATAGCTATCAACAAATTTCAACAGTCCTGATTAGTCCGTGCACTGCCTTTATTTTTCCATCGCGTTTCATGTTTACTCTCGTTTGCGATCAGGGCTGCGTGTGAGAAGTGCATTGCCCCGCACCGAAATAAATTGTCGCGTCGCTAGTGTCATGTGTACCAGTACGTATGTTAAAACGTACCAATGCCAGACAGGGTTCCCGCCAAAACGCCTGTCACTTACGCGTCGCTACGCACTCTGTACAGTGGCGCCCTCTCACCGGGTAATACGACGTGAATGAGTGTCTGCGCGGAAATGTAAAGTGTTCAAGTTTAAAAGTACGCCATGCGGAATTTTTATGTTGCAACGCCTTTATCGTCTGACAATGTAATAATACATCTTCATTCACTTGTCTTTTCCGCGTTGCGCATGATTCATTTTTTTGACAAAGGGCTGTCATGTGACATTCGGGTTTACTGAACCCGCTCCATGTTTACAGTTTTTGTTTACACAATATTTTCAGAGTGCATATCACTAACACGCAAAATTATTATTTACATTAGCTGTTACTTCTTCTTAATTATGGCAACAACTCTTCGCCCATTAGACAGGCTGAATCTGGCGTCATCTTATGAACTGTTATCGTCTTGACTTTTGAGAAGCTGGTCTGTTTTTTTCATTAACACTTATCTATTCTACATCTTATGATGCAAAGAGTTTTTCGGACCACGAATTCTACGGTTCTTAAGCCCACCGCACCGTTATGGATTTTAGTTTTGCATACTTTGAAAATCAAGAGTGGAAAATGTCACAGAACATAGATATTGAGTGACGAAACATAACCTGAGTCACCAGTGTTGTCCACGCGTAGAACGTGATTCATCGCATTGAAATAACTATTGGCTACTAGTAACTATTTAAATAATGGCTTGTTACCGTCCCTCTTCTTGTACGATTGATTTATTGTTTTCCAAAGATGTTTTGTTTGGAAATAATGTGTTTTTTATTTACATACCCAACTAAAATAAATACGACAGCGAGTTTGTTATACTATTTTTACAGACCTTCATTATGTTGACGATGCTAACATGTCATTATTCTCCAACTCCATCTAATATCAGTTCTCCAACGCTGTTGATATTTTTTCACCTGGGACACCGCAGACATTGTCTATTATTTATCCTTGTTTGCAGTTGATCCCTCCAATATTATTCATAATATTGTTGATTGCGTGCTCCGTGATGGAGGTTGGCAGACCCGGCAGGCACGTCAACTCGAGAACGGTTGCAGCCTTGCAGGTCTCGTCTGCTCTTATTGTCGGTCAACTTCGCAAGAGTGTAGAGTCCTTATTCAAAGGTTTACTGTCTATGAGCGTCATGTATGCGTAGTCGGTGCATTAGAAACTGCACGCAGGTCCCTAAGATATTGTGAATTTATATGTAGTGACCTTTACAGTGAGTCAGCCATCAAAAGCTGGCCACAGTTCGTTACATTGTCAAAGTCGAGCTTAAAATTTGTGAGTCACCGGCTAAAATAGCCCGAAACGTTAACTGAAAATGCACTGTTTTGACTGGAATATAATTTATAAACTTACCAACTGTTTAAGATTTGTCATAGAAGTAAAAAAAAAGAGTTGATATTAATATAATATGAAATACAGATTTTGAGAGATCTGCCGTCTGAATAGAAAAAGAAAGGTCGATTCGAAAAAGCTTGTAATAGGAAAATTTCATATTCTTTATTGCAACTAACATAAGCATCTTAAATATAATTTTACGTTGAGTCATCGTAGACCCTGTCCGGCACAGCAAAAAAAAAGTAAAATTTAAAATACAACCAGCATTAAAAAAAAATTTTCGACATTATATCTATCGACCAACACCCTTCACCAAAGCTAGGGTTACTAGCAGTCAAAAAACACTTGGTAGCACGTCAGTAAAGATTACAGTAATCAAACATGATTGTCCGAAAATCTACGGAGCGACCACAAACGTGCCTGTAGATTATTTCATTTCCACTTACTATAGAATTAAGACATTTCACAAATAAAACTTATTCGATATTCAATCTTATAACCTGTAAATAAAGATGTATCGTTGATTGTATAGTTGTTATTTTAATGTTGTGAGTTATAATCCGGGTTGTTCGCTGGTTGACGGATCCGACCATCCGTGAACCCTGTACGGTGCGCATGCGCGTCCAGACTTTTTATTCTTTACTTTTGAAATCATTGTAGTTATTTTATTTGAGGTTTTTAAATCGTTATCTATCCAATAATTGGATGTATGTTGTTTCGAATTATGAATAAAGATGAGTAGCTTTCTGTTTGTTTGTCGCTAACTTCTCCTAAATCACGTAACAGATTTTGATATCATATCTTCTGAATCTGAATGAAAACTGTACTTATAAGAAACTTATCATTACTCGTTCTGCTATTCGTGCCTCTATTTTCCCCTTAAGGAGATTTCCACCACTTCCACCAGTAACCATACTCTACACACTCTATACACCTTTCATCTAAATCGGATCAGCAGTTCAGGCGTGAAAAGTAACACACAGTCAGATAGACATGAGATTTATAACTGAATTGAAAAAATTCTTCCACGAATACATAACATTACATTCGGATAAACTTTTTCGATGTTCTCCATTGCAATAAGAACCACAAAATTCTGCACATGATGTTTTTGAATTATTAATCAAACATTTCTTATAAGCTAACGTAATTTACTGTCTGTACCGTATGACAGGAGGGCGCAGGAAGGGGCGGCGTAGACGGACCTGTTTGGTGCGCGCACGCAGGATAACGCACTCGATTACACGGCTGCGGCGCTGCCTGATATTCTGATAGACATTATTGTGGGCTAGAATATACCACCAATCAAAAATATGAAGTTAAATGAAAATAAATAAGTTTGGCAACGCTTATGTTACTTTAAAAATATTTTGTCTTAACTTTTAACCACAGTGTGTATCTAGTAACCATACTATAGAGATGACATAGAACAAAATAGACCTGCGCTGTAGACGATTTCTGCACCGTTGTAGTAGAATAGTCTACTGCGCAATCAATCAGGAGGGTAGAGCCCTCGTGGCGCGGATTGTAACAGTTTTATAAAGAGTTAAAACATGATACCTACTAATGTGTCAGTGAAAAGATTATAAATTTAACAAAATCAACATAATAATTTCTATCTCACGGCATACATTCACTTCGGGGTTAAAGATTTATGTATACGTCACATCTGTTTATAATCGTCGGGATAAATAATACGGAGGAAACGATTCCTACACTTGACAGAGATGTTATAATGACATGCATGTAGTAAAGGCGTTGACAGACTGGCGATGTGGTGTGGCGTAGGGCGTCGCGTCCATCGTGTCGCTTTGAAACAGGCAGTTCAATTAAGACAGGACTTTGGTTTTCTCTGCCGCAGATGGTAGCGAATACCGCTTAGATCTGAAAAGGTCTTTATGGAGCCTAGATTAAAATTGTAATCGCCTATGAGCTCATATTCACCTTCAATAATATCTGCAAACTAATATTACTCTTAGGATTTTATGCGAAACCCGCGCAATTTTGTTTGTGTATGTCCCTCTTTTCCTGTGGAATTTTTGATAAATCTTTTCTTATCGGATGATTACGTCATACAAAATACACGCCTAAGTTTTAGGTGCCTATATACGATTAGTGATTTAGGGTGTGCGTTGATCCGTCAGTCCGTCATTCAGGACAAAGCATTTTATATGTAAGTAATAAAGTCCACCCAGGTGAACTAAGTAAGTGGACCACCGCCGATACTGAGAGATAGATGATGAATCTTTAAGAAAGCAACGTCACGCCACATCAGTTGTCTGTCGACAACTTTAAGAGCGGACGGGTTAAAATCTCGTTGCTTCGGCCGGATGGCCGCATGTGGGGTGTCATTTCGAATTAACTCTTTTTTTGTCTTAACCCTTTTTAAATTATAGCACACTGTTGACGCACGACTCTATGGGAATGTTTTACCCCTTTCCAATCAGTTGACGAGTGATTATGTCTTATTTTATTGTGGCAAGGGGATGTAACATTCCATTACAAACTTAATAGAAAAATAAACTCTAAATGCATACATAATTTCAAGTAAAGTTGTGTGGTGGTAGTATATAGATTAGATTATTTATATGATATGCAAAACATTGAAATAATATGTAAAATATGACGAAAGAACTTGTCTGTGAAGGCCTACTCTCTGAATAAAGGTTTTTTTTCTTCTTTAAAGAATTTTTTTATCCCAATTTTGGAAGCTCCTGGCTATTCCTTGCCTCAAATGCCAAAAGGCATACCTGCATGAAAAAATAATTATATATATGAGGTGAACATTTGTTCTGTTCTACCGCCTGAAGGTAGGATGATGAAAGACGATTCGAAAAAGCTTGTTATTAAGACGTATGAGTTTCGGACTTCGTTTTACGTCTGCGCGAGCCAGTCGTGTTGGCGACTAATATATTAAAAACAAATCATTTGTGTCAAGAAATATATCACTTCAATTTCACCTCACAATGCAAAAGTGCAAACGTGCTTAATAAATATATATTTAAAAGTAATAAATCACTCAAAAATGATTTAATGTTCATCTAATAACATAGTAAAGGCAATTTTGTTTCAATAATCGTCAATTACGCAAGAATAAATAGATAAATATTAATTCAAAACTCACTAAACAACTTTCATTAGAACATTATTTTTCTTAGAGAAAAAACTATGCAAAAATTCGTTACCCTGGTTGTCTTGAAAAGATTGCTTTTAGCAATAAGGCCGCCTTGTTGCTAATGCACTCGTGTGTACCTTATGTAGTGGACCAACCCGGCTTCGCACGAGTTTTACAAAAAAAAAATTTAAAATATAATATTATTACAGCCTATGTTAGTCGGGGCCTTCCAACGGTGAATTTTTTTTTTAAATCACTCCAGTTTTTGAGTTTATTTGTTACTAGCTTTTTTGCCCGCGACTTTCAGGAAAAGCTATAGCCTATGTCACTCCCTGATAATGTAGCTTTCTACTGGTGAAATAATTTTTGACATCGGTCCAGTAGTTTCGGAGCCTATTCAATGCAAACAAACAAACAAATCTTTCCTCTTTATTAGTATTAATTACTTTGTGTGTTGCAATTAAAGCATTCATTAAAGCATTATTCTTTTAAACTTAAATACATTTTAGTTTTTTTTACACATTAAAATTATATTTTATAAATATACCAGAAATAAACTCTACATAAAAATACCTTAACGTCAATTTACATCGTTAGACAGTGACGTGAATCTGTAATAACGAGTTAAAAACGGATCCGATTGGGCATATTTGAGTCAGGCTATGGTCACAGTGAATATAACGAGCAGTAACTTATGTCCGTGTAGATTTATTCGGGTGCTCCAACACCAGTGTTGATGGTTCTGCGGCAATGGGTAGGCAATGGTCACCAGGAACCATATACCGGAAAGGAAAACGAGGTTTGCTTCTTTTAACATCAATGGACTGTATTTATTCTTGAGTACTATTTCTATCTTCATTTAAAACAATACTATTTCTTTCTTGGTAGTGTAGCTCGGTGTTGTTCACTCTCTGAAGAGCTGTGTTGGACTGTAACAGTACCGAGCTACCCTGACATATTTATAGCCAATATTTGGCCCTCATGCGGACCAATCGGAGGCGAGATAATTTTCGTGTAATTTGCGACAATTTCCGACGACATTTCGGGCAAAAAGTCACTATGCACATATCGCTCATCGCGCTCTACATTCTACAATTAGTAACTTATAACTCCATATTCGTGGTTATTCTAACTAACTAACACGCTGTTTCCATATAAGCGATATATTAACAGTAACTACACAAAACTAATATCCGAAATAAACACGTAAACCTTAAATTATACATGCAAAACGTAAAAGTGGATACGAAATTGATCAATAACGTCGTATTCTTAACGTTTACATCGCTAATGTTATTGATCACACATACTCTATGACGTAACCAACCTTTTACACATTAATTGTTAACTATCCGTACATATTCAAGACAGTAAACACACAAAACAATTGAAGATCATAAGCCAAAATTATTACCAATTTCATTTACTAGCGCCACGGCAAGATTTTACAACTCAGGTGGACAAATCTGTAGCGCTGCTTCAGGCAAAACTTGGGAACTAAAAGCCTCAACCTAAACGTGTATATCCAATCGTACACGTAAATAGTGCACGTAAATAGTGAAAATATCCATGTTACATCTAATTACGTAATCTAATTAGCTTATTCTAATGTAAAACAAAGGTATTTAAACTTAAACTAAATAATCACATAATTCCGATCATCAAAGTGTTCAATAGAACCATAAAACTAGGGTAAAACATAATTAAAACATAATCAATTTATTTATTTACAAAATCGGCTCGTGTCCGCAACATCCTCCCCTCGGCGAAGGACTCCGCAGCCCCTTTCCCTCGTTGGGAGGACTATGAGCCGTCTAACAGGTCGCCTGAAGATTCCACCACGCGTGCGCACGTCAACACTGCGAACGACGCCGTCTGGTCCCGGGTAGACCTTCTCTACCTGGCCCCGTGGCCACACGTTGCGAGGCGATTGGTCGTCGGCGATTACGACCACATCTCCGACCTCTATGTTCCTGTTTTCGCGGCGGATGTCGTCACGCGGTCCCAACGCGGGCAAATACTCCTTAATCCAGCGTGACCAGAACATATCTGCTAACGCTTGTGCCGCGCGCCACGCCCGTCGGTCGGCCAACTCGCTCCTACCTAAAATCGGTACACCGTTCGCGGTGCCTAACAAAAAGTGGTTAGGAGTGAGAGCCTCCTCGTCGTCTGGGTCGACTGATACGTGTGTGAGTGGGCGCGAATTTACTGTATACTCAATTTCCGCGAGGAGCGTGGACAATGCTTCCTCTCGAGGCGCTCGCTCGTGTAAAACGACCGCTAATGCCGTCTTTACACTACGTATCATTCTTTCCCAGGCGCCGCCCTGATTCGGACCACCGGGGTCAATAAACTTCCAATATACCTTCTTCGCGGTTACATATTCGCCTAACGTTTCGCGCCATTCTTTCATCGCTGCATTGAGTTCTATGTCAGCGCCGCGAAAGTTAGTACCGTTGTCTGACAGAAAAGTACTTGGCCATCCCCGGCGGGCCGCCATACGTCGCATCGCCATAATTGCGGAATCCGTACTCAGAGACGCGATCATTTCCACATGTATGGCGCGTGTCACCATGCATGTGAAAAGCAAGCCCCATCGTTTTTCGCGTCGCCTACCTATTACGACCCACATTGGCCCGAAAGCGTCAAGACCGCATTTACTAAAAGGCCTAACATACGCCGCGAGCCTATCGATAGGCAGGTTTCCCTTCACTGGGACGGGGGGTCGCGCTCTTCGTAGCGCGCATATTCCGCATTTTGCTGTAACGCTCTTTACAGCTGCTCGTACCCGCGTTATCCAGTACGCTTGTCGCATATTGTTCACTAGGTGTTCCGTACCTATGTGACCATTGGTTTCGTGTTCGCGTTTGATCAATAGCTTCGCGAGTGGGTGCCTACCGTCTAAAATAGGCGGATTCCGTAATCCCGCTGGCAAACCGCTCGTTATGCGAATCCTACTGTTCAAGCGCAACAAACCATCTACATATACCGGGTCTAACTTTCGGATGTTACTCGACCTATCAATTGCCGTTCCCTTTTCTAGTCGACGCATCTCGTTATAGAAGCTTTCGTTTTGCGCTTCGCGAGTTATAATCCGTTCCGCTTCAGCTAAATGGTCCGCGTTAAGACACGTGGCCCGACGCCTACATTTGTCGCGAAACAGCAATACGTATGCTATGGCCCGCCGCAACCTCTCATACGATGAGAAACGCTCAAATCGTATGAAAGGATCGGCAGATTCGGACGCGTGCATTACAGTTTCCGTCGTCGAGTCCGTGCTCGGTACGGACGACTCAATCGGCCACTCGGATTCGTCGAGATAAAGAAAACTCGGGCCCCTAAACCACCGATCGGCATCCGACATATTCGTGTTTCCAGTCCTTGTTGCATCATCCGCTACGTTATGGCTCGTAGGCACCCATCGCCAATGCTCCGGGCTCGTTAACTCCGCTATTTCGCCCAAACGGTGAGCCACATATGGCGTGTACCGAGCCGAGTCATTTCGTATCCAATGCAAACAAGTTTTGGAATCGGACCAATAAGTTACGTTCGTATTCGCTTTATGTCCCGTGAGTACATCTTTTGCTAAACGAGCGCCTATTAGTGCCGCCTGCAATTCCAATCGTGGAATGCTTTGTGTCTTTAAAGGGGCCACTTTGGCCTTGCCGGCTACCAACGTGACGCCTATTGATCCGTCCAAGCGTGTCATACGCCAATACGCTACCGCGGCGTATGCCTGCTCGCTGGCGTCGGCAAATACGTGTAACTCCCTATTCGTCACGTTATGAATTTCGTAGCACCGCGGAATCCGTATGCTTTCGACGTATTTCAAATCGTCTATCCATTCCCTAAAGCTACGGCCTTCCTCCGCGGGTATGGGCTCGTCCCAACCTACGCTCTTTTTCCATAATTCCTGCAGCATAATCTTAGCAGTAATCGTGTATGGACTAAGTAACCCCAGCGGATCGAACACGGACATAACCGCCCCGAGCGCCTCTCGCTTCGACGGCGTGCGAGTCCCATCCCTAACTTCAGCCGGGACGCGCGGCATTGTGGTATTGAATTTTAATTCGTCCGCTATCGGTTCCCACAAAATACCTAGCGTTTTCCCGTATGGATGTGCGCCCGCCCCTAATTCCTTCAGGTCGCGCGCCCTGTCCGCCGCCGGTATAGGCTCCAATAATCGGGCTTCGTTCGCGTTCCATGCAGCGAGTTCGAAACCTGCGCCCATATGTACCTCGCGTACCTCCTTAATGGCGCGCGCGGCCTGTTCGGCATTATCGAAGCTAGCTACCCAATCGTCCATATAATGGTTTTCCGTGATTTCCCTAAATGCAAGAGGGTGAGTTTCCCGGTGCGCCTCAGCATTCCTATTCCTTACACTGTGCGCCATAAACGGTGAACTCTTTGCCCCGAATAGCATAGCCGTCATACGATACTTTCGTGGCGGAGACGTGCGTTCGTTGCCGCGCCACAGAAAGTGTTGAGCCGCCTGATCTTCCGTTCGTATTCGAACACGCAGGAACATTTCTCTAATGTCCGCGGTTACGGCGACCGGGCGCTCCCTAAATCGATATAAGACCCCGTTCAACGACTGCAACATATCCGGTCCCTCTAACAACGCGTCATTAAGGCACGTGCCTTTGGACTTAGCCGCCGCGTCAAATACCATTCGAATTTTATCCGGTTTATGCGGGTTAACCACCGCAAAGTGCGGTAAGTACCAAAGTCGCGGGTTGTTCTCGCATTTGTCATTACACGGAACCGCGTATCCCTTGTCTAATAGTCCGTCTACCTGACTAGTATACGCAGACCTAAAAGTTTCGGATTTGTCCATGCGCCGCTCAATATTCTTCAATCGCTTGTATGCCATATCGTGGCTGGGGGGAAGGGCTATGTTTTCGTTCGCCCACGGTAAACCGACCTCATAGCGTCCCTGGACCCTCGTCACCGTAGACTCAAACATTTCTACGGCGCGTTCCTCGGCTTGTATCGGTTTCCGATTTAACGCAATTCCCAGCGAGTCAATAGCGAAATGTCTTTCAATAATGCTATTCAACTCGTCATCACAACGCGACGCGGTCCGTGCATGCATCACTCTCAAATCGTCATTCATAACCCACCTCGGTGCGGTCCCATGAATCACCCATCCTAATTTCGTGAGCGACGCCGCGGGCTGCTTTGTTCCGTTCGTAAGCAGTCGGCGTGTCACTATTAAGTGCCAATTATCCGCACCTATTAAAATTCCCGGACTCGCGTTTGCGTAACACACGTCGCTTTCTGACAGCTGTTGCAGATGCGGGGTAAGTAAAACGTCCCGCCGAATAGTTTGGCTTCCCAGGGATAGGTTACGGACCGTTCGTGCCGTTACTGAATAGAAATTATTTTCCGCCTTTCCCCGTATCGCTAGGGAAACCACCCTACTGGCTGGCTCCCGCTGTGTCGATGTTACTCCGTGTATACGCAACGCTCTCTCCGGCCCTGTGGCCCCGATCGCGGTAGCTAACTCGTCGTTAACGAGTGTGATGGTAGAGCCCTCATCGAACATGGCAAACGTATCCACCTCTCTACCATCTTTGCCCCTAATCACGATCGGACAAACTTTAAGTAACACCTCGGTGTTCCTACTTAAGTGCGTGACCGCGGTTATTGCACTATCTTCTTCAATCGCCGCGGGCGCGTAAGTCACGTGTAATAAAGCGTGATGCGGCGATCGGCACTCGCCTATACCGCACCTTTTCGCTTTACACTTGACTCTTCTGTGTTTGTTATTCAGACACAGGAAACAGACGCCTACTTCCTTCGCCCACTCCCATCTTTCATGCGTCTCCATTTTCACAACTTTTGGACACCGGAACGTATCGTGTTTAGCTCCGCAACACAAACATTCACGTTTGCGAACTTCGTTCGCGTTCGTGGTCGCTCGGTTTGCGTTTGCGGTCGCTTTGTTCGCGTGGACTTCGTTAGCGTTCGCGGTTGCATACACCCTAACCCGCGATCTGTCCGCTCGCCCGCGCGGAGGCGCCACTGTCGCATCCCTGTTGGCCGGCGTTGTTGCTAATTGCGCCGTTGTCGCTGCGGTCGACGGCGAATATGAGTACCGCACCCCTTTATTCGCTTCTTGCATTAGATAGCGTGATAATGCTACTATCAGCGGTACTTTAGAGTCATTGTGCTTGGCGGCGTGATCGCACCACCGCATCCTAATGTTCTGACCCAATTTGTCCGTAACCTGCCGCGCTAACATTGGATTTTGCAGGTATCCGTACTCATCCACGCATGACAAGACCGTTACGATACTCTGAAGGCGTACTGCAAAGGTGTTAAGGTCACCTGCGGTAGTGCCCAGACGCGGCAACTTTTTAATGTCCTCAAGTGCCCTATCAATAATGGCTTCTGGTTGCCCGTAACTCTGTTCCAGCGTCTGCATTACGACCTTCGGGTCGGTCGCCGTATAAAGTTGCGCGGCAACTTCCTCACGCGCCTGCCCGCGTAGGCACGATCGGAGCCGATCTAGGTTTTCTGCTTCACTAATTCGGTGCAGTTTTGTCGATTGTTCCATCGCGGCTTTGAAAGGCATCCATTCTACAATGGCGCCGCTGAATATCGGCAAGTCCCGCAATCGTGACGGAGCCCTATCCCTAGACAGCTTCTCCAAAACGTCAGCTAACCTATCTGCCCCGAAGTCCCGAGACCGTGCCGGCGTCGGCGGCTCGTCTCTACGCGGCATTGCGTCAAAAGTTACCCGGTTAGGTATAGCTCTATCGCCCGATCGGTCGCGCCTATGTTCCTGCGCCGTCGGTGAACTATCCCGATATCCCGTAGTTTCGACATCAACGCGCTCCCCTCGTATGTGAGTGTTATGTAACCACTCCGAGAACCGTTGTTCAGCTTGCCCAGTCATCGGCTTGGGATTCTGCTGCAACCAGTCGGAAACGCGACGTTCTGCGTCCGCTGGTTCGTTACCGCCTACACTATCGCGGTCCGTCTCCTCTCTAATGGTAGCGACGTCCGCAGCTAACCGTTTCTTAATCAAATCCGCTTGTAACTGAAATTCCCGACGCTGTAGATCCGCCAGCTGTTCTTCGGCTTCCAACTCGGCTTGCCTTATTCGTGCAACCGCTGAAGCCGTGGAACGCTGTGATCGCACAGAAGGTGCCCTACTTTCCCTACGGACTGGGCCTATATCGGTCGCGGTTGTAGTCATCGCGGCGTTCGTCCGCGCATCTTCTACGTTCGCGATGTTACCTATCGCGGCGGTCGCTGCGGCATTCGCAGTCGACGGCGACGCGGGTGGATCCTCATACGCTCTCATACTACGCGTGGTTGGCATACCCGTGCCACCTACTACCCTAACACTTGACAACTAACACTTAACCTTACTACACTACGTGACGAGAGTCTTGCACGGCGGCTCGTAGTCTCGTCGATCCGAAGTACAACGCAACCGTTTGGCTGCCTGTTGCTCGACGTCGTCGCACCGTTGGGTGATCTTCAATAAAACCCGTCGGTCGCACGTCGCACCGTTCGGTGTTCTTCGGATATACCAGCTTCGATCGTAAAACGACCCAAGGTCGACGCAAAGTATACGTGCTCGCTACACCTAACGGCGTTCGGCAAGACACATATCAGCGCTACGTTCTGCGCTGTGTGCGTCGCCAATATGCTTCGCACAACTTTACGTCGACGGACGACTTCGATCGTAAAACGACCCAAAGTCGACCACAAAGTATACGTGCTCGCTACACTTAGCAGCGTGTGGCAAGACACGTATCAGCGCTGCGTTCTGCGCTGTGTGCGTCGCCAATATGCTTCGCACAACTTTGCGTAAAGATCTTCACGTCGAAAGACGCCAGGTTTTTCACGTCGAAAGACGCCTGCGTCTAAAGACGCCTTGTCAAACCTCGAACCGTGATCCGGCTCGAAGGACAAACTGATGGGTTCTGCGGCAATGGGTAGGCAATGGTCACCAGGAACCATATACCGGAAAGGAAAACGAGGTTTGCTTCTTTTAACATCAATGGACTGTATTTATTCTTGAGTACTATTTCTATCTTCATTTAAAACAATACTATTTCTTTCTTGGTAGTGTAGCTCGGTGTTGTTCACTCTCTGAAGAGCTGTGTTGGACTGTAACAGTACCGAGCTACCCTGACATATTTATAGCCAATATTTGGCCCTCATGCGGACCAATCGGAGGCGAGATAATTTTCGTGTAATTTGCGACAATTTCCGACGACATTTCGGGCAAAAAGTCACTATGCACATATCGCTCATCGCGCTCTACATTCTACAATTAGTAACTTATAACTCCATATTCGTGGTTATTCTAACTAACTAACACGCTGTTTCCATATAAGCGATATATTAACAGTAACTACACAAAACTAATATCCGAAATAAACACGTAAACCTTAAATTATACATGCAAAACGTAAAAGTGGATACGAAATTGATCAATAACGTCGTATTCTTAACGTTTACATCGCTAATGTTATTGATCACACATACTCTATGACGTAACCAACCTTTTACACATTAATTGTTAACTATCCGTACATATTCAAGACAGTAAACACACAAAACAATTGAAGATCATAAGCCAAAATTATTACCAATTTCATTTACTAGCGCCACGGCAAGATTTTACAACTCAGGTGGACAAATCTGTAGCGCTGCTTCAGGCAAAACTTGGGAACTAAAAGCCTCAACCTAAACGTGTATATCCAATCGTACACGTAAATAGTGCACGTAAATAGTGAAAATATCCATGTTACATCTAATTACGTAATCTAATTAGCTTATTCTAATGTAAAACAAAGGTATTTAAACTTAAACTAAATAATCACATAATTCCGATCATCAAAGTGTTCAATAGAACCATAAAACTAGGGTAAAACATAATTAAAACATAATCAATTTATTTATTTACAAAATCGGCTCGTGTCCGCAACAAGTGTTATAAAACGTTATTTAAGAAATAAATAAATATATAGGGACAAATAACACAGATTGAGCTAGCTCCAAAGTAAGTTTGAACTTGTGTTATGGGATACATAGTCGTCGATACTCTTTTTATAACAAATACATTTAAATACATATACATTAAGATATTAACTACTACTTACTACTCCGCTGGCTCAGGGACCCGAAGTTAGTCTTGGAACTATTAAGTAATCTGTGGTCTTGGCCTCCGATATGAGAGCACTCTACCGTCTTTGGCCTGCACGATATCCCGCCACTGAGTAGCTTGAAGTTCGCGGTCAGCTTCCACCTTATCGCTCCAGCAATATCTCGGGCGACCGACCGGTCGGCGAGCCCCATTGGTCGCCCAAGATATCAAGTATTTATTTATTCATTGCAAATACATGTATACAACACAAAAAGACACATTAACCTTTTCAGGCACAGCAATGGAAAAGAGAGAGGCAGACTTGTTATAATAGTTTATCTAATATTCCATAGGCTTTCGTATGAAGTAATTTTTTTATGTTTATAATAAACTTTCCAAATGATGTCTCAGATTTAATGTTTTCAGGCAGTTTATTATAAACTTTTACGGACATTGAAGTACCCGAGCTATGTAGTACTGTGTAAATGTTAGGTTTTACAAATTATTTCTATAGCGTGATTCGTAGCGATGGGGCATGTCTCCCAGTGTGGTACGTACTGTTAAATTTTATAATACTGCCTACCCAATCGAGATATCGACAAAGCGATGGTGACTGAGATAAGTTTATATAGTAGCACGATTTTATCAGCGTTTAGCCGATCTCCAAGTATTAACGACCGCCGACCAAGATAGATGGGCCACAGTTTTTTCTATGTCCAAGACCATTTTGATGACGAATGATCTTCCTTAAATGTCAGGGTATGTGTGAGTTAGTTACGGGTAAACGGTTCCGTAGATTAAAAAAGACTTTCACAGGCATTTTCTACGTAATGTCACATCGTCAACAGTAAATAATTCATTATATGTATAAAATACACATAATTGTGTAGCAAAATTACCACCGGTAAAAGAAACGGAGCAAAAACTGGTTACGGCCTTTTTTGTCCATCAGATTTTTACATCTTTCTTTTTCCAATTTTCACTAAAGAAAATATTCTTACGGGAAAGCGGGACACATACACGGAAACGAAGTTGGATTAAGCGTAAGTTAACAGACAAACTTGAAATCACCTTCCGATACTACTTTCCGTTTACCGGCTTTAAAACGGTACCCAAAAAACTTTGTTTAACTTAATCGATTATGTTTCAACTGGTGATTGATTCGTTGAGAATTCGTTTGAGTCGATGTATCTGTTATATCGATAAAACATCATAATTAAACATTCTTAATTGTTACAAGATTCACCGTACTACATAGTTACATTTGTTCTAATTAATAGTAGTAGCAAAAGCTAACTGAATGATTAATTTGTTTAATAGAAGGTCTTTTAATTAACCGAATTTACTAGGACGAGTGGAAAATTTAACTGGTAGAGCATTTTAAAAATGAGAGTAGATCAGAGCCGTAACACCATCTCACAGAATATCGGTGATATGTCGCTGTTTCCTACAATGATCGAGATTGCCGGAAGCCTAATACTTGTCCAGTTTTTTTCTCCCTTCTTCATTCCTTTTTTTATGTCATACAGTAGACAAACAAGCAAGCGGGCCACCTGATGGAAAGCGGTCACTGCCGCCTATGGACATCAGTCACACCAGGGGCGCTACCAATGCGTTGTCCACTAAGGAGGTTGGGGGAAAGGAAGGAGGAAGGGAAGGAAAAGAAGGAGAAAGAGGGGATAGGGAAGGAGTTGGGCTTTCAGATCTCTCACTCACCGAACGAAACGCATTGCTGCTTCACGTCGATATTCTGTGAGAGTGTGGCACTTCCCTGGTTGAGTTAGCTCATTTCATAATAATTATTGCTCTACCACTCTAGAAGACCACTCCTTCATAAGTGGGCAACGCATACAAGATTCTTGTAGGCTTGTATGTGCACGGGCAACGGTGATTGCTTTACCATCAAATGACCAGCTAGCTCGTTCTTCGTCTTCCTCTGTCTTAAAAAAAATCGTCAGTTAATTATAAACGGAGTCATATATTTACTTCAGATTTTAAATAATGTGAGTCAGTTAAGGCGTGACTAGCAAACATACATTCTTACTCATGTATAATTTAAGTTTACAAGCATGCAAGCAAGACTAGTCGATAAAAAAATATAATTTTTTCCAGTCGCTAGGCTTCACGGCTTATCAAACCTTCCCACTTACGTAATGGTTATTAGAGATTACATTACACTTATTGCATGTAGCATTTCAAACTGTTGTGAAAACCCTTCATAAAAAGCGTGTAAGAAGCCAATGTAACTCGATACATTTTATGAACTGTCAAAAAGATTGACCACTGTCCACAAACTTATCTGTGCCGATGGCGAGGGCGCTAAGATCGAAGCTGTTGAAGGTAATTGTCAAGGTATTCAAGGCGTATTCATTAGTTCTAGTTTACGTCACCGGCGTAGATAAGTTTGTGGCGCTGTACACCGCAAACATGATTTTTCATTAGGCTTCACCAGTTACATATTAAATTTCAAAAATCTTTATCAATTCGTAAGAGTTATGAACTTTAAGGAATGATCTTAAATAACATTTTTGTACATTTTATTAAAATATTATGTTTTTACATTGTATATCACTTTAGTAGTAGTAGTAAGTAGTAGTAACTATAAAATATTTAGTTTTATCATTAAAATATAATGTCTATGAAAGCATTATGAACGTTAAATGTTATTTATCGAAATAATTTAAACATGACATAATATACACAAATGAGAATGAAATATTATTGTTCAGTTTTAATGTTTAATAGCCATTTGCATTTCCCCCTGAGAAAGAAAATGGCCGCGTTTTCCCGCCTTTTAATGCATTGTGAAAGTAAATCATTAGAAACTGTAATCATTTCTTAAGTTTCTTTAGGAAACGTTTTAAAAGTACTTATATATGTAAGAATCTATAGCATAAATTGTTTTAGTAAACTTTTATAACATCATAATCATATATTTATTAAAGGCCCGTTTCATTACTGGCTGATAGTCTTAACTGTAACATAACAGCTGAAAAGACAAGAACTGTCAATATATCTGACAGATATTCTAATCACAAAATAATTAAACAGACCTTTAGAGTAATTTTCAGGACTCCACAAAACCTTTTCTATTTACTTAATAACAAAACTAACAAAATGTTTCGTATCATTTTCAGATACGACAGCGCCATACGTGCTGTACAAAGATGGTGTCGAACGAGCCCCGCCTGGCACGCAGTGGGGGGGAGGTGTCCTCGATGGGGGCTACCAGCCTATGCAGCATCAGAGTCCCGGCGGGCCCTCGCCGCAACCGGAGCCGCAGCTCGCCTCGCCCGCGCCCTCACCTTACCCTCCCGCACCCCCGCCACCTGACCCTACTGGCGCCGCAGAAGACGCAGCACAACAACTCGCTCAACAACAAGCACAACAACAGGCTCAACAGCAAGCCCAACAACAGCAGCAACAAACCTCACCTGAACACATGCAAGTTGAGCAGCAACTACAGGCTCAGACACAACCTCCGACGGACCACCTCGACAGGACGCCCTGCTTTGTACCACAACCAGATCTGCAACAGCAATATGCGACGCCATACTTTAAGGAGACCAGACCGACCAGTCACATGCTTGGTACAGGAGGCTTCCCTTTACATTACTTGAAACAGAATGGGGTTCTGTCACTCGAAGGTCCAATAGACCAATACGCAGCACCTGAACTCCGTCATTTACCAGACATAGTCCAACCGGAGCCACCGAAGCCGAGGAAACACAACCCGAACTCGGAACTGCGACTCTTCAAATGCCTGACTTGCGGGAAAGACTTTAAACAGAAGTCGACTCTGCTGCAACACGAGCGCATCCACACTGACTCCCGACCTTACGGCTGCCCGGAGTGCGGCAAGCGGTTCCGCCAGCAGTCGCACCTCACGCAGCATCTGCGCATCCACGCGAACGAGAAGCCTTACGCGTGTGTGTACTGCCCACGCTCGTTCCGGCAGCGCGCTATCCTCAACCAGCACCTGCGCATCCATTCCGGTGAGAAGCCCTATACGTGCGGCGAGTGCGGCAAACATTTCCGCCAGAAGGCCATCCTGAATCAGCACGTCCGCACACACCAAGGCGAGCGCTATTCACAGATATATGCCCCTCCCCGCTCCTCGCACGCGCCGCCCGCACTGACCGCAGTGATCACTGCCGGCGCCGCCTGCGCTCCCCGCCGCTCCCCACACGTTCGATTCGGTCTCGCATCCATTGGCCTTCCTATCAAACAAATTCTCGGTCCCCTCGTCGCCCGTCTAGCAGAGGGCGCTCGCGAGACGCGGAACCGATCGCCGGACGATCCCGTAACCGTCCTCAGTTCGATTAACCCACTCGTCGGTTATCCTGAATCGGATGATTCGAACATATGATTTACCAAAGTATTCCCTTTTTACAGACGTTTCGCCGCATCTGATTTTCAAGAATGGAACTACGCCTACTTTGTGGCCTCAGGATGTGCCGTTCCCAGCCGATGAAAACAAAGAGGAGGTGCAATCACAATACGGCGACGACGTTCAAAACGGAGAACAACGTGGCTCCTGCTTCTCACCAGGTGACACAGCTCAATATCCCGCCTACTTCAAAGATACCAAGGGACTAAACCACGCCGTATTCGGCTCAAGCCTCTCATTACAATACCTGAAAGGAGGCAAGTTACCCGATGTGCTCGGAGGTCGCGCAATGCCTCTGTACGTTCGTTGCCCCATCTGCCAGAAGGAGTTCAAACAAAAATCGACACTCCTCCAGCATGGTTGCATTCATATAGAATCCCGACCGTACCCTTGCCCAGAGTGTGGTAAACGGTTTCGCCAACAGTCACATCTCACGCAACATTTGCGTATCCACACAAATGAGAAACCATACGGTTGCGTGTATTGCCCGCGATTCTTCCGACAAAGGACAATCCTCAACCAGCATCTCCGTATTCACACAGGCGAGAAACCTTACAAATGCACGCAATGCGGCAAAGATTTCAGGCAGAAGGCAATTTTAGATCAGCACACTCGAACGCATCAAGGCGACCGACCTTTCTGCTGTCCGATGTCGAATTGCCGGCGGCGGTTCGCAACTGAGCCGGAAGTTAAGAAACATATCGATAACCACATGAACCCGCATGCCGCGAAGGCGAGGCGTGCGGACGCTTCGAAGACTCCCCGTCCGCTGCCGCCGGCGTCAGCGGTGGTGAAGCCGGAGCTCTACTTCCCTCAGTGCTACGCGCCGTTCCAGCAGTTCCCGGCCGCCGGCGCCACGGAGTTCAAGCCCGCCGTGGGCCCAGGCGCGCCGGTGCCGTGCCTGCCGGCTCAGTGACCCGCGCCTCCGCCGCGATGGCACCCGGCGCCCACGCACGCGCCACCGCACCACGACTTGTACGTCACCGACCGTCTGTACAATTAAAGTGTTGGAACGCCGTTTACCATTTTGAGACGATTTAAACTTGGCGAATGGTGTCCCAATAATAGTCGTACGGCCGGCCTTTACCAGTATACGACTCGCGCTGCGAGCTTACAAAATAATGATCGTATTATATAATTCGGATCGCTGTAAAACAAGCTTCGATCTGTAAATACCGACATGTTTATACTCTACCGAAGTCTGTCTCGGGTGTACAGTCCCATGTTCATCACGCATAGTGTTACCGTCAAAGGGAGATTGAGATTTGCCCCGTAATATTAAGTTACCACGTAAGAGTTAGGTTTCTCGGTGATTCTTCTTGATACGGTCGAAATTTTTCATGAATTCTAAGCAGATTGAACCAGAGATTAGAATTTAAAACTCTACGTTGAAATTTAAAAGTAAGAATTGATCTTTTACCATTTAACAATATTTCGCGATGAATGTCTCCGGTACATTAATGTGCCTATTTGTAATAAATATACATATTTTGTAGATATATTAAGTTAATTTTATTTACGAGTGTTAAGGGATAAAATCTGGCAGACGCGGAAAAGATAATACATGATAACAAGATGCTCAAAATATCTCTAAAAATGGGAGTAATGTAAGAATTTACGCTGTAACTTTAGGTCCAAAATTAGGAAATGTCGGAAATACATCCATGAAAACAGAAGAATGAAGTACCAAAAACGTAGGTTACCTTTTGCCATCTAAATAATTTTGTTTAAAGTTCAGTTAGCCGCGCATTTATTGAACTGTGAGATTACCGAGTCATCTCGGACACTATAGGTGCCAAATAGTGTAGTGATTTTTTAAATTTTTCTACCAGTCTCTAATATAGTTGGCGTAGTTTACGTTGTTACCAGTTTTTTCAACGATGTGACGAATTGCGATGCATTTAAGGAAAGGGTCAGACTGAGAAAGGACTGTGATAGCTAGGTAGGTTAGTGTCTATTCGCTCACTTAATATTAAACTTCGTATGTTGTGACGAATCGTGATTGGGATTCCTTTTGGAGCCGAGTGAATGATTAAAAATTTTCTTTTAAAGTTATATCTTTTTCGCTTTTTTGTAAGTATGCTCGAAATTGCCAAACATTCACTTTTTGTTTTATGTTCCTAAATTTATCGAAATTGCATTTATTTTGAAAGTTCGGCTCTCTTGGGCCGGTTCGCCTTCTCTTTCTTGACTGATTTGATGTGTAATTAAGAAGAGTGAGATAGTGTGCCGCGTAGTGACGCGTGTGATGTCGCCAAGTGCTTTGTCGTAGTTTGATCCAAGGACGGGGATTGCCAGAATAATATAATTTGTAATTTAGCGTAGTTGAAACTCGAATTACCAAGCAATTCGACCATTCATCGCGAAATAACTTAGGCATTAGGAAGAATAAAGATATTTATGAATTTTTAGCTCCGTTGGAATATCCTGGCGCACGTTGAACGTCCTCTTTACTTTCGCGTCCAAGATATAATATTACAAAAGGCATAGACGTTAGAAACAGAAAAAGTTTAATATACAATGAGTGAGGATAGAGACAGATATATGAAATATATCGTTTCTGGCTTTCGTTTTGGCTGCAAGTCTATCAAGACTATAAAAGTGAGTGCCATCAGGACATTTCAACGGGTTTATAACGTTTTTATCACCTCTGTTTGTATCTATAGACGACATATTAGCTTATTTTACGATATATAATTGTGATGGTTTCGTTTACCGGCATGATATGAACTGTTACGTAAATAATACTAATAGATGTAATAGTACCTAATTGAATTTGTGGAAAGTCACACAACAGTACCATTAATTTATCACTTCTCAAAGTGAATTTGCGCAATATTATGTTTAGTGGTTTATGTTGAAGTGTTAATTTTACGATTACTCATTGGGCAGTTATGACAAATTGTAAGCGAATTACACAGACTAACTATTTAAGTAGCAAGTACAACAGGTAAATATGACGGTAAGAAAGAAAGAAAGAAAATACATTTATTCTGTACAGCACATGAGACACAAGACAACAACAGCATTTTACACATACAAACAGACAGAAACATTAACACAAAACAGTTACACATTAAACAAAATACAAGTACCTAGCCAATGAAAAAGTCTTTATGTGCCTCACAGCCGCACAGAAAAGGGGTAAAATTCAGCATGATGCCAGATAGCTTCGAAAAACCTATATGGCGCTGATTTTCATTTGACCCCCTTTCCTGTCGTACGTAGTCTATTGAAAAGTAAACATATTGAACGAAAGGATTATTTAAATCGAATTGGAAATTCTTGGCCCTTATTGAACAGTAATCGCGTAAACTCTACCAAAAACTGGAGTCTCATCTGCGAAGCTTTTAGGAGAACTGTTTACTTGAATAGTTAGTCTGTGGATCAGTTTTGCTCACAACGAGCAAGACCGGTCGCCAGTCGCGTCAATTGACGCAGATTTATGTTTACTGGTTATTTTTCCTATCAAACTTTTGGAGGTTTAAACGAAAAAACACCATTATCGAAGAAAATTTGCTGTTAATCTTCCGTGACTAGTTATCCGCAAGTTACTACGTTGATCCTCCGAAGCGCCGCGCGCCGCCCCTGTTCTTCACACCAGGAATCCAAGTCTACTATTTCCATAACTTTAATACTTAGAGTCACGCCTATTCTCAGAGGGTAAGCAGATTTAAAAACGAGTTAATAATACAAATTAGCTCAGAAATTTATGTGTACAATGAAGTGCACGTACAGTTTTACACTTAACTATATTTGACTTTACATCACGGAATAAAGGACGGTATAAAGTCCAATATGTATAACTTGATGTGCACTTGACTGCACCTTCTTGTCCTCGAAAGCCTGATTAGGTGACTTGTATTTAGCTTAAAAAGTTGGATTGAAATAATAGACTTGGGTACATCTATTTCAGTTAATATTTAAGCCTACTTAGACAAGCTGTTTTATAGTTCTTAAATAGTACGGAGACAGCATTTTATTGCATTCTCCAAAACTGGAGAAAGACAAGGTCTAATAAATTACCTACTGTTTCTGTGAAAACATAAACTGACCGTTAGAAATGTACCACATTAATTTGTTCCTATTTTCCGATTTGACAAAATACACAAATCTGACCACTTGTCGGTTTTTTACGCACATCAAAGAATTTATTTGGTGTTGGAACCATATTTGGTATTTGCGTAGACGTCAAATAACTTCGCCCAATAACCAATGCGCAACGTTTTACAGTTAAAGCATTTATTTAGCTAGAAGATTTACTTAGCCAATTTTTGTTTTGTACAGCAAAAGATTAAACAGCTTGTCTACATAGGTTTCTCCAATACACCACACGACGACAGGCCTTACAATAAATAGTTATTAAGTATTTTTATACAGTTCACAGGTTCATAGTACATATATAGTATTAAGCGAGCGGGAGCGGCGCGGCGGGCTCTAGTGCAAAGTTTGAATACACAATATAAACACAATGCAGTGCCATAGCCGTGTAATAACCTCAGATTTACACTTACTAGATTTTTATACCAATACAAATGGATTTAATTTTTAAATATAATGGTGATTAAGTATACAGAGATTAAAGATGATATTTTATACATTTATTACAAACAATATTATTAATATAACTGTGAAATAGTCTTAACTTTAATATCGTACCCATTGCAACGTGCTAAGTACATTATTGAACAGTTTAATTTTTTGGAAGACGTGAAAAATTGAATCGTTATTCAATTGTTCACGACTTATTTGATACCAGTTTGATACAGCTTGATCGGTAGCCGCACGTTACTTTTTTTTAAACGAAATTTCAAAATGGCGGCATTTTTGACAGATGGTTAAGCTGTATGATTACTTTCTGTGTCCGTGTTTGAAGCGTGGCAATTGTAAATACATATCATTGGGAATTTCAGGCAGTGTTACAAATATTAATAAGCTTTCTTGTTCCATTTAAATTATGTATTCTGTCAGTTTTAATCGATTGCAAAATATATTTTTTTTGGCGTGTGATGAGAGTTATCGAATCGGAGGGACCGCGAACTTCATAACAATATTAATCCGATTTATAGTTTTAGATTACGAATTGCTATAATATCCAGGCTGTTCTGTTCGTATTGCTCAGTTTTGTTAAGTTTTGCTCAAATGTGTGTATGTATTACCTATTTTGTAGTTACTCTAATAGTTATTCATGTACGAGAGTTTTGTAAAATATTTTTTGAGAGCACGGTTTTGCTTTTCTTATGAAACTATTTGTTAAGTGCTGATAATACGACATTATATGTTTGACTTATTACATTTTGCTTCAACCTTTCCAAATCTGCACTACAAGGTTCAATATATTATAGCAGTTTACTTGATTTTCTTTGTAACGGCTTAGCGTGATTCAAGACTAAACGACTACCGTGAACCGTGTAATGACAAAAGTGTACATTTTTACAGGAAACTAAACATTTAGTGAAAAGCAATGATTACTTAGACAAATCAATTTCATTACACGTAGTTTTTTATTGAAGACTAAAGTGGAAGCAGAATGTATTAAGTGTGTTTAGTGAAATTGGACACTGCGGTCCGCGCCTGATGCCCTACATTGAAATTTCTGTAAGCAAGCCGTCCAATTTTATTATTCAACTCCGCATAGCAAGGAATTATCTGCAAAGAAACATTTTTACGAGATATTACAATCTGTTCACTAACAGCTTAGTGAAAAACTAAGTGACAGTTTAGAAAAGGTTCCAGACCAAGAGCTGAACTTATTCTTTAGGTACTGCAATAGCTCGGCCATCGTTTGTGAGTATATCAAGCAGTTCCGACTTTACATAAGTATATGCAGGATGTAATCAGTCCAAACAGCAGGGGCCCAAGACTGCTATTTTAAATTAAGCGACCAACTATTGCCATACTATCACCACCCTATTGTCATTATATTTCCAGTGCCAAATTTGGTATTCTGCTAAAAGTTACCTAGTATCTCAATGAATTGACTATCATATTAGAGTGTCAGTTTATTTCAGTTAAATCGCTTTTATGTGAAAAATACTACCGAAAAGATCAATAGTAGTTCGATAGTGTGTCAATGAAATGACCTAAACAAATATGAGAATACCAAATGTCAAAAACTATTCAAGTGACACACTATCGACACTCTATTGGTGCATTTGTATTTAGCAGACTTGGGCCCCAGGTCTATTCTCGTAATGAAAACATCTAGTCTCCATCTCGAGGGCTATCTCGCTCATTTAAAATATTGTAAGAGCAAGATAGCGCTTGAGATTTATGTTAGATTTGGTCCTTACCTTGGTCTGAAACAGTCTTGAAGAAGACGGATATAAAAATGTTTCTCTGCACACAATTCGTTTACAGGCGCAATATAGCCGCATCATTTTATTTCTTGCCGTTAATGATCTTCAATAATTAGGTTTAGCATGTTCCTAGCCTTAATTATACGTAATACTTACGATCCAGTCTCATAACAATGATATTCATATTTTTCTTTCGCTTTTTCTACGGTGCGATGTTTTTTTTAAAGAACGGGGAATTACCCATACTACCCATAGAGAATAACGTATGCTATTTTTACATTTTGGCGCCGTTTTTGTTGTCACTTTTGACTAGCGGCAGAATGTGGTACTTACTACATATTTCTGTATGGATTGTTATGATTTAGGGGCGCCATCTATAATTTAGCTTTTGTAAATGTGTTGATAGACTTGAGTATTCATTTGTAATGAGAATTTTAGAGAATGTTCCATCGCAGAAAAATAAACGGGAGAGGTTCTAGCAAGCATTCTAGCGAAAGAACGGCTCTTAAGTTATTTGTTAGCTCTATACTCGGCTTTGTCCGCAATGCTTTTTAACGTTTTTAAAACGGAGGCGAAGGCTCTATTTTCTGTTACAAAATAAATTCTCAAGTCTTTCAATACGTTTACTATTCCTATTTTTAGCAATCTTGAAGTAATAATTTGAATTGTAAAAGATAGGAAATTATGTGTTATTTAAAAAGATGTAAAAGCTATTCCCTCTTCCCATTGCCACCGGTTAGTGGTGGCTTTATTCGTCAGTATACCTAAGCTTGCAAAATATAAAAAAATAATCTTTTTCTTCCTCTATATATCCGAGTGCTACCTTTAATAATTAATTTCGTATACTTTAAGTTGTTAACGAATATAAAAGGAGAGAATAAGATTGCATTGTGGAGGTATACTTTGCATTTTAGTAATATTCGTATCAAATGAATGTCAATTGTATGAAATACAATTTTTTGCAGGCAATCGTAGTAAAACTTATGCATTGTCTGTTTGGCGGAATAGTACCTTAGTATATAATCTTTTTGGTGAACCGAGTAACAGCTGTCCTTAATGCATTTATTGTGATCTCAGCAGTAAAAATGACCGTTTGATAAGTCAATTCACCACTTCGGTTAATGTTTAGTGCGTAAACATATCCTCATATAGGAAACAAGCAATGTAAAGGTACGTGATTTGTATTTCGCGTTCTCCCCTTCGCACATAATACCGTTATTAGTTACTTACCAGAAAAAAAGAATTAAACTTTGGAAGATTTTGGGATGGTTTTTGTGAAACCTTTACATTTTGCTTAATATTTTTACAGAATATTTTTGCGATAACAATTTTTATTTACAGACTTAAAATTTTATATTTACTTAATATTTCGATTTGATTCGATTGCCAAGAGAAATTTATTTAAAAAAAAAAACCTATTCGGGGAAAGATTTTTTCAATGTTTTTTTTTCTGGTATTTAAAAAGTAATTGTGTGTACAGAGCGATTGAAGAAAATTTCTATTCGTATCGATTAATCATTAAAAAAAGTATTTCAATTCTTGTGGCACTGTAAAAAATTGTTTCGAATACAATAAGTGATTGTGTTTCCATGCATTAATGGGAAATTAGAATTAACATTTAGTTCATAGAACACCGTTGGCTACGAATTAATTTGTCTTCCATTAAAGGATCCTATGTAGTTTCTATGCTTGCCAACTTACCTATGGAGCAATGTTAACATAGCACATCAACGTTGGACCATAAGTGGCGCCAAGCGCCATTGGTCAAAGTTGCCACGCCCATGTGACAAGACACCTAGATCGTGATCTCCTAACACTGGCGATCGCCTACGGCATCAAGTCGTATGTTTCACGATGCTTAGCATAGAAGTAATAACACTTTCGTAAATATTTTGAATGCTACAGACTAGTACAGACACATAGCGGGCGAAGATTCAATTCAGAATTGGCGCGTTTAAATCATCGTACAGATTTGACTTGCGCAGTAGATGATTTATAGTAAAATGGTACAGAAATGGTCAACTGCGCAAGTCACATCACGTGATACGTCAGGTCTCATCTCTCGTGGGGATAGTATATGCATCTCATCTTTCCGACCTCCGTGGCGTAATGGTTACCACGCCAGACCGCCACCCAGGAGGTCCCGGGTTCGATCCCCGGTCGGGTCATGATGAAAAACGAACTTTTTCTGATTGGCCTCGGGTCTTGGATGTTTATCTATATATGTATTTGTTATGAAATATAATATCGTTGAGTTAGTATCCCATAACACAAGTTTCGAACTTACTTTGGGGCTAGCTCAATCTGTATGAATTGTCCCTATATATTTATTTATTTATCTTTACCCTCAAGTGTTGCAAAAGTTGAGCGAGTAAACAATACAATACAATACTACGCAATGCAACGATTTACCCGGCCACACTGTCGCGATATCACGAATATTCACCGTAGCCCGCTTTATGTAGCCAAGCCATAGACAAAATACGATCAGAGCGTCGCGTATAGGAGTCAGAAGACCACGGTCTTGGGAGTATGAACGTGGGCGCTACATGGTATACCGGGGCAACATTAAGTACAAAAGTTCGAATTAATTGTGAATTCGAATTGTGTAATAGACGTTGTTTTGAAAAAACATGGAAGCTACGTAGGAAGTCTTTTACGTAGTTCGACTAGGAAGTTTAATTGTCATGTTTATTTAGTTTACAACGTTATATTTTGTCGATTAGATGTAAAGACATGGAGAATTATAACAAAAAGTCAAACGGGTACGGTCAAAAAAATGTATTGACATTTTAGTACCATTTCAAGTCTATCGCTGATAGAAACAGTAGCTGTCTTGGACTTTTAGACATGGTCCTAAAGTCTTCTTTTGTTGCTGACTCTACAACGGTTGTCTTTTGTTACAATTTAATGTTTTATGTAGTTTGAGCATCTGACTTGATCGATTTCTTGTTTGAATTGTGATTCCACCTTTATATCAATGATATTTGATAAAATATAATTTTAAATGAATTAACAGGAATCTTTAGCAGCTTTTTAAAATTATGTTACTTTTTTTTAAACACATCTAATCGACGGAATGTAATTAGCCTTATTTGTACAGTTCATACGATTTTATATCAAAAACTATGCCGCTGCGGCCCCAGTGCAATAACACTTGATATTTTGGCGAATATACTTTAATTTATTATAAAGAAAGTTTATTTTATAATTTTGTAGTTGTTAATGTACAGAAATAATTGGTAGCCAACATTTCATGGCCTATGTTTTATGTGTAAGTAGGTAAGGTACCTGTGTACACTGCCGCACTCGCCGATCGCCGTCAATAATGTTTTTGAAACAAATTAATTTTTTATTCAATAGAGACTTGTTAACTACAGTTCCACGATAAAATAAGTGTTGTTGAATTTTTTATAAAAG
Source organism: Endotricha flammealis (assembly GCA_905163395.2). Lineage (NCBI taxonomy): Eukaryota > Metazoa > Arthropoda > Insecta > Lepidoptera > Pyralidae > Endotricha > Endotricha flammealis. Next base: position 14,523,966 of record LR990862.1, on the reverse strand, counting down.
ATGAACATATTAGAATAATGATCTTGTAATCTGGATTGAGTTTCTGCAGATTTTATTGAGTGCAAGTTGCGCAACAAGGACGCGGCGCCCGCCAGCTTATTTTTGCTATACTTATTTCAAGTGATTATATGAACAGTTTATTATACCAGATAGTACAATAGATATACAGATTATACAAATATATACAAATACAATAGATTTATACAATAAAGCCGTGATACATTATACAATTTTTTCGTTCTTTTATAAAGGAGCGTGCCGGGCGGCGCGTCTTGCGCACGATTGGTTTCATTAAAAGGGTGCTGTCATATCATTAATTGTACATATTTATTGTAATATAAATCAATAGACTGGTAATTTTACAATGTTGTTAGGTTTCTACAGAGATATCATTCTGGAGCTGTTCGGGAACGGATTTACTTTTTTATTTATCAACAACGATAATTTAAAATCATTTTCATTTACTTAAAGACTTCACACGATACTTTTAGTATTTTCTATAAGCTGAATGCAGCAAAAGAATCGCCTAAAACACCGATCGCGATAGCTAAAATTAGCGCGTCTACTCGGGCTCTAAATTGACCATGACTGTCCATGACATTTAATTATTTAACTACCCTTATTTATGATCCCTGAAAATCTCTTCTTAGTTTTCACTTATGTCACAAAATCTTTTGTACTTACTACATTTTTAAGTCCCGTAGTTCCAGCTGTAAGCTGATATATCAATATATTTTTTGGTTACGACCTTTATTTTTTTACTGTGCCTACAATGGCTTCCTAAAGTCATCAAATAGATAATATTAGGTCTTACAAGGAGTATATCCCCCACACCGCTCCACTACGTTGGGCAAGTCCTCTCCACTTACCAATGTATTTTTTATAATAACGTCCAAGTAAAATTTTACTATCCTACACCATAAACATATTAGGTTATTTACTGACAAATGATCTAAATTGCCACTTTGCTACACGCTGTGGCAACAAAGATGTGTAGTTTGATAACACAGCAGGGGATTACAATATCCATCTACTTCATTTCTAATCTGTTTGTGATATCTAAATGATGTTGAATAACCCTCTAATCCAACTGAGATGGCCCAATCAGGCTGGTTAAAACCCTGGTGGCGTGTACAGACAATGAAACGGGGAGATCAGGATGAAACGCATCGTTATGAAACTCTATTGATAAATAAAAAATTGCGTTAATTCCTTCACACAATATTTAGATAACTTGAAACATGTTTTATGGCCCTGCTCACCTGTTTCACTGCACGAAGGATAACCACTTACGGTAATTTCACTCCAAATTCGTCAACTTTTTTTGGGATTCTAAATAGAATCCAGTGAATATTTTTTTATTATTGTCATAATCGTTTTTTTTTTAATTTTCTCAATGATCATCTCCTAAACAGCTCCAGCCCACATGTTACAATAGAATATATTTTCTTACAGACCTACAGGATACACCGAAATAGATATATAAACAAATTCATTTTAGACAAACCCAGAATACAAGATCGAACTTTTTACATGCAACAGTTAATACAATTTTCATTTTGTTGTCAATAGTTTTTTTTTTACGAGATGAAAAAAAAACAAACAGTTGGTTGCGATATGGTCACAGATATCCAGGCGATAAATTTAAAACGTTGGCATAAAATAAAATATGTAAATATATTTTCTAGTTCTTCCAAAATGAATAATATCAGTATTAAATACGAAATTCGACTTTGGTTAGGTCAAAAATGTAAGTGTGATCTATAGACAAAATTTTACATTAGACCGTCTTGGGTGTAATTTAAAAAATTATGTTTAATTTTTTTTTTTAATTATAATTATATTAATTATCGTTTAGAATTATATTTTTAATTGAATTTTAATTATCTTGCCTAGAATTGCATTTATATTAAATACGTTTGAAGTTGATACCATCGTAATTATGTATATTATTATTGTATTAAGGGTTTTGTTTGTTTTTTTTTGTCATTAATAGAAGTAAAATGTTGTAAAAAGTAAGCTCGTTGTATTTTATCAAATAAACACTTTTTAGTCCAACTGAAACTATAGTGTGCAGTTTTATTTATTCAAATCCTTTTAGTAAATCTTTTTAACAAATGAATATCGAAAATGTTTACCTCGTTGCTATTGGGCCGTGTAATCATTGCTATTGGTTGCCTTGCGATTGCGAGAGTTGCTATTGGTCGATACAAAGACCTATCTCACTCTATCAATATCGGAAATGTGCGAGAGACATACTCGGTACTCGTTTGTAAAAAAAAAAAACGAATTAGTGTTAGCAACATTAAAGACCTTATAATTTTTTTCATGCCACAAAGGTAGCAAACAGGCATACGGCCCGCCTGATGGTAAGCATCACCGTAGCCTATAGAGTATATTTATAGACGTCTATAATATAGACGCTTGCAATACCGGGGGTATCGTATCACTGACGCGTTGCCAACCCTGCTAACCCCCGCAAGTGGAACTCGGAGACCTTACTCACCGTAGGAACAAAACATGGCCGAGACCAATGCTATTTGGCTACGATCTTCTGAAAGGTTGAGGTCCTTTCCCAGACGGGCTGCTCCGATTTGAGCGGATTATCCGCTGTGCCCTACCTCTCATTTACCTTATCAACAATATCGTATCATATCGTAAATTAGGAGAAAAGGAATAGAGGAGTTGGGCTTTCTGATCTCCCACTCACCGAACGAATCCCTGCTTTTTTTTAAATGTAAATGGTTGGCAGACGAGCATGCGGGTCACCTGTGGGGCAATTCACGTAACAAGAACCGATTCTAGTTCGATTTAACGACAGTCGCTGTCCCGTTCAATTCCTATTTTGAATGAGTGAGACAGCGAGTGTCGTTAAATCGAACTACAATCGGTTCTTGTTACGTGAATTGCCCCACTGATGTTAAGTGATCACCGGCACCCATGGAGCACAGAGACACCGGGAGAGTCCATGATCCGCTGCCGTCCTTTCATACCAATATTCTGTGAGCGAGTTGTACTTCCACATTCATTATATCTAATTCAGTCATTAACTTTAAAAATGTTTTTTTCCTAACATTATTTATTTCAATTACAAAACTATTAGCAGTTTTAGCATTCACTCTTTATTATTTCTATTTAACAATTTACTAATACTCTGTTGGTTTTTATAAATGCACAGATCCATAAACGTAAGTCCTAATAACAGGCAATGTCCCAACATGTCTTTTTGTAGATCTTTTTGGGACCGAAACATAGATTTTAGTTTTTCAGACATAAATACTTTAGAGTTATCCGAGCACCGTCCGTTGATGTCCTGTAAAATCATTTCTATCGTTTGATCAGTTGAAACTTTTTCGTTGCCAACCAATGTTCCGTAAAGCCTGAAAAAAAAATGGACTTGTCTTAACTTTAACGCACCTAACTTAAAAAGCAACATAATTTTTTTATTAAAAAATCAGCTATATTCCATTCAGAATACTGATACTTGGCACAAAATCTCCAAACAATCGTCTGTGTACATAGACATAAATCGATTAGAAATTCCTATAAACCATAAAAAGGCATGATCAGCTAATTCAAACACAATCTTTTTTTTATACCACAAAGTTGGCAAACAAGCATACGGCCCGCCCGATGGTAAGCATCACCGTAGCCTATAGACTATAGACGCTTGCAATACCGGGGGTATCACACGCGCGTTGCAATGCAACCCCCTGATGGGCTGCTCCGATTTGAGCGGATTTTCGCTGTGCCCTACCTCTCTATCAATACAATCGTTGAATTTCACTGGAAATGGAGTACCAAATATAGTAGAATGGAATATACGTCCCAGAGCAGTCCGTCTAAGGCGTTAAACATACGGAAACCACGTAACAGTGAAGGCGCGCCGCGTCGCTTTTTCACCTTACGCCGTTTCTGAATAATTCAGACCTAAAGACAAATAACATTTCTCACCTATAAGGAAGCGTCGGTCTCAAGAAATAAACTTTGTTATCGAAAGTTCGTCCTGACTCTTGGTCTCCATTTTCATGGTCTTCATCAAAACTTCTGAAAAATATATAAAAAGAAATTATTATGTATTTGTATCTGTTGTTAGAGTTATCTGTTGAAGAGTATCTTAATACAGTATCAAACCTTGCCTGGCTTTGGGGCTATATGGCGTTTACTTTACTGAGTAAAATAAGTAGCAGGTCTCAACTTAGAGGAGGGCTGGATCTCTCACTCACCGAACGAAACGCATTGCTGCTTCACGCCGATATTTCGTAAGAGGATGGTACTTTACTGCCCATTTCATCAATGTTGTACCACTCTAAGGCCTGAGTTATACAGAAATGGCGTTGTCGCGTCAAAACGTTTTCATACAAAATGAATGAAAGCGACGCGCGACGTAAATTATACTGAAGTGACGGGGCGGAGGCGCGACACAGGCATGCCATAGGCCGCTTGGTCGCCTGTCCCGCGGCACACCACGGACGGACACTCCATACAACGCGCGTGAAATAATCTCTTATTTCTACTACATAGGCCAATGTCGTCTGTACATGCGCACATGTTCGTTCACTAAGCGCACCCGCCTCGATACCCGCCTGGGGTAAGGTAACGCGATTCGGTGCGGGGCGGAGAGTGGCCGTTCTACCTCGGGTTATTACTTATTCTTCGGCTTCACCGTATGCCGTTTCCATGTTTTACGCTTAAAATCTAAAATAACTTACTCTTTATTACTTCTAGCATTAATAAGTGCCACGATCATGGCTACCATTTGGGCTTTTTGCAGGTTTACGGCGAGGACCTTGGGGTTGTTGGGGTCGCTGCCGGCCGCGCGGAGGGTCGTCGCCTCCGCCTTCATCACGTAAATATCTGGTGTTGGAAGTTCCTGGGTTATTTGCCATGACTGAAAAAAATTATTATATTTTTATTTACATAAAAACACATAATGCCATCAATTTTCGCAAATTGTCTGCTTGTTGTTACGCAACAGCAAACACTAAACAAAGGGGCTCACGGAATGAATTGCTTAAAGCCATTTTTTAAATTAATGACACTTTATATTATGGTTGATTGTCAAACTAAACTGATTTTGATTTTGAATAATAAACTACGCCCGAAGTTACATGTAAGGAGTCCAACATGACTTCGCGTTGCTTTCGTTAATTTGCGTCGATGAGCCATTTGTTCTATTCTGTTATTCGGTGTAGAACATATATGTAATCTATATATATAAAAATGAAACCCGTTTTCCGTTGTCACGACATAACATGAAAACGGCTTGACCGATTTGGCTGATTTTTTTTTGTAATTTTCTAATACTCTGTACAAGGTTCTTACGGAAAAAAATATTAAGAAAATCTCTCAGAAAGATTGAAAAAAAAACGAAACAGTACCCGGGCGAAGCCGGGCCGGGCAGCTAGTTTAAAATAAAACTTACTAAATTCAGTATATCGGTGATTTGAAACCTCTTTCCTTCAGGATAATCAATGCTATGATACCTCCATTCTAGAATTTCATAATTGGTCTTGTCTATGAGCGACCAGCATACCGAATTAACTGCTACATACAGAGCCAAAACTGATTTACATTCCTTAAAAAGAAATTAAAATATTACGATACATTGAAAGACCGATTACAAACAAATGTTAAGTCTTGTAAAAAAAAACCTTAAAAAACAAATTCAACACAATTCACACAGCGACACCACCTAGGTTACTTTGCATAGCAATCGCGATTTTAATTTCAATTCTGTATAATTTCAATGCAAAATTACCAGCAAATCCTAATTTGTACCCTTGAAATTTTATACTTTACTAACTATTTGGTTAGCATACAATCCGATTTCATTTAGGTAAATAAATAATACAATTCACACAGATTGAGCTAGCCCCAAAGTAAGTTCGAAACTTGTGTTATGGGATACTAACTCAACGATATTATATTTTATAACAAATACTATATAGATAAACATTCAAGATCCGAGCCCAATCAGAAAAAGTTTGTTTTTCATCATGACCCGACCGGGATTCGAACCCGTGACCTCCTGTGTGGCGGTCTGGCATGGTAACCATTACGGAGGTCGTCTTTGTTATCTGCATAACCTCATTTAAATATTACTGCAAATAATTGGGGGTTTCACGCTAAATCGATTTTGTAGCAATAATTAGTTAAATGAAATAAGGACTAAAAAACAAAAAAATTTTACCTTTCTAATTTTTTCACTTAACGGTGGTTGTAAAACCTGGCCCTTAATTCTATTGGAAAGTTCAGGTATTGGCGTCTCGTTGGGCCCTTTTAATATACTTTCAAACAACTTCTTTGAGGTCTTCTCCGAAAATCCTTCAATCATTTCCACGTCACTAAGGTCTTTGAGATGTCCATTATTATTTTTCCATTGTACAATTTTTTTTAATCTCACTTTTGATAGATCATACCTGAAATTCGTACCAATATCGGTTTAAAGATTCTTTATTCTCAACAGCCAAAAGCAGTCACATGAGGAAACAATTTTCACTTATTCATATTAAAACAGTTCCATGACGAGGCAATTATTATTATATTATTATAGGGTGGGACGCCTGCGGGGCACAGGCGATGTTCAAGTCACTAGTTGGACTCATTACACCCTATTCCCGTGTGGACATGGTTGTTATTGTGACCCCGATTACCTCCCCCCAGAAAACCTGGCGAGGCAATTCACTTCACTAAACTTACTTATGATTACATTACACTATGATGATTTAATTTAATTTTAATTTACATTTTATAGCTAAATATTTAAATCCTATTAATATTATAAAGGCAAAAGTGTGTGAGTATGTTCGTTACCTCTTCAAGTAATGTGAAAGGAAGCAAGGTAAGAGCATAGAGTGAACTATCTCTATGAAGGTATACACGTATTTGATGAGTGAGAGATCCGGAAGCCCTACTCCATTCTTATCCCTTTTCTACCTAATCCCCACTTTGTAGCTGAACAAACACTTGTGGTTTTTGGTTTGTTAAATTTTTTATTTTTTATTTTTATTGATAGTAACAACAACAGCCATTCTTAAGAGATAAGTTACAAAATGACAATTTCGTCTAAATATATTCGGCCAAAAAGTTGTTCACAGCAAAATTATTATAATACGCCTTATACTAACAATTCACATTTTTTTATTATAAGACCAAAATAATATCTAACAATAGACACAGTATCGCATAAATAATTACTACAACATATATTAATAATGTTAACTATATTTAATAATAACAAAAACTGATCATTATAATTAGAATTTAAATACTACTACATATAATACAGATAATACTTGTGCAAAAACACAAATAAAATATACACATCATAATAATAAAAAAATATTACATAACAATAAAGTAAATGACAAGATAACCTGCGCACATTCATAACGTTTTAATTTTAATTAGAATTTAATTCAAATTTGGGATAGAATTGATTTTATCAAATTCAAAAAACTAGTCTTTCCACCGATAAAGGGGTCAGTTTCCCTAAAGTTAGAATTATACTCGTCAACCAATCGTGTCAACACAGCATTCCCTCCATAATTAGTGTGATGAGATGGGACCTCGAAGAGATGGGTATGACGCGTACGGCGTGACGGAGTCCGAAATCTAAGTTGCTCCAGAAGTTCTGGACAGTCAATACGCCCACGAAGCAGATCGAATAAGAAACCCATGTCCAATACCAGACGTCGCCCCTCAAGCGTTAGCAGCCTGAATTCGTTGCAATTTTCCGTGTATGTTCCTTTGTTAGTCTTAAATTTGTAGATCAAGTGGTTAAGAATTTTTTTTTGAATATTTTCCAATCTGTTCTTATGTATGGCGTATCTCGGAGACCATATGGGGCAGGCATACTCCAAAATACTCCTAACGTACGAACAATAAAGTGTTTTGATACTAATAGTAGATGTAAAAGGTTTACAAGTGCGTATAACGAAACCAAGGTTACGGTAGGCTCTATTTACAATATTGTCAAAATGTAGGGAAAACGACATTTTAGAATCGAGGCATACACCTAGATCTCGAACCGACTCCACTCTATCCAAGTAAGACTGACTGACTCTGGTTTCTTGCGCCCTACGGCGCGTGCGGGCCTCGAGCAATGCTCCTTGCCCGGGATTCAACTCCGGGGATGACAATCCCCGGGTCCTTGGTGTATCTCTTGGAGGCTTCTATTTGGACAACACAATTATAATTAAGAATTTACTTCCGCTCGGGTGAAGACAATGTTCTCCATTGTCTTCCTCCGAGCGGCGCAAGACATATAACATAAAGAAAAAGTTTGGATCGAGTAAGTATTGTTTAGTTGATAGTTAAACCTTACGGGCTTACTCTTGCGACTGAATGTCATTAAATGACATTTATGAACGCTAACTGTAATATTATTTGTCGCATAGTAAGACATAAGGTTATTTAGATCTTGCTGAATCAGTAAGCAATCAGAGACAGTATCAACACGCATGTAGATTTTCTTATTGTCTGCATATAAGAGATGTCGGGCACTTTTAATACATGTATTAATATCATAGATGTAAGCATTATAAAACAAAGGACCAAGGTGAGAACCCTGCGGAACTCCAGAAGGCACGGAAATGAAGTTAGATCTATAACCACCTAAAACCACGGCCTGAGAACGATTAGTAAGATACGACGTTATCCATCTCAATAAGTCTCCGTGGATTCCCAGCGACTCCAGCTTGCGTAGAAGGATGATGTGATCAACACGATCAAAGGCTTTCTCAAAATCCGTATAGATCACATCAACCTGACCACCACTCTCCATATGCTCTAAAACATAATTCGTGAAAAGTGCCAGATTAGAGACAGTGGAACGACTCCTCAAAAAACCATGTTGTGAAGCTGGTATTCCTTTAACAACTACTGGATAAATTTGCTTGTAAATTATTTTCTCAAATAGTTTAGCAATAGCATTCAGTATTGAAATTTGGCGGTAGTTAGAAATTAGAGTTTTTGGTCCTTTCTTATGTACGGGAATAATAAGAGCCGTTTTCCAACTATTAGGAAAAACACACTGAGATAACGATTTCGAAAAAAGTAAAGATATAGGAAGGGCTAAAGATTTTGCACAGTTAGACAAAAATATAGGAGGTATGCCATCGGATCCTGCACCCTTGGATTTATCCATGGTTTCAAGCAATGATTTTACGTCAGATGGTGATATATGAATTTGTGAGATAACATCTCCAGTAGCAAAAGATTCACACGACCGATGCACAACCGACGCAGCAGAACTTGAAGGCTGTACGAAGGCACTTTCAAAAAAATTATTAAATGCATTACATATACTCTGGCCTTCTGACAATGTATTATTGTTATGAGTGAAAGTTTTAGGGTAATTTGATCCCCCTTTTTTGGAAATGTAAAATATATTTTGTAATATTTTTATAATAAATAAATTTAAAAAAGCAGGCTATGCATTGGTAGCGCCCCTTGTGTCATTAATGTTTATAACAGGCAGATTTTTTATTTTTTTTTGGTTCGGGCTTCGGAGATCCATTGTGCCATTTTCAAGTTATACTTGTGTACATAATTCAAAGCAGCGTATTTATGCTATCTCAACTAAGTATCTTCGAGTCAAGACGCCCTGAAGAAAGACGATAGCAAAATTTCTTCAGTGAAGGCGGATTTTGAAGTCAACACGATAATGCACTTTTATTTTAATAGATCCTGATCATAAATTCCACTCACTATGCACTTTAACCAATGTTTGCTTCACATCACCAATAAGAATCAAACTTTGAAACACACAAATTAAATTTCTAATCAAGAGCCCAACTAGACACTATCCATAGATTTATTATATACTAGCGTAAGATTGGCAATGCAAAAGAGATAGATCATAGCATACACATTGGTTAGAGCAAGATAGATAGGCGAGACTATTTTCCTATACACACTATCGGACTGTTTTGACCTGATGTCAGTCGTGTTAAGAATAAATCCCACTTATTTTTACAAAATTTATGGTTTTTAAGTGTAGTTTTGGTGTTAACTCTACGTAATTAAATATAGTTACCTGTGCAGTGCTTGGATGTAACTCAAACTAAAAGGAAAATCCACAAAATTATACATCTTGTTTGCACACATGTACATTCCACGCAAACTAGTGTATTTTGTTTTTGGTCTCGCCTTAATCAAACCAAAGCCAATCTATAGGTACACTAGTATATACTAAATCTATGACGCTATCATAGTTGGCCATATATCCTTGTTTTCCTGCCATATGACATTAAAAAAAATGCACACAAATTATTGCCAATTGAAAGATAATAATGAATTTTTTACCAATTATTTAAACAATCCAAGTAACATAGTGCCTTCTTTAATTTTTTCCAACCGACTTCTTTTTCTTTGTTTATTATCAGTTTACAAAACAATATTAAAAATTAAAATGGCAGGCCAATAAAAACGGAAGAAGAAAAAATATATATGATGAAATAAATATTTTTGAAATATCCCGGTCAGTCGCGTGGACCGAACTTTTAAATAGTTACCTATAGTTACAGAATAAATCTTAAAACAATTTTCAACAAACCTTGAAAGAGTAGTCGTATCAGATTCATTTATAACCTTCAAAATCGTCTCCCTCTCAGCATCCGAGTATTTCATGGCATTTTGACAGATTAAACACTTCTGCACCCGAATGCGGTGAGTGGGATACTAAAAACAATTAGTACTTGTTATTTTATTTTATTAAATACACTATCAAAAAACGTAACCTGTAAATTAAAACTAACCAAGAAATGTTGTCTTGCTAAATTACGTAGCAGCATAATAAACTAAGGTTGTTTCAACTTGTTTCTGCAGTTTCTTTGATATCCAACGAAAAATAAAAAGATAGGTCTAAAAAAAATTTGGAAATTATAAAAATCTTTTTCTCTTTTTTGCACTCTATTTGTAAACAAAACTTTTTTTTTTTTGTCCGCATTGACATTGACAGATCAGATCACGGCTTTAGATAAAAGTGTTTTTGTTATTCGAAATCATAGTATGGTCGCAATCATCCGTCATCTCAAGTCAAGTTACTCTAGAAATAATATAAAAATCTTATTGACTACAAAACCTAAATAAAATGTGTGAGCACCGCCATCTATTGGCGCTTTTTCATTTTATTACCAACGTAAAAAGTGCCATCTATTATCATCATTCGAATACAATTCAGTGTAATAATCGCCGAGTACCGATTTTTTTACAAAATCACCTAATATTAATTAACGTAAAAATATTTTTAAAACAAAAAAAATACACCTATCATAATTAATAAATTATTAATAACCCACCATGCAATTTTCACAGTAACCAATATAAATTATATTTCTGACCCAAATGAATTTTTGTTTTAAACGATAATAATAGATGTCGCTAGCATGCGCTTTATTAGCTAACTTCTCTTATTTATTCCGATGTTTTGATATATCATTACCTATTATTATTTTGTTTAAATCTAGTTTTTCTCCTCACAATGAGGGTGTTAATCCATACGCGGGTCAAAACCAAGCGCATTGTGCATACAGTCATGTGCTTTTATATGGTGAATGTCGCTGAAAAAGTTGATTCTGTAAAAAAATTGTTGTTTGAATTAAAATGGGCAGCTCTCAGACCAAATAAGAAGTCGGGCAGCTCTGAAATGTTTTGTAGTGTTTTCGGTATTATTCCAGTGGATGACAGGACTATGGACTAGGTATGAGAATTGGGGACTTTGTGTACTAGTATGGTAGGTATGTGCTCGCCATTGCGATTAAATTTATTATTATTATAATCATTAGGTATATTATTAATAAAGTCGAAAGTTAAGTGTATGTTTGTTCGCGACTCTCTGACCGTTACTTCTTCACGCTCAAATATCTGGGCCAATATTTATATTTGGTATGTAGGTAGGTAGCTGATTGATACCTTGGATTAACACATAGGGTAGGTAGGTACTTTTTTGATTTGATCAAAAATCTGATGTAGATGGCGCTGCAGTGCATAAATAAATACACGCAAACGAAGTTGCGCGGGTTTCACTAGTTGTAAATAATAAACTTGAACTAAAAAAAATGATAAATAGGTAGGTAGGTACATAATAAGTAAGTAATACCTAAGCGTTTTATTTATTAATCTTAGGTAGGTACATCAAATCTATACAGGCGGAACCAAAACCAACCAATACATAGGTAGGTACCTACCTACTTACTTAGGTAAAAACTTAATCTTGCATAAAATATATTGATGATGGATGGTTTAAGATGGGTTTTAGACAAACAAGGAAAGAAAGTAAAAAAATACGCACAATATTGTAGGTGGGTACCTATTCATAATTTAATCTTCTATCTACCTATTCTACGTTACGTTACGTCACTCTAGGTCAAGAAGTCTAGGTCAAACTAACGATAGGTATGGTTAGCTGAAAACTGTCAAATACAAATCAAATTCTTTTAAAATCAAATCAAAGAATTTGATTTGTATTTGACTGTCAAATACCTACTTACCTAGGTACTTGCTTAGAATAATATATACCTACCTACTTACTTACCTACCTATCAACCTAAAAATAGTAGGTACCTAGGTAGCTAGCGCAAATCGCAACTGTTTTTACGAAATAAAAGAGTTTATATTTGTGACGTGTGATGTGACAATATTTTGTTGATGTTATCAATAGAAGACATCGAAATAATATTACTACATAGAGAAGACAAAAACACTGAACATAGAAAGAACATTGAAGCACAGAATATTGAAGCAAGCATAGATGGAACATAAAATAAATTCAACTAAATAAGTCTCTTGAACGGAAAAAGAAGACTAGTTTGCGCTATTGCGCTGTCTCCCTCTAACTCGCGACATTTGCTTGAACAAAATGGCGGCCGTGCTATCCGCCGGCTGTGAAGTATCACCGCCTGTTTGTGTACATTCGATCACGCTCTCGGCTTCGTGAAAGTACGTTCGCGGCCAACGCATTACCAGCTACTTCTAGAATAATAATATCAAGAATCAAGATAGCTATCCTAAGTTTGTAACAAGATATTTGAAGACATCTTGGTAAGTTTATTCGTATTTTTAGTTTATTGTTAGGTATCTCTAATTTTAGGTTAGGGACGCTGTTTCCTGATCGTTTTTTTTTTACAGTTTTTATTTCCAGATTTTCCAGCTCTTTTATTTGCCGTTTTCGAAAGACCAGAAAAAGGTAGCCAACGTGATCAAAAAAATAATGATCCTTTCATGATCATGCATGCATGATCCTTTGTCTTTGAATACCTAACGAAAGCGGATAAACAATTTCGAGTCCAACATTTTTTACATAGGATCTATACCTATCGATACCTACCTACTACCTACAGGTTGAAATTCCGTATTTTTAATAAGTACCTACAATACAATCTTCCAACCAATTATAAAAAGAAATAGGTAGGTAGAAAGAACTGTCAAAATAATTCAGTTGTTCGATAAGTTCACCGGTCTCCTGTTCACCCAAAGAACGTAGCAACCTCGCGTTCGCTCACATATTCTATAGAACAGAACGGCGCAGCGCGCGCGTTGTTGCCACACTTACGCTTTGGCAATATTCTGCTGATGTGATGAGCAATAAGCTGATATGTTGAAGTCGGCCAGGCCGAGTGAAGTCGTCTGTTTGAATTTCCTGGGAGTAACTTCATTTTAAGTACCTACTTGTAGAACTTACCGTAAAAGTTTCCGTAAAATGTAGTGTACTTATGTGAAGTCACTGAACTTTTGACATTGTAATCAAATTACCTAAATAGTGGGAATAATAGAACGAAAAATATTTTACTTACCTATCCTACGTCATTTAGGTCCAATCTGTTTTTTTTATGACTTGTCCTGTCCGTCCATTTTTTTCTCTTAATTATTTTATTGCCTAGGACATTTGAGGCATCATACATGACTTGGTATTATTGTCTTTTTAGCTAACCTTGAATTTTGAGTTGTACTTATTATCGGGTATCTCTTCTCAGGTCTTGCCCCAATTAGTACTTCTATTAGTAAAAGAATCCGTTCCTTCTTTTTCATGATTTATTATTGAGAATGATAAGTATTTCTCTCCCGTTCCCTAAATTATCTTTTTCCAGGATTCTCCAGGTTTGTCTATTTAACTCTTTTTATTTATAGTTCTGTATAGTGTCGACGCCTTTTCGTTGAATATTTTACATAAGTTTTGAAAAAATAATATTACATTGAAATATCGCTAAGGCGCGCCATATTATTATTATTCTTTGAGCATTCGTTCGTATAACACCCTTCACTAAATTAACTCCCTCCATTTCATCTTCATTCTATAAAAGGCGTGTAGCACTATCCACTTCTGCTTGTACAGAACCTTTGTGACGCTCGGTTAGAATTTAACAAGCAATGTACACAGCTGCGGAGCGTTTTTGTTGCTTTTCCACCATTCGGGACTTAGGGATGGGTAGCGAGGCACAGTCTAATTCGATAATGGTTTTTGTTTATTTTAATTTATTTTTTGTATCTTTATTATTATGAGTACTATAAGTAACTATCTTCATATATTATATCTTCATTACTTGTATAAATTGATGATCATACATAGGTATTCTTTTCCCTCATTTACTGAAGAACTGAAGAAGAATAAACATGGTAATCGTGATTATTTAAAAAAATTATCTACACTTGATGTAAATGATTTACTTATCTTATCGCATTATTTTAGTAGGTAATACACAAGTAAATGTAGATTTTTATTTATTTAGTTTTTTAATTTATGTTCTTTTATTTTTTTTTCCATTTATTCAAATCCTCATCACATCTTCTGTTACCTGGTACTACGAACATTTATGTCATTGCTGTGTATTTGTGTCAGGTAAATGTCGGTTAACACCAGACCCTGCTTTTTGACAAGTCATCCTGGTTGACTTCTAGAAGATCATGAAAGATCAAAACGCACCAATAATTTTACTTTTTTCAGTATAGGTACTATCTATTTTTATGATGACGTATGCTGACGTTAGCACCAGTTTACTCGCTCGGGAGTTATCGGCCACGTTCGGCGACGAGTCAAACAACCCACTCGACTCGGGCGTTTCACGTAAGAGCGGCAACGCCGCACATTTTCACTCGACCAGTATCGAGCTAGCTTTTAGAAAGATTTTTACTTTGGTTTTTTCTCCTATTGGGTCCGAAGGGAAATGTAAGTCAAGTAATAAACATCTTACAGCACCAGATGAGTGAGACGCCATGTCTCTGATACTGGTAGGTACTCTAATCAATGCCGAAAGTCAAGCGAGTGAATAAAAGACTGCAAATTCGCTTTGGGTATAGGTAATGCGTGAATGTTCACAGAAACAAGGCGTAGAATCACTCAAAACACGAGTTATTGCTATTATTAAAAAAAAATGAGTGAGTAAAGTTTTGGGATGATAATAATAACTACCTACCAAATTTAAAATATGACAATTTACATGGACTACTCTACTTATAACGAAACAAGCATTGATGACACGATGTAGGAGTATTCAAGCTAAATGTTAATGAGCACACCAAGTAATCAGATGACAATACAAACAGAAGTAGAGCGCAAGAGAACGAAACTACTCTGTCTATCTGCGTGACCTCGCTCTCAGTACTTCCCAAATAAATAAATACTAATTCCACAGAGTAATGCAAGCGACGAAAACTGACGATCGCCGCTAAGTTGTCCTATGTTTCTCTCGCCTTTTCGTTTACGCGCAGTTGCGCTTATGTTGTCTCGCTCTGTCGCGGCCTGATTATTTTTACTGAGCGAATTTACCGAGCTCTGTGCCGCGTTTGCTCTGTCCTCACTCGCATCGCAACGGGCTTATGCCGCCATATTGTGCCCGCCATTTTCTTCTCTCTCTTTCTGCTGACAGCGGACGGCAGCCGTCAGTACTGCCATAACCGCGTCACCGAGCGCTCGTTAGTGTCGTTGCATTACGTGCCTTCTTGATTACTCTTCTACTTCTGGAATCTCTTGCTCAGTTATACTAGGTACGTACTTAAGTACAGACGTGTACAATCGGCTTAATTATTATTTTGTAGTATACTTTTTGTTGAAATAAAATTGTTTGGTTTTATTTTTATTTTAATGCCGTTCGTGGGTTATAATAATTTAACTTGTGCGGAGTACAATAATAATTATAATCATTTATTTTCATTATTATTGTTCAATGCGCCGGGGCCGGTTTATAGTTATTTTGACCTTTGACGGGAAACAAAATAAGATTGTAGGTAGATTTAACATTATGCTATTATTAGGTACCTAACCTACTTTGTAGCAGTTTTTATTTTTCTAGACCCCAGTTATTTTCCGTTAGACAAAATTGTATCCAATGAAATTCTAGTAGGTATATTTTTTTATGTGTTCTGTTCCGATGGCAAATTTTGTCCCTTGCCCTTGGTCTTTTTGCTTTATTTCAGGTATCGAGGTTATTGTAGGTTTATTAGCACACTACTGTTAATAGTATTAGAATTAGAATCAATTTTATAAGCACTTGTTATTATAAAGAAAATTATTCCTGTAGTTTGCATTTAGTGAAGACGTCATCACCAACATGACAATCAATTTGTCATCAGCTGATGATGGTGATTGGTGATGATTTTATTGTATTACTTTTAATCAAATTGTAAGCACTTTTATAAAGTTTTAATAGAAAATTATTTAAGCAGTTTGTAATAATAATATTTTATAAAGATGTCATGTCATCAACATGGCAATCAATTAATCATCGCCTGATGATGATGATTTTATTATTTTATTTTTATTACACCTGACCTGAATAAATTCTGAACATAATCATCAAGAAAATCCCTAAAATGCTGTACCTACTACACGTTATTTGACAGATGTCTGGGTTTCGTTCGATAAACTCTTGTTCCACGTTCCACCTTCACCTCAATCGTTTTATTTATCAGCTGTACTACCTCGCGCTTGCCGTCTCTTTCGCTCTCGCGTATTTCCCCTTCCACCCGTTCCGATAACAGGCGTCACGAGTTTCGCTTGCTAAAGGTTTGGCGACCAGCTCTATACCAAGTGGGGAATTTATTCCGGTATTCCGCGCAACAGTCCGACCGGCCGCCATTTTGAGTTGATGTTATATTTTTTCTAGGTTTTGCTGCGAATCATCACATCATCTTCTCATTCTTGAACGAATGGGTTTGAAGTTAAACCCAATATGTCATATTGTTACGATGGGTGTCAGAAGTATTTTTTTTGGATTTACATATTTGCATATTTTTTTGTTAGTTTAAGTAAGTT
The DNA here is from genome assembly GCA_905163395.2 of Endotricha flammealis. Lineage (NCBI taxonomy): Eukaryota > Metazoa > Arthropoda > Insecta > Lepidoptera > Pyralidae > Endotricha > Endotricha flammealis. The sequence goes on along the minus strand of LR990862.1, from coordinate 14,506,712 downwards.
ATTTCGCATTTTAGTGGTAGGTAGATATTATCTAGGTACCTAGGTACCTTTTTTAATAAATGGTAATAATGATTTTCTTTTAATGAAAAAAATCTTTTTTTTGCGATTAGAGACATTACAGTCATGTTCATCACTTATTTTTTTTTTGAATAGGCCTACCTTTTTAATAGATACAGTAAATATTCTCTTTTTGAAAATTCTAACTTTTTTCCAAAAACTACTTCAGTCGTCAACGATTATTTTTCTAGCAAATAATAGAAATACACAAATAATATCTACCTAAGTACATACTAATATGTAGAAATTATTAGTGACTTTTTCCTTGGTGAATTTTTAATTAATGAAATCAAACGTTTTGAACCTAGTGACAGTAATGACACATTAATGAATGACAAAACATTTTAACCTAATAACACATTAAGCTTGAACTTATCTTATTTTTTTGGACCTGAATGAGATTAGAATCAACTTTAATGTGGAATTACTTTAAAATGTTTCTTGGAGCTTACAATGTGATTTTATAAATCTATTTTGTTCCGAAGGCCTCAATTTTGCAATCTAATCTGTCAAAATGTCAAATTGTATTAGGTACAAAATAAGCTTGCCGTCAGTATGAGCAATATGATGAGTGTGAGGTCCAATTTAATTGAGATCAAATACCTACATAAATTGTCAATGGCGCAAAAAAAAAACTTCCAGTGTAGCCATATATAATGCATCATAATATTAATAATAAAATAGAAAATAATAACATTTACAAAATATTTCAGCAGTGATTTCTTGTCATTTTTTTTTTTCATATAGTTAGCCATGTGTTTAAAATTTGGAAAATATTGCAATACCTATGAAAGAGGGCATCGACCACCACACCTAATACCTCGACAGTACGCGCACGTCACTGTTTATTAATGTCAGCACTAGTGTCGCCACCTTTTGGCTGTTTTAGGTGACGTACCCATCTTTTTCTTGACGACTTATATGAAAAGAGATTGCGATAGTACTTAGTGCTAATATTTAGATAGAAAAAATGATTAAAATTATGCATTAGTGTCGATTTTCGGAACAACACTTCAGACGTAAGTACTTTTTCTGTACTAAAGTAAACGCCATCTAGCGAAAAATATCGGCGTGATTTTGTATTACATTATTGCTATGTATTGCTAGTGTTGTCATTATTTTTATTGATTTTTCTGTCTTTATTTTAATACAATTTTACCAGTAACACAGAATAGACAGTAATCAAATTGTGACAAATATTTTAATGACATGAATATTGTACAACTAGTTTTTTTGCCCGCGACTTCGTCCGCGTGAAGTTCCGGACCTGTTCCCGTGGGAACTACATTGAATTTCGGGAAAAGCTACAGCCTATGTCACTCCCTGATAATGTAACTTTCTACTTGTGAAAGAATTTTTGAAATCGGTCCAGTAGTTTCGGAGCCTATTAATTTCAAACAAACAATCAAATCTTTCCTCTTTATAATGTTAGTTACCTATAGATAATCGTTAGTTAAGGGGTTAGGTTTCTATTTTTTTTGTATATAATGTGAAATAAAGTTACGAATAGTAGGGGAGCCGTAGAGGGGTGATTTTTGCAGTTACTCGGGCGCGTCAAACTAAGATATAGGGGATATCTGATACCCGTAGTTCAAAAATATCGATATCTTGAAATACTCAAGCATGTCAGATTAAGCTTTATGTAAGTTAATTACATGCTGACAAATGTGTATGTGTAAAAAAAATCCGATTTTAATGCGACGTGCGACGTAAGGGAGTTATGAATTTGTAAAAGCAAACACCTTGGCATTGTAACGAGAAATATATAATCTGCATATTTCGACGAGACTTGAAACCCTTCGACGCTCCCACCACCCCACCGATGAACGGGAAAACATCATATAAAATTTTTTGCTCTCCTTCACCTAATCTTCGAAATTATATAGGTTTCCAGAGCGAGATCATTTCTCTAAACTATCTACTATCTAAACTTGACCCGTTTCTTTATGCCTTATGGGGAGAGGCTGGAACGAGTTGGGATTGTGACTCACTTCCGTAGTCGAACGGCCGTCCTTTTGCACCTATTTCGTTCTATCCTATCTTACCTTCTGTCATCTATCCCTTCTTTTAGATTTGACGCAGTACGTAAATGATTTTTGGGAAACGTATAAGTTAGTCGTGATTCTTGCGATTTCAAAGATGCAACGGAAATGCCATCATCAAATCGGTTTCGTAAATTCCTGGGGTATTATGCCTTCCTTAATGAAAATAATCTTGATTTGTCGGGATTGGATTGTTACGTTAAGGTACACTTAAGGTAAAGTAACAGACTGTGAAACCCAAATGTGATGAAACTAAAACTTCCAGTTACTTTTGAGTTGCATTTGAATTTCTGTCATAAACTCCTTTGACGGACCACACATGACGCAACCCTTTTGAAATCGGTTTGAAATGCGTTGCAAACTAGTTTCATTGAAATTGGCATGCAGGAAAAGTAAAACAATTGACACTCACAATTTCAAAAAGGGTTTCGTTACAGCATTTCAGTTGCGTTTCGCCGTCTGTTTTGGGCCTTACTGAATAATGTACTGTACGCTTACCTAATAGTAAAGTTTCAAGAGTACGAATTAGGATTTTCCAGTAATTTTAAATTGATTTAGTCAGACAGAATCCAAATTAAAATTCCGTTTTTGTTCAAGAGTAAGCTAAGTTCGCGATATGTTACAATAGTAGGGTCAACTTCCATTCTCATACGGTCTGTTTATAAGATGTTGTGTCTCTATCATTCTTGTGGCGGATTTGACTTAGCGCGAAAGTGACAACCAATGGAATAATCATCAGCCTTAGCTGATCTAAATAAATTTAAATTTCTCTCAGATTGATAAAACATTTTTTAATATTGAATCTTTTTTTTTTTTTTTTGACAATTCACACAGATTGAGCCAGCTCCAAAGTAAGTTCGAAACTTGTGTTATGGGATACTAACTCAACGATATTATATTTTATAACAAATACATTTATAGATAAACATCCAAGACCCGAGGCCAATCAGAAAAAGTTCGTTTTTCATCATGACCCGACCGGGGATCGAACCCGGGACCACCTCCTGGGTGGCGGTCTGGCGTGGTAACCATTACGCCACGGAGGTCGTCTTATATCAATACATAGGCAAACAGCAATTTTTTTTAATGCTATTAATTATCATTAAACACATAAAAACTTATTTGCTACTCAATAATAAATAGGGGTTGATTCATGATCAATCAGACATTCTACTATCATATCATTTAAGCACATTTAAGTGACAAATCTAAACAAATATTTTTCACTCTTGTGACATGTTTCTGAACTCAAATACATTTATTCTTTATAAACCATAAAGTAAATGATAGACTTTAAAAGATAAAATTCCAACCTATAACAGAATTCAATATAATTTTATTGTAAAAAGGTTGACTTATGACACTACTATGACGCTGTACAGTCAACTGACAGTTCAGATCTGTCCGATTATGACATTAGCTTGTCAGCTTGTCATTGCTAGTTTATTGTCTGAATAAAAAATATATTAATTATGTACCTACCTGCATTATTCTCTGGTCAAAGTATAACACTGCATTAAAATGTATTTTACAAAAATAATAGTATCTACCAGATACTATTATTTTTAAGGTCTATATCTTATAAACCATAATATTTGGCATTAAACCCAAAAGTCCAAGATGCAATATGGGTTCAACCTAAAAGAAGGCATTCTTGATTTTTTGACAGGCTGTTTTGTTTAAATTTTAATATTTTACTAAAGATTATGTACTTATCCAAATACATAACTCTTACTTTACTAACTTATTTTGTTTTCGAATTTCAGACTTCAACTGTCACCACGGACATGAAAATTAATTATGATAAACAATGCAATTAATATTACATACTGACTCAGCTATGGACATACAGAAAAACATGTCAACACTTGAAGAAGAATCTCTGGTTGAAAAACTCGATGATGTCATTCATGAAATAAAAAATGATCTGTGCAATAGCAATAAAGAGAACATAGAAAGTAAAGATAATGTTATTTCTGATGGCAAAGATTTAAGTTCGGAAAATGACAAAACAGATTCTGAAGAATTTTCCGCAAGTAAATCTCCTGCTCGTGATACAGAAAAAGAAATAGAAAATAACGTTAAAGATGATACAGAGGTCAGAGGATCTCAAAAAGGTAGTAAAAAGGAAACTGAAAATACTACAGAAGAGACAAAACAGGAGGTAGCAGATCCCGTCGCCATGTCTCCTGATAAACTGGAAAACAGTGACGAAAATAAAAAATCAGAGGAAGAAGACAAAGAACGCAGTCCAGTTATTGCTGACACAGATATTCAAAATGACGATGAATCCGCAGATGATTGTCGCAGTCCAGTTATTGCTGACACAGACATTCAAAATGACGATGAATCCGCAGATGATTGTCAGCTCATAAAAGATGATATAGAAATTGTTGATTTAGATGATGATGAAAAGGATAGTCCTGTAAGTAGTAATCTAGATACTGAAAATTCTTCTGAAAATAAAGCAAGTACAGTTTGTGTTGATGAAAAAGAAAGCAGTATAGTGGTTGATAATGCTGATGTCACAATGACCGATGACGATAAGCCGGAAAATATAAGCACAGAAGAAAAAGATACGCTTATGGAGGTAGATAATATTACTGATAATGATCAGAGCAAAGACAAAAATAAATTGGATCTTGACACTGAAAATTCTACCCCTAGTAACGGAGATAAAAGTCAGGAAGATGGAAAGGAGGAAGAAATGGTGGAATCCGATAAAGAAACGTTGCAAAATCCTACGGCACAATCAGATAATGATATTACCAGTGTAGAGGAAGACGTACAATTAGTTGATTCTGAAACTCACGTAAATACGACCGATACAAATGAAACTAAAAAAGAAACAAGAAATGATAATAAAGTTTTAGAAGTATCAAATGAAGTTGAAACATTAGAAGAAAAATGTGAGGAATCTGTACAAAATAAATCTGTAAACCAGAATACTAAAATAGTGGATAAAGCAGAATCACCGGTTCATCACAGGAAATTATCGGAAGAATTAAAGAATGTTCCATCAATTTTAAAATTATCGAATACCCTTGACATTTTATCCGATGATGAAGAAATGGAATCTCCAAAAGTAGAGCCTGCGACCAATGCAGAAGCCAGTTCCATAGAAAAACAATGTATCAATATCGAAGATGATGATGATATTATGTTGATTGATGAAGAAGATACTAATAGTAAAGATAATAACAAAACTGATATAGCTCGTGCAGAAAACGAAAAAACAAATAATGAAATTAAATTAGAGACCCCAATAGACGACACTGCTTCTTCTACCGTGGTACTAAATAAGGAGGACGATTCTCAAAAAGGTAAATTCAATAGATATTGTAAAAAAAAAACTTGTCTGCCCAAAGATAATATTTTTGACCTAATCCCATGTATTGCAACTTTACAAATTTTGACTTTATCATCTTAAGCGCCGTAGGCCGAAGTCAAAGCTTTGGGTCACAAAAAAATACTTTCAGTAAAGAGTTAAAATTATACGATTTCTTTTATTATGTTTCAGAGAGCAAAGTTGAAGAAAAACCTGCGGAAAAACAAATACAGCCAAAGACAGCTGAAAAAACAGATGAGGCCACAACTACGGCTAAACCAACAAAACCACTAGTCCCGAATAATTTCTTGAAAAGTTACAAGAAAAATTTAGTTGACATGACAAGAGACGAACTAGAGGAATTTTGTATTATTAAAATAGTTGAAAGTATAGTGGATAGAAGTAATTTAAGTGAAATTAAAGCAAAATTAAAAACAATGGGACAGAACGTCGAGGAATACAAAAAGAAAGCTATGATGTTAACAAAACAAAATCGAGATTTACAAGTAGTTTTAAAATCAGTTCAAGAGGAACAAAAGAAAATGCCATCTTCTGCAATCACACCTTTGAAGATCACTCGATCAGTTGGTATGCAAGTTCTTATGACGGAAAAATCCGTAACGAGAAAAAAACCAGCTGCTCCCACACCAAACGTCAATGGAAACAATTCTCCCATTAAGATGCCTCGAGTACAATCTCGGGCTATGAAAGCAGTGTCGGCTACCCAAACAATACCATTTCCAAGACTTGTACCTGCACCTAATAATGTACCTAAGAATATGAATGCTATCCCTCAAACGGTTTTGAACAATATAGGAAAAGTTACCACTTCGAATGGGATAAAAGCTACACCTAATAAAGTAGCTGAAAAGAGAATTCTCAATCGAAGTCAAGGTATGACTGTAGACTTAACGGATGACGAACCACCTACGAAAATGATTGCACGGAATTCTCCAGGTGCTTCCCCGCCGGTGAGGTTGCACCATCCTCTGCAACAGAATAATCTTAGAAAAGTGTATATACCTATTAGCGGAGCGCAGGGTCAGCCTATCGGTAGCCAAGCAATTGTGTTTAAAACTGTTACAGCCACAGGATGTAAGTAAATTGAAATATCAAAACTTAACGTTAATCTTTACATATAAATCTTATCTTATATAATATTTTTTACTTTCAGCTCCAAGACTCAGGGCTCCTACACCCCTGCGGTTACCAAATCAAATTAGAATGCAAAGAGTTCAGAACAGACATCCAGCGCCGCTTCCTGAAGTGAAACAATTTCAGACCCATAATTTCAAGGCTCTACCCCCTGCACCTGATCTCAAACTGTCCAAGGTGGAAAACGGAATTGTAATTTCCTGGAAGATAGAAGGCTATCAAGAAGAAAACTATGAGCAGATTGCTAGCTACCAACTGTACGCTTATCAAGAGTCGTCTGCACCCCCTAGTACATCATTATGGAAAAAAATAGGAGATGTAAAGGCACTCCCGTTGCCCATGGCGTGCACTTTGACTCAATTTATGGCTGGCTTTAAATACTATTTCGCCGTGAGAGCCGTCGATATAAAATCTCGATATGGACCATTCAGCTTGCCTGGCAGCATCCTACTCTTGAATAAAATATAAGAAGACTGAACAATAGTGGTTGTTATGTTCGATGGCCTCAATGTTATACATTGCGGTAAAGAATGTAAGTGAAAATGCAAGTGAGAAAATATAATTATTTATTTTGTGTATCTGTACAGAATTATTTTAAGTTTTTATATTTGCAAAACTAGATTTTCAAAGTATCGCCTGTTATTTGATAAAGTTTCAAAATGTCGATTTGAAGAATGTCATTGATCTTATAACGTATCTTGTCAACTATACTGTATTATGTAGAAAATTTATATTACATTATCTTTATTGAATTTTGAAAATTACGATTGGGTTATTTTCTTTTTGTTTTTGGTTACAACCAGTAATGTGTCTCATGGAAATTGTATGCAATATGTAAGTAGATACCTTTTTCAAAATATGTACCCACAAATTGAATAAATTTCTAGTACTTACCAACATAATAACTTAGAATTTCAAGTTATTGTTCAATTCCCGTACACACCGCCATAAAAAAGGCGGACTCGGTCTCCTAGCCTAAGAAACCCTGTACAAACGTCATGCGGAAATTAATAGTCTTAAAAGTTTGACACATTTTAAAATAAGTAACTTTTCTTTGTAACCAATACTTCTATGTATGGTGTATGTACATTAAAACCAGCTTTTCGGGACATTTATCACAATAGAGAAATAAAATTGTAGTTAAAGATTTTATAATCTGTAGCTTTCTTTATTTTTCCGCATTTTCCCTCACGTTCCCTATACTACTTCCTCGTCAATCGAGTAACAATTTCTAGCCACCTAAATATAAAGTTTTAACTGATTAATGTTATCAAAAATGAGTCTACAAATGTATTATGATTATCCGTTGTCATTCTGATCAATCAACCATCATGCAATTTAAAAAAAAAACCTAGTTGCCTTATTCAACAAATTATCTGCTCTGCGTGCTCTCATCTGCATTCTGCACTATTCTGCAGCCACCTGTGACCTGACTATATAACATAGTAGGTAGGTACTCTAGTATTCTTGAGAGATATAAAAATAAGTCGTTTTTCTCGTTCACACATCTTCGCTTGTTTTTAGTGTTGCCATAATGATAATATCAAAACACTTATGGTAGATTCCCGTGATTTCATTGATAAATGAATTATTTTTCGAAAAACAATATTAATCAAAACTCTGTGGAATTGTTATCCGTTGTTATATACTTACTTCACGCTCAATCGGCTGGGCGAATTTTTATGATATTTGGTATTAGGTAGCCGATACCTTGGATTAACACTTAAGGGTACTTTTTATCCCGAAAGTACATCGATTCCTGCACGATTTGGTTAAAAGTCTGATACTCAATGGCGCTTTATAAAGTAAGTGGCGCTACTGTGCATAAATACACGCAAACGAAGTTGTGCGGGTTACGCTAGTTTGTAATATATAGAAAAAGTATTGTCCGTACTGTTATTTGTTTGGTTCATTTGATTTTGTGTTTATGTTCTTATTACCCGACTGCAAAGAAGGGTTATGTTTTTAAGTGTAAAACTTTTAAATAGTTGTACTGTACTGTAGGTATGTGTTACCGGAAATGTGTTATTATAAAGGTGGCCTCTCTCCCTTCGGTCACTCGGCTTTTGATAGTCACAAGCTAATCCTAACCTAACCCAGAGAAATTTAAAAGAAAACAGTATGGAAAATGACAGTTAGCTGTCAAATGTAAGGAACGGTCAACAGTTGCGACATCTGAAGTGAGCAAAATGCAGTTTTTAACCCCGTTGAAACACGTTGTTCATCAGACAAAGCAGGGTTAGGTTAGAGCGAGGCCCCATTAGTGCGTTGCGCTGCGTTGCGTCGTCGCTGCGTCGTTTTCCATATATTTTTTATGACATGCCCCATTAGACCGTTGCGTCGTCGCGCTCGACGTTTCAACGGATCGACGGACAAGAGACGAAGCGCAGGGAGGGAGGGTGATGCGCTGCGTTGTCGGAGCTCTGAGACGCAGCTGCGACGGCGTGCATAACCGTCTTGCGTTGCGTTGTCGCAGCGTCAACTCAACGCATAGTGTGTCATACAATGCGTTGTTCCATTGCGACGACGCGACGTAACGCAACGCAATAATGGAGTTTCGCTCTTAGGGTTAGCTTGAGAAGTTGTGACCATCAAAATTATAATATTACATTTCCTAGGAATTGTATACATTTCCGGATTTAGTAGGTACATTTCCGGTAACATAATAATGTACTAATTAAGTATAGAAGAGTGGAGAAAATAGAAGAAATAAACAAGTAAAATAATTGCGACGAGACATCTGTTTCATTTATCCACATATTCGGACCGGAATTTGTTTTTAGGGCAACTCGAGTTCCAAGCCCTAGCCCGAGTTAACTCAAGTTGTGCTTTACTCGACTTGACTCGATTCGTAATTATCGTAACTCGAATTAAGGGCACGATTCGTTTATACGTTAATCAACCTTTCATTTCACATTCATAAGAATGCAATTTCCGAATATAAACACAATATATAATACTTACCTATCTTGAGAATAATCATCTTATAATTTTATAAATAGTAGCGCTGCTGTTTTATTTGTATGTGTGACAAAATGTAAGTATTTAAGAGAAGATGTCATTGTCACAAAAAAAAATACTTGCTTGCTTGCTACACCTGCAGTGTAATGGAAATTAAAAACAATGGGTAATGAATGCCACCCCACATGCCATCCACCGCACAGAACTATGAAAATCAAAATTGTAGAAATTATATAAATCGTATGGCAACTCGGTAGCTGTCACTTGTCAATTTTTATCTCTTTTAATGTTGGCGTTTTACGAACAGGTGTACCAACCAACTACCAACATTACAGCTAGTTTTTGATGAACTCGCTCGTAGAAGTGACGTTCATTCTGTGATCTTTGAATAATTTAATATATTTTTCATTGATAGAGGTTAATATTATTATAATTTACAGTAAAATATTAGTAATTCGCATAGTGCGTTAGTTTATGATAGTGATTTTTGCTCTTGAAGTTGCGTTTTGAATAGTTTATCCGCGATAACTTGACGTAGATTGACATATCGGTTTCGCAAGTAGTTTTACGGAGCTGTATATTTGTGTACGTTGTGTGGAATATTCACGGGATTTGGTGATGTGTTTGTGCTAACGGAATATAGTATAAGTTTTAATCTATAAGTGCAAATTGTTAAGTGTACAGTGTTAAGTCCACTGTATCTGCGTCTGTGTTGCGTAAATAAGTGTTTGTTTTTGGTTGCTGCCCGAGCCATGCTGGCTCGTCAACATTGTTGCGATATTCATATTCGAACGGTATGTATATGATTTTCCTTTTGTTATTTTTTAAATTTTGGGTTAGAGTCGCCTTTGTTATTGTATTTGTTCCAAGACAGCTGTAGTTTCTCCCTGGGGACTTCCATAAACTTCATGGCTTATTGTCAATCTGAGGTCACCGTTGTTGATCCTGGCTACATAGGAGACACAGCGGTGAAAATTTCATTAAATTTGTCACAGATTCGGTAAGACAGTCATCTTGAAGCTTCCTGGGACCCGATTCTACTAACACAAATGCACCAATGGACTCTCAATGGTGTCTCAATCGTGTCTCAAAAGAATGCCGATAGTGTATCAGTGGAATAGTTTTTGACATTTGTTATGGACTTATACAATAAGTTAAATGTTATTATCTAAGTCCATCCAACAAAGTCCAACAAATGTCAAAAACTATTCCAGTGATACACTATCGGCATTCTTTTGAGACACCATTGAGAGTCCATTGGTGCATTTGTGTTAGCAGTATCGGGCCCCTGATGGTAAGCAATTATAGTTGGAAATAAAACCCAGGACCCAGATTCTAAGGCGATTCTCTGACCGTGTCTTGAATAATTCCTTTTGTTATTGTTTATTTATATGTCTGAGAATAATTCAGTCAGATAGTCGTGATGAAGCTTCACCTGCTAGAAATATGCTATAGAGCAGTGTTTCCCAAACTTTGTTGTGCCACGGCCCGGTAATTTTCACACTGGCACTTTTAAACCTAAGCTGGTTCTATAGGTAAATAGGAAACATGTTTTATTAATACTACATAATTTTGGTATCGCCTATTTAGCCACAAAATTTTTGTGCGAATTATGGAAAGCTTTATCCTAAGGTCTGATTCCACCTCAAGTCCGTTTATATTTTTAATATTGTATTATTTTTAAAACAAGGCGGGAAAATTGCATCCCGTTTTTTTATTTTGATGGCCCGGTGAGAAACTGAGAAACACTGCTATAGAGACATGTATTGGCTGCTGGAGTGGTAGAAACTCCAACCTGTCCAACACACAATAAATTTTTATTAAACAAACAAGTCCTCATGCCAGTGTGGATGTATGGCGCACAGCTTTGGGGGCTGTACCAAACATAATAATAGACAAATATTCAATGATTCCAAAATAAAGTACTTATTGTAAGCATACTTTGGTACTTCACAAATGATAATCTCCATCGGGCCCTAAAAATGGAGTCTGTAGATACAGTGGTTTAAAAGTGTGCAGAAGCCTATGAACAAACACTTCGACATGATGTGAATCCTGAGGCAACCCAGCTTCTCGATAACACAGACCTAGTGAGAACACTCAAAAGAACTACACCTTTTGAGTTAGTGTAGTGTAGTGCAAACAATACTAGTCATAGTGCAATAACATTTAACACATGAACAAAGTGTTTTCAATTAATAGAATAAGATAAGTCGATGAACAATATTCTTCGACTATGTTTTATAAGTTTAGGTCAAAATTAAATTACTAATTAGCCAATCGCTAGGTTGTAATACTCTTATGGAATTATATTCATACTTTACATTTAACAAAAAAAAAAAATAATAATGGAAAAAAATAGTAACACATTTAGAATTAGAAATAATAAATAAAGACCAATCAACCTTTATAAATGATATTTTACAATAATCAATTAATAATAAAATGTATTTTGTAACCTTTTAAATGCATTGAGACCAAAAAATATATGCCATTATTTTAAAGAAAGATAGCTTACATCAACAATCATGCACATACTAATACAGGAAAAATAGACACAAATATACAAAATTGGATAACAGCATGTGTATGTTGCAGTAAAACAGTAAAATGCAAAAAGGCCATGACTCAGTGATATTTATTATTATTTAATGACTCAGTGATAGATAACATTGGTCATAGAAGAGCAAAACACATATTTTCAGCCATAACCAAGGTTTCCAGAGCTCCACTTTCTACAGTTTCGGCAACGTGCGAGTGATACCCCCGGTATTGCAAGCGTGTTTAGGCTATGGTGGTTGCTTACCATCACACGGGCCGTTTGCCACCTTAGTGGTATAAAAAACTACAAGTCTTACAGATTTAGAAAGCAAAAAAAGAAACAGAAAATTTATAATAAGATCATTTCCAACAATATCTTTGTCAATTAAGTAGTTACTTCTTGGCTGAACGTTTAGTTTTCCTTTGCCTTATTATTGAAATTTGTTTTTTTAATGAAAAAAAAAAACATTTAAATAATGAAAAATCCAATAAGATTTTAAGTAAATGGAATAAAGATTATATCTGCTTATACAGACCATTAGATACCAGGCAATTTTAATTTTAATGCTAAAAGATCTACTTTAAATAAATGGAGTTGTTTATCGAGTACGGTTGGTGGAAACGAGCATATGCGCCTCAATGCGATAACTAATAAGAAAGACATACTCCAATGTAGCAATATCGATGGATGTGACCTGGCAAACCACATACTTAACATTTGGCTAAATGTTTTGCAAACAGATCTCAGTAATGAGAAAAAAAATAGCAATACCTAAATTCTAAAGTCATTATTCATTTACTGATACTTTTAAGATATCAATCTTGAATCATCTATTAAATCGCTTAACATGTGGCGTTAAATCAAATTAGAAGATCTATTATCCCCTTTCCTGTGAGAATTTTGAAAAATCTTTTCTTATCAGATACCTACTACGTCATACAAAGAACACACCTTGCAAGTTTTAGGTCTCGACGATCAGCGGTTTAGGCTGTGGACAAAGCATTTCATATTATATACAGTATACTATTCGGGTCAAGTCACACATTTCCACTGTTGTATCTTCTGTAGACTCATGATCAACAATGGCTACCAATGAAGCTTACTGATGTCTCGGGGAAGAAACTACAGCTGTCTTGGAACTCACAACGAATTTAATCAGAAAGAAATTAGATGGAGCGGGAAGTGTATTACTACGACGACCTTCGTGGCGTAATGGTTACCACGCCAGACCGCCACCCAGGAGGTCCCGGGTTCGATCCCCGGTCGGGTCATGATGAAAAAAGAACTTTTTCTGATTGGCCTCGGGTCTTGGATGTTTATCTATATATGTATTTGTTATAAAATATAATATCGTTGAGTTAGTATCCCATAACACAAGTTTCGAACTTACTTTGGGGCTAGCTCAATCTGTGTGAATTGTCCCTATATATTTATTTATTTATTATTTATTATTATGAAACTTCCGGAGAGTGACAAATGTATGACAAAATCTAATAGATTAATTTCTATTGATTGGACCAATAAAATCGTGTTTTCGGGATTACCAAGACATGTTGTAAAATTATAAACTGTCTTAAGCCCACCATTCACATTTCACTACACGATCCCGGACCCGACTCGCAACCCGGACGTGACCCCGGACCAATCCGGCGTTGCCCATACACTGCACGAACCCTCCACCCTCGAAGTATGGCACGTGAGGTTCGACAGGCGCTCGCGGCTCGCAACCGCGGACCTGCGAGCCCTACGCCAACCCATTTGACAGTCTGGCGTACCGGTTCGTCGCATCCATACACAGGCGGATTAGTCCGATGGCCGACCAATCCGCCGGACCAATCTGCGTGTGAATGGTGGGCTTTAGCATAAACTTGACTACTTTGGATTGGATGCATTTGCATTTGTTTTTTTTTATGTTTTCTAACTTTGCAGACGAATTGCGCGGGTTTGGCTAGTAGACCATAACCCGAAGCCCAAGTGGGCTAGTTGCAAATAAAGCATATTTATTCATTAAAATTCTATTTCAAAAGTTTACGACCTAACGAAGTTTTTGTGTTTTTATATGACCTGATGTAAACAATCACAAAAGTGTAAAAGGGAGTAGGAAGCAGGAGAGGTATTAGGCTTCCGGCTCTCTAACTCATCGCACGAAACACAGTGGCATTATCACCGCTATTATACGTCAATATTCTGTGAGTTGGTACTGTGGTACTGCCCCGGTCGAGCCAGCCCATTTACGAGCCACTACCAAATGGAGCCTAGCCACTTCATAATAGTAGCTAGGCTCCACCACAAAAAATATATCATCCTTGTGGATTTTGATACCAGAGTTCTGCTAACCCTACTGAAGGGTAACAAGGTGGTAGGTAACAGAAAGTAAGCTTCCGCGTCGCCGTTCCACACTTTCACTCGCCGGGGCCACTTTCGCCGGCATTGCGCATCAATTCTATGTGAATCTGAGCACTGTTTTAAATTGACTGCAAAACGATAACAACGTTGGTTTCGCGGTTTATTAAAATTGGCAGTTTGGCCTTAATTTGATAGTCTGGTGCGTTGGTAGTGCAGATGGCGAAAGAAAAAAGAGGAAAAAAACAGCTCTGTATTTTAATGGAATGACTTACTACCTATAATATATTTTAAGTTAAAATTAAAAACAACTTGTTCATAATAACATTGAGCACCCTAGTCATTGACAACCCTAGTCAATACTTTGATGGGTTTAAAAAATCTCGACCTCCTCCGCGCTTCGGAGGGCACGTTAAGCGGTCGGTTACCACTGTTGTCGATAGGTAACATTCGTCAAGTCAGTGACCGTTTGGTTACATAAAAACATCAGCTACTCGCAGCGCAGTTGACACTAATTGCGGGAAGCACACGAAAAAGAAGAAATGATATTAAAAATATAAATTCATTACCATGTTAACAAAAATCATTTTATTAATATAACGTGCAGATATGATCGCTGGAGCAGGAAGGTTATGGAATAGCGACCACGTACCGGAAAGCGTAGCGTAGGACGGCCGCCCACAAGGTGGTCGGACGACCTAAGGAAAGAGGCAGGAAGCCGATGGATGTAGACCGCTTCCAACCGATAAAAATTTATGACAAGTACTAAATGTTATCATTTTATTTAAACATGAAAAATATTAATTTAAATCAAAATTACAGTACAGTCTTCTTCTTTATCGTGTTCTTCATTACTGAAAGACTTGTCCACATTGGAGTTTTTCCATCATAGTTGATGTCAAAGCCTTCCAAGTTCCAACCATCTTTATCCTCGGCTTTTCTTGCGTCTTGTACAGGTCCCAAGCAGCTGTTACATACGGTACACTAAAATACTGCTTATTTTGATAATTAACAATTTTGCTTTCCAAAAAAGTCTGTTTACAGCTTTAAATTATTAGCTGGATAATGAATGATAGATGATAGTAGTACCTATTTACTATGAGTTTATTATTACCAGTTTAACATTAACGAGTTTTTTACACGTATCCGAAAAAATACAATAATATATAGTGTTGGTTGCAATAACCTGTTATTGACTACGTTAAAATAAAATAAAAATTCACAGATCTCATGCACCACATGACCTTCAAATAGCATTGGAAGTGAACTTCGGTAATAAAAAAAAACAGAAAATATATTTAATTTTTAAATACTTATTACGAAGATTACAATTATTTTGTTTATTTTAAAAATTTGAAAATAGTATTAATAAAACTACAAAAATATAATGAATAACAAATATGATATCAAAACCCCAAATATGTTACGTGAAAACCCGCGCGCCCGAGACGCACAACCTAGATCTTAAAATTGTCACTCCCAAATTTATTATTATTTTCATAAACTTCGAAAAATATCCCAAGATAAACTTCTAATTGGTACAGCCAAAGATCATTAGCGGGATCCACAACAGACGACCCAAAGCCATCCAAATGCGCGCAGCAGGATCTCGATCCAATCGAATACTAAGAAATATAATACGCACGCACAGCTCTTGACGTTTCTCATACAATGACTTGGCAACCTCTTGTTCACCTCATACCGCTAGGGGCGCTAGTGTCGCGTTAACATTTTGCATACAAAACGCACAAAAGTTTTGAAATCGTTCACCTCATGCCGCCCTATTTCTATAGTAGCGCTAGTGTCGCGCGTCTTGCCCGAATTCTTCCGAAGCTGTGCGTATTAACTCGGTAGAGTTTCTATAGTATTTGATCCAATGGAGCGCGCGTGCCTCATTTTCGATCCAATGGAATGACGAGAACTTGCCGCGCGCATTTGGATCGCATTTGATCGTCTGGTGTGGATCCGGCTAATAAAGTGACTAGATTTACGATTCATCTGTCCCGGAAATAGTACAGACCGTTCGTGAGTAACGAATGATAGACAATATAAACCATTTTTTGCATTCACGATAGAAATATTTACAAGAGGGGAGAGATTCAGCGCAAACGCGATATTCACTGTCTGTGTGTCTGTTCTGTACCTCATTGACGGACTGACGTTGCCCAAAACCACAGAATACATAATAGTACACCAAAACCTAAAAAATAAACATCTAGCCGGTCTAAACTATGCGGAATCCATTGCTACCCTCGTAGAAGAGGGGGAGGTGGCGCAGGAGTCAGGACAGACCAAAGTGGAGACTCTTATTATCGGAGGCCAAAACCCCCTTTGGGTTTTCGCGCCAACCTAGTAAATATGTATTGCTTCTGGATTTTCATAAATTTTTTCCTCCCGCATATTATAGGGAAGAAAACGTGTACTTTCTCGCTACTTTTGAATGAAGAAAGACGACCCTTTCCGAACAGGTGCGGTATAAAATACATTTTTTGCATTCACGAAAGAAAGATACTGGATGTAGTGCCTCCGAAATAAGATACTTATGGCGACCTTGGAAAAACAATTATCATAGAGACGAGAACAAACCGGAAGTTAAGTTGTGTTTGAGTAAATTGCGTAATGTATTCTACATAACGTTTAGTAGGCAGTACTTTGAGTTTCGTAAACAAAGTCTTTATTTTCAAGGTGAATTAAGGACAGGTCACAGTCACACCATAGGTCTATAGGTGAATCTTTTCAGGTTTTGGAATATTTAGGGCTTTTGTTTACGCGTGTTGAGTTGACTGGAATAAAATAAAATAATTTATTTTGCAAGTAGATTTACAAGAAATAAATACTTTTGCATGTCAATATTTTTAAATCCTACTAGCACTTCAGACGTGAATGGCGTGTTGAGAAGAAGTGCCGCAAGAAACTACTGTAGCCTTTTTTTCAATGTAACTTCGAAATGGTTTACGCGTGTATGAACGTTGAAACTTCCGAGCAACCATGCTAATAATAATAATAAATTTAATTTGGACTTCTACAACTTGGTCCACTCAGAGTTAGTAACAATTCTTTCCATTATAATATTTACAGACAAATGTAGTACTAGCTAATAAAGGTACTGATCAGCGGGACTTCCATCTGTCCAGCACCTCCATACATCTCCTAATAACAGTTGGTCGTATCTCCCCGATATGATATTCATGAATGTGATGAATGGATTTAGAACTAAACGTATGAAGATTAAACAATTTATTATGGGTACTAAATCAATCTCACATAACTATTTTCTAGGTAGGTACTAGAAGATTCTTTCATTGGAAGAGGCAGGAAGTTAAATTGTTGGAAACTGTGAGAAAAAACCTTTTATCTAAAATTCCAAAGGAGTTCCATTGCGATAGTATCACTTGCCATCAGATAAACTTATCTGAAGTATCCACTTAGCATCAGATAAATCTTATCTGATGGTAAGTGAATGTTTGATTAATAACGGCTTTGTAGCTTACTTATTTGATAAGCATTTATGAAAGGGCCTCCTCGATCGGGGAAGTTTCACTCACTCACAGAGTGTCGGCGCGGCGTTATGCGGCAATGCGTATCATTTGGCAATTGAGAGATCAGGAATTCCAACTCCTATCCCTTTTCTCCCGATTTTCTTTGTAATGGGAAACGCATTGGCAGCGCCCCCTGGCGTTGCTGATGTTCATAGGCGGCGGTGATCCCTAACCACCAAGTGTGTCTGCCAAATGTAATAAAAAAATATTTACCTTCGTCTCCTTATCATAATGAGATTCACATTCTGAAACCATCCACAGATCAAGTATCCATAATTATAAAAAATACTAGCGTTCCACAATTGTTGTCAACTGCGGGTTAGCTGGTATTTCACGGTCATTGTCTTGGCTTCGGGGCCGCGCGTCGCGCTACCCTTTTGTAGAGACTCGGTTTTCGCCGGCACGTGCCCGGCCGCTTCTCTCCAATTCGTTCGCCCTTCCCCAGTATCGCCATAGGCCGAGGTTCGAGCCCCCCTCTGGGGCGCCCCTAGGCAGACACAGTAAATTTTTGGCGGTGTGAGCGCCACGCTTCCGCAAAAGCCCGGTGTCTTAGCAAATGGCATTAGTATGCCTTTAGCTAACAGGATAAAAAAAATGTCTTGTCTTAACCATGGCTTAACCACAACAGTCGAAATAAAACATTATTAACACTGGTTGGAGTCGTCTTTGCTTAACTTGCCTGGTCATTCAGTTTTAATACGCGTAACGATCGGACACCTTACCTTTGTTTGTTTTGTTGAGAATAAATCTATAGTGTCTTTCATTAGTTACCGGTATTATGTTTCGAAGGAGCGTCCGATGATGTCACCTTCCACATGTCGGGTCAGCCTGTCAACATGACCATAATATTCAATCAACAAATTAGTTTAGACATGATTAAGTTTCTATGTGATTGACCCCATCATACGCCTTGCCGTTTCTAAATTTATAGGTATTATATTTAGAAATGTTATTCTAGGTTGAAGACGAAAATAAATTTCTGATGTTAAAATAGCTTGCTCAAATAGACCTAAACCTGACTGTATCTATACATAGTATGAAATGAAGTCGCATCCGCCGTCTGTTCGCTTAATCTTTTCAACTACTCAACAGATTTTATTGATGTTTTCATTAGTAGATAGAGAAAAACAAGAGGAATGTTCATATTTCCAAAATTCCCACGGGAAAGAGGTAAACATGAAATAGAAGTTGCGCGGGATTCGCTAGTTAAAAATAAATCTTAATTGTCATTTTGTGGTTTTATTCAGGAGACACAGAGGTAGAAACATGTGTTCATTACTTCATTAGTCCTAAAATAATTACAGTTCTAATGCTACCGGTTGTTTTTACGATAATTGTGCAATAACAACTATATTATTATACATTCTTACTTCCTTACTTTAATATTATAAATGAGAAAGTGAGTTTGTTTGTTTGTTTGTTTGTTTGTTTGTTATTCCTTCACGGCTTGACTAAGCAGCCGATCATTATGAAAATTTGTATAAATATTGTCAGTGGTACAGAGCCCAACATAGGCTACTTTTTATCCCGTGAAAGTATGTCTTTCCAATGGGAACATATTTTTTCTACTAAAAAGGGCGCTGTAAGAAAAGTGCCGATGGACACATTCTTATATTACAACTTTATAAAACTAGGTCAACGTAAAATTACTCATTAGTCTGTATTTAGGCTAGATTGTAATTACACTGGGCGTCAAAAGTAAGTAGTACAGTTTTAAAATTGCAATATCTCCTAAACTACAGAAGCTAGACCTTTCAAATAAAAAAAAGTTAAAAGACAATTTCATTTCATTTAATAAAAACGTCATGCATAATATCATTTTTTAAAGATTGACTGAAAAAAAAACTTAATAAACAAAAACACTCTTTTTTAAACTGTTGGCTTGTACTTTTGTTTTTTATTGTTTTCTTTATTTCTGATAAATCAATTGCAATTCAAAAGCAAATGTGTCTTCAGCGAGTAAACGTCACTAATCATGCCTCTTTCACCAGAAGAATGTGCAAGAATCATAACTTTTCTCGAAGTAGGCATCAGTATGCGTCATACTGCAAGAACGGTGGGTGTAACTCTAAGAACGATCCAGCAAGTAAAGCGAAGGTACTAAGAGACTGGAAACCATCTAAGGAGACCAAGTAATGGCAGACCCAGGTGCACTAGTACCGGAGAGACCGCTTAATTGTCTCTACTGTGTTAAGAAAATATCACCTTAATGCAGTTAAGGTCCAGCAACAGCTTCTTCAGACCCGAAGAGACTACGTTAGTGAGAGTACAGTGAGGAGAAGACCTTGCTGAAGCCAACCTGAAGTCGTACAGGCCAGCAAATGGCCCCAAACTTGAGACAGGGCATCGAGTAGCAAGACTACGCTACGCCCGTCAACACGTACAATGGGACGAAGAAGAATGGACAAGAGTTTTGTTCACAGATGAGTCTCGGTTTTCTTTATTCACTTCCGATGGAACGCGGAGAGTATACAGGCGACCTGGTGAGCGATACATTCAAGGTTGCATCTCGGAAAGAGTTCAATACGGCGGGGGCTCTGTACACGTATGGCCTGGCATCTCTTCAGAGGGTGGTTCAGAGCTAGTGGTCACAGAAAATGGCAGTCTGACTGGTGAAAGATATGCATTAGAGATCCTTATCGAGTATGCATGGCCATATTTAGTAAATATGGGTGATGGAGCGATACTAATGCATGATAACGCCCGGCCACACACCGCTCACCTCGTACAAGAGTACATTCAGGAGGTTGGCATCAGCTTGATGGCTTGGCCATCAAGAAGCCCAGATCTTAACCCGATTGAACACACTTGGGATGAGCTTGGGAGGCTAGTCAGAAGACGCAGACCACCCCCCGCCACCCTCAGGGCTCTAAAACAGGCCCTGATAGAAGAATGGGTGAATATTCCCTAACACCGCCTCCGAAACTTAGTGTTCAGCATGCCAAACCGGCTCGAAGATGTCATCAGAGCCCGAGGCGGCAACACAAGTTACTAAAGTGGGAACAAGGCCCAAAACTTAAAAATTAAGTTCTTGATAGTTACTTCAAAATGGTTAGCTTTTTAGTTTTTTCTTAATTTTCAGTGTAAAACTTTACTAATGCTAAATAAAATATTATTTTTAGAAAACTTTGTTAAATTTGCTATAAAATTACTTTTATTTCAAAACTCTAACTTCTATAGTTTAAGAGTAATTGCAATTTTAAAACTGTACTACTTATTTTTGACGCCCAGTGTATATTAGCGTATTTAATAATAACATATTAGTATGCTACAAAAAAAAAGGGCGCTGTATCGGCCAACAGATGGCGCCACAAGTCGCGCTACGGGTTGTTTTGTTGTCAAACGAGATCTATGTCATAAAATTTACGCGAGAAGCTTGTAAATATATATGGAGTTGTAGAGTATTTTATGAAATAGACCAGCTCGACCGGAGAAATATCACCCTCTCATAGAATATCTGCATGAAAAAGCGGTGATGTGTCGTTGTGTTTCGCGACGATGAACGAAATAGCCAATACAGCTATATAGCTTGCTCTTACTTCTGGTTTTCTTCCTATTGCTTCCTTCTTCATACATCCCAATTTTTTCCCTTCTACTTTTTCTTATTCCTTCTCTCTCCATTCCCTTCCTTGAAGTAGGCCACGCATTGGTAGTGTTTCTGGTATTACCGATAAATATATAGGTATATAAAAAAATGTGGAGTGGTAGACCAATTATTATGAAATGGGATAGCTCTAGCAGGGAAGTACCACCCTCTCACAGAATATCGACGTGAAGCAGCAATGCGTTTCGTTCGGTGAGTGAGAGATTCGGAAGCCCAATTCCTTCCCTATCCCCTCTTTCCCAGTCCTTCTTTCCCGTCCCTTCCTCCTTCCTTTCCTCCAACCTCCTTGGTGGATAACGCATTGGTAGCGCCCCTGGTGTTACTGATGCCCATAGGCGGCGGTGACCGCTTTCCATCAGGTGGCCCGCTTGCTTGTTTGTCTACGGTATGACATAAAAAATATATACATATAGGGACAAATCACACAGATTGAGCTAGCCCCAAAGTAAGTTCGAAACTTGTGTTATGGTAACTCAGTACTATATTTTACAACAAATATATATATAGATAAACATCCAAGACCCAGGCCAATCAGAAAAAGTTCGTTTTTCATCATGACCCGACCGGAATTCGAACCCGGGACCTCCTGGGTGGCAGTCTGGCGTGGTAACCATAACGCCACGGAAAATAATTTTTCAAATGGGCCCAGCCAGTCTTTGCAAACAATCTTTCCTCTTTATAATATTAGAATAGATGATGTAAGAAATAAAGAATTGTTTTACAAATTCATGACATTTCTTTTTGTTCTTTTCAGGAAGAAATGCGAATGAAGTCATACATCATAGTGGCGTCATAATGGTAGGTTGCTTTCCATACGATAACGTATGTATTTTTAACACATTGTATTGGTATTTTAGATTGGATATTCCAATAAAATGCCAAATAAAACCAAATTCCAAAAAATGCCAATTCATAAGTCTACTAAATTCCAAATTAAGAACGTTTTTCAGAAAATTGATTTGAATTGATTAAGTTTTTTTTCCCTAAAAAATATATAATGCACAGGTTAGGAGCTAGAAATAATTTATAAAAATAGAATTGTTGTGTTACGCGACAAAATATCGCGCAACTAAAAGTCGCGGTGCACGTAATTTTAAAGCAATGGTCACGTGTTAAATTTTTACGGTAAATTGTAACATGGAGTGATACGATACACATGGTGAAAGTTACTGATGTCGCTTTCAATTTTGCCTATAGGATGATATAATCACAACAAAATACCATTATGTTGTGTTGCGTAAACAATTATAAAGCCAGTTCTGTTTGTTGTGTATTCTATGTAATCATTTTGTGGAACTTTCGTATTGTTAACTTTATGTGTTTTTAATCGTTTCTGGTTGGTTTGGATTTGTTTTCTCCTCCGAGTTGTGAAGGTCTGATGATAGTCAATCCCTTAAAACATAACTGGTGGACCTACATAGACGCCTATCCCTTAAGACTTAAGGTCAGATTTTCCAATACCGTTACTTGGTATCTTTGTATGGACGACACCGTTAGGGCTTATGAATTAATAATACGGGTTTTTTTATACTCATATTTTTTATTTATTAATCAACATCACATAAATAACTGAGCGAGGAGCGCTCGCGAGTTATGCGTTTGAGGGATTTCATATGTCTACTTTTGTCGGTTGTAGGCCGCTTGTGACCAGTAGTACCGACTTTCCTCTAAATACCGGACATTGTTCTGTCCGATGACCATTTATTTTTTACCGGACAGGCCTCGAAAATACCGGACTGTACGCATAAATACCGGACATCTGGCAACCCTGCTCGTGAGGTAACTGTCGAAAGATTGTGAACCCTGCCTGTATAAGCTCTTTTGAATCGTCACAACTTTTTCCTACCACCAAATGCCACCAATTTATACACATTAACGCTATTTTAAAGAGTTGTAATACAACATTAAAATATTACGTACTACCTTTTGCGCGCGGCTTCGCTCTCGGTTAATTTTATGACATAGATCTCGTTTGACAATAAAACAACTCATGGCGCGACTTGTGGCGCCATCTGTTGGCCGATACAGCGCCCTCTATAGTAGAAAAAACATTTTCCCATAGGAATGACATACTTTTACGGGATAAAAAGTAGCCTATGTTGGGCTCTGTACCCCTGACTATGTGTACAAATTTTCATTATGATCGGCCGATTAGTCAAGCCGTGAAGGAATAACAAACAACAACAAACAAATAAACAAACTCACTTTCTCATTTATAATATTAGTTAGGATTAGGATGATTGTATCTGTATGATTCAAACATAATATTACTAGCTGCTGCCCGCCGGTATTACCCGCCGTACCTGCGTTTAATTGTATGCACAGTAGCGACACCTATTTTATAACGCGCCAATTTTATCAGACTTGATTAAATCCTACGACAATCTCGTTCTTTTCGGGATAAAAAGTACCCTGATGTGTTAATCCAACGTATCGGCTATCTACATACCAAATAGGCAAATATCATGAAAATTAGCCTAGCCATTTGAGCGTGAAGAATAAATAATAAATAAATAATGTATAGGGACAATTCATACAGATTGAGCTAGCCCCAAAGTAAGTTCGAAACTTGTGTTATGGGATACTAACTCAACGATATTATATTTTATAACAAATACATTATAGATAAACATCCAAGACCCGAGGCCAATCAGAAAAAGTTCGTTTTTCATCATGACCCGAACGGGGATCGAACCCGGGACCTCCTGGGTGGCGGTCTGGCGTGGTAACCATTACGCCACGGAGGTCGTCAAAGAAGTAACAAACAAACACACAAACTTTTGCCTGTATAAAATTAGTGGGATTCATAATAATTATAACAGAAAGCGTCACAGACAACAGACATAATGTTAGTGTAAAGCAGTTAAAAAAAAAAATTGACTGAAATCGTTGAATTGAGCTTTTTAACTAAACCTCCCGAGATATATTTTAAATAACATACCGGCTCGCAGGCTATTATGTCTGCGATATGTTTTCCCTGTCACGGGTAGTTTGTTCCCCAACCGGTTTCTGATACTCGACCGAGCACCAGTTCTACCGGTCGCTTTTCTACACTGAGATTTGCTTAGGTACCACATATTCACTGCGAAGACTGGCGCGATATGATGATTTCGTTTCCATTTAACATTTTGTAGTTAATTATACAAAATACAATAAAAGTATTATAATATCTGTGACAATACAAAACTAATATACATGAAACTTAGCAAATACACGGTAAAATAGGCGGTCTTATCGCTAAGCGATTTCTTACAGATAACCTAAATTAAATAAAGAAAGAAATCTTCGATTATCATTTAATAACATCATCATCATCGTCAGCCTGTGTCTACCTCTATCTGTAAGAGAGGTATTGCACAGCGGATAATCCGCTCAAATCGGAGCAGCCCGTCTGGGGAAGGACCTCCATCCACCTTACAGAAGATCGTAGCCAAATAGCATTGGTCACGGCCATGTTTCTACGGTGAGTAAGGTCTCCTGAGCACCACTTCTGGGGCAACGCGCGAGTGATACCCTCGGTATTGCAAGCCTCTATAGGCTACGATATACCATCAGGCCGGCCGTATGCTTGTTTGCCACCTTTGTGGTATAAAAAAAATAAAAAAAACAGTGGGCCTATATCCAGCATCCTCAGCCTGTATCTACATCTATCTGTAAGAGAGGTAGGGCACAGCGGATAATCCGCTCAAATCGGAGCAGCCCGTCTGGGGAAGGACCTCCATCCACCTTACAGAAGATCGTAGCCAAATAGCATTGGTCACGGCCATATTCCTACGGTGAGTAAGGTCTCCTGAGCACCACTTCTGTGGCAACGCGCGAGTAATACCCTCGGTATTGCAAGCCTCTATAGGCTACGGTGTACCATCAGGTCGGCCGTATGCTTGTTTGCCACCTTTGTGGTATAAAAAATAAAAAATAAAACAGTGGGCCTATATCCAGCAGAGGGCTGGATATACGCTTTTCCCAATGCTTTCCACCAAATCGTAAAACATGGGTGTTTAATATTTCGAGTTTTTCTTTGTTTAAATAACAGCGGCGGAAAATTAAGCTTAGCTTACTTTGGGATAAGGTGGCGTTGTGTGAAATCAGTAAAAAAAATGTAAATCATCTTTGTCCGTGAAAAGAGAACATGTTTACGTAACATTAAGGTTTTATCATAATGATTCATTTCGAACTATTCATTATTTCATTATATTATGATGGATATAATGACTATTTACTAAATGCTGTTATTTGGTACAGATGACGTAGGCTAATGACGCGGCCATAACATTGTTGTCTGTGCTAATTTGTGATAATGTGAGCTCGAACATGTTATCATTAACTACTGACATCTTTACTCATACATAACAATAGATCGTGATGTGAAATCACGCTTTACTTGATTTGCCATCTTTTTAGAATTATATCAACTCCTAATCATCTACTGCAGGGATACGATACGGGACTCGCTTCAATCGAATGGGATTAAATCGTACTCTGCCACGCTGCTCCAATGCGGATTGGCAGCCAGTGTATTCAAACCGCCTGAAGGCCACCGACTTGGCTTAACTGTCATTCATCGACAACAGCCGGGACCGACGACTTAACGTCTTTCTTACTCGGTTATAGCAAGGTTAACATTAGTTATTTAATTTTGATGATAATTTTTGTTGATGATAATAACAGAAAATTTATTACAGTGCTACAATGATATTTATGAACGTGAGTGACAGTTGTGCGAGGGCGTTACTGTGGCATATTTTCATACATTTTGTCAGAGGCGAACGGTCGAAAAGTGAATACAATATGAACGGGAGTTGTAGTTCCAATTTCGGCCGCGTTCATAAATAATAGCTTCGTAGCACTGCACTGCAAGTGAGTACCTGATCGGATGTTGTACATTTAACAATTTTGAGATAACTGAGTGACATAGAAGAGAATGTCAATAAGAATAACAAGTCTAAATAAAAGTTCTAGAAAATATTTAATAAAAATTCTTTATTGGGAGTTGGGACTAGATGGCGTTGTGTGATTCTTCCAAGAATATTTATTTATTTTATTTCGAGCATCAGACAATAATTTTATTATACTACGGGCTCATATTAAAAATACCATAAAATAACATACAATACAATTTAAATTTCGAATCATTCACTAACAGCGCTAGTGTCCAATACTGATATAAAAATAGACCGTAGTGCTTAGCAATCACGCTTCACTTGATTTGATTTTTCTAAAATAACCTGTTTCAAATTGCTATCTCTCACGTTGCTAAGGATAAATCTTTTCCTTTTATTTCTTCCTCATAATAGATAGATACAGACAGATGTACACGGATATTTATGAACGCGATTGACAGTTGTGCGAGGGCGTTACTGTGGCATATTTTCATACATTTTGTCAAAGGCGAACTGTCAAAAAGTGACAAACAATATAAACGGGAGTTGTAGTCTAGATTCTATTTTTTTAATTAAATCATTGTGAGTACAAAAACGGTTGTATTAATAAAACTACTGCTCAACGCGCTCTTTAAATCACGAAGATATTGAAGATTTTAAAATCCATCTAAATATGGCTCGAGTCGTAGCATAATTTGTTCATTCATTTTTGACAAATAAAAAACGACTCCATCGAGATCCTTCTTAATAATGTAACTCGATTTATTGTGTCGGAAAGGTGTCCTTACATGTACCCCTGTGACGTCACACTGACGTCATCTGTTCCCACGGGAGCACGAAATGTTTACACAACTCGACTGTTATTCCCGAGTCCAGAGTAAACGTTGGCTGTAATATTTCATCGTGAAATGTTGTGAACTAGCATAAGTTCGCAGTGGTAACCGCGCAATGTTTTTGTTCCTATTCCTATGGTAATTTCTCAAAACTCTGTTCATATAACACCTAAAAAATGAGTTTTTGTTGTTAATCTGATGGTGGAATATCTACTTTCGTACTTTTTACGTGGTTTAATAAGTTTTATTTATCTTTTATTAACTAAAAACCTAAATATCATGACAAATGATTAAATACTTCGAATGATTCTTTTCTGACTCTCTTACTACTCGCAATAAAGAGTCAGCCCCAAATCTAACTGAACATACTCTACGACCTCTTGCGAGTTGTAAATTTTTTTCATACAGGTGCTCCTTCACTGCGAGCATACGCGTGTAATGTAACATTTTAGATTCGACTTTGAGCATTACAATACTACCTCCCTGACTGACGAGCGTTCGCCTCCCTCACTGCTGTAATGCTCGAATCTGAGCGTTACATTACACGCGAATGCTCCCTGTGAAGGAGCACCTTACCAGCATTTCTGCTGTGAAGCATGTGAATTATGATTGACAGATAAGGTCGTCGACCAGTCCTTTACCGCCTTCACACTTATTAACAGAGCAATTTATTTAGCATTAGGCATTACCTTCGCTGAGCCTACTGACGGAAAATTATGTCACACTGTGACCCCAGACAGACCGGTTTGGCGTTAAAACGAAACTAACAGACACAAGGTTCTAGCCGAATATTGCCCGCGTGCTATCAAGTGGTGACACTGCTTTATAAATAGATAAATTATTTATTATTTATATTACATTTGACACAAAAGTTCCAAACAATAGTCTGATTAAGGCTTGTCCGAAATTTTCCTGGCTTGCGGTTCGAATTATTTCCGTGCGCGAATGTTTTGTGTTGCATCAAATCTGCTATGTCCGCTCTGCAAAAAAAACGCACTGCTGATACTTCCATAAGATGTAATGTTTTACAGATTAAAATTTCGCAGCGCGGACAGGCCCTTAAAATTTAAATTTATATGCAATAGACATGAATCGATTACAATTTTTTTTGCGAGAAAACACAACATTATTTTCCCACAATAAGGTATGACAAACTAATTTAATCACAATGGTTAAATACTAGGAACCTTGTGCCAAGTATATTTGAACGGAATATAGTAAAAAAATATTTATCTGATGAAAAATGTGGGCACTACGAAACAATTCTATTAGTTCACATTGCTTGAGTGAATGTAAAACAATAGTGTAATGTGTAATCGAACGTGGAGCCTGTGATACAGAGATTTACGAAATTACTTGAGAAATATAAAAGCTGTTTCGACATTGGAATAGAAGGTATTATTGACAAATACTAAAGAATTTCGCTACCATAGATTAATACAGAGAGATGCTGAAGTTTACAACATTATACTATGACATATTATACTTCTTCTCTTCGTATGCTTCCCACAATGTGTGGTGGTCTTGCCACGAGATCTCGTTAATCTATAAGATGTCCTCCATGACGTAGGTACTTATGCATACGTAGTTATGGTTTACAAATACAATAGAATTGGAGGCTCGTTAGCAATTCCGTTTTAACAATAGCACGACCATATTCATTATAATTTTATTGTACATTCACACGAGGCCATCTGGTTTCAAGTTGAGCAGATTTAAAACAACAGACACTTAGCCCAAATAGTTTTTTTTGGGGCCTCAAAACATATTTTTCTGGTGATAGAGCATTTAATGTGCTAGCTCGACCTGGGCCCTGTACCACCTTCTCACAGAATATCGGAGTAAACAGGAATGCGTTTCGTTCGTTTAAGTGAGTTTTCCTTTAGCCCTAGTGGCCGTATTCCCTTCATTGTAGCAGGCAACACATTAGTAGCACCTCTGGTATTACTAATATTCATAGGCGGCGGTAACCAATTTCCATCTACACTAACCGGCTAAGTCCGATGGACTCGCTGACCAACGACGGGTGTGGTCCTCCAGCATTTCGGGGATTGTGCGGCGGGTTGACACCTCGCCCACGTAAAACCAATGTTGCTGGTGAAGCGTATCCCGTTAGCGCTTCACTAGCTTGCACAACATCGTCAAGAAAAAAATAAAAAAACAATTTCCATCAAGTGGTCTGTTTGCTTATTTGTCTACGGTATGACATTAAAAAAAAATATTTTTAAATCAATTAAATATTTCGGTCAATTAAATATTTCAAAATGAGTCCATTACATGTTTGCAAAAAATGGTGTTATTGTAGGGGGTAGGAAACACATATGAAAAGTGACGAATTTACTCTTAATTTATGGAGTGTTCAATAATGACGAATTTGCTCAGTGAACCTGCACGCA
Source organism: Endotricha flammealis (assembly GCA_905163395.2). Classification (NCBI taxonomy): domain Eukaryota; kingdom Metazoa; phylum Arthropoda; class Insecta; order Lepidoptera; family Pyralidae; genus Endotricha; species Endotricha flammealis. The sequence goes on along the minus strand of LR990862.1, from coordinate 14,477,032 downwards.
CCAAAGGTGTGTGAAAGTCTACCAACTGAGCAATCATGTTGTCATTTGAACTACATCACAAAAACATGTTGTTTTTACTAAAACATGCCCCTTGCCAGAAATCCACATTCCTAGTTATTTATGTCAATTGATATGATATACAAAATGGCGTCGCTACGTCTACAAGAAATATCTTATATCGTGTTTTATAAATAGAATAACTTTATTATTTTATTATATTGTTATAAAAGATTCTCGTTCAATTTATTTTCCCGAATATTTTTGATATTACTTCGACTGAATGGAAAATACCACTTGCCGAGAGTAGTGTGATGGATATCAATCGTAGGAATTACCAGGTTATATCTTCAAGAATTGCTGGTTCAAATTTAAAAAATGTTTTGTTTCTAAAACGTATTTTAAGTTTTAATTTATTTAAAATTCAGACAACCTTAGTCCCTTTTGAATTTGAGCGACGACGCGATTATAGAGAAGTTATTTTTACAATTTAAAATGCGTTTCAGAAACTAGATGTTATTTGTTGTTAGATCTATCTCTTTTTCTTTTTTAGTATGAAAGTGACAGCTATAACTTAATGTCTCATTAACTTTAAAAATGCGTTTAATGGCTGTGAGCTATGTAAAGCACATACGGAAATGGATAACGTACCACTTTGTTCATCTGTTGCATTTGCATCTGTTGATTGATTGATTGATTCTTATTGATTGACACTTGATTAGTTTATTAGAATTCACAAGGTGACGTATTCAATTGCGTGACTGATATTGGAAACTAGTAATTACCCAAGTAGATTACATACAAGTGTAAATAAATATCACGGTTATTTTATGACTTGAGAAAAGATGTACCTTATCTTATTTACTGGATGCGATAAACACTCGTTTTGCACTTCATTACGATAACTGAGTTATTTATTACATAGATATAAATGTAAATAGATGCCACGAGTATTGATAAGTCGCAAAGACAAGACGCGTCGCCGTCGTCGGCTCGTTTGCAACTTCTCCTTCTTCTTCTTCGTTTTCGACTTCGATACGGTGTTACGGTGTAACCGTATCGAAGTCGAGTTGCAAACAAAGAACGAAAATTTACATTCATAGCAAATGAAACTTTATTGCCTCATAGGTTATTTGTTAAATAAGAAACGTCGAAACCATGCAGGATCTGTCAAAAACTGTCAGTTTATTTTAATAACTAGCTGACCCAGCGAACTTCGTATCGCCTAAAGAACCTTCATGTTGAATTTCATTCGAATAACTTCAAAAAGGCAAAGTTTCATACTAATTTTGCACCCCCGTTTAACCCCCTAAGGGATGATTTTTGAGAAAAATATTTTACTCGTATTTCATGCCTTTCAATAAAGAACCTTAATGCTGAATTTCATTTAAATAACTTCAAAAACGGCAAAGTTTCATACGAAATTTGCGCCCCCGTTTAACCCCCTAAGGGATGATTTTTGAGAAAAATATTTTACTCGTGTTTCATGCCTTTTAATATAGAACCTTCATGGTGAATTTCATTCGAATAACTTCAAAAACGGCAATGTTTCATACTAACTTTGCACCCCCGTTTAACCCCCTAAGGGATAATTTTTGAGAAAAATATTTTACTCATGTTTCATGCCTTTCAATAAAGAACCCTAATGCTGAATTTCATTTGAATAACTTTAAAAACGGCAAAGTTTCATACTAACTTTGCGCCCCCGTTTAACCCCATAGGGGATGTTTTTTGAGAAAAATATTTTACTCGTGTTTCATGCCTTTCAATAAAGAACCTTCATGCTGAATTTCATTCGAATAACTTTAAAAAACGGCAAAGTTTCATACTATCTTTGCACCCCCGTTTAACCCCCTAAGAGATGGATTAAAAAAAAAAAAATTACTCATGCTTCATGTTTTTCAGTAAAGAACCTTCATGCTGAATTTCATTCGAATAACTTCAAAAACGGCAAAGTTTCATACTAACTTTGCACCCCTGTTTTACCACCTTAGGGGATGAATTTCCAAAAATCCTTCCTTAGTGAGCACCTACGCCCCAAAAGGAACCCCCATGCAAAATTTGAGACTTCTGGCACTTGTGGTTTCGGAGATTTCGTGATGAATCAGTCAGTGATTTTCTCTTTTATATACAGGGTGTTTGGTAGAGGATTGAACATGGGATAATGGCAGAAAGGTGAGATGGTCTGCTACATGCTGAGCGAAAAAAAATTGACCTAGGGCCCATAGCTTTTTTTTAATGATTTTTTTAAAATTTTCACCAAACTTTCTTCCTTCGTAAATTTGAAGTACTATAACTTTTTTTTTATTGGATCAATCGGCCAGCTTATTTTTTTATTCTTATCTTAACTGTATGTAGCTTACTTTTAAATTGATATTTGTCGGTTAGAGTTACCACAAAAAATTATATGAGTCCTCAAACATCAAAAAGACGAAAAGTACACGCCGAGCGTTCAACTTTGGACTGCTGTAAAAAAAAACGAAAAGTGGTACTGCAGTTCTAATTCTAGGAAAACAGCTCTAGTTCATGCCCTTTGGAATGGTATTCAATTTACAGAGTATTTTTTTTCTAAGTAGTCTTTTTCGTACATTCTACATGAAATTGACAAAAATCCTTTGAAGAAAATAAATCAAAATAATGTTACGAAACCTAGAGCGGGATGGTTACACAAGGCAGGTAGAAACGTTAACGTTTCTCTTAATCAATAACCCTTGTGAAGTTGGCGCCACATTTTTAAAAAAATCAATTTTTTTTTAGAGTTCCCGGTAGCTTACTAATAGTTCTGGAGTTCTCTCTAGAAAATTTTCATAGTTCCGCGCGAATTTTCGAAAAATCGTCAAAAAACAAAATCGAGCGCCAACTTCACGCAGCGCCGCTTTTTTGTTTAAATGGAGTTCTGAGCGGCAAAATGCAATCAGAAGGAAGAGTTCTGGAGTTCTTGATAGTTTTTTTTAATAGTTCTGCAAATTTAAAAAAAAATTTTTTTTTTTTAATTTTCAAATAGATTTCGTCGGAGTTCTGCATGGGGTTCTAAACGGCGCTACGAGAGTTCTAGCGAATGCCGCAATCAGAACTCTCGTACGACTAATTTTGACATAGTTAAAAAAAACATAATGTTTAAAATCCACCATTTTGTTTACGAAATTGGTATTTTCGGAGTTCTGCTTGGGGTTCTAAACGGCGCTACGAGAGTTCTAGCGAATGCCGCAATCAGAACTCTCCTACGACTAATTTTGAAATAGTTATAAAAAACATAATGTTTAAAGTCCACCATTTTGTGTTCGAAATTGGTTTTTCGGAGTTCTGCTTGGGGTTCTAAACGGCGCTACAAGAGTTCTAGCGAATGCCGCAATCAGAACTCTCGTACGACTAATTTTGACATAGTTATAAAAAACATAATGTTTAAAATCCACCATTTTGTTTACGAAATTGGTTTTTCGGAGTTCTGCTTGGGGTTCTTAACGGCGCTACGAGAGTTCTAGCGAATGCCGCAATCAGAACTCTCGTACGACTAATTTTGAAATAGTTAAAAAAACATAATGTTTAAAATCCACCATTTTGTTTACGAAATTGGTATTCTCGGAGTTCTGCTTGGGGTTCTAAACGGCGCTACGATAGTTCTAGCGAATGCCGCAATCAGAACTCTCGTACGACAAATTTTCACATAGTTATAAAAAACATAATGTTTAAAAGCCACCATTTTGTTTTCGAAATTGGTTTTTTCGGAGTTCTGCTTGGGGTTCTAAACGGCGCTACGAGAGTTCTAGCGAATGCCGCAATCAGAACTCTCGTACGACTAATTTTGACTAAGTTAAAAAAACATAATGTTTAAAATCCACTATTTGTTTACGAAATTTGTATTTTCGGAGTTCTGCTTGGGGTTCTAAACGGCGCTACGATAGTTCTAGCGAATGCCGCAATCAGAACTCTCGTACGACTAATTTTCACATAGTTTTAAAAAATTTAATGTTTAAAATCCACCATTTTGTTTACGAAATTGGTATTTTCGGAGTTCTGCTTGGGGTTCTAAACGGCGCTACGAGAGTTCTAGCGAATGCCGCAATCAGAACTCTCGTACGACTAATTTTGACTAAGTTAAAAAAACATAATGTTTAAAATCCACCATTTTGTTTACGAAATTTGTATTTTCGGAGTTCTGCTTGGGGTTCTAAACGGCGCTACGATAGTTCTAGCGAATGCCGCAATCAGAACTCTCGTACGACTAATTTTCACATAGTTATAAAAAATATTATGTTTAAAATCCACCATTTTGTTTACGAAATTGGTATTTTCGGAGTTCTGCTTGGGGTTCTAAACGGCGCTACGAGAGTTCTAGCGAATGCCGCAATCAGAACTCTGGTACGACTAATTTTGACATAGTTAAAAAAAACATAATGTTAAGTCCACCATTTTGTTTTCGAAATTGTTTTTTTCGGAGTTCTGCATGGGGTTCTAAACGGCGCTACGAGAGTTCTAGCCAATGCCGCAATCAGAACTCTCGTACGACTAATTTTGACATAGTTATAAAAACATAAAGTTTTAAGTCCGGCATTTTGTTACGAGAGTTCTGATTGCGGCATTCGCTAGAACTCTCGTAGCGCCGTTTAGAACCCCAAGCAGAACTCCGAAAATACCAATTTCGAACACAAAATGGTGGACTTTAAACATTATGTTTTTTATAACTATTTCAAAATTAGTCGTACGAGAGTTCTGATTGCGGCATTCGCTAGAACTCTCGTAGCGCCGTTTAGAACCCCAAGCAGAACTCCGAAAAAAACAATTTTCAAAAACAAAATGGCGGACTTTAAACATTATTTTTTTATAACTACGGCAGAATTAGTCGTACGAGAGTTCTGATTGCGGCATTCGCTAGAACTATCGTAGCGCCGTTTAGAACCCCAAGCAGAACTCCGAAAAAAACAATTTCTTAAACAAAATGGTGGACTTTAAACATTATGTTTTTATAACTATGTCAAAATTAGTCGTACGAGAGTTCTGATTGCGGCATTCGCTAGAACTCTCGTAGCGCCGTTTAGAACCCCAAGCAGAACTCCGAAAAAACCAATTTCGAACACAAAATGGTGGACTTTAAACATTATGTTTTTTTTAACTATGTCAAAATTAGTCGTACGAGAGTTCTGATTGCGGCATTCGCTAGAACTCTCGTAGCGCCGTTTAGAACCCCAAGCAGAACTCCGAAAAACCAATTTCGTAAACAAAATGGTAGATTTTAAACATTATGTTTTTTATAACTATGTCAAAATTAGTCGTACGAGAGTTCTGATTGCGGCATTCGTTAGAACTCTTGTAGCGCCGTTTAGAACCCCAAGCAGAACTCCGAAAAAACCAATTCTCGAAAACAAAATGGCGGACTTTAAACATTATTTTTTTATAACTACGGCAAAATTAGTCGTACGAGAGTTCTGATTGCGGCATTCGCTAGAACTCTCGTAGCGCCGTTTAGAACCCCAAGCAGAACTCCGAAAAAACCAATTTTCGAAAACAAAATGGCGGACTTTAAACATAATTTTTTTATAACTACGGCAGAATTAGTCGTACGAGAGTTCTGATTGCGGCATTCGCTAGAACTATCGTAGCGCCGTTTAGAACCCCAAGCAGAACTCCGAAAAAACCAATTTCTTAAACAAAATGGTGGACTTTATTACTACATTATGTTTTTATAACTATGTCAAAATTAGTCGTAAGAGAGTTCTGATTGCGGCATTCGCTAGAACTCTCGTAGCGCCGTTTAGAACCCCAAGCAGAACTCCGAAAATATTAATTTCGTAAACAAAATGGTGGATTTTAAACATTATGTTTTTTTTAACTATGTCAAAATTAGTCGTACGAGAGTTCCGATTGCGGCATTCGCTAGAACTCTCGTAGCGCCGTTTGGAACCCCAGGCAGAACTCCGACGAAATCAATTTTTGAAATTTTTTAAAAAAAAAATTTTTTTTTTAATTCGCAGAACTATTAAAAAAAACTATCAAGAACTCCAGAACTCTTACTTCTGATTGCATTTTGCCGCTCATAACTCCATTTAAACAAAAAAGCGGCGCTGCGTGAAGTTGGCGCTCGATTTTGTTTTTTGACGATTTTTCGAAAATTTGCGCGGAACTATGAGAATTTTCTAGAGAGAACTCCAGAACTATTCGTAAGCTACCGGGAACTCTAAAAAAAATTGATTTTTAAAAAAAAGTGGCGCTAACTTCACAAGGGCTAATCAATATCAGCATCCGTTCTTCCTTTTTCACTCTTCATAGGTGGGCAATGCATCCAAGACCTTGTAGTGGTGAAGAGTGGTATGTGGTAAGCAATCACCGCTGCCTATTGACATCTACGATTTTTTTATGACACGAAGAGGACAAACAAGCTAGCAAGTCACCTGATGGTAAGCAATCACCGCTGCCCATAGGCATCCACGACGAACTAGAGGATCACCTGATGGTAAGCAATCACCGCTGCCCATAGACATGCACAACTTTTTTTTTGACACGAGGAGGACAAACAAGCACCTTATGGTAAGCAATCACCGACTACAAAATCTTGGATGCGTTGCCCACCTATGACGGAATGAAAAAGGAAACACCGGTGAAGGAAAGTTAATAAGGGAGTAGGATACAGGAGGTGTATCAGGCTTCCGGCTCTCTCACTCATCCTACAAAACACGGGGGACATACGAGGTACTGCCCCGGTCGAGCCTGCCCATTTACGAGCTACTACTAGTTCATAGTAGTGGCTACGCTCTACCACTCTTCACCACTACAAGGTCTTGGATGCATTGCCCACCTATGAAGAGTGACGGATGCTGTTAATGATGAACCGTAACCATCCCGCTCCATGATTCGTAACATTTTTTTGATTTATTTTCATTAAAGTATTTTTGTCAGAAATGGTCAATTTCATGTAGAAAGTACGAGAAAGACTACTTAGAAAGAAATAAACTATACAAATTACATACCATTCGAAAGGGCATGAACTAGAGCTGTTTTACTATGATTAGAACTGCTGTACCACTTTTAGTTTTTTTTAAACTGCAGTCCAAAGTTGAACGCTCGGCGTGGACTTTTCGCCTTTTTGATGTTTGGGGGCTTATAATTTTTTTCCTGGTAACTCTAACAAACAAATATCAATTTAAAAGTAAGCTACATTCAGTTAAGATAAGAATAAAAAAATAAGCTGGACGATTGATTCAATAAAAAAAAAGTTATAGTACTTCAAATTCACGAAGGAAGAAAGTTTGGTGAAAATTAAAAAAAAAACATTAAAAAAAAACTATGGGCCCTAGGTCAAATTTCTTTCGCTCAGCATGTAGCAGACCATCTCACCTTTCTGCCATTATCCCATGTTCAATCCTCTACCAAACACCCTGTATATAGATCAATGATTCTATTCATTGGCGTTATACAGCGCAGAGACTATGGTATGGTAGGCTGTTAATGACACAGGTGACACTCTTGGTGTTAAGAGATCTCGCTTGCGGTATCTATTTTAGTTTTGATTTACGTCTATTATAATTGTTTTTATTTGTCATGTCATACATAGCAATTTCACGTTTATTTTTATTGCTATAGAATTGACATTTATATGAATTGCTTTTACTAGATAACCTAGACCTCGAGATAGGTAGGTAATGTGACGTATAAGTTTTGTAATGTATTTTTTTTCCTTTTTTTTTTAGTAAAAGATCAGTAGGTACCAGTGGCGAAGGGTGAAATTTTACTCAGGGGAAGCCGGAGCAAAAAAAAAATACAGTGTTATCTTACCACAGGGATGGAAAATTCCGAATACCATATTACCATTACCATACATAAAAGCACTGATAGGTATAATATGGAAAACCAAAACAGTACCTGTGAGCCACGAATACTTTTCGTACAAATTACAATGAAAATGTTTAGTAAAGCCATCTTTCCGTTTATAATCTATTTTCATAGAAGGAAAAGCACGGGCGCGCTGTATAATATGTTTTTTATTTTCAAAACTGTATGTTTGAAAATTATTATCTAATAAAAAGTCTGTGAGACAACAACCCACGTCTAAAATTGCAGCCATTACGAATGTAAACAAATCAGACTAAACCAAAATAAACAATTAACTACTTACAACTGAAACCGATAAATTCTATAACTATAACACAATTCACACCGAGCCCTGTCCAACATTTAACCACGAAGTCACTCTAATCTATTCAAATTTACTAAATTAACAACAAACAAATAAAAAAAAACTAACAACAAAACGAGCGAAAGCACAGGCGAAAGTGAATTGAAAAAATGTCATAATTTTGACAATTACAACGCGACAAAATTATAGTTGTTTTATTATTCAAGCACTAAACACATAATTAACTATATTTTTTACCTATCAGGTTAATACCTCTGTTTATCTTTGTCGCACTAACGTAATCTGATACATGCCATCCTTGTCGTAACTCGGCGACTACCGGCTTAATATGTTCATATGATCGGCGTGAGAAAGAGACCGCGCTAGGAACAAAATGTACGCGTAAGAAAGAGACAGCCGCTCCTAAAACTGTATGCGGCTACAACTCGGGAATTACCGGCTTTCGACGCACAGGCTAAGCGACGTGGTGATATTGCTATTTATTATTGTATAGGCGTTTGGCGACGTGTGATATTGCTATTTATTATTGTATAGGCGTTTGGGTATCATTATTATGTATGAAGCGAAATCATGTTATTAGCAGAGTCGATGCTGTTAGATAATTCACTATTTTTAAAAGGGAAGCCGACAGGAATCGTGTTATTAGGACCCCTCGCCACTGGTAGGTACTTACTTACTATGAGTTGGAATCATATCATCTTTCCTTGTCTCGCTAGCGTCTTACTTTTACTAAGGTGGCAAACAAACACTCGGCCCCTCTGATGGTAAGCAACCAGCAACCGTAGCCTGTGGACGCTTTCAACACCGGGGGTATCACTTGCGCGTCGCCGACCTCGTAAAAAGTGGAGCTCTGTAGACTTTGCTCCCTGTTCCTCGCTTTGCCTATTATTAGGCCTTTCGTCCATGCGTCGACTAGACTGCAACTTACACACCCGACGCAGTAATCCCGGAAGCAACTGATTCAAACAATATTGTCTCAATGTGATAATTGGTAATCTCTGTCTATTACTCTATTAAGCCAGGTTCAAATAAAATCTTTTGATCTTTCTATGTTTTATCAGAGTAATCTAAAATGATTAAGATGATAAGGAGTCTGATTAGTCTGCACATATTAACATTTTGTACTAATGTAAGTTATCTTTGTTACAGGGGAGCATATCCCAGCGGCAGTGCAGCTTCGCCGCCCACCATGTTCCGACCAGAGTCGCCGCTCGCTGACCACCGCAACCTTCTGTCTCGTCGGCTGCTCCCGGTCAAGGCGCAAATCGCACCAGCAGACAAAAAGAAAAACCGACGAAGCCTCGAACTTAACTCATCAAACGACCACACCCCATACGATTACCCAAAACTCCTCATCTCAAAAACTACAGACTCCCTAAACACAGAATGCCCTCGAAAACTAATTAACAAACAAGACTCAACTGATAGCATCAAAAGAGCGTTATTAGCAAAAGATGAATCCAAGAAAGAATTGGAGAAGAAAGGGCAGATATCAAAGCAGGACTCGAGTGAGAGTTTGAAAAAGGCGTTATTATGTCGCCAAGAATCAAACGAAAGTGCGAAGAGGAGGGATTCCGACCCGAAAAGGGTCGTAAATCAAGATGTGAAGAGAGTCGCGGAGGTTAAGCGTGGGAGTGACAAGAAAGGCTTGTTAGAAACGGACTGTGATGAACCATGTAAGCCAAGAATTTATGAGAGGAGGACGGGGTGCGCTCGGCCCACGTTACCCCCCGTTGCAGAGAAGGGTTTGGTTTCACCGAACTCTCCTAATGGCAGTCCAAATAGCACAAGTATGGCGGCCGTGGCTGAAGGCCTCGTGCGATGGGGCAGTGGGCTCCTATCCCCAAAGGAGGAGCCGAGACTGCGGTCTGCTAGGAGCTGGTACGGATATGGGACTCTGCCGACTGATAGCGAAAAGGTAAGTTTTGATGATCAAACATCGAAATAATATTACTACGTATAGAAATGACACCGCGAACAAAATTTTTGTCCCCATACGTTGAGGCCAATAGACATCAACTCGTTTATGACTCGTTTAGAAACTTGCCGACGCTCATCGTGATTGGTCCTCTGATTTATGTTAAAAAAAATAATTAAAAAATGCCGTCATGTTCAATAAAATCTTGCAAAAACCGTTCAACAGTAAGAAAGAAAGATAGTGGCGTCACTTATCATCGGTAAGTATACAAAAAATTAAGTAAAACCAACCAAAACAATTTTTTTTCATTATTTTCTATTGCATCATGATTGCATCCGCCATTTCTATGTGAAAATCATAGATTATCAAAAAGTAATCGTACAGATGGGATACGTAGGTACTAAGCGTGAGTCAATTTTATAATATAATTTAGGTACTTATTTTTGAAAAATTTTTTGCTTTTTTTTAACCGACTTCAAAAAAGGAGGTTCTATGTTTCATTGTTTTTTTTTGGAGGTCCGCCGATTACTCCAATTGTGGACCGATTTTCAAAATTCTTTTTTTATTCATAAGTGCATACTCCCAAGTTGTCACCAATTCAGGATCTGATGATGGGAATTCCAGGAAAATCGAGGGCAACCCTCAAATTTCATGGGCACGTATAACGCGTTACTTTGTTGTCGTAATTATTATAATTAGATTTTTTCAACTATATTTACAAAATATTTTTATATAGTAGGTATAAAATATGTAAATGTGGATAAAGTTACTAACTAAGTAAAAAAAATAGTTTCTAGAAAATAAAAAGAAGGAAAACGAAACAGCATTTTAAATTTCGACCAACCGTTTTCGAACAAATAAAATTTCATTATAAAGTTAGTTTTGATTTAATCTCAGTTTATTTTTGACTAATATTTAGTTAAGAACAAAAATTTAATGTAGCTTCCTACCTATAAAGCTAATATTGTACCTATTTTCTATTAAGTTTATTCTATTAAGTAAAATAAAATATTGTAATAAAATAAAATAATCAATTAGATGTCCAATAGGCAGAATATAAACAAAGTGTCGCCCCTGCGTAGTAATGTCATATTCTATGACTGGGTTGGGGGCGGGGCCAGGGAGGGGCACGCCCCTCACGGCCGAACACGGCGCCAAAATTTGAAGGCGCTGTCATTTCTATACGTAGTAATATTATTTCGATGTGATCAAATATTTTTTTGCAGAAATAATTCGTAGTGTGTCATTAGATTAGAAGGCTTAAAACTTTATGTAACTCTGTTAATATCATTAGTATTTGTCGGTTTAATTCTTATCATTTATTGTCTTGTCGTACCCGCTGATGTACCTTATTATCTGGTTATCAGTTTATAACTTTCATATGACCTTTCATTCCTCGGAAGAACTGATGTCAAACTACATTTTGCATAAACATATTACTTTATAATGAAATAACCTTAAAGTACTTTATTTTTATCCATGTCAATTTTTCTTTTTTCACCTTCCAACATCCTTGATATTGGGTGAATCGTTTTCGCGTGAAGTTCCGGACCCGTTCCCGTGGGAACCATATTGAATTTCGGGAAAAGCTATATAGCCTATGTCACTCCCTGATAATGTAGCTTTCTACTGGTGAAAGAATTTTTGAAATCGGTCCAGTAATTTCGGAGCCTATTCAATGCAAACAAACAATCAAATCTTTCCTCTTTATAATATTAGTATAGATTAAGTTGCATCCACACCGAAGTAGGTATATTCCGTTGCAATATACTTGGCACAAGATTTCCAATGAAGTTCAACGATTGTGTTTAAATTAGCTTGTCATATCTTATTACGCACCCGCAGTTGTGTGTGGGTGTTTTGCGGATGCGTCTGTATAGACTTAGCCCCTAATTTTTCCTTATTCTACATTATTATCTCTTTATCCTAAGGTTGTCTGGAAAAGATAGCTTTAGCGATAAGTCCGCCTGTTGTATTTTTCCTACCACTTTGTAACTATTTTGTTGTTATATTTATTTTGGTACAATAAAGAATATTGTATTGTATGGTAACATATGTTGTGTGCTTTATCACAACAAAGTGATTAGTAATCATAGATTTATCATATACGCTAGTAATACTAAATCTATGTTTGTAATAGATTTATGTTTATTACATATCGATTTATATTTTGAATCAAACAATTTGTTTGGAGCTTTTGACAAATATGTATAGTGAAATGGAATATACTTTTTGTTGAGTAACGTTTCGAAGTGTTAGTGACATCCGATAACAAAAAGTTATTGAAAAGTCGCATTCTTGAACAAAAGTCAATTTTAGGATTAACATTTTTATGATTACGTAGACTACCTTTAAATAATAATTAATTGATTGAAGTTTTTAAAATTAATGTGTCGATGTTAGTTTCTTTATATTATAATTGAATGTCTGACAGTCGATTTGCAAACAAAAAATATTGAGTTGACCTGCGACTGACCCGTATAACCTGGTCAAGAAGGAAGGTATTCTAAGTATTGTAATTTAATTAGATATGTATGATTAAATAATAATTTTAGGTACCTACTAATAATAAAATGTAAAAATATTTACCTACATCATTTCCAATTCCAACATCGAGTACTTAGCATAAGTTTCAATAACCACGAGTTTCGTTGTTTTGAAAACCCGTGGTGGAATCATGAAATACTGAACTCGTGGAGTTGGAGTTCAGTGAATGAAAACCCCAAATTGTGACTATGTATCTTGCTGAGATTATGAAACTTGTAATAAAGTTTTATGAGACCTAATAAGATGTTTTTATCCCTGAAATCACTGAACGGGAAAAAAGGCATTGGTAAAAAGATTTCACCTGCACCTGCTTGGTTAGTGTTAAATATGCGGACAAGGAAGACGAGTGAAACACAAGATTGCTTACAACGGACTGACGTTTATTGACAGTTGACGAATGATTGAATGAATACATGCCTACATACGTAACAGTTAGTAACAATTAAATTGATTCTACTATTATACTTATACTGTCATACAATGTTGCCATACTTGTTGGTTGTTACCACGCAACAAAAACTCACTATCTTCGAGTTGTCTCGCTCCGTCAGCTGAACGCATCTCGATTAGCGTCGGAATGAGGAACCACAGTGAAATACGGACGCGGAACGGATCCGAGACGTCTTTCATTTACGTTAAATAAGGTTGATGACAAGCGAGTTTTTAATTATACCAAAAAAATAAAAAAACATGGAGTAATAGACCATCATCTTCGATATAAGCGAAATTGAAATGCCAAAAGTCCGTTGCATGAAAACAAAAACAACATTGTAACTACTTACAAAGTTACAATATACAAAAGATCATATCTCTAAGTAATTTCTTCTAACCTTAAAGCCAGATGTATTATACTATTAAAATTATGTGTCAGCTAGTGTTATGAATCATAATAATTAATAAACACCTTGACATAGAAAAATGAGAGGAAATAAATCATCTTGCAGTTTAGGCGTGTTGCACGAATGTATTTGGATTGCTGGTTTGGTTTAAAACATTGAAATGAAAACGTTTATTTCAGAAATTAGGCCTTCCACTTTTTCTTGTCATTTACAACTTATATACTTACATAAATAAAAGAAAATAAACTACATTATAAACTACCACCATTTTGGAAACATTTAAAATGGTTACAGGTAAAAGAAATTGGTTGGTTTGGTTTTGGAAACTATTTTTACAACAGTGTAGACAAGAGGTTTTATACCAATTATGCCTGCTGCAGTGGACGCTGCGTCTAAAGGCCTGGATTCACATTGATTAGTGCGAGTGCAGGTGATTAGTAATTGAGGGTGAATCACTCTCAGTACCAAAAATTCTACTATCTAAATAATTTGCATCGTAGTAATTGTTTATTTATTTATATAGGGACAAATCACACTGATTGAGCTAGCCCTAAAGAAAGTTCGAAACTTTTGTTATAAACTAACTCAACGATACTATATTTTATAACAAACTATCTTTTTTTCCCGCGACTACGTCCGCGCGAAGTTCCACACCAGTTCTCGTGGGAACCACATTGAATTTCGGGAAAAGCTATAGCCTATGTCACTCCCTGATAATGTAGCTTTCTACTGGTGAAAAAAATTTTGAAATCGGTCCATTAGTTTCGGAGCCTATTTAATGCAAACAAACAACCAATCAAATCTTTCCTCTTTATAATATTAGTATTGATACATATATAGATAAACATGAGGCCAATCAGAAAAAAGTTCGTTTTTCATCACGACCCGACCGGGATTCGAACCTGGGACCTCTTGGGTGGCGGTCTGGCATAGTAACCATTACGCCACGGAGTTGTCAAGTCGAGGAGTAATTAAGGGTGAATTACCTCAATTACTAATCACCTACACTCGCACTAATCAACGTTAATACAGGCCTTAACATAATGAAGTTAAGTTATGAGTTGGTTTTTAACCGTGTAGCCGGCAACGCTGTGTGTGACCTAAAATGACCTTTGCTTCAGACTGGTTATAAAACCGTTTAGCGCAAGATTTAATTAGATCCTATTAGATTGGACTAAGTCATCATAATAATAAAATCAATCAGTGTGTTAATAGGTTTGTTTACCATAATGTGGTGTAAAAATGGTAATTTATATAATACTACGGTCACATAAAGTTGGGATGTGTGAATATTTAAACGTCTTATTCATGCAAAAATTACTAAATAGATGTTTGACGCACCCGAGAGAAGACACCGAAACAACGGGTATAATTCAAAATGTTTAATATGCTGATTTGATTAAGTGTACATCAACTCTTAATATATAATCATGCACTTACATCTTAACCCCTTCGCACACAAGGCGACGCAAGTCTCCGATACTCGGCGATTTTAGTATCCAAGCGACTACCGCCATACAAGTCCATTGAGGTTCGTACGTACACTCGCGTCGTTGGATGCTAAAATCGCCGAGTATCGGAGACTTGCGTGCAAATTAAGGGCGCGCGACAGCATAGATTATGATAATCAACATTCAGTTGTGATATTTATCAAAATCGCAATGTTTCTTGATTAGATATAAAATGTAGATGATAAAAAATAATTTAATATATAAAAAAGTTTTAAGTCTGCAGACAACTTTCGATACTCTCAACATTTTTTCCGTACTAGGAAGCGTAATATTAATGAAGCGTGCGCAAGCGACAGTTTTAACAAACACCCACATTACGCGGACGCAATTCGAGCGAATACAATTCCATTAATTCTTAAAAACTGAATTTCGTGTGAATATAGTTCGACTAATGTCTATAAAATTATTTTGTGTGAATACCCATCGATTTATGTTGATTGCATTTAGTGATTTATTTAAAGTGGAAATAATACGAGTTATGTTATTTGATTATCGTATAGAAAAGTGTTATGTAAAATGATTATTTATTTATCTTTATACGCGACCTAGGATTTTGTTTGTTATCAAGAACTGATTGGATTTATATCAATGCCGAATGAGGTTTGTATACAAGGGTAAGGTTCTTTAATACAGCTGATTAATTTTAATAAATGATTATTAAGAGGTAGGTATCGGGACAAGCCCACAACACATTCCCACCGATGTGTCTCCTGTGTAGCCAGGATCAACAACGGCGACCTCAGATTGACAATAAGCGATGAAGCTTATTGACGTGAGAAACTACAGCTGTTTTGAAACTCACGACGAATTTAATCAGAAAGAAGATAGTCGGGGTAGGAAGTATTAAAAGGGCTCTTTAAGAGGCAGGTAGGGAATTTGCTGATGTATTCACAAGATCTAGGTTTTTTTTTGTATGGATATGTACGTGCTATGATGCGTGCTATCAATACATCTTCTCCATAGAAAATTAGAAACGTAGTTATTGACGGTATAATAATATCTCGAACTGTGCATCTTCTTTGTACTTTCAACTCGCCCACTATTACCAAACCAATGTAAAGCACAACTCACAAGCTATCTCTTAGATTTAATGTGTCATTAGATTTAAAAAGTGTATCAGCAAGTTATCGTAAATTAAAAATATGATAGTTAATTATAAATTGTGAATGTAAATCAAAATGTAGATCAGGATGCTTGACGTCTTGACGTTGATAAAATTTCCCAAAAAAAAATTTTATAATGTTTATAAATTATGTATATTAAAGTGGAACAAAATGTTAACATGCCACACACAGAAATTTTTACCTTCACAAAGTTTTAACTGTCTAAAACAGATTCGTGTTTAAATAAACACACAATTCTATAATATCTATTGTCTGCATACTGAGCGTGGCCCGACGTGCATTCTGCTGGATTTTGTAAAGCTTTCAATTAACTTGTTTGTTTGATTGATATCATCAGCACTGACAGGCCCTGATGGGCTACTTTGCAATGAAATCGCGATGCTAATTTCAATTCTGTAAAAAATCAATTTAAAATTAACATCAAATCTTATTTCGTTTTTTTTACTTTATATTTTACTAATTTGTTAGTGTACCTACTTACAATCAGATTTCATTAAGTTTAGTATTTATTTAGTTAAAGCTAGTATAGTCTCTCGAGAGTCGCAACAATCTAATACGACGCCATACGACGCTCAGGATTGGTTTCAGGAGTAGCAGGACCAATCTAGGTCCCAGTTCCAATGACGGTATTTTTGTCGTGAAACATTTTGTAAGTGACATTTTCGTATAGTCAATTTGACGATGTGTTTGACCGACATGTCGTTCATATTTGATGTTAGCGACATATGGGGGTAGGGAGACGGGTATGTCGCCGCAGTTGTTGCGTTTGGGGGTCTCGGATGTTCTGTTCAGGGCTCTAGCCCTTTTAATTCAGATCAGCTCATTATTTATTAATCTATTATGATTATTATTGATTTTATTTTAATTGCCCTTTCTACTGTTTCATGTCCCTGCTTTTACTTTTTTCTGTCCTCTTATGCACTTGTCATGGATAGGTATATTTCGAAACCAATTAATTCTGTTATTATGAGTTAAAAGTTGCATCACGCAACTGTAGGTATCATCATTAAACAAAAAAACATAATTATTATTGTTATATCATTACGAAAAGAGGACGAGGTCTAATGTCAGTATTGTTAATTGATTATATTATTATATTAACCTGTGAACTCGATTGTTAAGTTTTAACTGCATAATATAAACCAAAGTCTAAAACTAAAGCAGTTACATGCACATTCTGTATGCATTTATCTTTACATAATATAACTATAAAATGAAGTTTCTTCCCTCTGTCTGTCTCTGTCCCTCCCTATGTATGCTTAGATCTTTAAAAATACGCAACGGATTTTGATGACGTTTTTTAAAATATAGTTATTCAAGAGGTAGGTTTATATGTATTATATTTTCCGAAATTCCCACGGGAAAGCGAGATTCACGCAAACAAGCGCAACTTTGTTTGTGTGTATCTCGCTTTCCCGTGGGGTTTCGCTAGTTTAGATATGATTCATAAATTCACATCGCAGTAAACAGGCAAAATTAGCAAATCATTATAAGTAAGTTTAAATGGCCAATGTTACATTTTCAAAGCTGTAAGTATTATCAATCTTATCAGATAAGTTTAGATTAAAAAGTACCATAATGTTAATCCAGATTATATAAAATTGATGTGACAATGACAGGCTAAAAGTGACAATACGACATACCTGTCACATTACAATATAATTCTCATGTTTAATAAACGATATTTAATTTTGTCGTAACAATTACACTTATTTGTCAAATATATGGACAGTGTTGTCGCATTGTCACGTTTGTTAAATAGGATTTATTTGTATACATAATGTTGTTTCAGTATTTATTACCTCTGCTAGTACCATTACCATTCAGTGGCGGTTACATCAGTAGCTAATAAAGAATAGGCTATTTGACAATTAAGAAACATCAAACTCATACTAGAACTGTCAGAAAAAAAAATAGTTTATTTGACGAATAAGATATTCGAGCGAGAGTGGTGAAATTGGCCCACAATTTATGTGAACTTTGTAATCAGACAGATATTATATGGGGCTGCTGATATGACTCATTCAATCAACCTTGAAATGAGCTCAAACAAAATTATGTAAGACTGAGACTAATTTTGGACAAATGACCTATTAATGAAATAACATTTTATTAAGCTATAGTGATTATTCAAACTTTAATTTAAGTTTATTTTATTAAAAGTATAACAAATAATCATCAAAAAAATTCATTGTACAGTCAAGAGCAGGTCGACCTTTACATATTGGACTTTGTACCATTCTTAAGTTCTATGTCTTAAGAGCCAATATTGTACTACAAGTGTAAAGCGCCACGTGCACCTGACTGTACGATATCCGAAAATATAAAATATCACATGTTTCCCGCGGAAAAGCAATTAACTTTAGTAAGTAAAAAACGACGACACGAAAGAAGTCGAGGGCACAGGACAATACCAACGGAACGGTCCTGAATGTCCTATAAGAAAAAAAAATCATACGTATTCGCTCACGTTTCCCGCGAAAAAGCAATTAGTTTTTGTATGTAAAAAAAAGACCACACGAAAACCGAGTCGAATTAATTCGTCATCTCACCTGAAATATTTTGCAACGATTCGATTTTCACCTTTTTTTTTATTTTGTATTTTGTTTTTTTTTAAATTTATACCACAAAGGTGGCAAACTAGCATACTTACCGGAGGAACACAACATGGCCGAGACCACTGCTATTTAGCTACGATCTTCTATAAGATCGTAGCTAAATAGCAGTGGTCTCGTGGGCGGGGAGGTCCTTACTCCTTCCCCAGACGGGCTGCTCTGATTTGAGCGGATTATCCGCTGTGCCTTACCTCTCTTACCTATTTATTTTGTCGTTTTCTCGCTATGAAATATTCGCTATGACAGTCAGTCAGATACAAAAAATCTTTTTTAAAACGTCAAATATTTTATGGTTGGACTATAAAATAAAATAAAAGTTATAATAATTTTATGTTTTTACCTGGCTGTACGTGCCTACAGTGCAAGTAGACGACAAAAGAAAATAGGTAAAAATCAAGTGCCAAGTTGCACGATCGTGCGAGTTTTTTTCGTGCGTCATGCATGCATGACGAATAACTCAAAAAGAGAAGTGAGTAAGTCGAGGTCACAGTCAGGGCAATACCTACATAGAATGTTCTGAATGTCCGATAAGACTTTGTCGACCCCAAGCACTAGTGTAAGGGTCAAGTATCTACTTGACTTACTACCTATCTAGGCAGAAACAAAATGGTGATTGTGAGTTTCGCACTTCTGGATTCTTTATTTACCACGGAACCCTAAGAATTTATGTCATTATTCGATTTTTTTCTGTTTACGTGAAGCCATTAAATGTTTTTTTATTCGTAAATCAATTAGCTTTTTCATATATTTTTTTAAATTACTAAATGGACTATCTCAAGGTTTTGGCGTCTATGCAGTCGT
Source organism: Endotricha flammealis (assembly GCA_905163395.2). Taxonomy (NCBI): domain Eukaryota; kingdom Metazoa; phylum Arthropoda; class Insecta; order Lepidoptera; family Pyralidae; genus Endotricha; species Endotricha flammealis. The sequence continues at coordinate 14,457,552 of LR990862.1, read as the reverse complement.
ATTTCACAATTTAACACAACACACTTATTTGATAAAACATGTGACAATGACTGACAGGCGACTAATGACAATCCGACATGTCGCATTCAGGTTAAAGGACAATGCTCACGTAGTATGGGACAAAAATGCATGGTTTGCAAAAATGCATATTTATCATTTAAAAAAATGCATATGGTTTTGAGCATTGTCCTTTAAAAATGTTTTAAGATGATCCTACTCCTAATATTTTAGTTTTTTGTCCCCTGGCTGTATTGTTAAAATAAAATAAAATCTTTATTTAGATTACTTATTGTATAAACTTAACTTAACTACAATTTATAGGGTGCCTGTGCTAGGTTCTAACGATCCTGTGTTACAGGCTGTATAAAGCTAATTTCATTCTATTACCAATAAACATCCACTATCTATGGAAATAAAGTGAAAAATAAAATAAAGAAATGTCCTACTATTCAGAAAAAAAAACAAATTAAAAATGAATTAAATTAAAATCGTAAATTGTTGTTGTTACTTAAACTTTAGCTATAGAATTCTGATCTAAGATAATTTAGGAGTTTCTAAAATACTTGTAGTTTCCTCAATATAAAATATAAATTCAAAGTTGCTTCTAAGAAAACAAATTGTGCCCTTAGCGTTAAATAATTCACGACAGGTCGTATTTTTTTTAATACTACTAAAATAATGTTCGGTTTTACAGAACATTAACGTTGTAACTAGCAAAATCAGGCAAAAGTACTTTTAACTAAACAGGTTGGTCAAAAGTGGTTTTGACTGCAAATTTGCGGTTAAAAGTACTTTTGACTGACGCTCTTCGTCAAAAGTAGTTTTGAATGCAATAAAGCATCAGTCAAAAGCACTATTAACTCGTTAGATGTAAATAAAAAAGATATTTATTAAATGTGAAATCGTTTATTACGAAAAATTTGGCATTACTTACAAGTACTTTTAACTGTTATTTTAGTCAAAAGTATTATTGACTAAAACACATTTTGCTAGTCAATAGTACTTTTGACTGGTTAAACCTTTTGACTGCAACATATTGAATATAACATTGACGACCTCCGTGGCGTAATGGTTACCACGCCAGACCGCCACCCAGGAGGTCCCGGGTTCGATCCCCGGTCGGGTCATGATGAAAAACGAACTTTTTCTGATTGGCCTCGGGTCTTGGATGTTTATCTATATATGTATTTGTTATAAAATATAATATCGTTGAGTTAGTATCCCATAACACAAGTTTCGAACTTACTTTGGGGCTAGCTCAATCTGTATGAATTGTCCCTATATATTTGTCCCCTATATATACACTTTACAATAATATGAAAGATATGATAAATTCGTGCTGTTTTCGTTCATCCTGACTTGAGCCGCCATGTTTCTTCCTTGTACCTTTTTTTATACCACTAAGGTGGCAAACAAGCTTACGGCCCGCCTGATGGTAAGCGGTCACCGTAGCCTATGGACGCTTGTAACACCGGGAGCATCCCTCGCGCGTTGCCGACCCTGTAAAAATCTTTAAATGTCCCTTTTGAAGAACCCCATTCGTAGTATAAAGGAAAGACCTCGGAGAAACTCCTCTGAAACCGCGCAGTACGCGATACTACCTACCTAAATGTATCATGTATCATAACAGAAGGCAACGACCACAGCCAGCTAGACTAAATTAGCTTAGCTAACTATTTAAAAAAACAATTAAATATTCTTGGACGAATCACACAACTCCATCCATTCCCAAACTAAGCAACAAGTAACTTGTACTATGGGTACTAGATTGCTGATAAATAAATAAATACTTATTATACATAGAAAACACCCAGAGTACCCAGACCAAGTCAAACAGACATGTTCATGCACACAAAATATGTTTGCCTTGCGCAGGATTCGAACCCGCGGCTCTTGGGGTTAAGTGACCATTGCTAGCCACTCGACCACCGGGCCTATCTAACTAAGAAATAACTTATTTAATTTCGAGATTTTTATTAAATGTTAGTTTGTACATGCACATATCGCTCATTAATTAGTGGAGCGTGACACACAAAATTGCTTTTTTAAGACAAAAGTAACTTATTAAGGCCTCATTTAGACGACGCCAGTTTCTTGCACATTCAAGAGCAATAACAGCATGCAATCTAGTGGGAGCAATAATTTGTCCTTCAAAAATTGTAAGCAACTGTCGTTTGGACGATGCATGTCAATTATTGCTTTGACTTATTGTATGCCACAGGCAATAAACTGGCATGGTCTAAATGGGCCTTAACCTTTGTCTAAAATATTTTATTTTATTTTTAGAAAAAAGGTAATTGTCTCATTGTAGGAACAAATAAGCAATTTATGATAAATCTGGCTCAACGGTCTATTTAAGTAAACTTAGTTTAGCTGACGGTGGGCGGTCGATTTTAAAACCGTGTGTCCGTAGAAATGTCAACTCACAGATATTCGACGACCTCCGTGGCGTAATGGTTACCACGCCAGACCGCCACCCAGGAGGTCCCGGGTTCGATCCCCGGTCGGGTCATGATGAAAAACGAACTTTTTCTCATTGGCCTCGGGTCTTGGATGTTTATCTATGTATGTATTTGTTACAAAATATAATATCGTTGAGTTAGTATCCCATAACACAAGTTTCGAACTTACTTTGGGGCTAGCTCAATCTGTGTGAATTGTCCCTATATATTTATTTATTTATTTATACATGTACTGTACCCGATGCTTCAGCTAGTATTCTTGCAGATGACACACATTATCACATTATTTAGTAAATTTTTTTTGCAAATTTTTGTGTCTAGCGGTTTATTTTCCGCAATTAACACTTAAGGCCGAGTGTCAATTGCGGAAAATAAACAGTGTGATTTTTGATGCCGTGCGGACTAGCGCTAATACGTAAACAACACGACTCACGGAAAGTAGAACTCTATTTTTTTTTTACTTCTATATAAAAACTACTATAGGGACAGGTGTATTACTATGCAAATAAGTATAATATTATAATGATACAATTTAGTGTTTGTTTACGTTATCAAATTCAGAGTAGACTTTGTCCTTGCTTAACGCCACATATTCGTTATTTTATTATCCCAAGGCGAGGTCATGTGTGTACAAGTAAAAAATGGAGGAATATTGTGGAAGTGTAGTTAAAATACAAGTAAATTTAATAGTTGTAGTGAAATTTAGATTCTATTATACAGAACATAAGAATGGTAAAGCATCGAGGTGATCTTGAGGGTATGACTGCACGTAATTTCCGTTATATATGCTTGGCACAAAATCTAAAAACAATTGTCTGATTTAAAATATCACATTGGTCATCGATGTTTATATAAATATGAATCGAACACACGACATTATGTTACCATAATAAATCACAAATTAGTCCAAACGATATCAATGAATTTCACTGGAAATTCAGTGTCAAGTATATTGGAACGGACCTCAGAACACAGAAAGAAGAGAAATGTAATAAGACAGTTTTTGTACCGGAACCGATGTCGCCACTTACACACACAGTTACATTTTAACACATTCTTAGAATAATCTCCGACAGTCACACTCACACAAATCGTAAGCCCGTGATTTGCAGTTCGATTACGAACACAGATGTAAGAAGTGTATTATAGTGACGGGCACCTAATGAAAAAGGGCGACAAGCATTATCGATAACTACCTCTCGATATTTTACAATAACAATTTATTACGGACTACAACTATGAACTATAATACCTATTTAATTTTAAATAATTAAAAAAGAAAAAAAAATTACCAAAGTTTTTAGTTTTTATTTATTTTATTTTTGGAAAATAGTAATTTTTATACAACCAATTAAAAGAAAGAACTTTAAAAAAATTAGTACATAATAACAAGCGATTTTTTTTAACCTAATCAAATGAGTTTTTACGTGAGCTACTTTCCCCTTGAGTTTGATCCAATACTTATGGGACTAGGACACCCTGTACAAGGAATGCACTGTAGTAAAAGTTTCAAATTATTATACTTTCAAAAATTAGAAATACAAAATTATCGATACTGAAATATTCTACTTTTGGCAGCACTACATGGCTTGTGCGACGGCCATTATCACTTTGACAGATCGCGGAAGCTACAAGCGGCGGTACCACGATATTTTCACAACATTGTAATTATCGTTACGTTTGCATTCCATTGTACGTGCATACCGCAAAACATTGAAAAACGCGTATCCAAAACAAGCAATGGACAATATTTTTAACGGAAGTATCGACTATGCCGTATATTGTTTAATGATTTCTATGCCTCAAAAATATTTCGTTAATTTGTCATTTATATAGAAAAATATTAAATAAATGACTTACCTATTTTAAGTAACACCACTATTACTTGAATTTACCGTATCACTGCGATTTTTGCACGTAATTAAAGCACAAGCCGGCATTTTTGTTGACATTCACGGACGTGTGTTCGCGGAAGCGTTGTTTTGTGAATGACTTAGAACAATCAAGTTCCTGCACATTTGTGCAGAAAATGGCGTCATGTGCCCCGCCCACAAACCATATCTCTTGTATTGTGATATCTGTGGAACGGACTATAGAAACGGCAACAGACGACATATCTACACAGTTCACGACTTATAGATTGTATTTTTAACCGACTTCTATTTTTTATTTTTTATTGAGCTAGCCCCAAAGTAAGTTCGAAACTTGTGTTATGGGATACTTACTCAATGATACTATTTTATAACAGATATACATGTTATATAGATAAACATCCAAGACCCAGGCCAATCAGAAAAAGTACGTTTTTCATCATGACCCGACCGGGATTTGAACCCGGGACCTTCTGGGTGGCGGCGTGGTGGTAACCATTACGCCACAGAGGTCGACAAAATATTTCTATGAACTACGTTGCTAACTTCGTTTTTGTGGTACAAAGACACCCAGCGAACCAAAATGTGCTTATAAAATAACATTTTAAATAAAAAATTTAAAATAACTCATACATGTTGTATAATATAACCTTTCCTTTGCTCTGTTTTCCGCTCCAATGAGGCCTAAGCGCATTAGTGGGCGACATATATGATTGTCGGTCAATCGTTCAGTGTCACATTACAATGGTTTTGCATAGAGAAAGTTGCATTGAATAATTGCTAGCACTTAACAAGATTACAGGCTATTTCACTTGACAACCAATTGGTTTGGAAATTAGGTTTAAAACAATGTAGAGGTTTCATGCCAACTACGCTTGGTTTTCGAACGCTCCTGGTAGCAGGCAGGGCGTTTGACGCAGCGTCTATGCATTGCATACTGAACTTTGGAGTGGGTTTTTTACTATATAGCCAGCAACGCGAAACCTTTGTTATCTGGGTTTAAAACTGTGTACATGAAAATATCTAGGCGCGGGACATACACAATACACAAGCGGCGTCGGGCGCGGGCGATGCGATTCGTATAGAACCGGCGCACACTGGTCCCGATTCGGAAAATAGCGGACATTGAGGCAAAAGTGCTTATAAATCGCTGATTTTTTTTTCAGGAATTCTCTGTGCAATTCTAAGAACACGTTTGAGCCCCGTTTTCTATTATAATGTTTTATTCGTGTTAAAAAAAATAATGACTTTTTTTTTGTATGGAGCGAAAATGATTTTTTTGTCTCTCATCAAAACCGGCAGAGATGTTAAAATAAAACTTCATAGGTATGATAGGGGGCACTTTCCTCTACATTTCGTCCGAAGACACCTACTTGATATCCTTGCCGCCTTCGGAGTATCAGGCGCTTGAATATCTTAATTTATTGGTTAGGTTTCAATAGGATATATAGAAGTAACCTAGGTGGTATGTCTTCAAAAATAATGATTTTGTATCGTTAATGATGTCAATTATCTGAAATAATAATAAAATAATTGACATTATGCATTAAATTAATAATAATTAAACTTTGTTTGTCGTTAATTATAATGATTTTTTATTGTAAATGATGTCAATTATATCAAATAATAATTAACGAATTGACACAAAATAATAAATAAAGTTGTTTTTTAAGATAACGACTTTGTATTATTAATGATTTCAAGAAAGGAAAGAATGTAAGGAGAAAAGAGGTAATAAGGACAAAGATTGAAATATGGACAAAAAGGTAATAGGAATATAGAAAGGGAGAAAAGACACATTGTCCATCTTTTGAAAATGTACGGAGAAAGGGAAGAATGTAAGGAGAATAAAGTTAATAAGGTCAATAGAAATATAGACAAGATCGTAACAGGAAAATAGAAAGGGAGGAAAGACACATTGTCCATCTTTTGAAAATGTACGGAGAAAGGGAAGAATGTAAGGAGAATACAGGTAATAAGGACAAAAAGGTAACAGGAAAATAGAAAGAGAGGAAAGACACATTGTCCATCTTTTAAAAATGTACGGAGAAAGGGAAGAATGTAAGGAGAATAGAGGTAATAAGGACCAAGATAGAAATATGGACAAAAAGGTAATTGGAAAATAGAAGGAAATAGGGAAGAGGATAGGTGATAATATAGAGCGATTTATAAGCACTTTTGCCTCAATGTCCGCTATTTTCCGAATCGGGACCAGTGTGCGGCGGCGGGGCGCCCGCGTCCGCGCCACGCCGCCGCGCCGCCGCCGCTTGTATATGTCCCGCGCTTCGCCGTTTCTATACAATTTATATGCAACACAGAATGATCGGGCGCCTCTCGCCCGCCGCGCCTCGCCTGCACCGCGCCCGCGCCCGTCGCTGCTGATGATGTATGTCCCGCGCCTAAAATGACATGTGTTGGATTGTCAATACTAGTCGCCAACACGGCTGACTCGCGCAGACGTAAAACGAAGTTCGAAACTCATACTTTAGACTTATTACTCAGTGTACGACAATCGATTTTCAATTGTTTAATAAACTGTGAGTCCAAATTTTGGCGCGTGCTATCGCAGCTTACATCCGGAAGTTGGCTCCATTCTGACTTCTGAGTCACACGATTGGTCAGAAAATGCTGTAATGTATTATCTATTATTATAAATAGAAATATTATAAAATTACCAAAGTTACGACTTGAAAACCTGAACTGAAATGAGGCTTGTCGATTACAATCAAATAATTTGATTTCTGAAATCAAATATTCGAGCAAATAGTCCATATAATTTGCCCCACATTAGCAATTGAAGGTCGGGGCGTATTGCCAAGGCTTCCACGAAGCCAACCAAGGTCGTGTCTCGTCTATAGATCTGGGGGGCAATTGCAAATTTAATATTAATAACGAAGGATTTTACTGAAACCTTGACGACGGTAAATAAATACGTCATACATTATGGTAAAAACCTCTGGAAATCCATAAAAATATTATTTACTAGCTTTTTTGTCCGCGACTTCGTCCGCGTGAAGTTCCTGACCCGTTCCCGTGGGAACCACATTGAATTTCGGGAAAAGCTATAAAGCCTATGTCACTCCCTGATAATGTAGCTTTAGCTAACTGGTAAAAGAATTTTTGAAATCGGTCTAGTAGTTTCGGAGCCTATTCGATGCAAACAAACAAACAATCAAATCTTTCCTCTTTATAATATTAGTATAGATATAGATACAAACGTTTAATCCTTTGTCTGATAACATCGCGTACGGCGTACGTATCACTTTTGAATAGAGGCACCTTCAAGTTCATTTCTGCTCCAAACGGTTATGATTTGTAATGTTCGTACCTACGCTTCAAATGAACCAACTTAGATTTTATTAATAACTAGTTTTTCCCCGCGGCTTCGCTCGCGTTAATTTTATGACTGTATAGATCTCGTTTGACAACAAAACAACCCATAGCGCGACTTGTGGCGTCATCTGTTGGCCGATATAGCGCCCTCTATAGTAGAATCATTATTTTCCCATTGGAACGACACAATTTCTCGGGATAAAAAGTAGCCTATGTTGGGCTCTGTACCCCTAACTATATGTATGCAAATTTTCATAATGATCGGCTACTTAGTCAAGCCGTGAAGGAATAACAAACAAACAAACAAACTCACTTTCTCATTTATAATATTAGTAAGGATTTGAACATAAGATTGTTTCCCGGAAATCGTATTGCTGTGTTTATCCCCTCTAGGATTATGGTGTTACGAAAGCAGAGACTGTTTATCAAAATGAACTTATACTTCGCGCTGTTCGCATAGATTTTCACTTTGACATGGCGTTTGAAAAAAAAAAGATTATTATATTTTTTTGGCAACATCGTTGTTTTTCAACAATATTTTTCATTTTTGGCAACGGACGCAGTCGACCACGTATGTTTGCCACCTTAGATTTAAGAACAAACAAGACGTAACTAAACAAATTCGTGAACGCTCTAATGTGTGAAGAGTTCCGTTGATCAAAATAACTTTGTTTACGTTTAATTATTTTTGTAACATTAAATAAGTTTAGGCCGTTCGATATAATGCTTGTTACAAATATTTTTTTTACCAGCAGATCTATTATCGTAAAACAGTTTCATTAAGTTTCAAAATTTTGTACTAGCGAAACCCGCGCAACTTCGTTCGCGTATATCCCGCTTTCCTGTGGGAATTTTGGAATGTATTATACTTAAAAACCTTCCCATTGAATCATTCTATCTGTTAAAAAAAAACATCAAAAAATTGCGTAGTTTTGAAGACGACCTCCGTGGCGTAATGGTTACCACGCCAGACCGCCACCCAGGAGGTCCCGGGTTCGATCCCCGTTCGGGTCATGATGAAAAACGAACTTTTTCTGATTGGCCTCGGGTTTTGGATGTTTGTCTATATATGTATTTGTTATAAAATATAATATCGTTGAGTTAGTATCCCATAACACAAGTTTCGAACTTACTTTGGGGCTAGCTCAATCTGTATGAATTGTCCCAATACATTTACTTATTTAAGCATACATAGGGAGGGACACACAGACGGACAGCAAAAGCGACTTAATTTTATACTACTTATGTAAAGATAAGCGAAATAGCATGTAAAATCGAAACTTGATGAGACTTTAGTTGAGAAAAGGGATTATGCATCATCTCAGCCTGAGTCTCAGCCATAACAAGGCCACTGCTGCAAAATATTAATCTGACAATCTGTTTGTTAGTCATTCCTTTATCATAATCATGATTAAAATTATTTGTTTTTAATCCAAAATGAGGCTGAGATGGTTATGATGATGATCCATAACGAGCGAAATGGAAACTAAAAAATACAGAGAACTAAATAGTAGAATTGAGAATCAAACAAGTGATGGACGTCTGTAGGAATAATTTAAGCTCTTAGTACGACTATTTATTATTCTGTGCTCTTAGTTTGAAAAACCCTGGTCCAAGAGAAATGAATTTAAATCGTCTGCCAAAAGACATTTCGTATTTTCCAAATAAAATAACACAGACAAGTCTGTTTATTTATAAGTTCTTGATAATGACACAGAGAGCGGCCATGAACGCGATCGTGATTTTACAACGAAATTGACCGATCGCGTCGGTACCTATGTCGTTGTAGAATATTCTAGAATTTCCGTTATGTAATTGTTTATTGTTGCAATTCACTCTGCAATAGATGTGCTATTTGGTCATAGAAGCTAGGTTCTTGTGAGTTTACGAGTTTGTTCTCACAGTGTCTATACTTTGAAATGGAATTTTGAGATCACAAATGTAAATGGAAAGGGTTGAAAGTACAAGTAACTAACTTGTCCACGGTAGTTTTTTGAGATTCGATAAAATATATGTCAATGATAATGTCATTTTGTCAGGATACATATTTGATCATAAATTCCATTTCGAAACGACTACGGACAGTGATCCATTGCGAAGGGTGAACTGAGACGCAGCTGCGACGACGGCGTGCAAACCATCTTGCGTTGCGTTGTCGCAGCGTCAACGCAACGCAGGTGTGGCATACAATGCGTTGTTCCGTTGCGACGACGCGACGCAACGCAACGCATTAATGGGGCTTCGCTCTAGTGTCTTCCGAACGTCGTAAATTGACAATAGTGTGTAAGTACTCTAAAGCCATTGCTCGTATATTCCGTTCTATTATTCTTGGCACGAGAACTCCAACATCCAAACAATCGTCTGATTTAAAATATAAATCGATATGAAATAAACATGAATCTATTACAAATCACCAAAGCACACAACATTATGTTACCAACAAAAAGGTATGCAAGCTAATATTGAATTTCACTGGAAATGTTATGCCAAGTATATTGTAATCGAATATAAAAGAAATGGCGTATTATTGTATGTATGTATGTACATACGTAATATGCCATTGTTCTTTATGCTTTACACAAAAGAACTATTAAACAATTCATTTTACATTAATATTAAGTTTTTATTTTGTCTGAAACACAGTGAATGATAAATCAGAGAATGATTTTAATATAACTTGAAATATTAATAAAATAAAAATGACAGTGAGAAATCATTTTTTATGAAAAAAAATATTATATATATAGCAGTGATATATAATTATAAAGCGGTAACAAAAACAGTGAAAATCAAATATCAATTTCGAACGCTATCTTGCTCGTTTTGTATTATTTTATATGAGCAAGATACAAACTATGTCCGTAGTGGACTTGTAGCTGAGATGATGATGACGATGAAGAAAGCGCATGAGATAGAGACTAGATTTTAACTGTTTTTATTACGAGAATATGTATTATTAGTAGGAATAATTTAGAAACACTCAATCTTCCTTTATTAATATTTCTTTTTGATTAAAACTAATTTAATATTTTTTTGCGTATTTTTTATACTATAGATACCTACTAGCGCATCGCCCTAACCTCGCACGGGTTCTTTCTTAAGGATCCCTTTTTTTTTTAAATATTTATTTCCCGGGGGTAATGTATTTCCACTTCCCAATGGTGAAAGAAGTTTTAAAATCTCCAGTGTTTTTGAATTTATTCGTGTTTGACAAAAATACAAATATTTCCTCTTTATAGTATTAGTACATTATCAGATTTAATAATTATTTTTTTTGCAGATGGGAGCAGGCGCGAACGGCCCAGGAGGACGTCGGGCCCTAGAGATCATCTTAAGTGGGGGTCTCAAATCCTTGGCGAGGCCCGCGAAGCCAGTCCGAAGGGCCGCTTCAAGGGACTCTGTGTTGTCACAACCTCAACCTCTGTTAGAAGGTAAATACTGGCCACTCTTCTGCATTATATGTTGCATCTTCTGTTTACCCACTAAGAAATTGGACCAAAAACCTGCTGGATATCAGCGTGAAGCAGCAATGCGTCTCGTTCGGTGAATGAGGGGATCCGGAAGCCCAACTCCTTATTTATTCTGTTCCCCTTGCTTGTAACGGGAAACGCATTGGTAGTCCCACTGGTATTAATGATGTTCATAGGCGGCAGTAAGGTAATCACTTTCCGTCAGATAGTCCACTTTGTTTGCTAACCAGTTTTTTTTTTTATTAATTAGAGAACAATAAACATAATTGCAGTAAAAAACACAAACAGTTATTTAACAAAAGGTATGATAAAAAGTAATAAAAACCTTTTTTTTGTTTCTGGTAACAATATACACTGTCAGTTTGATTGACTTACAAGTTCAGTCATGTATTCATCTGACAATGAACCGTCGGAATTGACAGTACCGTTGTGGTACCGTTGCGAAATACCATTGTTATATAAAACCACGTGTCACGATTATGCTAATCACGGGCAAAGTTCAAAAACTTCCAAAGAGACAATTGACTTTTAGATCATGATGTATTTATTTAACCACTATTATATCATGGAAAAAAATGGTAGAAGTTCAATTCGCCGACGACGACATCGTGGTTAAGTCGCTGGAGGACCTTAGCACCATGCTCGAATGCCTCAATCGAGTTTCCCAAAAAAACAGAGGGGTCTAAAAATAAACATGGACAAGACGAAAATCATATCGAGTGTCCATGTCGCACCCGTGCCGGTCTCAGTTGGAAGCTCGATCCTCGAAAATGAACATGGACAAGACGAAAATCATGTCGAATGTCCATGTCTCGCCCGCCCCGGTCTCAATTGGGAGCTCGTTCCTCGAAGTTGTTGACGGTAGAAGGATACCGCGGCATAAATATATTGTCACTTTTGTACCTTGTCATTTTTGTATATCATTTAAATTACTGAAGTCAAGAGCGAATATGTCAGAAATGTAGTGACAAGGTACTGTACGTCAACTAATGATAGAGATGACTCGAGTGTAGAGAAATAAGAATACATAATTATTTTTTTTTGACAATGTTGCGCAAATTTATTGCGTTATAGCTAGTGAAGCGCTAACGGGATACGCTTCACCAGCAACATAGGTTTTACGTGGGCGAGGTGTCAACCCGCCGCACTACCCCCGAAATGCTGGAGGACCACACCCGTCGTTGGTCAGCGAGTCCATCGTACTTAGCCGGTTAGTGTAGCTAGGCTGTACTACCGACCATTCCCCTATCCGCCACCTTGGGGACGCTCCCCTACGCTGTGAGGGCCAGCGCGGGGGGAATACATATTTTTGTGCTAATAATGTAAGAAAAAAAAAGCAAAGCGTTGTGGCAGTGGGCCGGCCATATCAGACGAAAAACCGGCAACCGCTGGGCTAAACGAGTTCTTGAGTGGAGACCGCGGATCGGCAAGCGTAGTGTAGGACGCCCTCAGACTAGGTGGAGTGATGATCTTTGCAAGGACTGGCACGAGCTGGATGAGAGTGACCGAGGATCGTGCGCGGTGGCGTGCAGTTGGGGAGACCTATGTCCAACAGTGGACGAATGTAGGCTGATGATGATGATGAATGTAAGAATAGTTATTAAACTTTGTAATTTCACAGTATAACATGAATACTATTAATGAATAAAAATTCGAGGTAATCCCATCACTCGACATTTAATTTAGAAAACTTGAATCATATTTACGGCTCTGCACATCACTTTCATTGGCTGACTGTACCAGGAGTCGTGATCTAGATACTGCATACAGTTATACGAACAACTCTATGTGCTAAGTGTCGTTTTTAATGTTCCCTAGTAAACTTCAAGGAACCCCTATAGTTTCGCCATGTCCGTCTGTATGTCTGTCCGTCCGCGGTCTAGCGCCTAGACGCTTAAAGCGGTGCTGTTTCTTCATTTCTATAAAGTGGGAATAATTTTTTTTTCGCGCCGATGACGACCCCATATTTAGGGGTTTCGTTAAATAGGTCTTTTCATTTTTAGCTCTAAAATCATCTTCGGTGTGGGAAGATCATTTTTCGATGATCCGTTTCGGAATTATTTACATTTATCGTGTCAATTTTCGTTTTGCACGGTGGTCCTCCCCATATTGTTTTTAGAAATATTGTGTTTAGAAATTTGAAAATCATGTTAGTAGTCCATATATGCTGAACCTTCAATGAAAACTATTACGGTTAAGTAGGCTCTACTAGTTACCGAGTAATTAATTAGCCGACGAACTTATAAAATAAAATTTATTTGATGAAAACTTACTAATGTGATATGATATTTGACTCATTTGCAAGCAAACAAAGCACAGCAAATATGGAACCCTACACTGTGCGTGGGCCGACACGCACTAGACCGTTTTTTTTAGATTTTGTTTGGCTTTCCCCTTAATCCATTTTCATAGCCAAAGTTAATATGGATTTTCCCTGAGATAAAAAAAAATATTTATTATCAAATTGGGGCGTTTGTTGATGTCCATCGGTATCGCTATCTATTCACAACTTAACAATGGCAGAAATAATCTTCGCGGGAAGCATCGTTGCCACTATTAAAAGGTAGAAGAAGTAAGATTTGAGTTTTTGTCAATTAACTTGTCATAATTATTTTAATTTCGTCTAATTTGGTCTGAGTTTCGTCTGCGTAACTTTATAATGTAGACTGGTAAATTATTCATTTAGCTATTATATTAATTCGTTTTTTCATAACCACTAAGATAAATTTTTGTGTTAATGTTAATACCTACTTAATTATTTCTTGCTCAAGAAAAACAACTAGAGTGTCAATGGAATCATATTTTATAAACTTGAAATTAATGTTTTATCATATCTTGATATATTTCTGTGGTTACTACTTACTACGGTCAAGATGACGAATGATAGGGCGAAGTGGAAAAGACTAACAGGCCGTACTTACCCCAACACCCCAAGAAAAGTGGGATATGATCATATTGGTAGGACAAAGAAGGCATAGGTTACGTAGTGGATCATGAAATCCTAATAGATTAGAAAAGGATAGGAAGATGCTTGTTATATGATAAAATGTAATGAGATAACTTGATTTCAATCAGTAAAGGGAAGTTGTGTAGTGTTGTAACATTCTCCAAGTTATGTCTTAAGAGAAAGTGGTGAAAGGTACCACTTTTGGCGTTTCAACTGTCAAGACAAATAGATACTTGTATGTGTATGTCGGATACTTCCTTTATTTATAACGCACTAACATAATAAGCCTTTGTTCTATCACATTCTATCATAAACAAGCAGAAATGCGATAGAACTTTATACCTTTCAATTTTTTTTGAGAAGTAAGACTATCATGCTACATCTTCGTATCGTTGACGTGATGATCCGTTGCATAAATAGGACTGGCTAACAATAATCAAATTATTACATCAAATTGATTCTTTCCTTAAAAAGAGCCGCGTTATGTTCTGTGTAGCATCGTTCTTAACTCTTGTCTTGTGCCAGCTTTTTCACCTTTACGACGCTTGCTTTTTTCTTAACTTGATCCATTCTCCTTCCTCTTCTTTTACGTTCTATTTTTCTGTCTCATAGGTTTCTGATAAAGTCATCATGTCTTATAAATTCATGTCATGTAAATTACATTAGGGGCTATTCATCATTTACATCATATGAATTTCGTAAATAGCCCCTTAGTTATTAGGTCCAACGAAAAGCTAGGATAACATGGGGTCAGTTTAACATAAAATTATACCCTTCATAACGTGAGCTCTTTGTGGATGTAGTTTAGATATTCATAGGCTGTCCCCCAAGGGTCAGGGGATGAGATGAGAATTATACGTTAAATATTCACGTAATTTGGATAACCATGGAGCTTGAAGATGAGAAACATTGACCTCAGTGGTCAAGTGGTTAGTTTTATTAGTAACTGGCGAAACCCCCGCAACTTCGTTTGCGTGTATTTATGCACAGCAGCGCCATCTACTTTAGAAAGTGCCACTGACTATAAGACTTTCGACCAAATCCTTCAGGAATTGCGTATTTTTCGGGATTAAAAGTACCCTATGTGTTAATACAAGGTATAAGCTACCTACATATCAAATAACATAAAAATTTGGGCCAGCCATTTGAGCGTCAAGAAGTAACAAACATACTCACAATTCGCATTTATAATATTGGTGGAATATGCGGCGATTGGGACGCTTTTTTATAGCCACATCCTCTTGTTATCTTTTTTCGTCTTCAATAGATAACAGCTGTACTGCACAGTACAGCCAATTTAGGTGTTTGCGACTAAATACTGTCTATTTCAGTTGCAAAAGAATGTTCATGTTGCTTTTTAAATTGTAATGGTGTCATTTATAATACTAATGATTTATCAAACTGAATAAATAAATATAGTAAATACGAATAAATTATGTTACTGAAAGTAATATTTTCAAGGCAACCTCGAGGTAACGAAATGTATTACAATAAATATTCATTTATATTATTCTATATCACGTGAGAGCCTGAATTTTGAAAGTTCTTAATCATATTAAAAAATTATTCGGCTCATCGTTAAGAAGTTTGATGGTGTCCTTAGGGCATGGTCCCATTATGTCTTTTACACATAGTGAGCTCATTAAAATATTTTTACTGATGTTGTACTACATGGAATCATCACGATGCAAATTATATTGCGACCTTACGCATTAAACGAAAACAAAATGGACCTACACCATAAATAAAGAATAAAGAACACGTATGTGTACCATAATACAATTTAGAAACGCCTCAATGTCGGACACCGCCAATCGTGTAGTTATTTGACGATGTCAAACGAAAACCAGGGTTGTATGACGTTTAAGACATATCTTGGCCTCCGAGATAAAGGGATAGCGTTCCCAAACCCGATCACTTTCGAGTCCCACTTCGTTGCTTGGTTTAGTCGACATTTGACAGATTCTACTTTGGTCATCATAGATTGACAGGTAGGTACGTTAGTACGTAAGGTTTAAGTTGTGATTGTGATGATAAAATTGATAATATTTCCTTACTTTAATTAAAATTTGTCCAATCTAGAATCTGTCAAATGTCGGCTAAACGCGTTGCTCTACGCAAATTTAATATAACTTAGGACGAAAAGTGCATAAAAGCTTCGAGAAAAGGATGGTACGGCTTGTAGATGCTAAAACTGTGGTTTTACTATGTATTTTCCTATGTAGTGATAATTATATATTTTTGCCTGCAGGTCTCAGAAAGTGCTCCACAGTCCTCGCCCTGACGGACCGCGAGAAAGCACCCGAGCCTATCAGAGCCCACAACCGCCTCCGCGCACCGTCCGTCTGCTCCCGATGTTCATCGTTGTTGTCTCTGGCTGGCGCTGGTGGATCCAGGTAAATAAAGTTATTGATCTCGTATAACTTACATCACACTAAATAAACCTACATATTTTAAAATATAAGTCTATTTTAATATAAGTCGGTTAAAAAAAGAATTGGGCTTCATTGAAGTTGGTGAACCGCTTACGGTCATAAATAGAAAACATTAGGAGACTTCATTGAAGAGTCAACCGACCTTGGCTGAGATATGTACCAGGCAAAATCAATTTCATATTCTGTATCAAACATAAGGGTGTGAAAAGGTTTTTACAGGGTCTGCAACGCGTTAGTAATGCTCCTGGTATTACAAATGTTTATAGGCTGCGGTGACTGCTCCATCAGGCGGCCGTATGCTCGTTTGCCACCTTAATGGTAAAAAAAAATAAGTTACTCGGCAATACGCTTCATCATGTCTTAACCAAAAAGACCGCCCCGCATCATTCCTGGCCCAAGGGCTATGACGCTGACTCTTGAAAAGAATTCTTGCAAGGAGGCAGCACTCCACGGTGCCTTTTTTTACTGGCCGGCGAGACTCCTTTAGACTTCTTTTGTTTTTCTGTTCTTTTTTCTATTCATTAATTTTTCTAGTCACATGTCTACAAAATTAAGTAATGTTTTTATTTAATGAAATATTAAATAAAGACCATGATGTTTAACATTGGCAGCGTTACCACGTTGTATGGAGAGTCTTTGAGACAGATACGATGCTGAACGATCGTCATGTCCTCGTTGTTTTAAATTATAATCTGCTCATCTTTTCTATAGGTATTCGTTGGACGGAGCTGGTGGCGGCTTCGTACCAGCGGCTCCAATCAACTGTAAACTATGTCTCGAAGACGCAACCGCCGACAAAGTCACAGTCATCTCGGGCTGCGGCTGCGTGTTCTGTTCCAAGGTCAGTACTCACTGTGGTTTCCTATAAACACTGGTCGCGTACAGCAGCGTCACGATGCATTATATAGGAATGTACTGATGTGGTTTCCGGACGCACGGACGCCGTTGTAAGCGTTATGACGTCGTTTGTCTACTTTGAGAATAAAATTTTATCTTGTCGGCCCATCCCATATTTATTTATTTATTTATTGGTGTACAAAACAGAAATGAAATATACACAGTTAATGGTCTTTCATGAACTTATAAAAAATAATTGCAATGAAAAAAATAAAAAAATATTTCTTTGTATAATTACTTTTATAAAGAAATAAATTAAAAATAATGATCAAATTATAGTTTGAAAAGAGTAAAGAATCGTTCGTTACTCGTTTCAAACTGAATGAAACTTATCTCTTTTTAAGGACATCTACTTTTAGAATTAACTTAATTAACTTAATCTATGACGATCATTCGATCATCTATATAATCTATAAAATAAACTAATTTAGATCGCCAATCCAACATACCAGTAATCTATAGTTATTTCATTAATTTTAAAAATAACTCAGCTCTTCTAATAAAGTGCACACGTTCAATCTTAATTAGTCTCTCGTTATATGATTCATCGAGAGGGTTAATATGTATGCTATAAATAAACCACATGTGCACATTGACTGACACGTTTCTTGCTTTTGATTTAAGATGGCCAACACTGTAATAGCCTAACTTTGGGCAACTGGTTTTAAATTATTCTTTGTTACATATTATGTATACGGCATCCATATTTCCGGGCGATCTATTATTGTATTAATCTATATATATAAAAATGAAACCCGTTTTCCGTTGTCACGACATAACATGAAAACGGCTTGACCGATTTGGCAGATTTTTTTTTTGTAGTTTTCTAATACTCTGTACAAGGTTCTTACGGAAAAAAATATTAAGAAAATCTCTCAGAAAGATTGCAAAAAAAACGAAACAGTACCCGGGCGAAGCCGGGCCGGGCAGCTAGTTAACAATATAAATCAAAGTTAATGTTTATATTTCAAAACCTGATATATAATCGTTTGATGGATGGGTTGGAAAATCTCTGTGCTTCGCAGGACACGTTAAGCTGTCGGTACCGAGTGTTATTGACGGATAGTCAATGACTGTCAGACGGTATAATGCCTTTTGCTTCAAATTGCTGTTTCTCACGTAGTTGGTAAGGCGGGAAGTCCTTTCAATACTTCCTACTCCGACCCGACTATCTTCTTTCTGATTAAATTCGTTGTGAGTTCCAAGACAGCTGTAGTTTTCTCCCCCGGGACGTCAATAAGCTTCATTGCTTATTGTCTATCTGAGGTCGCCGTTGTTGATCCTGGCTACACAGGAGACACATTGGTGAGAATGTGTGGTGGGCTTGTCCCGACTGTCAGACGTCCAATAAGAAAACCGTTTCTACAATAAGACCTAGTATTGATGCATTAAAACTGCCTCATTTTGATTTAGTTTTTTTTGTTTTAAAGATGGTTTGGTCGAATGTTTTTTTTTCATATTTTTTCAATTTAATGTTACTCCTACATTAAGGTTATTAAAATAATGACACGTTTGACAGATTTCGTAGAAATCTTTTAACTTTAACATAAAACGGATATGTCGAAAATATCTGCAATACCATACCATAATAAATTACTGCCTTGAAGTCCGGATATTCGGTACATGTTTATGGCAATGTTCTTGATCTGTTGACATTTGACATGTACACGTATTTAGATTTTCTCAGACATTTAATTTGTGAACAGTGTGGTTTTCAGTCAAAGTAAAAATTTCTTTTGGACGCAGTAATGTTGTTGTGTGAGAAGATTATCGGTGTCACTTGTATTTCATTCTACATTGTAGTACCAGTACTTGTTACAAACCGAACTCTTTAATAAATATTATATTTTTATAATTCTTATTGTCTATGTTAACATAGTCATTTCACCTTCACGTTTTTTGCTCACATTGTACAGTCAAGAGCAGGTTGACCTCTACATATTGGACTTTGTACCATTCTTAAGTTCTATGACATAAGAGCCAAAATTGTACTGCAAGTAGGTACAATCATGTCATGTCTTATGTCTGACTATACAATTCTCGCTATAAAATATAATTTTCTCCTTTCCTTACTCTTTTTCCTTACCTCTCCATCCTAAATAGTACTCATTTTGTATTTGGATGGAATTATAGCTCCCAAACGGACGATCTGATTTACTTCTTATTTTTGTTCGAAATGTATCTTAATATAAAGCATTTCAACAGAATTAAAATTAAAAATGTTTCAGAAACTGACTGTAAGTTAAGAAAATATTGCCGCTAACACAACACATCCTTTTGAATCTAATTATCTAATCGTCCCTTTTCTTACCTGTCTAGTTATTAAAAAAAAATTGACACTTTTTTTAACTTGTCCGTTTAAACGTCCAAACGTCCAAAGAACTACAGTACTCGTATTTGAAGATAATAAACGTGAATGGAAATTTAAAATAAACTTGTTATAATAGCGAGATCTACCAGAAAAACTGAGTAAACCATACTCAAAATTGCAGGCCAGTTTCTTCAGATAAACCGCCATCTTTTCTCAAAGAGTTCAACAAACCCGTCCAGGGTATATTCTGTTACAGCTGGTTGGAACGTTAACCTAGAACTTGATTCGAAATATGGTACGTATCATAAGCGTAAAGCGATTTTAAAAACACAGCTTTCAATAAAAATCGAAGTGTTTTTTAATAACCGCAACAAGAATTACTTAACATCATCTCACCTGCTAGGAGAGTTATCTTTTTTTTTAATTTGAAGGCATCTATCATTTTTAACTACACACGGCATATTTAGCGGAACTCCAAAAATAAATTATTTTTTCCAATATTGTGGAGTGTATTCACAACAAATTTTTGTTTAAAGGTTAATAACAATCAATTATTGTAGTGGTGTAGATTCTTTCGAAATTGAAAAAATCATAAATATAAAAAAATGTTAAAAGCAAAGCGCAGCGTAAAGACGGCCGTTCTCAAGGTGGTCAGATGTCCTAAGGAAAGTCCTAGGAAGCCGCTGGATGCAGGCTGCTGCCAAGTGCCAACCGGTCGCGCTGGAAACATTTGGGGGAGGCATATGTCCAGCAGTGGAATGCTTGTGGCTGAGATGATGATAAAAATGTTAAAAACTAAACGCGATTAAAAGTCTTTTTCGCAACACGGTTTCCCGCTCGTCGCCTATGAATTATAGAATTACCACCTGATTTATGGTGTTTGTATCATAAACTATAATATATCGCATTTTCAATTGATATTTGCCATTAATATCAATTTGTGATCCAAATCAAACGAAGTTTATACATTGAATTAGGTTTTTTTTATGTTCTACCAAACGGACTACAAAGGTTATTTTCGAAACAGGTTCGATAACCTTGATCTACGTCTTTTTCTGGATATGTTAATGTCACAGAAGATAAGATAGTGTCAGATTACCACAGATGACACAGTATAAATATTGTTGTCGTAAGCATTGTTGTTATAGTTGCATATGGCTTTCATAGTTGTGTAAATTGGAATTGTGTAGAATAGTGTTAAAAGGAAGAGTTTATCGGGACAAGCCCACTACACATTCCCACCGTTGCGTCTCCAACAATGCTAATTGGGAGAAACTACAACTTTGAACTCACAATGAATTTAATCAGAAAGAAATTAGATGGAGTAGTGAGTGGTAGAGCAATTACTATGAAATGGGCTAGCTCGACCGGGGAAGTACCACCCTCACACAGAATATCGACGTGAAGCAGCAATGCGTTTCGTTCGGTGAGTGCGAGATCCGGAAGCCCAACTTCTTCCCAATCCCCTCTTTCCCCCCCTTTTTGCCTTCTCTTCCTCCTTCCTTTCCTTCAACTTCCTTGGTGAACAACTCATTGGTAGCGCCCCTGGTGTTACTGATGTCCATAAGCGGCGGTGACCGCTTTCCATCAGGTGGCCCGCTTGCTTGTTTCTCAACTGAATGACATTTAAAAAAAAAAGTAATTTCTGTCATATTCTAGAGGACCTGTATAATGTTGTATCCGTTCTCATGGGTAAACGATAAATATTTATATTCTTGGCTTTGGCTCAGGTGATAATTTTTTTTGCATAATTTTAGCTTCAGCTTACTATCTATCTAGTTTTTTAAATTTAATTTTTAAGTGAAAGAGTGCACCATTCACTTTCGAACACTTTAAATGAAAATAAACTATATCGATTAATTAAAACTTTTTTCCGAATATAAATTTATTCGTGTCGTGATATCTTTTTAACATAATTATAGATGACAGAACTTGTTTTCGAAAATCATTAACAAAGTAGGTATCATAATAATATTCATTTTCAATAAAAAAAATCATTTTTTTATATACCACAATGTTGGCAAACAAGCATACGGTCCGCCTGATGGTAAGCATCATCGTAGCCTATAGACGCTTGCAATACCGGGGGTATCACTCACGTGTTGCCAACCATCCTAACCCCCCCAAGTGGAGCTTTGGAGACCTTACTCACCGTAGGAACACAACATGGCCAAGACCTATGCTATTTGGTTACGATCTTCTGTAAGGTGGAGGTCCTTCCCCAGACGGGCTGCTCCGATTTGAGCGGATTATCCGCTGTGCCCTACCTCTCTAACATTTTCTCGTTTCGATAAAAGCGACGATAAAATATAAAAATAAACACTTGAAAATATGTTCTTATTTGATATTATATATATATTACTGCGATATAAACCTTGATCCATCAACGTAAAGTCCTATTTTCAATGGTAAGCTCGTTCGCAATGTTAAAAATAATATTGAGGTGTTCGGATCCCTCGTATCATGTAATCAAAAGTTATGAGCCGAAGTGAAGACCCGCGATTTTCGTGTACATTGAAGTGTTGTTTTGTTAACCTCAATCCAGGTGACGAACGAATGCCGAAATGGGGACAATGTAATTTTATTTGTACAGTGCGACCACAGGTCCTTAATCACTGCCGTGTTCTAAATGTTGGTTGTTTTCTACTGGCAACTTTTTGTTAAAATGATTTCCCATTTTCCCAACGCAACTTCCTTTTCCTCAAATCTCTTTTTTTCCTTCCAATTATAGAATTTAGGCGCTGGACATATGTGCTTGGAGTGCGTTTCGAGTTTTCGACGGAGTATTAGTAGTAGCTGGGTGGAGCGGGCTGGGAATGACCAATCACAGCGTTCGATGTAACGCTGATTAGTGATTAGTGATTTCTGCCACTGTGATTGGTCATTTGTCCAGTGCCTTACTCAGTTCGTTTGTCCATCTCTTTTTTGAAGATCCTATTTGGCTTTTGTAGAATTTTATTATAATAAATTCATTTTAACTATAATCTAGTAAATTAAGTTAAATTATGTATTTACTATTTTACAAGCAAAACAATAAGTTTAATTTATTCTGTCTGTCTCATTAAATAAACGGCTTAAGACATTAATATTAATAAAGATAAAGAATTGCGAATATTATCCATAATGCAAAGTATTTACTTGTTTCCATTCGTTGACACAAATGTTTGGTTTAATGATAGCTAAACCCGCGTTCGCGTGTATCCCGCTTTCCCTTGGGAATTTCGTTTTTTTTTATCGGATTGCAGCGTCATCTACAGTAGAAAAATATGCTCTTTTTATTTGCCGTGTGGGAATGACATGTTTTCCCGGTATTAAAAGTAGCCTATGTGACTCTCCAGGCCTTAAAATATTCCCAAAAAAAATATACGATCTTTTCATTACCTAACACGCGAAATACAAACAAACGAACACACTGTCACGTTTATATTAGTATGGATTTACATCTAAAATAAATTATATAATGTAAGTATTAAAATATATTCTAGGTTGACTTTGAAACCTGTTTGTGGTTAGGACATAATGACGTTATGGCTATGAATCGTTCATGGTTATTTTTGAAGTCCACCATTTTTATGTTTAGAAAAAAATAAAATATTAAATAAAAGTACAAAAGATTGTGGTTTTAGACCTTTTTTTTGTTTTAAGTCAGGAAAACGCATTACTGCATGCCCCGCCGCAGAACTCTTTGTAGGGGCTTAAAGTTTGAACTTTATTTGTTCAAATTTCAAATTTCTTTAAGCCCCTACAAAGAGTTCGGTTTTTACGCGACGCTCGCACGTAAAAATTTGCGCCAAATGAACGCGCCCGTACAGGGTCGGCAACGCGTGAGTGATACTCCCGTGTAGCAAGCCTCCATAGACTACGGTGACCGCTTAACATCACGCGGGTCGTAAGCTTGTTTGCCACTTTAGTGGTATAAAAAAAGACATTAATAATTGAATTATTTTTGTCCTTTCTCATAATAAAGTTTTACAACAATATAAATAATTAATTGTGACGCTTTTCCAGTTAATTGACAATATTTTTTTTTGTTCTGCGGTTATTGTTGTGTTAACGGTCTTCTAACCGCAGTTATTGACGTCCTGCATATCATAAGCTATTAGTAACTTAGTACTTATTAATTGCTTCTAAAAACATTATCACTTCGTAACCAGGTTTTTAGTTGCCGTTTTATGAAGTAAAACTTTGTTTTTTTTTATGGAAAAAAGGACAGGTTGCACTCCGGGAGTGCCGGCAGAAGTGGAGACATCAACGTTGTGCATTTTTTAATATTTTGGAATGGTTAGGGAATCTTACACTTTTTCGATCAGGCTACGGATCTGAAGCGAGTTTAACATTTTTTACCCATCTAAAAAAGGGTGCCAAGCGCCGCTAAAGAAGTTTTCACTTCAAAAAGTTAACACAAAGCCGTTGCTAACCGTTTAAAGGAGTAAATGGTTAGGCGAGGAGTTGAGCTTTGGTAGTAAAAGGTTAGGCGAGGAGTTGGGCTTTGGTCTCTCAGTTCACTCATCGTACGAAACGTATTTCAGCTTTGATATTCTGTGAGGAGGTGGTATTTCCCCGGTTGATATAGTGCATTTCATGAATACTCTATAATATGTACACATTTATGTGAAACGTGTTTCCGTTGAACGAAGTTCATTAAATTAAACTTTGAAATGGAATTCGAGATCAAAAATGCGCAAAGATGTGACGCAAAATCGTGAAGCGTTCCACATTTTTTTAGGTATAAGTTATGCATGTATCAACATTATTGTATTGGGGTAACCTGTGATAATGATGTATTTGATTGGATTAAATAAATAAATGTAAACGAACAAATAACTCACATTTTTATCACACTACTTGTGAGTTGTGATAGATAATTATTCAGCCCGGATGAAGTCAGCCTGTTGTACAATTTGAATAAAATATACGTTATGCCATATAGCGAGGAGTAGATAATAAAAATATAAAGTAATATATTTTTAGAATGTTGAATATGTGTTTGAGAACGTCGCATTTTATTGCCATAATAACCATAAGTTCACATAATCCGTTGTGCACGTGCACCAAGAAGAAGACCCAAGTATGTAGTTGACAATATACAACTTAGTATGCTATGCAAAATAATGTGCAATAAAATTACTTGTTTGTCTTCTTGCATAGACGAATAAACAGAATCTTTACTAGGTAATATTATAAATGCAATGATTTCAACTAGTTTCTGAAACGCTCTTAAATTCCATATGAAGTCTCAAGCTATCTGTTTCTTCTTCTTTAGTTTGACAGTGACAGCCAAAATATGTGTCATTATCTTTAAAAATAGTTTTGAGCAGTTCTGTGTATTTTTATTAACTCCGCATTAAAATCGCTGAACCGATTGAGATGGAATTTAGGTTGGGAGAGGACGGTTTCTTTCGCAATTTTTTACCTTCCTCCTACTTTTTGTCGGATCAAGTATATTCTTGTTAGTTTTATTCGCTTTCCACTTTACCCTATTATTCATCTCAACTGCAACTTCATTCATATAATAAATAGGTATACAATATTTACAATGTAATCTTTTGTTAAGACCTATTTATTACCTTATTTGCTATAAACAGTGACACAGTCAACTACATAAATAATGTTAATCTCTTAAGTACCTTGTCACTATTAACATTGTTGACATGTTCACTCAAAAATCTTCAGTAATTAAAGTGACAAACAGCCAGTTTCTGAAAAGCATTTTTAAAATTAATAACACATTATAGCTGTCACTGTCAAACTAAACAAGAGAAAAAGAGATAGCTCGAGACGTAATGTGGAATTAAAGAAACTGGGCTGAAAGTACTAAAGTAGTAATATATTAAAGCAGCTGACTGCACTCCTAGTTTAATTATATCTCAAATTGTGGGTCGTGCATCGTAGATGAATTATTCAATGAACTCGAAAAATGAATATTTCATCAGTAGCCTGTTCACGGAGTTAAGTCGCGTGTCGCAAATTGTTGACCTAACACAGAAAAAGATCATAAATACTAGATAAAATCCATATACCTTTTAAAGATTGCTTTTTCTAATGTAAAATGTTTTATAACTACAAGCCTTTTATTATGATTTTAGAAAACATAACAATAGTATCTAGTTAAAATCGCTATTTAATATGTTATTTATTTCAAAATTTAAAAACTATTACAAAATATCGCCAAAAAGTTCACTGGTTCAAGTACCGAACCTTGCGTGACGCTTTAAATTTGCATGTTGTATATGATATATATGGATATATATTTTTTTGTTTCTTTACAATAACATTTTATTATAAATAAATAAAACTTTGCATATATTTAACGAAAATATCATGATATTTATACTAGAAATTGTGATGTAACAGTATCGATTGCTTTGGCTAAAACTAGCCGAGCGTATTTACAATTCACCTTCAGTTTATTTTATATCAACTCGTGTAAGTGCAGCGTAGCGACAGTAAATAATTCAGTTCGCTGAGTGAATGAATATTGCATTCGCCTCCACGGTGAATTTGCACTTGAGCGCAAACTTGTTGATTTCTGGAATTACATTCAATGTTAAACTCAAAATATTTATTATTAGTCGTCCGCTTCGGCTAGGCTCCGGTCGACGGATATCATCATAAATTTGACAAATTATCACATCTGTACTAATATTGTAGCCGAAAAGTTGGTCTTAATATTAAAGACACTATTTGCACTATTTATACTAGTCGGTAGATTAATTTGCATCACAATCGATTTTTTTAAATACCATTGTCTAATATTCAAGTTTATACGAAGTTCATGTAGTTTTTTTTTTTATTTTTTTTTTAGGTACAATTCACACAGATTGAGCTAGCCCCAAAGTAAGTTCGAAACTTGTGTTATGGGATACTAACTCAACGCTATTATATTTTATAACAAATACATATATAGATAAACATCCAAGACCCGAGGCCAATCAGAAAAAGTTCGTTTTTCATCATGACCCGACCGGGGATCGAACCCGGGACCTCGTGGGTGGCGGTCTGGCGTGGTAACCATTACGCCACGGAGGTCGTCATCATGCAATGACAATAATCATTCACTGCAATATGCCAATACCGTTCTATAAGGTATTTAACTGTTAAATTCTATATTTATTTATTACTTGTTATACGCAGAACGTTCACCACCAACTAAGATTAATTTAGCTCATATACTTGGTCTAAGTTTATTTAGCTCAGCTCACATAGTTGAGCTAGTTTTGATACATGCCCATTACTAATTTACTATGTGAGATGAGTTAAATTAACTTAGCTAGGTGTACAGTGTCGTCAGGTTGCTTATCAACTACTTATGTGTGTGACAGAGAGGAAAATTCCTTGGTGGATTTTTAATATCATTTTTGGTGACGTTATTGGTAATTTTTTTCCTCGTCGTCAAGTTTCCTGGCACATATCTGTTCAAAAAGTATTATAACTCACGGCTTATTTCAATGGAATTTTTCCATTTAAATATGCCACGTTTTTTATAAAGCAGTGCCATCTCGTGGTAAAATTAAATATTAGTTCTTGTACTGACCCTTAAAATTGATAACTGACAATGACAAGAGTCGCTTTATTTTCCGGCACATAAATTGTCTTGTGTTTTAATCCTTCTAAATTTATACTCGATTCCGTTAAGTCAAACCTTTTTTGCATATTTCAATGCCAAACATATGTTTTAACATATATTTATTTGAAAACTGTTATAACTATGTATTATTAAATTTAAATTGTTAATATATACTATTCCTGCCTGTCCGTCAAATATATTTGACAGAATTTATCATAAATGAATAATGAATAATTTTTTAACACGCTTGTATTTTAGTTTCACCTGTATGTATCAAAGTCAGAAGTCAAAGTCAAATATCTTTATTCAAATAGGCATAATATAAGCTCTTTCGAATCGTCCCAATTTTTTCCTAGCACCAGTTCAGACGGCAGATTTGTGCTAAGGAGAAATGGTAAGAAACTTAGCATTTGGCTCTTTTAAAATGGTATCTTGTAACGGATCATTCCTTCAACGCAATTTTCATCCTTTTTGGTCCAGTTTTCTATAGAACCTTTTTTAGTTTTTTTTAAAACTATAATTAATTTAAAGTTCATCAAAGATCATAGGAACAACGTCCGTACAACGCCTTTGTTTAATTGTATATTTAATACGAATATTTCCTAGAATTGTACTGTTGTTTCCTCAAATAGCGTTATTAGTTGATTCAACGCCTTGTGGTGTGACAATAATACTATGTAACCGCGTCATCTACGTACTTAGCACATTTCATCGTAATATAAGCGTATTCGAAACACAGCTCTACCTTCTTCGCGAAATTGACGGTTTTTAGGCGATTACATGAGTGTGGTATGTACTTGGTATTACTTCAATACAATACAATAACTCTTCAAATGACAATATACACGGATAAATTAATTTAGAAGTGCAATAGGCGGCCTTAAGGCTTGCGTCCATAGATCCGCATCGGATCAAACTAATCGTAGTATTCTTATATAGAAAGCCATACAAGTGTGTCCACCGATCCGCATCGTACGGATCATACGAATTTATCCATGGCAATGCCGATGCTGCCAGTGACGTCATACGGAATGCCGGACATTGGACGCACAACGGACGACACCATAAAGCAGTTAGTCTAAGCCGTGTAAACCAGCACGTTTAATTGGGCATTCACGTCACGCATGGTGGGGGGGGGTGCGGCACGTTGCCCCCCCCCCAACGTGCCGCACCCCCTTATTAAGACAGGTTAAACACCCTCCACTCCACCCATTATTGCAACTGTGGACGCCTGGACGCGTACAATGCCGACCTGTGGACGCAAGCCTTTATCGCTACGCAATTTCTTCCAGGCAACCTCAGATACATAAATAATGCTGATAAAAAAACGATCAAACCTTTATTAAACACAAACTCTTTGTCTGCAATCGTGACCCATTTGTAAATGTTTTCGTTTCCCGAATGCACAAAGGTTTTCCATTACCGTCGAAAAGAACGTACAATATAGGGCAACAAGTTGTCACAGGAAATATGACATCCTTATAAACATAGCGTTAAGGTTCAAAATACAGTTAGTGTTCTCGCTGGAAGTGCATCGCTCGTAAACTAGGGTAGTAGCCCGTGTCTACATTACAAGTCGGGAGTTTATCATACAGCCTTAGTTTTAGTTCTGGCGATTATCGTTTTTTTATCTAGTTAAAGATTATACATAGCTTTAATTCTGTGTAATCTCGTACATAGGTGATGTATAACGATCTCATAGTGAAAAAATCGGGCCACGTACAATGTAGGGTTCCGTATTTGCTGTGCTTTGCTTGCCTTCAGTTGAGTTGAGTCCAATATCAAATTCTATCACATTTGTAAGTTTTCATCAAATAAATTTTATTTTATCAGTTCGTCGGCTTTTACTCGAACTAGTAGAGCCTACTTAATCGTTATAGTTTTCATTGAAGGTTCAGCATATGGACTACTATCATGATTTTTTTAAATTTCTAAACATAAGACTTTCGGAGATAGAGCGGGGGAACCACCGTGCAAAACGAAAATTGACACGATAAAATTAAATGTAAATAATTCCAAAACGGATCATTGTATTGAAAAATGATATTTCCACACTCAATGTTTTGAAGAGACCTATCTAACGATAGCCCACAACACGGGGTGGGCGCGAAAAAATTTTTCATTTCAAGTTTACATGTAGCCTGTAGGCACCCCGAAAAAAAAATTTTTTTCAAAATTTTGTTCCAGCACTTTGTTAGCATTGATAATATGTGTATACATACCAAATTCCAGCTATCTAGCATTAAGCGTATAGGCGCTAGACCGCGAACGAACAGACAGACAGACAGAGAGACGGACATGGCGAAACTATAAGGGTTCCTTGTTGTATTTACTAAGGAACCCTAAAAACAAGTTTACTTTTGCTATATCTAATAATTATTTCTTATACACAATAAGGAGCGTCGACCCTAGCCAGTCAACTTAAAAAATGGTTTTGTTTTGTGCAATTCACCGATTGTCATGTCACTAATAATGGCACTATTTCATTCCCATTTGTCACTGGCAACGAATGAGACTAACTATTCCCATTTGTCACCAGTGGCAAACGAAACCATGAGTGACCACTGCGAATAAGCTAAAACTTATCGCTTATGATTAGGCCGTAGCCTTACTGTGATCACTAGACGTGTTCTAGCTCAGTTCTTGGTACGGAAACTTGTGACTTCGCGTAATGAATGTCTCAAAGGCCAGGTCAGGCCAAGCTCTAGTGCAAACATACCGTACATACACGAGTGCATCTTGTTTATACAATATTTATGAGTGTAACATAATTTAATTTGTATGGTATTTATCCTGCTTATCATCTTAACGGAGTAATGGGACTGGGTGTAAAACCGTGCGTCTGCTAGTTTCATAATAATTTATTTGAATTTGAGGTTATACCTAGTCAATTAATCTTAAGTTGTTTTGTTACCAACCATTTATGGACCTGTAAGTTGTCTATTGAATAAATATATTATTAAAGCACAGCGACAGCGGGTCGAGAGCATCGGTATTCCATATATTTGTGTGAACCACATCACACTAAACGCGGTGCAGGTCGGTGTCCGTGGCGGCGGCGGCGCGCCTGTCATCGCGACCACGGCAGCGCGTGTCTCGTGTAACCGACCCTGCTCTGCTGCGGGCAGTGTCTAGACCGCACTTGTCATTTTCTTTCGTACGCCACTCGATCTAATATACGTAGTTCCATACTGTCGTACGTAAGGAGGTCACAAGGTGAGTCCAAGCCCTTACTATCAAGATGCCTTCATTTCATCATTTATTTGCTCAAAACACGGTATTTAGGTAACAATTTCGAAGTTAAAGTGAGTACATGTTTCGCTTATCAACTTTCCTAATTATTATGTAACTTTACTTTGAAAACATCTGTATTACAAAAATACAATTTCAACCGGGAAATAAATAGTGTAAAAATATTCAGTCCAATTTAAACATAGCTGCTATAATTTCGACTAAAATGTTATGCTAATTAACCCCAGTAATTACTATTTTAACAAAGTACGCTCGTCGCAACCCAAGAAAGAAAATTACATTCTGTAGTTTAATTTGTACAATTTTGAACTTTAAATGTTTTAGGTGTAAGGAATTCGTGTAATAAAATTGTTGAAGCGGCCTTGACTTTTCGCATAGCTTTTCTTACGTAAGCGAATAACAATTTACAAATAATAATGAATTGTATCAAATACACAGTCTTGGGAATTTGGAATTATTTTTATTTGAAAACTAGTTGATTCCCGTGACTTTGACCTGCACAATTTTGTTTTTACCGATTATACTCGAATTTCCTTCAAAATCGAGGATCGTGACATCCAGGTAACACCTCTCCCTCTTTTGTCATCTGTGCCGATCTTCTGCAGTCTTGTTGCTTCCGTTCCCATGGGAATTTTAAAACGTCACAATCTATACAACATATTACATTTCGATAACTATTCCTCCGATGCTGCTGCCGTCTACAGGCGGCGCGGTGATTGCTTTACATCAGGTTACAGGCCTGCTCGTTTGCCTCCTCGTCTAGACAAAAAGTTTCTAACAGGTACATACAACATCAATACTTTTAAATACTTTACGATTATTTCGATAGATATTAATTATATTACTTTTAATTACCTATGTATTAAATTTGACTTTTAAAAAACGTTTGAATTTTATTTTTATGATTGATGGTCAATTTCAAGGATATGTTAAACGAGTTCGAATGCCTAAAATGCTAGATTTCCTTTCACTTTCGCAGTCATGATGCGAGTACCAAGGTCTATGATACTGTATTGTCTTTTAAAATTAGTCTGGTGTCTGGTGGCTCGTGCCAAAGGATTTAGGTTCAATCATACATGTACATGAGAAACATTTGTGTCTGTCTGTATAGATTATAGATAGATAGATAAAAAGTTTATTTCTTACTTCAGTCACAAGCACACACAGGTTAGAACAAAACAATCATCTAATGTTGGAGACGTTTGGTGAGGCTTATGTCCAGCAGTTGACTTCTTGTGGCTGAGATGACATAGATAGGCATACGATAAAAAAGACTTTCCAAAATTCCCACGGGAAAGCGGGATACACGCTAACGAAGTTGCGCGGGTTTCTCTAGTATTCAACAAAGATATTTAGCGTGAGAAATTGACTGAGTTGAGTGAGACTATGTAAAGATGGTTACACACGAAGCGCAGCGACCTCGCTCGAGGCAGTGTTCCGAAACGCCTCGTTGGCATAGACTCGTGCAGTGGAGATTATGGTTGTCTCATTATAATAATAAGACAACCTTATTAGTTTTATTACCCTATTGTTTGTTAGAGACACCGGAAATGGATCATCCAGGTTGTCAATGATAAAAAACATGACTATTATTTTCAGTATCAATGTACAAATAGCGAATTAGCCTACCGCCCATTCCCGTGTATCAAGGATTACCAATTGCGAGTTCTATGTGTGAATGTTTCTGTCTGTTTGTATGTGTAAAATGCTGTTGTTGTCTTGTGTCTCATGTGCTGTACAGAATAAATATATTTTCTCTCCTTCTATGTATTACTAGCAGACCCGGCGAACTTCGTATCGCCTAAAGAACCTTCATGCTGAATTTCATTCGAATAACTTCAAAACGGCAAAGTTTCATACTAACTTTGCACCCCCGTTTAACCCCCTAAGGGATAATTTTTGAGAAAAATATTTTACTCGTGTTTCATGCCTTTCAATAAAGAACCTTCATGCTGAATTTCATTCGAATAACTTCAAAAACGGCAATGTTTCATACTAACTTTGCACCCCCGGTTAACCCCCTAAGGGATGATTTTTGAGAAAAATATTTTACTCGTGTTTCATGCCTTTCAATAAAGAACCTTCATGCTGAATTTCATTCGAATAACTTCAAAAACGGCAAAGTTTCATACTAACTTTGCGCCCCCGTTTAACCCCCTAAGGTATGATTTTTGAGAAAAATATTTTACTCGTGTTTCATTCCTTTCAATAAAGAACCTTAATGCTGTAGGTATTTCATTTGAATAACTTCAAAAACGGCTATGTTTCATACTAACTTTGCACCCCCTAAGGGATGATTTTTGAGAAAAATATTTTACTCGTGTTTCATGCCTTTCAATAAAGAACCTTCATGCTGAATTTCATTAGAATAACTTCAAAAACGGCAAAGTTTCATACTATCTTTGCACCCCCGTTTAACCCCCTAAGGGATGAATTTTGAAAAAAATATTTTACTCGTGTTTCATGCTTTTCAGTAAAGAACCTTAATGCTGAATTTCATTTGAATAACTTTAAAAACGGCAAAGTTTCATACTAACTTTGCGCCCCCGTTTAACCCCATAGTGGATGTTTTTTGAGAAAAATATTTTACTCGTGTTTCATGTCTTTCAATAAAGAACCTTCATGCTGAATTTCATTCGATTAACTTCAAAAACGGCAAAGTTTCATACTAACTTTGCACCCCCGTTTAAGCCCCTAAGGAATGAATTTTTAAAAAAAAATTTACTCATGCTTCATGCTTTTCAGTAAAGAACCTTCATGCTGAATTTCATTCGAATAACTTCAAAAACGGCAAAGTTTCATACTAACTTTGCACCCCCGTTTTACCCCCTTAGGGGATGAATTTCCAAAAATCCTTTCTTAGTGAGCACTTACGCCCTGAAAGGAACCCCCATGCAAAATTTGAGACTCCTGGCACTTGTGGTTTCGGAGATTTCGTGATGAATCAGTCAGTGATTTTCTCTTTTATATATATAGATAAGTGTATATAATACTGAGAAAGTGAGTTTGTTTGTGTGTTATTCCTTCACGGCTTGACTAAGTAGCCGATCATTATGAAAATTTGTATACATATTGTCAGGGGTACAGAACCCAATATAGGCTAAATTTTACGCGGGCGAGGCCGCTGGTAACAGCTAGTAAACAATAACCGTACACAAGCATGTTAAGCCTAGCTTTGGAACCAGGTGGCGCTGTGTAAATTGAATTATATATATATAGGGACAATAGGGACTGTGTAAATAGGGACAATATTCACACAGATTGAACTATCTCCAAAGCATAAGTATTATAATATCTGTGCCCAAAGTAAGTTCGAAACTTGTGTTATGGGATACCTACTCAACGATATTATATTTTGTAACAAATACATATATAAATAAAAATCCAAGACCCGAGGCTAATCAGAAAAAGTTCGTATTTCATCCATGACCCGATTGGGATTCGAACCTGGGACCTCCTGGGCGGTCCTGCGTGGTAACCATTACGCCACGCAGGTCGTCAATTTATTTATTTACGTGAAGTTTAAACACTGCGACAAATAAATTGTTAAAGGCCTCACTACACTGCTACATAAACTCAAAACGCAAATGTTGTAGAGCCATAGCACACATCGTTTTTTAAAACGCGCGTATGATTATCCATCGCGGAGTCGTAATCATTTCATCGTGAGGTCATTTATAGAGTTCAATGTAGCATGAAACGCGCGTCCTCTGCGCGTTTAAAAAACGCCGTGTGCTGTGGCTCTTACTCTCTGGATAAAAAGAAAATTACTCTGAAAACTGTCTTTTGTAAGCGGAATTAGGAGTCGTTGGGCAAAACAGTAACGTTTATTCCATTAGCCTTTAACCAGAGGCTGAGAAGTCACGCCACTGACTCGGAAAATAAGCTCTCAGTTGATGGGAGACTCTTGTGTATTTATTTATGTAGTTGACATTTTGTTTAAGTAATGTCAGAACTTCAAATATTTATAACACAGTTAATGCAAATGCCTCATCGAGGCGAGAGACTATCAGTAAACATATATGTAGCTTAATATTATGATGAACTGGCTGTTCCCCGCGGTTTCGCCCGCGTTGGCCCTTTTTTCCGTGGGAATAAGAGGGTTTTCGGGATAAAAAGTAGCCTATGTCACTCTCCAAATCTTAACCTATCCCCGTATGTGTTTAAGGGCCGATTTTTCAATGCTCAGATAAACCATCAAATAAGGTTTATTCGATGAATAGCGTAAAAATGAATTTTTCAATCGTCAGATAGGCCTTATTCGACTAATAAACGGCTTATCTGAGGAATAAATTGATCTGCCCGTTCGACGGCCAGATATTAGCTTATTCGACAGTTAATTTGACGTTTGAGTCGTTGACATTTACCCTTTACTAATTGTGCGTGCTGTTTTCAATTATATTTTTGTATTTATCAATCAAACTTACAATTAATTGAATCTCAGCAGGAATAAAATTAGAGGAACGCTCGCTCCCTTTTCTTCGCTTCCATTGCGATTTGCGATCAAAATATAACCAACAAATAAAAATCACCATGGCAACGCACAATTTGTGTTTTGTTAAAATCGCGTACTCGAAATGAATGTCAATGTCAAACAAGAATGACATTTGATTGTGACTATTTGTGACAGTAAAACAAATTGTCCTGCTCTAACATTCGCGTGATCAATATATTTGTTTCACCTCTGTGAAGTTAGTGACGCTCGAGTTGATCTATTATCCATATAGCTTATCCGTGGAGTAAATATGAATTGAAAAATTGGTATCCAAATATTCGGCCGTTTAACTGTCTGGTAAATTTATTAATCGAATAGTTATTAGCCGTTTTATCTGAGCATTGAAAAATCGGCCCTAAAAGAAATATAATATCGACTGTTACGTTTTCTGTCCTTCAAATTTATTTACCGGGCTTGTTTTCGCACGGTATTACGAGTTACTACTGCGCTGTTCTCGCTACATCTCTAATTATATGCTAACTTGCTACAGACGTCTATAATGAAACGAACAGGTATATGCGAAATCGCGAATCTAACATCTTTAAGATTACAAAGTCAAAAGTTTTTATGCAAATTGGAATATTTTTTTTACATAATTTAAAAGGAAACTTAATAGTTTTTAAAATAGTACAGGATTAACTCGTTTCATCACTTATAGACCGCGTGCCTCTCAATATGATTAGAAATGTCTTTTACAAAATGTCAATTTATCTGATAGATAGTACAGTACCTGCAACTTATCAGCAGATGTTGGTTCTAAAAAGAAAAACATTAAAAAGTCTGCATTCGAATTTTCATCATCTTGAAAATCAAATTCTGTCTATAACACACCGAATATGCTCAATGCTAGCTCACGTCAATTGAGCAGATCCCAAATTGTGATGATTATTGTTATGGTTTGCGAACAACATGTAATATCTAATAATTCAAATACTTGTTCAGTTAAATTAACTTATCGTTAACTAGTATTACAGTGATTTAATCATTTGACAAATAACCTACCACCATAACAGAGTTAAATAAGAATTGTACACTCGGAAATATGACTGGTTAACAGACTGCAAACTCGAAACAATTGATGTTGATTTGTAATCGTCATAAACTATGTTTTGAGCATTAATTTTATTATTATGCATTCATTGTATTAAAATACGACTATCAGAGGAAATAACGAAGAATAAGGAAGATGATTTTATATTATAATTTTAATTTAAATTGTTTACAAAGGCCAGCAACCAGATTGAAATCAAACCCGTCACTTCCTTTGTACCATCAATGTAATCTATGCCACTGAACATTCAAATCGTAGATCCACATTGTTTAAAATGTGCCGTATTCTTTATAGCTGGTACATATTATGACGTCGCGCGTCGTCAACGGAACGGTGCGTTGACGTGACGTGCTAATGTAAGATAAGAAAACGGAATACAATTTCAGTAAGAGAGGGATTGTCTTTTTTCAAGAATGTGTAAACATGTTCTATTTTTTACATGACACATAAACTCAAAATCATCCCACTGCACGTGTTAATTGTCACTTTATTAAATAAGGACATGGTCCTCACGGCCATCTATCGAGTTCCTTCAAGAATTTCGTACGCGAAACCTTCAAAATGAGTCCTTGTACCGACACGGTGTGATAGACATCCAAGTAACAGGCTTTGCATTAACTAAACAAACGTGTATTACAAGATAAACCCGTAGCACGTTACTACCGTGAAGGTCTGCACTGACGCACAAGCATAGATACACAATGCAATACCTGTAACTAGTCATTTTAAATATCGCTTAGTTGACTGAAGCGTATCCAAACCGGTAGTTATAACAAATAGTGGGTTCTGTCTCTGTTATTAATGTTCAGTCCACATTCATTCACTTTATAAGAAAAATCTTAAAGGGAAAGATAGAAGGTAGAACAAGGGGAAGGTCGACAAGCTACATGGATCAAGTAAAGGAAAGTCAGACGTCATGTCATATAGAGAAGTGAAAAAACAGACACAAGACAGAGGAAAATATTCAAATTCAAAGTGAAGTTCCAGACCCGTGGGAACCACATTGTATTTCGGGATAAGCTATAGCCTATGCCACTCCCTGCTAATGTAACTTTCTATTGGGGAAATAATTTTTGAAATCGGTCCAGTAGTTTCGGAGCCTATTCATTCAAACAACAAACAAACAATCAAATCTTTCCTCTTCATAAAATTACAGCTTTTTTGCCCGCGACTTCGCGTGAAGTTCCAGGCCCGTTCCCGTGGGACCACATTGAATTTCGGGAAAAGCTATAGCCTATGTCACTCCCTGATAATGTAGCTTTCTACTGGTATTTTTAAAAAACGGTCCAGTAGTTTCGGAGCCTATTCATTTCAAACAAATAAACAAACAATCAAATCTTTTCTCTTTATAACATTAGTATAGGTAGTATAGAAAAGCAATCCATACCAGCCTGTGCAAACATGCCTGAAGCACTACAGAAGCGTAGAGTAAAATAGAGACTGCTACACCCACAGGAGCGCAGCTGTTAAATTGAGGAGAAGATTCATCCACTGCAGTGCTTCCCTTTCCACACGTTAAGCTGGGTCCACATTTGTATCATTTTAGTGTACCAGATCTCCGACGCGTGGCATCGACGCGTATCATTTTCGCTAGTGTGGACGCAAATGATACGCGATCATGCTACACGCCGTAGCATGACGACCTCCGTGGCGTAATGGTTACCACGCCAGACCGCCACCCAGGAGGTCCCGGGTTCGATCCCCGGTCGGGTCATGATGAAAAACGAACTTTTTCTGATTGGGCTCGGGTCTTGGATGTTTATCTATATATGTATTTGTTATAAAATATAATATCGTTGAGTTAGTATCCCATAACACAAGTTTCGAACTTACTTTGGGGCTAGCTCAATCTGTATGAATTGTCCCTATATATTTATTTATTTATTTATACACCCCGATCCGTATATATAACCGCGTATCCGATACGGGACGTATCGATATCCGTATCAAGATCGGCCGAATGATCGTAGTATGGACGCATTTTGATACTGTATTATGATACGTCTTGCCTATATAATACGTGATACACCGCGATCCATTCCGAGGCGGTTTTTCCCCGATCATCAAAGGGGATACGCAACGCCGTGATACGAACAGAACAAGTTTGGACGTGTTTTCGCGATCATTGCACGAGATCATTTGGATACGAGGATCATAGAAAAACTTGAGCGTCCACACATGGCGACACGCGTTTTGGCGACACGCTGACAATATACAGTATTTTAAGTGTGGACGTGGTTTTTAGCATGACAAGTTGAGAGATGATACGAATACGCGTTACGATATGCCTGATTAGATGATGCAAATGTGGACCCAGCTTTACTGTACTCGGTCCTATGCTAACTTCATTCAATGAGGTCCCGTCACTCGCTTGCCTCTGACTAACATCCACCGCTGCATCGACCACCACTCACCCACTCAACAATATCCTGCTGATTCCCACTTCAGTCTGTTCACTCTCACTCATACCAACATTCTCTACTGGCAAGGCGGAGGACCACCTTTTGCAATTACTACAATTTGTCCTACCAACTAATATGAACTTAACGCGTTTTACTGCTAAATACATAATTTTGACGCCGGTTTTTTTATAGTAAAAAAAGATAAGTAAAATATTCTACTTAAAAAGTTTTTTTTAATGCCACAAATGTGGCAAACAAGCATACAGCCTGATGGTAAGCAGTCGCCGTAGCGTATGGACGCTTGCTATACGGGGGGTATCACCCGCGAGTTGCCGACCCTGTAAAAAGGGAGCTCTGAATACATTACTCACCGTGGGAACACAACATGGCCGAGACCAACGCTATTTAGCTATGATCTTCTGTAAGGTGGAGGTTCTTCCCCAGACGGGCTGCTCCGATTTGAGCGGATTATCCGCAGTGCCCTACCTCGCTTTCTTAAAAAGTTAAGTAAATAATCTACTTATCTTTTTATTAATTATCTTTTTTGTATAAAAAGACCCGCGTAATTATTATGCATTCAGAAATAAAGCGCGTTAAGTTAAAACATCAGTTTAACATTTTGATATCGAATCGACCCAAAAACCCACAAATTACCGTTTTCCGTGTCACCGAACTTAGGAGTTGGTGATTCTTTTACAATGTAATCGCATGCGATTGTCACTTTTAGGAAAAGGACAATGGTATTGTCATACAAAAGACAATACATTATCTATGGATGTATTGATCTAGCCTTCTTACCTTAGCTGTTATATAATCTAGGAAAACGAAATGAAATAGACTGGTACGGAATCCATACAAAT
Source organism: Endotricha flammealis (assembly GCA_905163395.2). Lineage (NCBI taxonomy): Eukaryota > Metazoa > Arthropoda > Insecta > Lepidoptera > Pyralidae > Endotricha > Endotricha flammealis. The sequence goes on along the minus strand of LR990862.1, from coordinate 14,418,199 downwards.
GTTATAAATTAATCCTTTATTATGAAACCGAATAAAGATTAGCTCGACCGCTATAGTACCACCTTCTCATAGAATATGGGCGTGAAACATCAATTTCGTTCGGTGAGTGAGAGTTCAGAAGCCCAACTCCTGTATCGTCAGTTTTCTTTATTTACTCCTTTATTTTGAATATAGATTTTCTTAGTAAAGTTATATTTCTTCGTTAAATATGGCAAGGTTTGATAGATCGTGTTGTAAAGTTTTAAACCAGTACCTTCACAATAAAACAATAACATATTTCATTTATGTATTGTGTAGCTTTTGTATGTAAATTGAATTCATCATGTCGATAATTTGAAGTCCTTCAATGGTAACCTCGTATTTTAATACTTTTATCAAGTGTTGATAAGATTAAAATGTAAATATTATTCAACTCGAAGAAATTAGTGTTCTAAAAATTGTTTATTACACCATAATTTCATAATTATACAGAAAGAACAGAAAATATTGCCAGCTATTTTACTTTCTTGGTAGAATAGGTTAGGTAACAAATGTAGCAATAGTCATTCCCCACGGAAAGTGTTGCCAGACGTGGTGATTCAGGGATTCTACCGACCTCACCTCAACATGTACAAACATAGTTTATTTATTTATAAGCAGTTAGTACAGTAATATTTAATCAGATTTCAAGTGTAATTAAAATATTTATATGAATCACGAGGAAAACATCTTTTGTTGCTAATTTTCCTCAATTATGCCATTTATTTGATTTTATTAACGCCATATACAACACGTATTAAGGTTTTATTTCATCCATCACCTGTTATAAAAGTTCGCCAGTACCAGGGGCACATAAAATGAAGTTGGTTTTTGCAACTGGCTCTGCACACTTGCACAAGCCACGTCCGCGTGCCGCACACAGCATTGAAATTACGTCATGCATTTTATTTGGCCTTATGTAGAGCTGCACGCTCAAAATGTACGCAACGCACGACCGAACAGAGCGGTAAGCCACTTGACAACCTCCTACTCGTTTATGCGTGCCTGGTAGATTGCCAGTTAGTAAGGATTTAAGGATCCACATTTAACTTGATTTCGATGCAAACTATTGTTGTTAAAGCGTATTAATTAACACATAAAGTATGATTCGGTAAACTAGTTATTCCGACAAGGAAATCCTTTTAATTGCGAGGCGAGGTGTTTCTAAGGTCAACCAGATCACTGACCGTCCGTAGGGTCTATAGTCTGTGCTTCTGAGGGTCGTTCTTGTTCCGTTTATAAATTTAATGAAATAAGTAATTAAGTAAGAACACCCATTGTTCACATGTCGTGGAAATTATAATTGAAAAATACAATGAATTTAATACATGAGACAAACAATAGTCTGTAAGTGATTTCATCGACAACGCTATTGTTTTGAAATTTCAATAAACAATCGATTAACAAACTCGATCACAACAATCGCGCCGTTTGATTGCCCGTGCACGTAGCTAGTGATGGGACCGGTTTCTCCTGTTCATTAATTCGTTTTTCGGTAATGTCAAGTTCATTTGCGTGACCGTTCCATGTATTTTTGTACTCTCGTTTCGCGTGAGGTTGCCGCCATTACGTGATTTGAGTCGCGACTTGCGACCTCGTTTATAATTTTTTTTATCAAGGCCTTTTTTTTCTATTCACTACGTGTGTATTTTATTAAGATCTTTCTTCGCTTATTTTAATCATTCATTGTTGCTTATTCATCGGATAACAATCATAATAAAAATATTTATCTGTTACTGTGTGTCGGGGTCCTATTTATTAAAAGTGACAACGAAACGACAAGCGGTAGTTGACAATCCGACATATTTACTTATTTTTCACGACAATTATGCTTATTTGTCGCGACATTTTCAATTAAGTATTACGATTTAGAGCGAGACATAAATACTGAAGAGATTGTTAAAATGTTCTGAACTTTAAAACTGTCAGCCTGATCTGAAATCTGGAATTATTCTGATTATTTACTTAAAATGATAATTTAATATTTTTTTATTGTAATTTGTTTAACTGCTCCAAATATAAATATGACTAATAGTAATGTAAATAATATGTCATTTACTGATAACTTCCGATTAAAATGACGTGTGTTATCAATTAATCATCTGATCAATCAAATTTTCATTTCATGTTATTACATTGTGTAAGTAATTGCAATGTTAGTAAAATTTTATGTTTCAAATTATGTTTTGGTCAATATTATTTTAGTCAAAAGAAAATACAACAAATTTTAAGTGTCTCAAAAAACGATATATTTTTTTGATAGATCCTATTGACTAATTTTTTCATACTGTATTTTTAATCCTACTAATAAGGCGAAAATGTGTATGTTTGTTTCTGCTTCACGCTCAAATGGCTTCGTAAATTTTTATGATATTTGGTATGTAGGTTAGGTAGCTGATACCTAGGATTAACACATAGGGTACTTTTTATCCAAAATTTGGTCAAAAGTCTGATATAGTTGGCTGTGCATAAATTAATACACGCAAACGAAATTGCGCGGGTTTCACTAGTATTTTGTAAAAATTTGAAAAAAAAATAATCTGATGGACAAAAAAGGCCGTAACCGGTTTTCTTTCGCCATCTCTTTTACCGGTAGTAATTTTGCTTTGTTACCGAAATGGTGGTAATTTATAGAGTAGCTTATTTATTTAAAGCTTTTTTGCCCGCGACTTCGTCCGCGTGAAGTTCCGGACCCGTTCCCGTGGGAACCACATTGAATTTCGGAAAAAGCTATAGCCTATGTTACTCTCGATAATGTAGCTTTCTACTGGTGAAAAAAATTTTGAAATCGGTCCAGTAGTTTCGGAGCCTATTCAATGCAAACAAACAGACAATCAAATCTTTCCTCTTTATAATATTAGTATAGTTAAATACAAAACAAATATATGTAACACTCTCACAGTAAATGACGTGTCCGCGAAGTCCACAGAATAAAATATTTTTGACTTTGACTTTGATAAGTTTAGAACATTACAGACACTTACATCAGTCTGTAACATAACATTACGATGTTAGTCCACTGCAATATCAAATAAATTGTACAAGTTACAGTCTTTTATGCAAGCATTTTATGACTGCATGTATTATTTTTTATTCAATTGATTTTTTTAGGGTTCCGTAGTAAACTACAAGGAACCCTTTTAGTTTCGCCATGTCCGTCTGTCTGTCCGTCTGTCCGCGGTCTAGCGCCTAGACGCTTAATGCTAGAAAGCTATAACTTGGTATGTATACACACGTTAACAATGCTTACAAAGTGCTGGAACAAAATTTGGAAAAAAAAATTTATTCCTATTCTACATGTAAAGTAGAAATGGTTTTTTTTTCCGCGCCTACCCCATGTTGTGGGATATAGTTAGATAGATAGGTCTCTTCAAAACATTGAGGGTGTGGGAAAATAGTTTTCCAATACAGTGATCCGTTTGCGAATTATTTACATTTAACGTGTCAATTTTCGTTGTGCACGGTGGTCCCCCCCCTCTATCTCCGAAAGTCTTGAATTTAGAAATTTGAAAAAAATCATGGTAGTAGTCCATATAGTGAACCTACAAGGAAAACTATAATGGTTAAGTAGGCTCTACTAGTTACCGAGTAATAGCCGACGAACTTATGAAGTAAAATTTATTTGACCAAAACGAAAATGTCATAGAATATGGCATTGTACTTCAGTCAGGCATTGTACTTATCTACAAGCAAGAAATGCGTAGCCAATACGGAACCCTACATTGTGCGTGGCCCGACACGAACTTGCCCGGTTTTTTAATATTTGTTTCTTTAGTGAGTTCTAATCGTTATTGTTACAGTACTTCGATAAATATTTTTCAAAATGGCCGTTGCCTCTAAGTTATGTTTAATCCATTGATGTATTCTGACATAAGCAGCATTAGCATAGCTGATATAAGCAAGTATTATAAAACTTAATTTGACTACTGATCAATGATAATGGTATATAATGTATAAACATTAGCAGTCGCTCGCTTATATGACAGTACATATTATCAAAGGCTATTGCGCGCGCGGCAATTGACAACATGGATTTAGTGAATTTATAAACACAATATTACAGTACTACAAACTTATCTATGCCGGTGGCCAAAAATAGAACCAATGAATACGCCTTGAATATCTTAACAATTACCTTCAATAGCTACGATCCCAGCGCCCCCATCGGCACAGATAAATTTGTGGCACTGTAACGTTTCTCATCTTTCACTGACTATCAAAGTATTATCTATATATAAAAGGAGAAGCTGACTGACTGACTGACTATCAACGCAGGGCCTATACTATAAGGGTTAGAAACTTGAAATTTTGCACAGGGGTTCCTTTTATAACGTAGGGGAGCACTAAGAAAGGATTTTTCAAAATTCCCACGGGAAAGCGAGATATACGCAAACGAAGATGCGCGGGTTTCGCTAGTTATAGGTATATATAAGTATTCCTATTCTGTAGGAAGACTACTGAATAGGAAGAGATAAAATGCATGACTCCCAAGTAGCACTTAAGATATTTCTTAAAACTTATCCAAATATATAATTTAATTTTTAACAAAATTGCAGTGTAAATTAAGGTCGTGCCAATTCGCAGGGCCGTTCAAGTTTACGATATCCTTATCCGCATAAGTTCAAAGACCTTTCGTTACATCTGATATAAGGGCAAACATATAAAATATTCAGTTAATATTTTAAGATTGTGAAGATTGCGATAGCGTATGGAAAAGTACAAAGTTCTGTTGAAAATTTGAACAAAGTTCTATGGCACACATATAAACATTTGAAATTTATCAAAGTTACTAGCGTTTACCCGCGGCTTCGCTTGCGTAAAGATGAGCCTATGTTTTACTCTGTACTCCTGACAATATGTATACAAATTTTTATAATGATTGGCTGCTTAGTCAAGCCGTGAAGGAATAACAAAAAAACAAACTCACTTTCTCATGTATAATACTAGTATGATTATTTCTGACGTATCAGCCAGCTTCGCTCCTGTCCTGTAGCCTCAGGTTATTACTTATTCTATGCCTGTAGCTTACGCCAGTGCAATTTGGGGTAGTATTTAAAAATGACTATGAAATATGACAATCTGACGAATTATTCGAATAATAAGAATCTGGTGAATTATTTACGTAACTTGTCGCGGTGACGAGAGTCTTATTTGTCAAAAGTGACAATGTTGTCGCATTGTCATGTTCAATTGAATAGGACCCAAGGCAAGTCCTGAGTTTGATTCAACCAAAATATAGCTCGCGGCACGCGCTTATAATATGTCTCAAAAAGTAATATTGTCGTGTTGTCATTTATGACGTGTATTTAATAAAGTCCACCGTACCGCGAGGGCATCTATAGTGTTAATTGTCGTATTTTTAGTTAAAACTTAATGTCAGACTATAAACCTGCAAAGATCTTTGAAGACCTTTCGCATTAATAAAACTTTGATAACTTGACACCATCAATAAGTTCAATGGCATACTCTAACCTAAGGGATTTGCATAAACATTTAGATATCGGCAATATTCGGCTTTCACCTCAGATTATCCTACCCCTCCTATCCTTATAATGCGTCCAATATCACGCTTGAGGTCTTGGCCTGGTCTTGAATACGTGATACCATGTATACCAATTTTTCCAGGCTGTATTACAAACTAAAGTTGATTAGTATGTGTCCTCGCTAACTTTTAAAAAATAGTTTGAATCGGTTTTCACTAGACTTCACAATATCCTTCTAGAACGTACATGTATTTTTATACTTTTTTTATATATTGTATACCACGAAGGTGGCAAACAAGCTTACGGCCAGTTGACGACACTAAAAAACCCTTGCACTCTTTGTTTGGCCCACCCCACATTTGTACTGCCTTAGGAATACCTCCTCACATCCTAAGCACATGCGGAAGGAAATTCCTTTGAAATCACACTATGCGCCACTTAGGTTCCAACATGTACGTACATCATTCAATGTGTTACTACATGTCCTGAAGCTTGGGGTAGCGTTGGGAGCCTGTCAGACTTTCCCCTCCCAGTAAGGCATACTAACAAAAGTTTGATAGTTTTTCATTTATTATGGTCTAGGCATCATTACTAACCCAAAGGTTTCCATTACGCCGGCTTTCCCACATTAGCTATAAGTATAAATTCTCAGAGACAAAGATGACAATACATTGCATATAAAACCTTGTAACTAGCCCAAATTCGCTAGCTATTTGCATTTTGGCAACGGTTCCTATTATCGCACACGTTCCCACAGTTACATCTGAATGTAGCGCGTGACTGGAATTAATTAAATTCTAGAGATGTGCTTACAAAACATTGTATTTATGTAATTGAATCAAAAGCCTTAAACTCTCGTTTTCAATTTCCTTCATAGATGGGCAAAGGATCCAAGGTCTTGTAGACGTGGATGTCAGCGGTGATTGTTTACCATCAGGCAACTCGTCTGTCATTTAAAAAAACATCCTGGCGAAATTGTCGAAAGGTGGTGGTCAAAGCTGGAAAATAATTTGTCCTTTTTTAACATAAAATAAAACGTATGGAAAAACTTTTACCAATACCGAGTTTTTGCACTCATCGATGTTACGATAAACGGAAAAGCAAATTATATTGTTGATATCGGCTACTTGCTCGAAAAACATTCCATCTGCATGGATCTCGTTATGCCCATCAAATGAAAAGTTACCATCAATGTTGTTTAACTTAAGTATTTGTTTTACGATGTCATCGACCTCGTAATTAAAGTGTTTTTCTTGCTGCGCATAAGTAAAACAAATGTTGATACTCTCCTTAGATTAAGCAAATTAATTACAATGAAAGCTAATATCCGGGAGACGCGTGTTACCTTACCTTTGTTTGTAGATTTAAATGCGCCCTGCGAAATTGCTTACATTTATGTGCTTGGGTGTTGCTGACTCATTTTCTTCTCTTAAATGATAAACAGACTCCGTTTCGGCGACATCCCCGGAGCGACCAAGTCGCCTAATTTTACCCCCATTGACTTCACCATTACAGAACCACCTCAAAGTTTACGAAATCAATCCAGCGACCGTCACAGAACTAAAGTGATTTTTGCGACCTCAGCGAGTGGCACAGAAAACTGAGGCTAGATTTCTAGAGTGTATCTGATGAAAGACAAAATACGCATAGCGTTAAAATAACCTTAGAAATGTTTGTTATTTTTTTACTGGAACTTTAAATCCGAAATAAATCCGAAGTAAATCCTGAAATAATCGGCATACGACACACGCGAAACGGAAGTAGGGCGGGAATTTTTCGAAAATTAAAAAGAGATAGTATTCTTTTGTTATTGATTTGACGTAATTTAACAATTTACGTTCGAATCTTCCACCGGACACCCTTTATATGTTGCGTCATATGACATAAGACCCGTGTGTAATTAGGGCGGGAATTATTCGAGAAAAAGGGTCAATATTCTAAATATGTACTTTGTTGTTAGTTTAGTCGTATCATAGTTAATTGAACATAATTTGACAATTGACGTTAGATTTGTTTGTTTTTTTATACGGTAGACATTATTATAATGATGACTCGCACTGTATATCAAGCAAGGGCATATTTAACAATTTAAGTCTTCGGCTCTAATCATTGTTATTGCCCTACTTCAGTCGGCACAAAGAGCGAGAGACATTATTAAAGGTAATTTCTTAGCGGAATCATACAGTAATTTTCATACCACGTGAAACTCAACGATGGCAAAATAGTTTGAAAATAATAGGCGACGGAAATATATTACCTTCAGGCTTTACTAATAAATTAGATACCTACATTGGCTAAGTGGAGCTCGCTTGTTATAGACGATCGCACGCTATATGAGCCGCTGCTTATTGTCAATTTGTGGTCGATGCTATTGTAAAAAATAGGGCAATATATGCGCTTTATATAAGCGAAAAATAACTTAAGCGTTTTTTTTTTAATAATAATGAAATTATGACAATGCGACAATATTTTTAGATTTTGACAATTAAGTCTATTTCGCGACAATTGTCTTCTGTCCTCTAATGGAAATGAAATCCAACTGGGACAGGACATGTCAGATTGTCAGTTGTCATTTTAATTAAATAGATCCCTCTCTTTCATGTACTTTTGTACAAGTGTCAATTGTATTGTATTGATGACAATGATAACCCCTTGCAGCCGAATTCAGCTACATCGACTGCTATCAGAGAACCGTGAAAATGACAAAGAGCTGGGATGTCCAACTGGGAAATTGTGTGTCACTTAAGTGTTTCCATCTCGTTTTCTCATGTGGTATGGTAAATTGTAATATTGAGTTAAATTATCAGTAATGATGGTTATTACCATACATGTCTTGTGCGTGCTTTCTTAAACGTGACACTTGACACGCGATGCCTCTGTGCATTGTTTCGCACGCCAGTATTTTTCTTTTTTTTTCTATCGCAATGATATTTTTTATACTTAGTCATATTGTTGTATAAGTAAGAAGTTAACACTTGTACTTGGGGGTAGAGCGGACTCTAGTTCCCGTTTTCCAACGTGTTTTATAGCGTTAGGAATAACTTAACTGGATCAATTGTGTGTGCTAGGAGGCGTTGGTGAAAACTGATATAAGTGCTGTAGGTAGACGATCGAATTTGTTGCGGCGGTGTGCCGTTTTGACTGGACCGTTTGACACCAAACGGTACCGGATCAAATTCAGTCGTCTAACACTTTCTGCCTACTTGAGTTATGGTAATTTGTTCTAGTTGTATTAATTGGTGTCGGGTGTAGGTTTGCTAGTGGCAGTGTTGTTACGGCACCCGATAGAAAATACTTTTTGAATACATAGTTTTTTATTTGCAGTTAAGTTTTCAAACACAGACGTCGTATAAATATCACGGAACACAAAAATGGTAGTTAAAAAACAATTACTCTTTTATTGAAGCTTGGCAATAATTTTGCTTTAAAAGGCACAAGACTTTATGTGTTTGTGGCATAAATCATTGAACAAAGTAACACGTAGGTATAATTTTGTTGACTGAGCCTTACTGTGCGCATAAATTCTCTTTAAGGACTGCGCTGATATCGTAAAGGACAAAATTGTAATCATACATAAAGAATTACCTAAAACACAAAACTGAGTTTTCTGTATCATAAAGGAGAATGGGAGAATTTTGGTCTATAAATTATTAAAAAACAAACCGTGATATATTTTTCATAAAGTATGAACGTAATATTTTATTTACGGTTTATTTTTATTTCTTACCATGACTCGAGTTGGCTGCCGTATAAGAAGTTGCTTAATATGATTTTAACTTTGAAGTTCCATATAGACTTGAGAATGCCGCTCACTTTTTAATTTTTGAATATTTATAGACCAAGCTCCATACCCATTCTCCTTTAATTATGATAAGCTACTCCCATTTTGGAAATGATAAAAAATTATCGCCGTTAAAAAATGGCGAAAATCAGTCACAGCTTGATGAATTTTCTTCTTAATTGTTTTTATTGGATACTATAAAGTTATTTTTGTTGTACTCGAGAAAAGCCCAGGACACATTTCCACCGCTGTGGCTCCTGTACAGCCAGGATCAACAACGGCGACATCAGATGGACAATAAGCAATGAAGCTTATTGACGGTGAGAAACTAAAACTGCCTTGGAACTCACAACAAATTTAATCAGAAAGAAATTGGACGTAGTAGGAAGTATTGAAAGGACTTGTTTTACTACAGAATTTTAACAGTGTTATATTTTTTTTGCAGTGCATGGCCGCGTACGTGAAGTTCGAGGTGTGCAATGGCGCTTACGAGGTGTCGTGTCCCGACGCACGCTGCACTGTGGGCGCGGCGCTGGCGCTCGACGAAATCTCGGCGCTGGTGGAGCCCTCTGTGATGGAGAAGCATCTCAAGTTCAGACTGAATCATGGTCAGTTTTATTTTTATTACTACTTAAACTTGTGAGTTACTCGCAGTTTATAAGAGAGTATTAATATAAGACAGTTTTTATAGCGAATCCACTGTAAATTCGTCATACAAATCAATTTCTCCAAGGTTCAGGTCGCTATGATCAGCGGGTTAGGCTGTGCGTTGATCATTCAGAACAATATTTATATGTATAATTTTATATGTATTGATTTTTATTTAGAACAGCCGTTTTTGTCGTCGGTTGACTGAAAAAGTAGTTAACCTTAAATGATATTTAATTAAATAAATCTTTAACTAATTCAATAATTAAAATGAATCCATAAATGGAAATTCGAAATAATTCATTATAAAACAAGATTCATATTATACTGAACAGCCTTTTCAGGCTTCTAAAAGTTATTTATTGAAATGAACATGTCATTGACCTAGTATGTCCTAAGATGGTATGGTACAACGCGGCAAAGCCGATAACATCAAATATGTCTACTCTACACGACAGAAACTAAGTAAAGCATGTATGTAGACGAGATTAGTATTATATCAGATCTAATAAAATAAAAAAATAAATAAAAATAACCATCTCATTATACTCATTATACTATACACCGAAGCAGCCACCACGCGCACCCGACTCGAATGTTCCCATGACATGACGACGCCGGCAACATTCCCTCGTTGTATTGCCTACTATTATTTTATTACATTTGCCTCTGTAAATTGCTATGCCCAACAGGGTCATGGTATCGTAGATTATAAGGTTTACTGTAAAATTCGTACTATCGTGCAAATAAAGATATTGAGTATTGAGAAAATGTTGGTTGCAACTGGTAAAAGTGTAGAATCTTGTGATGATGATAAATGAAACTAAAAGAAAGTGAGTTAGTCTTCTGTAAACCTTTTCCCCACTCTTCCTTCATCTATATAAAGCAATAAAAAGTTGTTGTAAAAGGTGGATTCCAAATATATTTACGATCCCGTCTGAAGCTGATATAACTACAGCCCTGATCTTGGGGTAAACACAAACTCAATTTCCAAGTTTAGACGGTATTGTCTTGAAATTCCCGACTGTCTGGAGTTTGTTTGAAAACTTGTTGATACCAATTTAATACGGCTGATTGTTGACGGCACTGTACACTTCAAAGGGAGGACTTTTTGATTGTCATACATAACGTATGGTATATAGCCTTAATGATAAAATATTTAAAAAAATAATGTACGATCTCGTTAAAAAACGGTTGGATCTATTTGGCAAATTTTTATTGTCATATTGGTAGAATTCCAAGGTAAAGAAATTGTGAGAAATACAAAGGAGACGGACCATTTTGTATGAGAATTAGTTTTGTCCTTTTTGTGTGACTAAACGATCTCATGTTTATCGCTAATAGATGTGACATAGACATAATATTTAAAATATGTATGGACGTACTGCATTTATACAATTATGCTATTACGCCGGCATGTCGCGACCGTGGGAAAATAGTTGGTCGGTGTCACCAATTATTCAATTACCTATATGTTTTTTAAATAACATTTTTATCTAACTGATAATTAACTTTTGTGCTTGATAAAGCTTTATTTGCCATGTTTCTAGGTCTTACTTTCAAATTGCGGTATTTGTTGATGCTAGGGAGGGACGAAAGTAATTTCATTGCTTAAAATACCAAACTTTGTTGTGAGTTCCAAGCTTTTTCTAATTTTTCAATTGACATAGCGCCACCTGCTGCTAGGCTACTCTGTATAGCAATCGCGATTTTAATTTCAATTCTGTATAATTTCAAATGCAAAATTAACAGCAAATCCTAATTCGTACCCTTGAAATTTTATACGTTACTAACTATTTGGTTAGCATACAATCCGATTTCATTTAGTTTAGTATTTAGTTAGCGCTAGTTTAGCTGTAAAGAGTACCTAAAAGTAACAATCCAATGGCGATTGTGCGGAATTATCTTCAAAGTAAGGGCTGGTCCCAAAGTTTGTTATCCCAAAGTGTGTTATAACCACACAACGTATATATTATTGTAAATATATACCTACTTATAATACTTGCATAGAAGCCACACAGACTCGAAACGACGTGTTCGTCTTGAGTGTTTTCTATGCCAGCCACCACAAATGTTTGTCCCGTGCGAGGTGCGTGGATCGAATCCGTGCCATCGGCTGTCATTTTACATCAATAAAGATTGCAGACAATCTGTGCCCTTGTTAAATATACAGTGGAAAACTGTGGTTAGCCAATCCCGTTATTTAAAAAACTCTGTATAGCCAACAGGCTGTACAAGTAGTACATGAATAAACTCGGGCGAAAGTGCGGGCATATCGTTTTCGGGACAAGCCCAAGCCCACTACTCCTTCCTACCGTTGTGTTTCCTGTAGACCCAGGCTCAAGAACAGCGACCTCAGATTGAGCAATGAAGCTTATTGACGTCTCCGAGGAGGAAGTGGAGAAACTACAGCAGTTTTGGTACTCACAACGAATTTAATCAGAAAGAAATTAGATTGTGTAAAAAGTATGAAAGGTACGAATTAATCAGAAAGAAATGAAGACAGACATAGACATATCTAGTATTGTATAATGTACGTAGGTATATCCATTATTTTTATCTTTCCACTTGGCTATTAATAGTACTATTTATAACACAACAACGGTACTAATAACGGGTTTTTTTTACGCGAGCAATTCCGTTTCACTCGCGTATGGAAATTTAGCAGTGTTTAATTCGCGAAAAAAAAAATATGGGTTATGCCAAAAGTAAGAATGGACCTGTAATTAATTACTAGTTGTGTCCGCGGCTCCGCCCGCGTGAGGCGGCGTAATAGATAGTGCCTATTTTTAATTATCCTAGGTAATTAGGATTCGAAAGAGCTTATATTAGGCCTATTTGAATAAAAATATTATTAAGGTTGGAGAGATTAGGAAAAGAGGAAGGGATGAAGAAAATTTTTATTAAAGAAAAATATGGTTCGATGGCGAGAAGGTGAAAAGTGAAGTGAAGTGACAGTAAAACAGAATATAAAAACCATAAAGAAAAAGGAAACATAATAACTATTTACAAAGAGGTTCTTGTTTAAAGAGAGTTCGGTTTGCCACAAATATTTTGAATTTGAATTATTTTGCATGCCAGATTTTGGCGAAATGTGTCATAACAGTAATTAATTATGATACTGGTCACGAAGGCAGCACAAAAATCCATATAATATTTGAGCGGCACGCACCGTCTCCACTCTGACTTCGCCCTAAATGCAGCTAAACCTCAATTGACGCCAGAATACAAAAGCAGTTACCGAAAAAACGATAACCTAACAAAACGCTACGCTTGTGAAACAATAGCATATATTCCATTCCAATATACTTGGCACAAAAACTTGATTTGAAATATAAATCAACATGATATAAACATAAATCGACTAAAAATCACTTCATAGCGATAAACACACAGAAGGTACGACAAGCTTATTCAAACACAATCGTTGAATTTAACTGGAAATCTTGTGCGAAGTATATTGGAATGGATTTTTTTATGTAAGGAGCTAGCAAGCAAGCCTGCGGGTCACCTGATGTTAAGTAATCATCGCCGCCCATGGAGCACAGAAACACCGGGGGAATCCCTGAGCTCTAGGAGTGTGTGAATGAATATAACAAAACGCCACGCTAGTGTAAATCAGCCTTTATACAAAGCAACAAATAGCGCGTGCACCATTTGTCCCGGCCCTAAGAGTTCCATTCAATTTGCTCTCCGCTTTCAAACGGATTCACGGCCTTATTGCGATGGGCAACCGTGGAAATGCCATCGCTTCCTGTTAACGTTCCATAAATTTTGTGGTTATTTGACAAAAAGTCACGAAATTACAAAAGAAATAGTGTAGGCAGTCAAGTGGCATATTATCATTACATTGGCACTTTTGTTTATTACCCGCTTCGTCCTCGTGGTCCTTTATTTTTTCCCGTGAGAATAAGATGTTTTTCCGAGATAAAAAATAGCCTATGACACTGCAGACCAAATCATGTCAACCTATCCCCAAAAAATCATGTCAATCCGTTTGTTACTTTCGACGACGTGAAAGAACATACGAACACACTTTCGCGTTTTTATTATTAATATGGATTACTGAAGATGAGCGATCATGACAATGTTATACTACCCGTTCGCCTCAAGTTTACCGTTACCTCGCGCCGCGCGCACCCTACCGCACCTCAAGGCAGATCCGCAGTTGCTTAACAAATCGGGATCTGCCTTGAGGTGCGGTGGGGTGTGCGCGGCGCGAGGTAACGGCAAACTTGAAGCGAACGGGTAGTGGTGACAGACAAGGTATGATACTATAGGCGGCAGTAAAAACTTGCCATTAGGTTATTTGTGTTTTGCCCATTTTTTTTGGTTAATAATTTGTAAAATTTTGTTGCCTGAAATAAATAAATAAAATACATTATTTAAAAACGTCACGTTTATGTCTAATCGCAAGCAAACAAGCAAGCCAAGGTACAAAGAAACAAAGGTTCAAAATCCGTTTTGTTTCATTATTAGCGGACAAACAATTAATTAGTCATGTTATGCGATGCTTTGAATATTATGAAAAGATGCATTTTATTTATGAAAAAACTATTTGATACCTGACTAAATCAATAATCCAATAAAGGATTTTATTCGTTTAACCTATTTCCAGTTATTTTTAGCCTGTGCGTGGGCTTTTAAAATGCAGTGACGTAAGCACGTAAGCCTGAGCTGGGAGACCTAGATTTATTTTTAAAACAATATGTAGGTTACATTGATATTTTATTTTTATCTAATTACTTGTCGAATTTTATTTTTAATACAAGGTTTATGTTTCCGTATATTCCAGACATTTTATATTTTTATGTATTCAGTACAATAAAGGGTCTAAGGGAAAAAGTGACCATTGAAAAGAAATTGTAATAATTGATGTTTCTTTAAATAGAACTAATTTGTTTTAATTATGGAAAAAATAACATAACTTGAGACTGTAAAACTAACCCAGATTAGACGAGTGCAAATTTCACATTATTCACATTTTCGTAAGAGATATATGTACCTATATTATATACCTATAAGATATATAATAATATAATTTATTGTGATTCGAAAAAATATATTTAAGAATTTCTATTTTAACTCCTTTGTTCATTATGTAACTAGACACATATGTAATTATCGGATTCAGTGAATAAATGATTATGTTATTATTATTAAAACTTAAATTAAATCAAGGGCCTACGAAGTCGCGGATGTCTGCTAGTCCTTACTAATATTAAAAATGTGAAAGTGAGTTTGTTTGTTTGTTATTCCTTCACAGCTTGACTAATCAGCCGATCATTATGATTTATATACATATTGTCAGGGGTACAGACACATGAGTAAAAATAAACCGCGGAACAGAGGCTAAACTTCATACAATGTCGCTGCGATGAGTACACGCACACAAGCATGTGTACGTGACGAGCGCTTTGAGGACACGCAATACACGCGCCTCATGCTTGTGTGCGTGTCCTCGGCGCGCGACGTTGTATGGAAGTGCAGCCTCTGTCCGTCAGTTTATTTACTCATGTGGTACAGAGCCCAACATAGGCCACTTTTTATCCCGTGAAAGTATGTCATTCCAATGGGAAAATATTTTTTTCTACTATAGAGGGCGCTGTTGGGAATGCTATCGGCCAACAGATGGCGCCAGAAGTCGCGCTATGGGTTGTTTTGTTGTCGAATGAGGTCTATGTCATAAAATTAACGCGAGCGAAGCCGCGGGTAAAAGCTAGTTAACAAATAAAATGTTAATTTTCCAACAATTTTAACAGTTAATTAAACAAAAACAACTACATCACAAAACCATTTATTTCAAGGTGAGGGCTAAGGGCGTTTTATTTTGAACTTTATTACATGAATAACAAAGTCGTTACGAAAATGTACTTCTTCGTTTAACAATTAGGCAATCGAGCGATTTTTTTTAATTTCATGGCAATCTCGTGATTGCTTCCGTTTTGTAACCGAAATTTTAAGGGTTGCCTCACGATCGTATATTTTCATACATTTTAACTCCCGCCAAAAAAAGTTGCCCAGACAGGTTGTCTGTCTGTGGCATCGCAATTGTTTTGTTTTTGTTTTGTTTGAAGGACTTTAAGAGCGTTCTCAGCCATGCTAGCTGTAGAGTCAGCGTAACATTGAGTGTATACTGTAGGAAAGTTGAGCGAAGTGAAACGAAGTTAGAAGAAAAAATAAAAGTTTAGACGAAGTAGGAAGAGCCTGTCTACACTCTCGTACTTTGATGTATTGTTTGTTATGCACGACCGAACACGAACATGGTGAACATCGAACACGAACACTTTGTTCGCACGTGCATACCACTACATCAAACAATTTGTTCGTCAAAAGTGTTCGTGTCGATCCAATTTGGTTGTTCTGTGTGGACGATGATTTTCTCAGACCGAACAAGAACATTGTTAACACGAACATCGAACCAAAAGAGTAAGGCTTGGTAGCCTCTTTTGTTCGACACCATGTTCTTGTTCGGTCGTGGGTGGTTGTGCGCGAATACAAGTAGAACTATGTTTGTAGGTGTTCATGTTCGCTTTACTAATTTACGTCCACACGTGCGAACCACACGTTCCGTGTTCGAAGTTCACGTTCACCATGTTCTTGTTCGGTCGTGCGTACACGACACGTCTTTAGATGTTCTCAGTTGTAAAAAGGTCATCAAAAATATCTTTTACCGATTGAGATTGGTTGAAGTTGTAATTTAGTAAAAGAAACTCCTCTATAATATCTGTTGGTTAACCAAAATCACAGAGACCAAAATATATTAGTTTTAAGTTTTCCTGTTTATTTCATAAAAATTTCCTGTTTGTTTACACGCTCTATAACCATAAAAATTAACATTGTTCAAATATTTGACTTTGTGTTGTTAGAAGTAGTACGTAATCGATAACGTTTGACTTTTATCTAATGATGTTTATAATTTCAAAATCCTTACTTAAAGAACTCTATGCCCACTGAACCGTACCCGACCGTAACAGGACCGTAACCGGACTGCAAACGTAAGGGAGCTTTTCCACCATAGAGGTTTAAGGTACAAGTTGGTAGCTGACTACATGTCGCAGCAGCAGACGTGTCGCAGCGACACTGTCGGTTTCTATGTATTTCTATGAATTCCCTCCGTAGCGACATGAAGCTAGCGACGCGTCGGCGAGCGGCAGACGAGAGTGTCGTCCGACAGCAGATCAGTAGTAAATAAAATAAATATAAATAAATATATAGGGACAATTCATACGGATTGAGCTAGCCCCTCAGTAAGTTCGAAACTTGTGTTATGGGATATTAACTCAACGATATTATATTTTATAACAAATACATATATAGATAAACATTCAAGACCCGAGGCCAATCAGAAAAAGTTCGTTTTTCATCATGACACGACCGGGGATCGAACCCGGGACCTCCTTGGTGGCGGTCTGGCGTGGTAACCATTACGCCATGCCGCTGGAGCAACGACACCAAAGAGTAAAATAAGACGATTATAGAAAATTCCATCTGCTGTTGGCGTCTGCAGTAAGGTTCGAAATCATGACTGCAGCGACAGGACGCAACGACATGAAGCGACGACACGTCGCGTCGTTTGGCTGCGACGTGTAGTCGGCTACCAAGTACCAACTTGTACCTTTATGGTGGAAATGCCTTGCCAAAGAGTATTTTCGGGATCAATGCTCGGCCGTGACTCCATGTGAATTGGCTATTGCTTTTGAGTAAATATACAAGGTTGCAAACAGTTGACACTGTCTTGTTTTGCCAGATAGATACATTTTACGTATTAAGATTATTGTTCTTAATTGATTAATTAATCTAGAATATTTTCTGATAATTTACTTAATATATTTATTTTTAAATGTATTATGTAAATATTCATTCTTACATATTAATAAATTATTATAACGAAAGTTTAGTATGTATGACGTTGTTTATGTCTATTGGCGGTGGTCGGTAATCACTTTTCATCAGGCCGCTTGCTTGTTTGTCTGTATGGCATAAAAATGACGCTTCTAATCGGATATACTGGAAACGTAGGACTCCCTCAAACGTTCACTGCTGGCTTTAAGACCAGCAGTGGACTTCTTGTGGCGGATGATAATGATTGATGTCATTGATATCACATTAGGTAATTTGTAAAATACAATATACGTAATTCGCAATTATTATTTGTATCCCGTGTTCTGGGGGGATACCACGACGTTCTACAACAATTTATAAACGATTGAATAAATGTGATGTCGCCTTACATCATGTATTGCGCTATCTCGCTTACTCATCGTTTTTCGATTGCTCTAAGACGTCCATATGTACTGAATAAATATTTTTTCTTTCTTTCTTTCAATTTGTAACATAACCTCTCCTTGTTACAGAAGTGGCAATGGACTCGGGCCGTGCTTTCTGTCCTCGCGTCGGCTGCGACACGGTTGTGCCGGTGAGAGCAGCCAGCCCTGCACACTGCCCCACTTGCAGGCACGACTTTTGCTCCCAGTGTAACCAAGAGGTAAGGTTATAATATCGTACTTTATAAACGCAAAAGTTTGGATACAGGATACAGAAACATCCACACATCTATAATATACATGGATGTATATTATAGATGTGTGGATGTTTCTTACTATTTCACGCACAGAAGGATTCCTTATTTTTTTTTATAAACACTTAGGTAGTTTATTTTATAAACTAGAGTTATACATATATTTTCCAATCCCTTTTCTTTTCTATTTAGCGCAGTAGTTTTAAACGAAAAAAGGGACTAACCTGCAATAATTCCGTTGTTGCACAGCTTGTCCGGAATTAATGCAAAAATATAATGACTGGAGTAATTCCCTACTTTGCAACACTCAAAGCATTGGCAACGTCCCTGGGGCCCGATTCTACTAAACAAATGCATCAATGGACTCTCAATGGTGTCTCAATCGTATCTCAATAGAATGTCGATAGTGTATCTGTGGAATAGTTTTTGATATTTGTTATGGACTTAAACAATAAGTTAATTATGTTATCGTTTAAGGTGGTGTTAGGTACTGATTTCCATCAAGTGTGTTCACCACCTGTGTGTTGTGTTTAATGATTTGTGACATCCAAATTTAAATATTTTTCATGGTATACAACCGTAAAATATCAAGTATTTGACATAGTATCTCGTAGAATAATAGTTTGAGGACGTTTTGACATTTTTCTACGCTCTCCCCGCTAGTCTTTTGTCTGGCGGCATAGTTTGTGACGAACGCGGATGAATAGCTAAGAACAAAGAGCCTGCTTGGAAAATGGGACGTGAAAAATCGACATTAGTGACGTGCTTAGTGATTGTTTGTATATTATGTTATTTATTGAGTAAATTTAAACGCATAAGCAACGGTGCCCACCACGTACAGTCAACTAATAACAATACAAATAATACAATACAAAAACTTTTTATTTCTCTCCAATTAATATACAAATACAGAGTACCTAACTAGGAATACAAAAAAAAAATACAACGTCATCAACATCAGGCATGAAAATGAAAGAGAGAAAAGATTTTTAAGCTAATATAATAATAATACGTGTATCGTTATGAAATTTTGTATTACTTAGTACAATACGAATACTATTGATAAGAGAATCAAGTAAATCACTTCACGCAATAATATGAAAACTTAAATTATATTTACGGACCTGCTCACCTGTTTCATTGGTTGAATGTACGTCTAGTGAATGGATTCGACTCTCATGTCAACTCGAGATTACTCGAGAACGGTTGCTACCTTACTAGGTTGGCGCGAGAACCCAAAGTGGGTTTTGGCCTCCGATAATGAGATTCTCCACTTTGATCTCTCCTGCGCCACCTCCCACCACTCCTCCACCTAGAGATTGATCAGGTCCTTCTCGACCTCGACCCTTGCGGTTCTGGTCTGCTCGTAACTAAATCGTCTTCTCGTATTGTCAATGCATATGCATGCATACAGTGAGATAAGAAAAATATTATACATATTTGCATATGTGCATGCTATTATCATTATGGCTTAAGTTTAAGACATAAATACATATATTTTAGAAAAAGATAAGCATGTATTGCACTAACTCTAAATTAATGATTTGATTTGTGATAAAATTTTTGTGGAAAATATAAAATGGTCCTCACATCAAGTCACATCACTATGGATCAGCCGTCGACTCTACGACCTCGTTTGTCATGTCACAGCTTTAGTGTCAAGTGTGACAACCTTTTGTGACAATATTTTTTTTGTCACTGTAACAAATAAGTATGTAGTAAAGACGATTACGATGTTATTTTCAATCGGAGAAATATATTGTTTGCAAAAACATTGCGCGGGTTTCGCTGGTACAAAAAGGCCTCATTTAGACGACGCCAGTTTCTTGCACATTCAAGAGCAATAACAGCATGCAATCTAGTGGGAGCAATAATTTGTCCTTCAAAAATTGTAAGCAACTGTCGTTTAGACGTTGCATGTCAATTATTGCTTTGGCTTATTGTATGCCACAGGCAATAAACTGGCATGGTCTAAATGGGCCTTAAGGCGCTGTCCCACTGCTGCGCACGAAGAGGCTACGCACGTGTGTTAAGCTTTGCTTTGCAAGAGGATGTACGTGATTGTTTCCACTGCAACCCACGGCCACGTTAACCATCAAGTGACGTCATTGATACACGCGTGGCTTGCTCAACATAGCTCAACGCTGTCAACGCCATGCACGCAGTGAATGCGGTACACAACTTGTTCCACAAAGCGTGCACATCGCTGCGCACGCTGTGGAAACGTAGACCCACGTAGTCATCCACGCAGCTGTAATGTGCCACGTGGCCCACGTGTTCGTGCACAGCGTGCGCAGCAGTGGGACCGCGCCTTTAAAGTAGCGCAACAAAGCTACGCTGAGCGGTACGATGTTCGCCGGCTCAACTATGTGAAATGAAATGAAATCGTTTTATTTCAGAAATTAGACCTTCACACGCACTTTTTCTTGTCATTTACAACTTGTCTTTATGTAGTTTAAAATAAAGAATTCATTCGATATAATAATATAATGCATGGTATTAATTATACATTATGTTTATACAAAAACGTATTATGTTAACAATATTTACGGAAAACATTCATGAGTATTACAAACAGTTGTCTGTCTTATTTCTTAAAAGATAAGGCTCAATTTCTACTGTCATTAAACCTGAGTATTAATAAAAGGCAAATATTTATAGAGGTGGTTTTCCTACAGTTTGTATAAGAACAGATATCCGCGTAATCTCCTTTATTATTAATATCATACCTTAGGTATTGCATACCGGTACGTATTAGAATTTATTTGTGTGTTTTTAGGATTCTGTACCTCAAAAGGAAAAAAACTGAACCCTTTTAAGATCACTTTGTTGTCCGTCTGTCTGTCTGTCAAGACCCTTTTTCTCTGGAACGCAGGTATCAAGCTGAAATTCATAGGTCTACTGTCCCTAGGAGCTGTGAAAAAAACAAATTTCTAAGCTAACTCAGGCCGTTTATCCCGCATGTTTGACACTCGATAGGGAATCAAAAATTCAAAACCTACATACAGGGTACCTCCCGTTAACTCAGAATCTTGAAAATTGGTACAAAGCAAAGTCTTATAGTATAGATAAAGGAAAAATTGCTAAAAGCATAAATTTTTGGTTACATCATTCTAATATACTTACAGGTTTGTACGGAACCCTCGCCCTCGCCCTCGGTGCGCGAGTCCGACTCGCACTTGGCTGGTTTTTCTATTTATGCTTTGTTGCGCTGACTCGCACAACTTCGTCTGCCTACGTCATAATGTAGATAATAATATAACCTTCGATAAGTGGGCTATCTAAATACTTTAATTTTACTAATCGAACCAGTAGTTCTTACAATTTTGTTGTTACTATAATAGCCTATGACATTCACCAAAAACGTCGCTTTCTATTGGTAAAATATTTTTCTAAATCAGTTCAGTAAATCCAGGGGTTACCCCATCAATGTCACAAACTTTACCTCTCTAACACATTGATATTTTTGTTTATGTAAGATGTTGGCAAACGAAACGAACATGCCGTCAACTGGGTGTTAAGTGAACCCCGCCTCCCATGGAGTACACCCGGGGGTGTCACTGTACCGTTATTGATAGTGGACCAATATACAGAATATCAATATACCTAACTATTCTTTTAGTTTTTACATAATACAAGTGAATTAAGCAAAAGTATGTTAGTGTTAAGCCGACAGAATAATAATTTGGACTCTGTCCAGGTTAAGTCGTCCAAATGGGTGCACTCCAAATACAGAGAACATTGATGATTGATCTATTGAAAACAATGTATTAAGTTTAAATTGGTTTTTACAAGTCTAAATTGGCATAGATGCATATATTAAATAAGTAAAAAATAATCATATTTTAAAATTAATAAATAAGCTTATGAAACGGATTTTACACATTTTTTTCACATAATAACCTTGTAAAAACTAGGTCCCACTTCTGGGCAAAAGCCTTCCTTTCTATTCGTGACAAATTTCAGTCTAATCATAGCTCTATAAAGCCTATATCCATAAGAGCCAAACTATGGCATTTCGAAGATGACCAATTTTTCTTGAAAATTTAAATATTCAGGTTTTACTTATTTCGCGAAATATTGGCTAGTGATTTTGTCAATATTTCGCAAAATAAGTCAATTCAATTTGTATTTCTGACGGTCTAATAATGCATATTTATAAAATAAATCCTTATTTAACAGTGGCACGGGAGTCTTACCTGCGAAGCGGCGGCGGCGTCGTCGTCACTAGCCGGCGCGGGCGCACCGCTCCTGCCCGACTCTGAGCTCATCAAGCAATGCCCCATGTGCCGGGTGCCCATCGAGAAGGACGAGGGATGCGCCCAGATGATGTGCAAGCGCTGCAAACACGTATTCTGCTGGTACTGCCTCGCGTCGTTAGATGTAAGTAAATAGGTTCTATTTTATTCTCTATTGTCGTATATAAAAAAATATCTGATGTTATTATTTTTTTATACTACTAAGGTAGCAAACAAGTATACGGTCCGCCGCCTGATGGTAAGCATCACCGTAGCCTATGACGCTTGCAATACCGGTGGTATCACTCACGCGTTGCCAACCCTCCCAACCCCCCAAGTGGAGCTCTGAAGACCTTACTCACCGTAGGAACACAGCATGGCCGAGACCAATGCTATTTGGCTACGATCTTCTGTAAGGTGGAGGTCCTTCCCCAGACGGGCTGCTCCGATTTGAGCGGATTATCCGCTGTGCCCTACCTCTCTTTAAAATCATGTTAATCAGAAATTAACCTTTTTTTATCACTACCAATGTACCATCGAGCTGATTGTGGCTGAAATATAGTATAATATATTTTATCCCGTGACAAAATTGCCAACCCTTGGAACAAAAATAAACAATTTTTTTTTCCATTTACAGTATTAGCATGGATTATACGTGCCAGATGCTAGAAGGAAGGATATATAATATAATTTGTTTTAGAGGAAAATTAAGATATATTTTTTAATCTCACCGTACATCTAAAAATCCCAAGATTGCGCGTCATTCAAATTAGGTTTCCTTATCGTAAACAGGGCTTCCCAAACCAGTGCAGACTGAATCAAATTGTTCACTTTATGCCAGTCATTCAAAACAACACTGCGTGTTGTACTGTTCGACATATAATCAAGCATGGGATTGGCCGTTCACACTATTCCAGTGGCGCTGGAATAGGCGAGCTAAATTGACTTATTTCCAGTCAACTGGACTGGATTGATAACTGGAATAGTACATTTAACTTCATTTAAGTGGAGGTTCACATTATTGGTGTGTGTGGCATTCCAACGCTAGACTCGAATACTGAAGTGGAATAATTTGAACTAGTCACTTTTGGACTCCAGCTGTCCCAAAGAAAAGGTTTAACGTCACTGTCAAAATAATTAAAATTGTGCCATAATTATGTGATATTTTTATTCCCCAACTTAATAATTCGGGAAATACTTTTCTCAGATATTTATATGTGGTGTAGAAGGTTCTGTTTCCGACTCAAAGGTCAGGTATATAGTTATTTTTAACCGAATAGCAAAGATGATAAACGCCTCGTAGGTAATTATAATTTGAATAAATTACCTATTTTCGTTTTTCGTTTTATGGTGGTGACTTGCTACGATGATATTAAACTTTAGATTGATAAAATAAGGTTCAAAATCAATAAAAATTATGTATCAGGTTGTCTTTGAATATTACCAATGATGTTATATAAAAATATGTTGATTGATTATCTACATGTTTTCCGAAGATGAAAGTGTGAAAAATTCAATTAGAAACTATGAAGCGATCTTTTATGTCTATACGAATATTATCAAGAGGAAATATTTGTATCTTTTCTTGTAACGAAGAAACTCGAAACTACTGGACCTATTTCAAAAATTCTTTCACCGAAATTTTTTTTTTGTACTTGGGAAAGTACATCACTCCCGCCGGGTAACATAGTAGTTAGTACCCGTGCGAAGCCGGGGCGATTCGCTAGTCTTGAACAATGTTAGTTAATCGCGTAATGTTAAGCCAGCTCATAGTTCATGCTAGCTCTACACTATCTGGAAGTTAAGCGAAAATGAGACGTGGACGAGCTCTCCGTCCTACTTCGGCTTCCTTTCGTCTTCTCATTTCGTGCCTAAACGTCGCTCAACTTCCCAAAAGTGCAAGTTTAGACTTGTACTGCATGTTTAGTAACCATGTTTCTTATCAATTTCCAGGACGATTTCCTCCTACGTCACTACGATAAAGGTCCATGCAAGAACAAACTGGGTCACTCACGGGCGTCTGTACTTTGGCATCGTGCACAGGTTAGACATATTGCAATATTTTGTTTTAGTTAGTTATCTTTATAGAAAAAACTTAAGGGGGGACTTTTAGAAAAGAGCGTAGGTATTCCTGTCCGAATGACCAGAAACGCATAAACGATTTATTTGGTAATTTGGGTATTCATAAGCGTCGATGATCATTGACTGTCAGGTGACCCGCAGACTTCTTTGACGCCTCTACCATGAATAAATTAAACTTTACTCTGTATCAAAATTATCTTGACTCTAAGAAGATTATTGGTTTAGGTCTCGTGAAGCAAGCACAGATTTCGGTTCGTCGACATGACTTCTCGTAGTCACGTAACTAAACGACTCAGTTTAACGTGCTAGGCACATTAATGCATGTACCTCGAAACTGCCGGGAGTCGGTCGAAGTCAAGCGACATCGCCGGAATGCTGCAAGTGGCTTAAAGAAAGAGACAGACAAAGCAAGCGACTTTAATACTATGTATTATTATTACAGGTTGTGGGAATATTCGCTGGATTTGGACTACTGCTTCTAGTTGCCAGTCCACTGTTACTGCTCGCTGCACCCTGCATTGTCTGCTGTAAATGCAGGTAAAAAAAAATTCAAAGTGTGGTTGAGCCCTAGCTGCTACTATGAAACTAGTAGTGGCTCGTAAATGCGCTGGCTCGGCGGGAGCAGGACAGAATATCGACGTGAAGTTGCGGTGATATGCCGGTTTGTTTAGTACGATGAGTAGGTCCTAATACACGTTCTGCTTCATTCTTCCTGTCTCCTTCCCACTTCCTTCCTTTTTCGACCACTCTTAAATATTACTATGGTACTGACTAGCTTTTTTGCCCGCGACTTCGTCTGCGTGAAGTTCTGGACCCGTTCCCGTGAGAACCACATTTAATTTCTGGAAAAGCTATAGCCTATGTCACTCCCTGATAATGAGCTTTCTACTGGTGAAAGAATTTTTGAAATCGGTCCAGTAGTTTCGGAGCCTATTCATTTCAAACAAACAAACAAACAATCAAATCTTTCCTCTTTATAATATTAGTATAACTTGTTAAACTTAACTACTGTCTGTATAATAACAATGCACTCAATACGGTAAGCAGGTTCTATTTTGTCTAAGAGTAATTGGTATGAAATTTACTGTTATATAGATTAACATAAAATATATATTTGAAGTAACGGTACTTAAATGTGAACTAGAATATACTACCACTTAAAGTAGGCGGTAGCCGAAATAAGTATAAATTTGTTCTAGATAGATAAATTATAATATAGACATACAAATATGTCGAACTGTTTTTGCGTGAACCTATCCATAGTAAAAAATAAATAAAATTATTGTTGTTTGTCTTGCCCGGGATTCGATTCGAACTAACTTCCCTTGGGATAAAGTAGCAATTGCTATCCACTCGACCACTTGTTAAAATAAAGAAAATATTTAAACAACACACAAATTATTTTTTCAGGCTATGCAACCCAAGCACAAAGAACTTAGAAGAAGTAGAAGAAATTGAAAGCAACAGTCCGGGAAGAGAAGAGGACGGAGACGAGATAACCAGAGCGAGGTACTCCGACTGACGCACGCCACGGTATTAGATGGCCGAAGGGAACGGAGTTGGAACAAACGTTTGTGTCAAATGTAGAACTGCTGGGAATCATTTTGGCAAATATTGGCCAAATATGAAAGCTTCATGGGCAAATGTTTGATCAAATATTGGGCATTATGTGCAAATGTTGGACAAATATGCATCAAGGATGTTTTATGAAAACATTGGGGATGAAAATATTTGACCAAACATTGGCCAAATATAAAGCTATGTGCTTGCTTGTGATAGATCAATATTGGCCAAACAGTGTTAAAGTGACTTATGGATTGGACTATATGAAACTCAATGGCACTGCCAAAACTGCCATGAGAACAAATTGACTAAGAATTTACTGTTGAAATTCTGTAAATTATGTGATTAATTGTAATATATTTTTTCTCATATAACTAACGATTATAATAACTTCTCTGTTGGCGATGTTTGCATTTCTGTGACGCATTAATATTTGGCGACTTAAGTTGCTGTAAACAATGACATTTATAAATAGAGTCGACTCATACTAGCGCAGTTGTAGCGCATAGAGGCGTCAATCTAGAACGTAACATAGCAAATACCATATAACGTCGTAATGCACATATTTCTCCTAAGATAAAAAGAAGAACTTTGAGGGTAAAAGACCTTGTGGCCGAAGTCCCATTCGATGGTCAGATCAGATATTCAGTCAGCTGAATGTGACTGTCATCGCCGCACTACACCAGCCGAGCTAACATGACAAACGCGACAAAATTTTCTCGCTCCGCTCTGCCAATAGCGTATCTCGGTTATGTCTACAATAGACAAAACGGGCATTGCTATTGGCGAAGAAGCTTTGTCGCGTGCGACAAACTATCTCGAGTGTAAGCATGTTAGACTGGCAGGCGTCTGAGCACAACCGATGGCGGCAACTAGTCGACAAGGTCTCAGCAGTGACGGAACGATCAAGAAATAAAAAAGACGCGCGCATTCGACGGAATTCTAGCGTCTGAGCGCGATCAACGCTGATTGGTGCGCGCGAATCTTATGCTGCGTGAATTTGCAATGTTACGTTTCTGATTGACTCTTCGACTGGCTGGATGGGTTGCTACGAATTCTGGGGATGACTGAACCAGGCAATAAAAATGTAGTCCACCGAACCCAATATGCGGATTTCAATCTCTATGATTGTTCGTGATTGGCGGAAGTATTGATTCGTAGTTTACTTCCATAGATTAAAAATACAATGCATCGATTGGTTAAGAGACGTGTAATGTGACATTTTCAATCTGACATACGAAAAAAAGAATTGAGTTCGCTCATTGGAGTTCGGGCGTTGATTATCTAATAATCACTGACAGCTGGTAACGAATGCGTTGACTCATATGACCAGGGCAAGTATATGATGTTGTTTGGAACAGTACGAAGCTGAGTAAGTACAGTCGCTCTATAGGAATACACGATTATATAAAAAAAAACTAAAGCATTAAAAGCGGGTCCATTCTCATAATAAAATCGGTTAAAATCTAGTCTTAATATCAAGCGCTATCTTGCTCATACAAATAGGAAACGAACGACATAGCCCTTGAGATTGAGACTAGATTTGAATTATATTACAAGAATAGACCCGCTGTTATCCGCATCGCACTGAACTTGACTTGCATTTTTCGCGGATTGTAGAAATATATAAAGGCTTGATTTCAAAGTGACGCCGGCGAGACGCGCCGTTGACCAGCGTTTTAGAGCGCGCGCTTCACCAGCGTCAAACGAGTTTTATTATCGTGCGCTTCGTTACAATGCGCGCTTCGGACGCGCTGGCCAACGGCGCGCGTTTCACGAACGGCGCGTATGTACCTACTTCGTAACTATGAAACGCGCTTACTGTGTAATTTCAAGCGAGCGCGTCTGGACGGCGCGGTTCATACGCACGACTCTGAAATCTGTCTTATATTGTATGTAAATACGACAATTTAGGCTTCTACACGCTGGCGCGATCTTACGTCGAATCGAAAATACATTTTGTACATTTTAATTAGGTCTGCACTACAATATGCCTTCTGTCTCATGTCTACTGGACACGCGATGTACATATAGAGTCTATGTCGATGTATGTCTATGGGTGTGTCTCGAAGTAGCGTGCTCGCGCCAGTTTAAACCATGGCCTTGTACATAATATAGATTGTAATTATTGCCAGGCGGATAATATTGATTTAACATTTAATATAAGTTGATTTTAATACACATTACATGGGACTGATATGGGTATGAGACTGATTGAATGAAGTGTGGGTGCCAATATTTCATGTTATTGTGACGCTTCGTATGGCAATATTGCGTATAGATAGATTAGTGTTGCCAGCCTTATCTCGCGCAGAATTTAAATAAAATATCTGTGGGATTGATTTATGAAAATATTAAGTTTTTTTTTTATCTCCACATATTATTATTTAATTATTTATCAGTTAAAAATATGAACTACTCTTAACGTGTACAGTAAACAAAGACTATAGGTAGATGTGTCAGTGATTATTTTGTTTAAAATCTGTGCAAGCTTGTCTATTATGCTTGACAACGAATGAACATGAAGAGAGGAGTTTGGACTCGCTTACTAATGCTGTAGAACCTGGCTCTTAAAAATCTTGATCAAATCTAGTGTCAATCTCAACCTCTATCCCGCTCAATTCCTATTTTGTGTGAGTGAGACAGCTGTTGAGATTGACACGAGATTTGAACGATTTTTGTTACGATAATAGAGCAGCTGATGCTTTTTATTTAAACGTAAAAGTGCTAATAGATCGAATTTCATGCGGCCGCACCAACCGAACTGTGCGGGGTCGAATGTTGCGCTCAACACACCACTGACTCTAGAGGAACACGGCGGCCGAACCGACCGTACTGGTAACATCGACATAAAGAATAGACAAGCTGTCCCGTACTGAGATTTTGCGGCATTGCGATGGTGCACATGCACACCACCACCCTTCAGTCAGTTACGAGCGAGCGACAGAAGCAGTGGTGTCTAAATTAGATGACTATCTAATTTAGACGCATTCGGTCGCATTAAACAAGTGCCAGTTGACTAACTGGCACTTGTTTAATGCGACCGACCGTTACAAAATGGACCACCATGGACGCGTACAGGCTCGCATAGACGACCATAGGCTACGGTAGGCTTGTGTAATTCATTTTCTTTTGTTTTTTTTTGGAAAAAAATAAATTATTTTGTTAGTAATACCGCCTCAAATAATAAATAGGGACCCAATTCTCGCAAATATATCTGTCCTTTACGTTTTTATTAAATTAAAAGAGGCAAAGAAATAATATAACGTTGGAACATTGTGCTGATGTACCTATAACATGCAGATGAACCCTTCTTTCATTTCTTTTTTTATTGGAGCACGGCATGTGATTCCAGCGCCTGTCAGATAGGCCCCAGGTCACTGGGGTCCAGGAGTAGGAGCGACGAGACATCCTTCATGGTGTCTCGTCGCTGCTACTATGCCGGCCTGAGGTGCCTCTTCACGCTCCGTTTGAATGTCATACACGTGTGGTGTGTTCAATGGTTATTTGCATTGACAACAAAAAGGACAGGTATGTTATGTTTTTTTTTTAAATCATCAAACAATCGTTTTTTGCAATTGACTGTTAGTACCTCATTTACCTACTCCATGCAGTATAAAGCAATCTATTTTGGCATAAAATAAAATCCCCGGTGTCTTTGTTCAAATTGACAATGGCGTGAGAAATAATATTGAAATAATTTTGAATTAAAGCCATGCTCGTGAATAGAAACTGCAACGCAGAGACAATGCATATTATTATTCTACTATATGAGTTTTTGAATCACATTTGGTGTATGGAATAAAAAAAAAGAGTTCATATTGTAGCATTACTACGAGTTGGTCCAGTTACAAATCATTATAAACCTCTCCAACATGCAGCCCAGCTGAGCTCGATCGCGTCGCTGTGTGTCGCACTCTAAACCGAACACGCACGATCAGCAATGTCGACCCTAGCCAGTGTTTGGATGGGTTTCGTAATCTCAAGCTTCACCGTGCACGTTAAGCCCTCAGTCCTGGTTGTCGATGGATGTAGTTAAGCCAAGTTAAGCACCTCTGCCAATCCGCACTGGAGTAGCGTGGCAGAGTACGCTCTAATCCCCCTCGGTTGAACTGAGACCCGTATCCCTGGAATGTCCATGAACCATCGGTGCAATAACTTAAAACTTAATGTGGTGATTAAAATCCGTTTCTGCAACTGGTTGTTAGTGATTCAAGTGCAATTGACCGCCTTTACACTTGCAGTGCGATTAACCGCTGGTAGTTGGCACCTCTGAACTCTAACTGTACAAACTCCTGGAAATCTACTTGCGCACTGCTTAGTCGTGTGTACACAGAGCCTTATTGTAACTTATTGGTAGTTAATTTGTGTTTAGGGGAGGGACACATTCGGCATCAAGTTAATTATGAATACATCTGCACAGTTCCAAAACAGATTAGTTTTATTCCATTCCATTATATGCGACACAAAACTCCCAAATAATCAGATTTAAAATATAAATAGACATGACATAAACAATTATAAATCACTTTAATGCGATTGCAATAAGGTATGATAAGCTAATTCGAACACAATTTTTGAATTTCACTGGAAAACTTGTGTCAAGTATATTGGAATGTTCATGTTTATACGTATTTTCGGTTCGTTTGTTTGATAAAATGTTCAACAAATAAAAAATGACAAATATGTTCATCCCTTTGCTGTAAATAAGAACTAATATTGTACTTAATAAAGGCCGATGGTTTTTTATTGACCTAACACGCAGCTGTAATGGTATGACTGAATTTTCCATTGTTTCCTTTCAACCTCAAATCAAAATATTTTTATTCAAACAGGCATATAACAAGAACTTTCGAATCTTAATTTTTTTTTCCCTACAGTTCAGACGGCAGATTTGTGTCAAGAAGAACCGCCAAGAAATTTAGCACTTGCTCTTTTAAAATGGTAATGACATAAGTTACAATTACGATAAATAAAAGTAAACATTGAAACAAGAATAAAAAATAAAATAAAACTGCAATTTTATAAAAATAATAAAAGAAAAATTAATAGTAAAAAAAGGCGTATCAATATATTGGTATACATATATACATTTTAAGGTGTAAAAAAAAGGGTAGGCTAGGGTCAGTACCACCCTCTCACTGAATATCAGTGTAGAAGACTTGGCGAATTTTCAATGAAAGACAAAGACTTGCCTACCATGATGTTTGATCTGATTACGACAGGGATTACTTACCATGAGGTGATTAGGGGCCGGAGAGCATTTTTCATAGTTATAGCATTCTATCGCTTTTAAATACATTGAAATACAGTATTAGAGCGAATGCGCAAGAATTGCCACTCAGTTTAGATTTTAATTCAAAGTACCATCCGTGCCACGAGAGATGAGACCTGGCGAATTACGTGCGACCTGTGTAGTAGACGATTTCTATACTATTTTACTAGAAATCGTCTACTGTGCAGGTCGAGTCAGTAATCAATCACATGTCATTTCTCGTGGCACGGATTATACATAACCAACGACGACTTTGACTGAAGAATAATTTGCCAGATGTGCGCCGAAGCTGCGCTATGCCAGATGTGCGCCGGCAGCGGCCCAGCCTGTTTGCCCATTTGGGTTATAAAAAAAACTTCTATAAATTCCATCGGCCTTTTAGCTTGTATTAGCAAGCTAGTTGAAGCATTTGTAGACGTAAATTTGTGAGTAGGTGGTTAGAAATAAGTGATAATATAAATTTTCCCTCTAAGTTGATTATAAAATCACTCTTGTCTAATAACCTTGGTTTTCTCGTTTTTAAGTGCAAGCGTTAAAACGTCTGTCTGGTGATGTTCTCATAAATATTACGGCTAGAGTTGAAATTAGCCGGCTAAACTCTAGTATTAACCTAACGTAAGTTTAGCTGGCTAAAGTCAAATCGCAGTGTAAACAAAAAAAAATATTTTTTATATGATTTTAATTATTTTTCGCTCTTGGATCTATTTTCAGGCGATAAAGTTATGTCTGCTCATTTAAGTTACTATAATTAACATTAGCGCTCAAAGAATAAATCTTTCTGTATTTAATTCGATGTTTGAAAATGGTCTAATCTGCTTTGATTTCATTTACCAAGATTTTTTAAATGCGAAGTAAAAAATAAGATTAAAACAGAATAAACCAGGACAAATGTATGTGTGTTTCAATCCTACAGTGAGTTGTAATCACCAATGCACGTATAAATTCACACGAAAAGATTCGCGGCGAATCGTGCAAAGTAAATGTTTATAGGCTTCGATGCTAATTATTTTAATTTTATGGGAAGTTTCCAAACTAATTTCGTTATAGCATTGTATAAAGGTCGAAATAGCCTAATAGTTCAACTCACTGTAATTGATAAAAGTTAATGAACCCTGTCTGCTTTTCCAGGATGTAAGTAAATATAGCTGTCTTAGTGAAGAAGAAAGATATTGTATTCTGTAATGATAAATTTGACTTAAGTAATAATTTTACAGGGATTTCGTAAGGTTGTGTGACATCTGTACTTATTTGTTATTTAGTACGCTTGCACTTAACACTAGTTGTTGTAAATAGAAAACTTTATTTTTTGTTATAATTTGTACTTCATGTTTATTTGTGTTGAGATGGACATAACTTCTGTTACTTCTAATTATAAACAATTTAATAAAGATTTTTTCTGATAAATCTCAATATATCTGAATTTTATTTCCCTTATTTTAGAAAAACTTGCTACACAAGTGTGGTTCAATTGTTAGTGTTAGGAAAAGGTTGTGGATTCGATTTCTTTATGGGATAAACATTGCTGAATCATTCATGCAATTTATAAATAAAGTGGTATAAAAAAATGCAATAAATATTAAATTATTTTATTATCTATGTTTATTTACATATTTATATTTGTATCAAAGAAAAATGTTCAATGAACTATTCAAATTTACAACAAAATCGTGTTGACATATATTTTGCTAATATGCAAAACTAAATTGCTCTGAATATAGTTCTTATCACATCTCTGCAGATGTCATCAAGGATTTTGTAACTACCATTTCCTTGCTAAACCAGCGGTACTGTCAAATAACAGAGGATTTTTGAATTCACCTCTCATATCTAATAAATAATGCATCCATTTATTCTTAATTTTAAGTGGCAATTGCACTCTAGCGTTTGAACGGCTTTCCTTACAGCAAATATTTTGTAAAGGCACCTTCATCATTCTATTTTTACCAAATGGCGTGTAAGTTACTAATGTGATAGACTTCCCCCCTTTGTTGAGGATGAGGTAGCGTACCGACTTGAGTGTGTACATCCATATCAGTGAGAGGGATCCTGTGCCTGAAAAATTAACAATGGTAAGAATGTATTCAGCTGAATAGAGAACTAATATTCTTCAACAGAACATTTTTATATACAATTTAAAATAAAATTGCTCAAATTTTATAAATGAAATTCATTAATGATTTAATCAGCATTTCTAGCTTACAGATGAGTGCAATGCCATATTCTATGACATTTTGAACATTTTCGTCAAATAAATTTTACTTCATAAGTTCATCTAATGACTAATTTTACATCATAAGTACTTACTACTATGTTCAAAGAATTTAAATACTTTTTGTTTATTTATATTCTTTGAACATGTGAAGACCATTTCAGCCATTACATAAATCATTTAAAAAAGATAATCATTGTCACATTATTTACAGGAAAACATTGCTTTGGTTAAAATTAGGTAGGTACTTGATGAATGTGACAACAATATTTTTTTAATTCATTGTTGATGTTGATGCTATAGGCTCTGATGGATATTCCATTTTTGCAAGAAATTTGGAACTCAATCATCACTCAATGTTTAATTTGGACAAGACAAGATTACGTTGACTGTGATTGATACATGAATTTGCATGAGGGACAATTTGTTAAAATATGATATTATGGAGAAAAAGTTGCAGGTAGAAGCCAATAAATAATAATAGTACCTATCAATAATCTTACCAATAGCCACAGCGAGAATTCCCAAACCATTTTTATATTTATTCTCGCCAAGATTTATTTTTTTATACCACGGTGTATCAACAGTGATTGTCGATTCGTCGATCGGCGCATCTCGCAATGAACCGAAGGCAAACACACCTAAATATGACCAAAAAGAGTACTGCACAAAAGCAAAGATATTCATGTATGTATAGAACTTTGGATTTTCGTATTTAAATAGAATAACATCCTTTAAAACATTCGTGTTTACATCGTGAATTGTCCGAGTAGTCACCGACGAACTATAACTTGTTTTCTGTAAATTTACACAACTTTTGCACTTTAATGGATAGCGAAATGATGTACTTCGCTTTATTATGTTTGAAGCAAGGGATATGATAGACATTTTTAGATTATTCGTTATAGAAAAATATTTTTAGTACAACATAACCTCTAAACGAAATGACATTGACATTATTGCCAGACGGTGTGCGTGCAGAAATAAAAAACAAAAACCATTGAGATAACGTTGTGGCGTGCCGTCACATAAATTTATAAATAGTATTATATAAATTCAACAATATATATTATTAAGATAACATAGATTTTGTAATTACATATATTTCATTTTATCACTTTATAAATAATAAATAGTTTGTATGTACAAGCGGACGCGCAGACTTTTGTTAGATATATGGAAAACGAAATCTGCGCGTCAGCAGTTTTGCTTGCACGCGCGCCGGAAGGTCACCGGCCGCCGCGCGTTCAAGGTACTCGTGAATTAGGCATCGATGTAGACTAACATTAATTAGTAATCACTGTCGCATCATTTAATTTATATTTTTTTATTGCCTACCAGATATTACTTTACGCGTTATTTATTTTATAGTTTTCTGTTGTCATATTCTGTCTGTTATCTATCTTCTATTTTCCACCTGAACTATTATTGTGTTGTGCTCTTTCTCTTTCTAATAATAAACTTTGTTGTGATCGTGTTGGTGCATTTTAATTACATCACTTGGTTAACACCGACACTACATCGCACCACCTCCACACTGGTGACCCCGTACTGTACACAAGATGAGCACTCCAGAATCCTGCCGCGTCGGAGTCAAGGTACCACCGTTTTACTCCGAAAAACCATCGTTATGGTTCGCGCAGCTCGAGAGCCAATTCCTGTTGGCTGGTATCACCGCCGACAGCACCTGCTTCTACCACGCAATTGGGCAGCTGGAACCACACATAGCAGCAGAAGTAGAAGACATCATCACCTCACCACCAGCGGCCGACAAATACACTAAGCTCAAGACAGAGCTTATTAAGCGGTTGTCGGCGTCACGGGAGAAGGAGGTGAAGCGGCTCCTCGTACATGAAGAGCTGGGCGACAGAAGACCTTCGCAATTCCTGCGACACCTGCAGAATTTAGCCGGACCCGGGATACCCGAAGAATTTTTACGCACCATCTGGACGAGTCGCTTACCACCAGGTCTACAGACGATCATCGCGTCACAACCTAAGGCCACCCCGGAAGAATTAGCCGAGCTAGCGGATCGTGTTCACGACGTCGTTTCTCCTAACGTGAACGCGGTATCAACATCAGCACCCTGCTCAACATCTCCAGGTGGTAGTCAGGTCAACCAAATAGCCGAGCTTACCAAGCAAGTTGCGGCTCTGACGAATAGGATTGACCATATGACGAGAGAAGGCCATCGTCGACAACAGCCGCGAGATCGAAGTCGTTCCCGATCTACAACTCGGTCGCACTCCAATTACAGGAAGTTCCCGATTTGTTGGTACCACGCTAAATTTCGGGACAACGCTAAAAAGTGTATAAGACCGTGTGACTATAGTGTGTCGGGAAACGGGTTGAGCAATCGGTAATGGCGGCCGACGATTGCGTAAACACCGGTCGCCTATTCGTGACGGACAAACGGACGAAAATGCAATTTTTAGTGGACACCGGAAGTGACCTTTGCGTTTTCCCCCGGTCTTATTTTAAGGAACGACGGGCTCGATCGGACTATGCTTTATGTGCGGCAAATGGTACCTCCATAGCAACATACGGTCACATTAATTTAGTCTTAAACCTAGGCTTGCGCCGTGACTTTCCGTGGCAATTTATTGTGGCCGATGTGACAAAGGCGATAATAGGTGTGGATTTCTTGTCATTTTTTAATCTCGTTGTTGATTGCAGGAACCAACGCCTTATTGATAACAATACAAGCCTTTCGACCGTGGCTTTGCTTGCACGACCATCCGATATTATTTCTTCGGTCAAGAGTGTAACTGGTGAGTCTGACTTTCACAACATACTCAGAGAATACCCTGACATCACTCGCCCACACGGTACACACCGCACACCTACACACAATACAGTGCACCATATACGCACTACACCCGGCCCACCCATTTCTTGTACACCTCGTAGGCTGGCGCCGGACAAATTAGTAATTGCTAAGGAGGAGTTTGCCACTATGCTCCAGAGTGGTATAGCCAGACCCTCCGAATCTTCTTGGGCTTCACCCTTACACCTCGTCCCTAAAAAGGACAACGGTTGGCGTCCCTGTGGCGATTACAGAATGCTGAACGCCAGAACTGTACCAGACAAATATCCGATTCGCCATATACAGGATTTTTCACACAGTCTCTCAGGTTGTAAGGTGTTTTCTACCATCGATTTGATGAAAGCTTACCATCAGATTCCTGTGAATCCCGACGACATCCACAAAACCGCGATAACAACTCCCTTCGGCCTGTTCGAATTCCCGTACATGACGTTCGGACTTCGTAATGCCGGACAGACATTTCAGCGTTTTGTGGACGAGATGCTGCGCGGCCTGGACTTCTGTTATCCGTACTTAGACGACTTCCTAGTCTTCTCAAAAGATGTTGCAGAACATAAGAGACATCTCCGTACTTTGTTTTCCAGGCTGCAGGAATATGGCATGGTCATCAATACTTCCAAGTGCGTCTTCGGTGCCTCAGAAGTCAAATTCTTAGGCTACCTTATTTCAGCTGAGGGCACAAAGCCGCTTCCTGCCAAAGTCGATGCCATCCAGGATTTCCCCGCGCCCAAAACTGTACGCGAGCTTCGTAGGTTTCTAGGGATGCTGAACTTCTACAGGCGGTTTATTCCAGAAGCTGCTCAACATCAAGCTCCCTTAAACGCCTTGCTCGAAGGTTCTGTCAAAGGTTCCCATCCAGTCCATTTCACGGCGATAGAAGCAGAAGCATTTATCAACTGCAAGAAGGATCTTTGTCGGGCAGCATTACTGGCTCATCCTGATTGTAATGCCAAACTGTCTATCGTAACTGATGCTTCGGATACTGCCATAGGTGCCGTGTTACAGCAACACAAGGAAGACGAGGGATGGCAACCTCTCGCTTTCTTCTCTAGGAAATTATCTCCTACACAGCAGAAGTATTCGCCCTACGATCGAGAACTTCTGGCTATTTACGAGGCCATCAAATATTTTAGACATATGGTCGAAGCTAGGAATTTTGTCATCTACACCGACCATAAACCTTTGTGTTTCGCCTTTCACTCTCGCAAGGAAAATTGCTCTCCTCGTCAGTTTCGTCATCTAGACTATATTTCCCAATTTACCACGGATATTCGACACATCTCTGGTAAAGACAACGTAGTGGCGGACACCCTTTCCAGGATCGAAGAGATTGCGCAACCCGTCGATCTTGATCTGCTAGCAGATGCTCAGCACTCCGATCCGGAACTGCAGTTTCTTCTGGAGAAATCCACTTCGTTATGTCTGACGAAGATCCAAATGCGAGGTGTCAAAGCAGAATTGTACTGCGAGGAAAGAGATGGTAGCGCTAGACCATATGTCCCGAAGCCATATCGTCGACAGGTTTTTGATAGCCTACACTCTTACAGCCATCCCGGTGCGAATGCTTCTGTAAAATTGGTTTCGGATAGGTTTGTTTGGCCAGGTATTAGAAGAGACTGCCGTGAGTGGGCAAGGTCCTGTCTCGCTTGTCAGCGATCAAAGGTCACCCGGCATGTCTCTGCACCACTAGGCTCTTTCATTCCGCCAAGCTCTAGGTTCGCAAACATCCACATTGACTTGATAGGTCCATTACCTCTGTGTCAAGGATTTCGGTACTGTCTCACGGCAATCGATAGGTTCACGCGGTGGCCTGAGGTAGTACCCTTGCAGGAGATCACTGCCGAAACAGTTGCCAAGGCTTTAATATCGGGTTGGATCTCAAGATATGGTTGTCCATTGAGCATTGTCACTGACAGGGGTAGACAATTTGAGTCTGCACTTTTTAAACACTTGTCGGAACTAGTAGGTTTTCAACACAAACGAACCACTGCCTACCATCCAGCGTGCAACGGCATGGTGGAGAGATTCCATCGCCACCTGAAAGCTGCAATCACCTGCCATTCTAATACCAACTGGGTAGACTCACTGCCTCTCGTCTTGTTAGGTATTAGAACATCTTTCAAAGAGGATTTGTCATCTTCTTCAGCCGAACTCATCTATGGTGAGCCACTTAGACTCCCTGGTGAATTTTTCCTCGCCGGCGGAGATGTTGTGACTGACATGACTGACTACATGGCGCGCCTTAGATCGTTCGTTAGGAAATTGAAGCCAGCACCAACTGTTCACCATAGCAGACATTCGATCTTCGTCTTTAAAGATTTGGCAACTGCTTCGCACGTTTTTCTACGTGATGATACCTGCCGCGGATCGCTTACACCTGCATATTCTGGCCCTCATGAAGTTGTGGAAAGAGGGGATAAAACTTTTAAAATTATCCTTCGTGGTAAACCTGTCACAGTAACGATAGACCGTCTTAAACCAGCCTACATACTGAATGATACCAACACCACACATGATACACCCTCACACACAAACTCAAACACTATTCCGTCAAATACACACACAGATACACAAGGCAAGCCATCAGAACACAGCGCACTCCCTGAGCGAGGAAATGATATCCGAAGGACACGTTCAGGTCGTACCGTGCGTTTTCCATCCTATTATCGCCCTTGACGGGCTCTGGAGGGGGGTGATGTGGCGTGCCGTCACATAAATTTATAAATAGTATTATATAAATTCAACAATATATATTATTAAGATAACATAGATTTTGTAATTACATATATTTCATTTTATCACTTTATAAATAATAAATAGTTTGTACAAGCGGACGCGCAGACTTTTGTTAGATATATGGAAAACGAAATCTGCGCGTCAGCAGTTTTGCTTGCACGCGCGCCGGAAGGTCACCGGCCGCCGCGCGTTCAAGGTACTCGTGAATTAGGCATCGATGTAGACTAACATTAATTAGTAATCACTGTCGCATCATTTAATTTATATTTTTTATTGCCTACCAGATATTACTTTACGCGTTATTTATTTTATAGTTTTCTGTTGCCATATTCTGTCTGTTATCTATCTTCTATTTTCCACCTGAACTATTATTGTGTTGTGCTCTTTCTCCTTCTAATAATAAACTTTGTTGTGATCGTGTTGGTGCATTTTAATTACATCACTTGGTTAACACCGACACTACATCGCACCACCTCCACAACGTAAAGACTTCGTAAAGACAAAGTGTAGGACAAAGAGCCTTTCGTTTTCGCTCAACTTCGTGTGCACGAAACAAAGAATTTCAAGAAACTTAATGACTTCCGTGTTTTTCAGAAACTTGTATAGAGCAATCTGCCAACGTGCCTCAAAACTCCATGATGACATTTTAATTTATTTCCGAACTAATATTGTCTCTGGTAAAAAAAAGAAAAATAATTTGTCTGTGGTGTATTTCGGCGTCTTCGTCATTCATTTCGTCGCGCTTGTGTAAAATTTAATTTACGTCTATAAAAATGTTGTTTTGTAAAAGCCAACGCAATTAATTTATGTTTTGTCTTCTCAACAAGGCAAATCGCGTATAGCGTTGATCGCACGCGTCTTTTACATACCACTGCCAAGATGGCTGATATAAAGGTAAGAAGTCGTTCGTTAGATTGGCGGCATTTTATTTTGTAACGGTCACAATATTATTTATTGTTTTTCTTCTCATGTGTTATTGAACTTACATGGTTATTGATGTTATACGTTCGTTCGTTACTTTCCATTGCTGTAATTCTTACTTTATTGCTTGAAATTATTAAATCAAAATCTTGAAATGAAACGCAGGTAGACTTCGTCTTGTAAATGTATTGTTTTCCATTAATTTTGCATTTATTTACCATATCTGATACTTTTTTTAACGTTTTGTTAGTATTCTTGTATTTTTTTCTTACTGTAAAACATACTCCCCCTTTTTATTATCCACGAAGGTAGGCATACATGCAAAATTCCGTTAAATTAAATCTTCAGTAATTTTCAACTAATATTATCACAATTTAGGTCAGAGAGTTGCTTAGTCGTTGTCGTCGTTAAGTTAATAAAAAAATGTAATAGCAATTAAAAAAATATTAAGAAAAATCTGTTATTTTTTTTCTCATTACAGTCAATGTTCAACAAAATGGCCCAGAATGGCACATCGGAGGCCTCGCCTCCTGCCAAAAGCAAGGGTAAAGGTACAATTGAAAAGATTTACCAAAAGAAATCACAACTAGAGCACATTCTGCTCCGTCCCGACACATACATCGGTTCCGTTGAGCGCTCCACTGAAAATATGTGGGTGTATGACAAATCTAAAGAGTGTATGGTGCAGCGAGAAATCACTTATGTGCCAGGTACCTATGCATTTTTACTAAAATCATGATGTGCAAGTGTGCCATTGAGATTAGTTTCAATATTTTAATGTTTTGAATAAATTACATTCAAAACATTAAAACAATATTGAAGTATTGTTTGCCTGAATAAAAAATAAAAAAAACAAACTTTGTAATTGTATTTGATTGGAATTTAATAGTATATTTGTTTTTAGACATACTCATTTCAGACACTAAATAATTTTTCAATATTCTATTAAATTATTAAAAAAATATTTAAAATGTAGATTAATATCTAACATACTTTTTTTCTTCTTCTTAGGCTTATACAAGATATATGACGAAATCCTAGTTAACGCTGCTGATAATAAGCAAAGAGATGCCAAGATGGACGTTATAAAAATTGACATTAATCAAGAACAGAACACAATTTCCGTGTACAATAATGGTTGTGGCATTCCCGTGGTGATGCATCAAGAAGAGAAGATGTACGTTCCCACCATGATCTTTGGACATCTATTGACGTCATCTAATTACAATGATGAAGAAGAAAAGGTCACAGGTGGTAGAAACGGCTATGGTGCCAAGCTCTGCAACATATTCTCCACGAAGTTTACAGTTGAAACTGCATCGAAACAGTACAAAAAACATTTCAAACAAACATGGGGCTCCAATATGACAAAGGCTTCAGAACCTAAGATCAAAGAAGCTGGCAGAGATGATGATTTTACAAAAGTGACATTCAGCCCTGATTTATCTAAGTTTAAGATGGAGAAACTGGAGGATGACATTATCGCCCTGATGTCGCGACGGGCGTATGACGTGGCCGCTTCTACGGCTGGCGTCAAAGTATACCTAAATGGTGAACGATTAAAGATTAACAAATTCAAAGACTATATAGATTTATATATCAAAGGTAAAGAGGATGAAAATAGCCAGCCTTTGAAAGTAGTTTATGAAAAAGTGAATGACCGCTGGGAGGTCGCTCTCACTATATCCGACAAGGGTTTCCAACAAGTCTCATTTGTTAACTCAATCGCTACCACAAAGGGCGGCAAACACGTCGACACCGTTTCAGATAGCATTGTAAAGAATGTACTAGAAGTACTAAAGAAAAAGAACAAAGGAGGTGTCAATATAAAACCCTTCCAAGTGAAAACCCATATGTGGGTTTTTATAAATTGTCTCATTGTAAACCCAACCTTTGACTCGCAAACTAAAGAAAACATGACACTCCAAGCTAAAAGCTTTGGATCAAAGTGTGCTTTGTCAGAGAAATTTATTACTGCAGTAGCCAAATCTGGCCTAGTGGAATGTGTATTGTCATGGGCTAAGTTCAAAGCACAGAATGAACTGGTTAAGGCCTCTGGTAAAAAGCAAAGCAAATTGAAGGGCATACCGAAGTTGGAGGATGCTAATGACGCCGGAACTCGAAATGCCCATCTCTGCACATTGATCCTCACTGAGGGAGACTCAGCAAAGACATTAGCTGTGTCTGGACTTAGTGTTGTTGGCAGGGATCATTACGGTGTGTTCCCTCTGAAGGGTAAACCTCTCAATGTCCGCGATGCGTCACACAAACAAGTTCTAGAGAATGTTGAAATCAACAACCTGATTAAAATCCTTGGCCTTCAGTACAAGAAGAAGTATAACAGCATGGATGACTTGAAGTCATTGAGGTATGGTAAGTGTATGATCATGGCCGATCAGGATCAAGACGGATCCCATATCAAAGGTCTGATCATCAATTTCATACACCACAATTGGCCAGAATTGTTGAAATTGCCATTTTTGGAGGAGTTTATCACGCCTATCGTGAAAGCTACGAAAAAAGATAAAGAGATATCATTTTATTCTTTACCTGAATTTGAAGAATGGAAGAGGGATACTGAGAACCATCACACGTATAATATCAAATACTACAAAGGTTTGGGTACCTCCACATCTAAGGAGGCTAAAGAATATTTCCAGAATATGGAACGTCATAGGATTAAGTTTAAGTATGGTGGTCCCACAGACGACCACCACATTGAGTTGGCGTTCTCGAAGAAGGGAGCGGACCAACGTAAGGAGTGGCTGACCAGCCACATGGACGAAGTGAAGAGAAGGAAGGAGATTGGTCTTCCTGAGAGATATTTGTATACGAAGGAGACTAAAGCTGTCACATATTCGGACTTTGTTAATTTGGAGCTGGTTCTCTTTTCTAACGGCGATAATGTCAGGTGAGGAAACGAGTTTAATTTTATTATCACAATTTTGTTACAATGAGAAAAAAAAATACTAAAAGAGAAAAACAGGTCAACACCAAATACCAAATCAAGCTTTAAGACGCCACCGGTTCGTAAAATACCTATGAAGAGGTCTAGAAAAAACATTTTTTTTAAATGAAGTTCTTCAAAATAACGAATCAAAAAAATAATAGGTATTCTTGAGTACCTTGTCTAGTTAAATCATATCTTCAATACACAATTAGAATTACTTCACTCGATAAAAAAATTTATTTAAAATTCCACTTTTTTTAAAACAAATAACTTATTTTAAACTTACTTCTGACACGTTTTAAGATTTGAAACTTAATTATCCTTTTAGTTATTAATTGAACTAGTCAATTCATGCAAAATAACTTTAGAAAGATTACATGGCATTTTTATATCATATTTTATACACGAAAATACGAAGTCAAAGCGTGAGTTCGCGTTACTCAGTCCGGTCGCAGACCTTATCGACGTCGGACGTGTGTCAAATTTTCCGCCATCACCGCCGCGCTCGCAATTCGATTACGTAGAATAATTGTTGGTGAAAATGGGTAACAATTGCAATAAAAAAAGGAAAAACAGTGTGGAACCATTTCTTGTTGGACCAACTATTATGCACAAAATAAGTATTCCTGTTGGCACAACTACTTTTTTTGCTGTTTCGTAATGGTTTTCGGATGGTTTTCAGATGGTTTTTGGATGGTTTTCGAATGGTTTTCAGATGGTTTTTGGATGGTTTTCGAATGGTTTTCAGATGGTTTTCGGATAGTTTTCAGATGTTTTTGGATGGTTTTCGAATGATTTTTAGATAGTTTTCAGATTGTTTTTGGATGGTTTTG
Organism: Endotricha flammealis; assembly: GCA_905163395.2. Lineage (NCBI taxonomy): Eukaryota > Metazoa > Arthropoda > Insecta > Lepidoptera > Pyralidae > Endotricha > Endotricha flammealis. The sequence continues at coordinate 14,374,114 of LR990862.1, read as the reverse complement.
GGATGGTCTTCAGATGATTTTTGGATGGTTTTCGAATGGTTTTCAGATGGTTTTTGGATGGTTTTCGGATAGTTTTCAGATGTTTTTGGATGGTTTTCGAATGATTTTTAGATAGTTTTCAGATTGTTTTTGGATGGTTTTGGGATGGTCTTCAGATGATTTTTGGATGGTTTTGGGATAGTTTTTGAATGGCTTTCAGATGGTTTTCTGATGTTTTTCCAATGGTTTTCGGATGGTATCAAGATGTTTTTGGGATTGTTTCGGGATGGTTTATGGTATGAATGAGAAAATCTTTTAGGATTATTTTCGAATGTTTTAGGATGAATTAGGAATTCTTTTAACATTATTTTCTAATTTTAGAATGAATTAGATATTCTTTTAGGATTATTTTCGAATGTTTTTGGTTTATAGGTTCGATTTATAGGTATAGCTTTACAATTGTTTTTGGATAGTATTTACAGTTTTCGGGTAGTTTTCTATTATCCGATGGTTTCTTTAAGGGTTTGAACTACATAATGTATATTTTAGGCGAAATAACATTTTAGGGAAGTGGCGAATTAAACGATATACTATATCTACAAAGACGACTTACGTTTGCAACGTTTTAAAAATAGTACTTATACTAAAAAATTCTTTGATATCACTGTAAACTTGTAATAAGAGATGAGTATAATGATGACTGCGGATATTGTTTATGTCAAACGGATTTATTATTTGACAGACAAGAAGTTGTTATTTTACTAAGCTCATCATGTCTTTGAAATTATTTATAACTAGCTGTATCCGCGGCTTCGCCCGCGTAGATACTGCCTTTCCCGTGGGAATTCTATAAATTGCCGTCTTTATTCTTGTCAGCATCACAAAGGGAACCCATAAACAAAATTCCAGCTTTCTAGGTTGAGCGCCTGCGATAATACTCTTACAGTCCTATTACCCCCTTTTCCGTGGGAATTCTATAAATTGCCGTCTTTATCCTAGTCAACATCATAAAAAGGGAACCTCTATACAAAATTTCAGCTTTCTAGGTTGTGCGCCTGCGATAATACTCTTACAGTCCTATTACTCCCTTTCCCGTGGGAATTCTATAAATTGCCGTCTTTCTCTTTATCAACACCTTTTAGGGAATCTATATAAAATTCCAGCTTTTTAGGTTGTGCGCCTGCGATAATACACTTATAGTCCTATTACTCCCTTTCCCGTGGGAATTCTATAAAACCCCATCTTTATTCTTGTCAAAAGAACCTCTATACAAAATTCTAGCTTTCTAGGTTGAGCGCCATACATATTTTTTGGGTAACTTGAACCGTTTGCAGCGCACTCAACGGAAGCCCTAATAATTTTCCTCGTTTTTGCAATATTTCTCACTGATGCTTCGCTTCTATTGGTCGCAGCGTAATGTTATATATAGTCTAAAGCCTTCCTCGATAAATTGACTATCCAACACAAAAATAATTTTTCAATTCGAACCAGTAGTTCCTGAGATTAGCGTGTTCAAATAAACAAACAAACAAATTCTTCAGCTTTATATATTAGTTTTGATTTTTAAACAGCGACACCTAGCGTAATAGATTTAAAGTGCTTTAATTTTCGCGTGATATTTAGGACGTAACCATAGCGGCGCGATGTATCTTTTGAATAGCGCCATCTAGCATAGAATAGAAAGAACTTGAATTAATTTCGGCAAGCGCGTAAATTTTTTCCTATAACTTCTAAAGTATCTATTTAAATTATATGGTGTAAAGATTATAATAATGTACATGAAATGCTTAAGGTAACTAACGTAGTTAACAGGATAAGGATTAATACTGTATACGTCAAAATCGGTTTCCAATTTCCGCATTATTACTCGAAATCGATTTTTATTTTATAGTAAGTTATCCGTAAACGATAAATATATGCTATCGCTGACTTTTTTGGAGACCTAAATAAGAGGAATGTCCTATAATTTTTGTATTGTTATATCTCAAAGGGTTTAGACAGCGTTTTCGTCGACAGCTCCCAAGCGGGTCGATTTTTTCCGACACTCCCAACAATAATCTTTATATTTCAGCCAATTTACACAAAATATTGACAAATTTTATACATAAACCTTCCTCATAAACCAGGCTATCCGTTGGTAAAAACCGCAAGAAAATCCGTTGGGTAGTTTTTGAGTTTATCGCGAACAGACAGACAGACAGACGCACGGGAGGACTTTGTTTTATAATATGTAAGGATAAAGGTGGGAAGATTGCACTATGTGACGACTATATCAGTGCCATTTGGTGCGAAAGCATTCCGAACTCACTCCAAAACTATCCCAAACTCACCCCAAAACTTTTCCAAACTCACCCCAGAAGCATTCCAAACTCACCCCAAAACTATTCCAAACTCACCCCAAAACCATTCCGAACTCACCCCAAAACCATTCCGAACTCACCCCAAAACCTTTCCGAACTCACCCCAAAACCATTCCTAACTCACCCCAAAACCATTCCTGAGTCACCCCATAACATGCCTCTTATACAGTGTTGCACACGAATGTACTTCCTTAATGAATGGTGGTACCAAAGGGAACTATTTAATGACAATTATCTGGTTGTGCCATAGTTGTGCCAATAGAAATACATTTAGTTGTGCCAAAATTAGTTGTGCGTAGCAGTGGGTCCAACAGGAAATAATGATTTTCAATCATTATTTCCTGTTAGACCTAAATAAGTAACCATAACTAAAATCATAAGTAAACAATCTCATTATTTAGTTACAATTTTCAGATAGTTTCATACCAAAAACATTCGAAAATAATCCCAAAACCATCTTGAGACCATCACAAAACCATTGAAAAACCATCCGAAAACTATTGAAATACCATCCCAAAGACATCAGAAAACCATCCAAAAACCATCTGAAAACCATCCAAAAATAATCTGAAAATTATCTGAAAATCATCCCGAAACCATACCAAAACCATCTGAAAACCATGTCTATTTCATTTTTCATATTTGGTTCCAATAAAAGTTGTTCATAATCTTCATTTTATATTCATTCATATTTATTAAAAAATAATTGTAGGCAATTATTATTTTATTACAAATTAGAAAACTTAAAGTTTCGGTACTGCATATTTTTACACTATGTGCGCAATGATAAGAAAAGACGCTCGGTTGTCGCAACGTGACGCGAGGCGCGACCCGGGGCGGCGGAGTCGACTTCGCGCTTGGGTCGCTGGACCTATGGCGCCTTAAGCCCGGTTTATATTTTGAGAAGTAACAAGTGAGAAGTGACGAATGAGATGTGAAGCAACTGACAAGTGACAAGTGTTTTTGCGTGTGAATGGGTACTGTCAAGTTACAAATGAGAAGTGAGAACTGACAATTGAATAGAAGCCGGTTCTATTTCCTGACAAGCAACTCTGCCCCGCGCTTCCCCTCACTCGCCCACCGCGCCCCGCGCCCTCCCGCTCTATCCCTTCTCGCGTTTTGTTTTTGGTAAATTAGGAGCGGAAATTGTTTTTGGAAGAAATTCTCAATTATTTTTGGATATGGCCAATGCCTAAATAAAAAAAAAGTTTTTGGAAATTCTCTAGTCAGAGAGTAATATAATTAAAATATTCCTTGCTTGCTAGAAGTGAAGACCTCTATGCGGTTCGAAAACAACGTGAACTATACGTATTTGAAGCTGCTTAACATTCTACTTGTCAGTAAACACCTACTTGTTGTTTGTCACTTCTCATTTGTCACTTCTCACTTGTTACTTCTCAAAATGTAAACTGGGCTCTAAATGATGAGAAATTACACTGCAAGATATGATATTGTAAATATGATGTAATATTGTAATATGATTATGTCTTTAAACAATTTATGGTATTTTTCAGGTCAATTCCATCAATGATAGATGGCTTGAAGCCTGGCCAGCGTAAGGTGATCTTTACGTGCATCAAACGTAACGACAAACGTGAGGTCAAAGTGGCGCAGCTGGCTGGTTCCGTTGCAGAACATTCCGCTTACCATCACGGTAAGATTCAATGTGTTTTCAACTCAAACTAACTGCATTAATTTGTAAAATAAAATTTTGTATAATTCACAACTTTTTGGCTTCCTGTAGTGTTTAAAAAAAAGTACTTACTTTAAAAAAAAGATTTTTCTTTTACGCATCTACGTGTGTTTGATATTTAAAGGTGGAGGTTAAATTATCGGCAACTGTTTTTGTTTCTAGTTTTTTAAAATATAATTTGTCTGTATACCTTCATATCCTAAAAATAAACAAAATTCTATTGTTTTGACCGACAGGTGAACAGTCCCTAGCGATGACAATAGTGAACTTGGCGCAGAACTACGTGGGCTCCAACAACATAAACTTGCTGCAACCGCGCGGTCAGTTCGGTACTCGGCTCAGCGGCGGCAAAGACTCGGCCAGTCCCCGTTATATTTTCACCCTTATGTCGCAACTCACAAGGCTTATTTTCCATCCGCACGACGATCCATTGCTTGTGGTGAGTACTTTTTTAATTACATAAATTTTATCGAGAGTGTTAGATTCCATGTGCATGCCAAAGTTATCAGACCCTTCAAATTGTCTATTATGAGTATGATTATGAAATAAAATTGTTTGTTCCTTGTAAATAAAGAGGCACTTTTTCTAATCAAAGCGTGGTGCCACCAGCATTTATGATTTTTTTCTTAAGTTTGGACAATCTAGCTCTGAGTTAATTGTATGAATTTGTTAGCACGAGTTTGAAGACAACCAGAAGATCGAGCCTGTCCATTACGTGCCTATAATCCCGATGGTGCTGGTGAACGGCGCTGAAGGCATCGGCACTGGCTGGTCCACCAAAATTCCCAACTACAACCCTAGGGATATCGTTAGCAATTTACGGTAAGTTATTAAAACACAGTTATTTATTGCTGATTATCAATGTTATCTGAAATAAATGAATTTAATTAATAATTAAGTAATTTAATTAACTAAGCGTGCTATTAAATGTTTAAAACATTCATGTATTAAAACTTTATTTCTAATATTTATAAGAAGAGTTTGTTTGGTTGAACGATCGAAGGTTGAATCACAGGTTCGAATTGAAAAAATAATTTAGTGTAATATTAGTCAGCCCAATTATCAAGGAAGGCTATATAATAAATAACTTTACTCCGACGAAGATGTAGTTTTAGCAGCGCCGCACCCAGGCTTCGCACGGCTTTTAAAAGGGATGCATAATTTTTTTGAAAATGAAATATAGCCTGTGATAAATGAATATGTCACCCAGGGATAAAATAAAAGGGAAGCTTCCTGACGGTGAAATATATTTTTTAATCTGTCCAGTAGTATTTGAGTTTATTCGTTACAAATATATACACACACACTCACACACAAAAATATAAATCTCTCCTCTTTATAATATTAGTGTAGATTTTTTATTTTTTTATACAACACAGGTGGCAAACAAGCATACGGTCGACCTGATGGTAAGCCGTCACCGTAGCCTATAGACGTTTGCAATACCGGGGGTATCACGCGTTGCCAACCCTCCCAACCCATCCAAGTGGAGCTCTGGAGACCTTACTCACCGTAGGAACACAACATGGCCGAGACTAATGCTATTTGGCTACGATCTTCGGTAAGGTGGAGGTCCTTCCCCAGACGGGCTGCTCCGATTTGAGCGGGTTATCCGCTGTGCCCTACCTCTCTTAAAATTTCTCTTAAGATAAATGGATGAATATATCCAGAAACAACGCTAGGCGTGCGTCGCGTCATCGACGCGTATACGCTCATCGAACGCCTACGCCATGTGTGAAGGGCGCTCCAATAAAGGATGAATGTAGTAGGTTTTTTTAATTTTATAACCATTTTTTTTCAGACGTATGATCGACGGTGATGAACCGAAAATGATGCATCCATGGTACAAAAACTTCCGCGGCACCATCGAAAGTTTCGGCGACAAATACGTCATATCCGGTGAGGCGGCCATCTTGCCGGGAGACAAGATAGAGATCACTGAACTGCCTATAGGCATATGGACACAGAACTATAAAGAGAACGTTCTAGAACCTATGCTTGGGACAGATAAAGTGAAGCCTCTTATTTCCGAATATAGAGTAAGTATCAGTTTACTTATTTTTTTTTACTCCATGAACAGTTTCTAACATGCATTTAAAATTAAAATTATATAAAATAAAATAAACTACCACTATTTTGAAAACGAGCAAAATGGCGACCGATAAAGGAAATGGCGAAATAAAACCAAACGGCCTTTTTTGTCATTTAACATTTTTATTTAGAAACATCCCTCAAATATTTCTACATAAAAATGTTGTGAAAGTGACAAAATAGGTCGTAATTGGGTTTCTTTCGCCTTCAACATAATGTCCATCAGTGAACTCCTTTCAGTGAACTAAAAAATAATGTTAATATGTATTTAACTTTTTTATATAGGAATACAACACTGACACGACAGTCCGTTTCGTTGTGTCACTACTTCCCGGAAAACTTCCTGAGGTTGAAGCCGAGGGCATACATAAGGTGTTCAAACTGCAGACCACAATCTCCATGACTTGCATGAATGCGTTTGACAACAACAACTGTCTTAACAAGTGAGTATAGGTGTATAGATAAATTTTAGTCAAGTCTAGACAGATTAATTGTCGATTGTTGTAGAGCTAACTGGAATTTTCAGAAGTTGCTAGAGAACTCTGTTAACTAAAAAAACTACCGAACCCATTGAGCTGAAATTAGTTATTGTATAGTTTCATACCAGAAAAAAATAACTAAGGATAATGTTTATCCTGGAAATCATCCCGTAAAGGGATTAAAAATGAGTTGGAATTTAGTATTAGTTCTTGATATTGAGTAAAATGTTGCAATAATGGAGAAAATGCAGGCCAGGTCTTGCATGTCATCGAGTATCTAATAAACTAATTTATATTTTGTCTCCGTCAGATATGAGAAAGTAGAAGAGATTCTCAGAGTGTTCTATGATCTCCGTATGAAGTATTACATTAGACGCAAGGACTACCTAGAAGGACAGTTACAGGCAGAAGCAGATAAACTATCTAACCAAGCGAGGTTCATATTAGAGAAATGTGACAAGGGATTAGTCGTTGAGAACAAGAAGAGGAAAGTAATGGTCGAAGAACTTATAAAGAGAGGTAAAATTATTATTTTTTAATTTAAATTAAGGTAGAAAGTTAAAAATACTTTCGTGTCGTCAAGCGTCAGGTGTCAGAACAATATTGAATTTGTACATTTAAGCCTGTGTTACACGGTTTGAAACAATGACCACAGAATACATGGTTTTAAAGTAACAGAACTCTAAACTTCAACTGACGCTGCGTCACCAAGGGCGTTTGGAGACCAATCGTAATTGGTATAAAAAGTTGTCTACACCGTTTTAAACCTCCCTTCCAAACCAATGTTTTGTCATTGCTATGCAAATTGCAAATTTTCAATAATAATTAAATATTCTCTATTGTCTTGTAGGATACGCGCCGGATCCGATAGCCGAGTGGAAGAAACGTGCCGCGAAATTGCAAGGGATTGAAGACGTAGTGGAAGATGAACATGCCGAGTCGGAGGAGGAACCTGAACAAGAGGATAAGGGGAAACCCGTCGATCCAGGTAACAGGACCCTTGCATAAACACGTCAAGTTTTGCATCTTGTAGTTAAATTGATATTCTAATAAATATTCTTGCACGAACCCCCACGCAACATTATCTAGGCACAAACTAAGTAAGCTTGTGTTATGGGCTGAGATTAAAATATAATTACACATAAAAGACTGATTTGTGAAAATTATTTATTTGCTATAAAGTGTGATTACAAAGTCGATCATGGTAAAAGAGTGTCTTCCCTGAATAGATTTTTCAAATCTTTTCGTAAGTTTCGTCTCAGTTGATGACTTTACGTCCGTGTACATTGCAGAGAAAGCATTCCAGAATCTAAAAGAAGTGAAGAAGTTCAACTACCTGCTGGGCATGTCCATGTGGATGCTCACCAAGGAGAAGAAGGAGGAGTTGCTGAAGCAGCGCGACGCGCGACTGGCAGAACTCTCCGCACTCAAGTAAGAAAACAATAAAAAAATGTATTCTTGAACGAAATACGCGATTCATATTATTGACAATAGAGTGGCCTAATTATTAGCACTCTATTATTATCATCAGTATCTTTAAGAGTATTTTTTTCATTTAAAATAGGTTAAGCAGATAAAAAATGGTTTAATTACGAATAACGCCTATTTTATAAATAGATTCTAAAATATGGATTTGTTATAAAAAATATAGTGTTGTTAAGTTAGTATCCCATAACACAAGTAATAAAATACATAAAAATAGAAATAGGTAATAAAAATAAATAGATATACTTGCAAAACAGGTTAATAATTAAAATAAAAGACTAAAAAACAACAAAACAAACAATTTACAGTAAAAAATTAACAACAAAATAAAAAATAGATGTTTTATACAGAATATTTATTTATTTTACAATCTCTGCATTTGGGCCTTTTACCCTAGATAGGGTTGGTAGAGATATCCCGGATAGATATTTTTTTAATGAAACAAATACGTTTTATTTTATCTTTGAAAGCATTTCTTCAATGTAACAAGTGAATAATGTGCCTTTCTTTATAATGTAGAGCCAAGACGCCATCACTGCTGTGGCGCGAGGATTTGGACGCCTTACTCTTGAAGCTGGACGAGGTGGAGGAGGTGGAGCGCCAGGAGGAGCTCGGCGTCAACAAGAAAACGTCAAAGGCGCTGGTAATTATATCTATACTCAAATTATTGTTATCCTATTTCCTAGTCCAATTATGTTCAAACCTAAAGTCGACCATACACCGACAGACAGTTGCACCCACTTTAAATTTAACTATTAACTTTTTAACACTGTATAACACTTTATAACAGCATACAGTATAATTGTTTTTGTTGCTCTGAAAAATTTAAATTGTATTATTAAAATGTTACAAGTATGTATCGTTAGCTCAGCTCACATCACAGATGACAGTTTGCAGTGGATGCACATGTATGAAAAACTGGTTCATATCTTGTTCTTTAACTTCAGAGATTAGCGTGTCAAACTATTTAGGTTTACTATATTTTTATGTTTTGTGCACACATGCAGATGGAAAGGATGAAGGTATTTTATTAATTAATTTATTCGATAACTATAATTTTTCGAATTTAACAAATATCAGCTTTATAAAAAATAGATAATAGGACGAAATAATTTCATTATTAAAAGAAATATAATAATTATCTTCGAAAATTTGGATGAATGTGTGGAGGATGTTTGGTACTCTGCAATGATTTGCTTGAAGTTTGATACCCGGATAGTTTATAATCCGAATTAACATATACTTTTTATCCTGTATTCATTCAGGGAACGGGATTAAACGAGATATCACGGGTAAAAACATGCGCTGTACCAATACAACTAGAATTGGTATCTTAGCGTTCTAAATTCTTGGCGTTCCCTTCTGGTATAGCATTCTCATAATAATAACTACTCTTTAAAAAAAATATATTGGTTATTTGTAATCTTGCCAACATCAGGCCGCCAACAAGAAGAACCGCAAGTCACTGATGGACATAATTCCGTCGGACAATGGCCGACGCGTCGAGCCGAAGATATCGGAAGATCTCATCAAGCGGATCCAAGCGGCGGAGAAGGCCAAAACCAGGAAAGAGTTCAAGAAGGAATATGATCCTGTAAGTATTGATCATTTTTGTATTATTTTTATACCACTAAGGTGGCAAATAAGCATACTGCCCGCCTGATGGTATGCGGTCAACGTAACTTATGGACGCTGGCAACACCGAGGGTATCACTCGCGCGTTACGCGTTATTTTGTGAGAACCTTTAACAAGTAGTATTTTTTTAAATATTTTTGTATGTCAAGGATAGGCCTTTTTAGGAATGTGTGGAAGAAAGACTTTGTTTATCTCTGGGTCATTCGTACACATAAACTTAGGTCAGGTTCTGGGCACATTACTCTAATGTATGTTTATTCATTTTATTTGCAGGATGACCCAACTGGAATTAGTCCAGGAAGTGGGGAGAAGAAGCCGAAATCGCGGGTGAAGAAGGAAAAGGTGGAGAAGGCTGAGAAGCCTGAAAAAGCTGAGAAGGCTGACAAAGACAAGGACGGATTGAAACAGACCAAACTCAACTTCAAGAAGGAACCTAAAAAGGTGAGATTTATTATTATTTTATATTTACAAAGCAGACAATCCTACAAGCCCATGTTTGTTTTATATTAAGCTTCGTCTCTTGAGAAGACATTGTATTTTAATAACGGGTTCGATCCCCGGTCGTGTCATGATGAAAAACGAACTTTTTCTGATTGGCATCGGGTCTTGGATATTTATCTATATATGTAGTTGTTATAAAATATAATATCATTGAGTTAGTATCCCATAATACAAGTTTCTAACTTACTTTGGGGCTAGCTCAATCTGTATGAATTGTCCCTATATATTAAAATTTAAAAATTTAAAAACCCCTGACCGTTGAACAGATTTTTTTAATCATAGCCAAGAGCACTATCGAATTACCTCTCGAACAAAAAATTGATAATCTGATCTCCACAGAAGAAGATGACGTTCAGCGGCAGCAGCTCGGGCGAGCTGTCGGGCTCCGACGTGGAGCTGGTGCCGGCGCCCGCGCCCCGGGAGCGGCCGGGCGCCCGGCGCGCCGCCGCCAAGGTCAGCCACTATTTGCCAACAGCTACACACAACAAACTTTAATACTTATCAATTATACACAATTACCATTTGACATTTCTATTGCTGTATTATTCAGGTACAAAAATACAAAGATGGCTCCGACGACTCAGGATCGGACTCGGAGCTAGAACTGCACGACAACAAGGTCGATGATGATGCAGATGCACCTCCCATCCTGGACATCTCGCAGTCTGATGACGACGATGATTTCAATGTGAAGAAAAACGCCAACAAAAAGCCTGCTGAAATGGATTCAGGTAATAAAATAAAAAGACATTCATTGACGTGTTTCCTAAAAAAATATACAAATACTTATACTTAGGACTAGATTTTAAAATCAATCTATCATTCAGCAACCCACCATTGAACTAGGATTAAACCTATATCTAGATTGGTGTATATTGGGGATATGATATTTTCTTCTAGTTATATATAATAATACTTTAAATTATACAAAACTAGCATTTCCGCGGTTAATTTTATGACATAGATCTCGTTTGACAACAAAAACAACCCATGGCACGACTTGTGGCGCCATCTGATCTGTTGGCCGATACAGCGCCCTCTATAGTAAATTTTTTTTCCCATTGGAATGACATACTTTCACGGGATAAAAAGTAGCCTATATTGGTCTCTGTACATATATACAAATTTTCATAATAATCGGCTGATTAGTTAAGTCGTGAAGGAATAACAAACAAACAAACAAACTCACTTTTTCATTTATAATATTATAATACAAAATTTATCAGTTCTCCTTGGACTAAAGTAGAATTTGATAGTCATCTTGATTTTTTAAAATATTATTCTGTCGGTAGGCGTATTTTAGGCATATCCACAAACCACAATAAAATATGTTTTAAGATCTAGCAAAAGAAGAAAAGAATCATACATTTTAACCGATTTTAAGACTATTTTGTATCTTAAACGTTTATAATAAGGTATTAGGTAATTAGTAGCCACCATAAATTTAACTTTATGCTACAAGGTTAAGGTTGAAACAAAAGCAATAAAAATATAAGAATATAATCTGAATCTATTTATGAAAACTTTTAACTGAATATTTATAAGCTTTATTTATTTGCAGACTGCCTCTTCGATTCTCTAATAGAGGATACAAAGAAAGAGGAATCGCAAAGGAACAAATTCAATCACAATTCCAATCAAGTGAACACGATATCCAGTGACGATGACCTCCCCGTACCTGATTCACCACCTAAGAAGAAAGCGGCTCCTAAACGGAAACTCATGAATGTTGATAAAGAAGAGAAGAAACCGAAGAAACGACCAGCAAAGAATATGGACAGTGATGATGATGATAGCATATTTGATAGTAAAAAGGTTAGAATCAAAATGTTTTTTTACTAAAATGTAATGAAGTCAAATCGAAATATCGATTTTAATTTGACTTGTCGACGGTTTCGTAAAATTTTCTGACAGATAACCTATATAAGAGTTAAGCTGATCGCACATTGTCAGCACCAAATGCGGCGCGTTCGGCGCGTGCTGCGCGTACCGCAGCACGCGCCGAACGCGCCGCATTTCTTGATAGCCTCGCACAGTGATCTGTTATTTACTATAGATTCGTAATGTTTGACACATACCCGCTGCCACGTCGACTGAGGCCACAGCCTTAGTTGAATTTCTTCCGACTTAGTCGTAGTTTGACGTTCAGTGAATGCGTATCTCACAATAATATCACAAAAATGGTTAAATGCACTGTTAAAACATGTATGTCGTGATCCCAAACTAATAACAAAGCAAGTGGTATCACTTTTCACAAATAAGAATGCTTAATTATGTTAAAATTATACCAAAATAGTATTAAAATCGAAATTAATATATTACGCATTGTTTTTGCCAACAGTGTTGCCAGTAAAAACGATTTTAAGTTTCCCAAATGTTAGGAGTTTAGTCAATGACGAACTCATACGCCTTTATGTATCATTATTAGTAACACAGTAGAAGTAAACCTACAACCAGGCTCAAACTAGAATTAATTATTTACTTAGAATTGATTGATACTAAAATCAATCGCTAGTGCTACGCACGTCAAGACAAGAAAAAACAAATCATTTTCCTCTTTTTGATATGGCTTTTAACTGACATTTGACATAATGATATTATTACTATGACAGTGAAGTAACAATTTCATCTTTTTCATTGTGGTAACGGTGTTTAATTTAAATTGTTTCTGCAATTATCAAATGTTCGATTGAGTACAATAGTTTTTTTTGTTTTATGTTGTATTTTATTCAAATTATTTAAATTTATTATTTTATTTTATTTAAATTTCATTTTCATTTCTTAACAATAAAAAAAATCTACTGAAGACTTGGCTGTATGGGCATAGTTCCCTTTGCCTACCCAGAATGGGTGAAGAAAACAAAAAAAAATCTCTGCTAAAAGTTAGTAGTAGCACAGAATAGATAATAGTAGTAGGTCTGCATCGGTTAGATTCATCAATGACTAAAAAATGGAAACTTCTCCATTCCGCCATGATTCATTCTTGAAATATAATATGTATGTACCAATATTTACGCATCTATATATTTATTTCTTCCTATCTTTAATTCTTCTGTCACCTAAGAAACAATAATATGGTATAAAAACTTAAAAAAAAAAAAAAAGACTCATAACATTCATTCAATGGGAAAATTATTCATGAGCTGGCAACTCTGACCATTTTTCTGGGAGTAATGCTTTTGTCTCATTTTGACATAATTAGTTTGACTCTAGAAAAAAAGAGACAAACATATTTTACTTTGGCATATGCTCGGAATATGTATCGGTTTCAAAGCTACGTCTTTAACACTCTAAAGTGGTTGCGGCTTTTTACGAATGCTTTGTATGACGTTACTTCTCTTGTCATAAAATATATAAAATCTCATTGGCCTCGCACATTCGCGTACGCGCCGTACGCAAATCTTTAGTGTATTGCCAACAATTTGAGCACGCGCCGTACGCTCCGTATGCGCCGCGTTATATGACGTCATCAGAATGCTTCCTTCAAATTCGGATGCCTACCGCACTTTACAAAATGCGGCGCGTACGGTGCGGGTGAAATGTGCGAGGTTTCATATCATTGCATACAACGAATTCTAAAATGCGGCGCGTACGGTGCTGACAAATGTGCGATCAGCTTTATTATGTTACAAACTGGCCCTTGTCACGATAACCCATCAGTGCTGCCTAGTAGAGCTGTCTGATACAGACCTAGTCAAGCATTCACCAATCTTATTGATTATATAGCCACATTTTTCCTCTAATCTAATCTATTGCTACTTCTATTGTTGATTTTGAATTGTAATTGACTTGTGGATATTTATTATAGGGTAAACAGAAAGCGGCGAATCCACGCAAGAAGACGAAGAAGAAGAACTCAAGTGATTCTGAGTCTGATATGGACATTCCCGCGTCGCCGCCACCGCCGCGCGATAACAAGCGCTCGCGGCCGCAGAAGAAGTATATTGTTGATGGCTCCGACTCGGACTCCGATTAGACAACTGACAGATGATAGTTCGGGTAAGATACAAAATCCTCTCAAGATTACTGTTGCTTTAAAAACTGAGGCAAAGAAGGGACGTTTGCTCTTGAATGTTTTTATTCGCCAAAATAAAGTACGCTTCCAAATGCGTCGATTGCAAATGAAATGGAAAAAAGGTGAGCATTGCCGCAAATATTCAAGTTTTTCTAAATATTGCGTGAAGATTTTTTATTTATCATAGTATTCCATGTTGTTCTATGTAATTACAAAGTTTCATAACTATTTTATGTTTACATTACTATCATTCAAATATCTGTTCTTAGTTCTTTACCCTGGTCACATTTTTCATTGGTTGTATGCGGTAATTTTAGTATTTCGTGTAACCGTGCACAGCGTGCGGTGGGTGTTTACTATTTATTAAATAGGATTATGGCATGGCAACACTCTAATATCGCATATCTTTGTTACAGATTCAGTATTTTGTACATTCTGGAAGTACCGCTATGAAGGCTTTGGAGGCGTAAACTCTATTCCAGCGTCAGAAGTAACGATGAAATTTATTTTGTATACAAAACAAAAGTATACAATCACAATTATTTTTATAAAATTTTTTAATTCAATGTTTCAACGATGTCGAAATGTGACCCCGGTCATTACGTGAATATGTTAGTATTGCCAGTGTTAAGATTTGAGTGTTGCCATTCACTGACTCCACGAAGATAAGAAATTAACTTCAATTTTATTTTTAGGTCCAATACATAAGTAATTTATACGTAATGTAAGTAGTGACTATTTAGATTAAAAATATGGCGCGTCGCAGCTCAAATATTCCAAGTTCAGAATTACCTGATCTTTCAAAGTTTCTATTATAAATTTTCTATGAAAATTGTATATAAACGTATGTATTCAACTTTCATTTTCTATATTTCTTTGACACTTGTCTTATTTTTGATGCTTTAACTGATTAATTTATTCCTTGAAATTTACTGATTAGGCATTTTGTTACTTATTGTATTGTGTCGTCCTAGTACAATTTTGTATGTGATAATTGACATGAGAGAATGTTCTTTGGTCTGAATGTTTCCTAAAATAAGCGACATGATTATATTTGATAATTCATATTTTACGTTTAAACACTCGATTAATTGTTAATTTTAAAGCAATTTGTAAATAAAGAAATTTTTCATACATTATCTTTTATTCAGTATTTATTGTCATTGTTATGCTTCATCCCGGATCTTGTAGTGCAGACGTGTTTATTAAATAATCTAAAGTCATAACCAACTAGCTTCGAACAAGTATTAATTTTGTAAACATAATTTAGAGGAAAAATAGAATAACGTTAATTACCTACATAAAATACTACACATACCTACATAAAATTACATTATGAATTTATGGCAACGAAAAATTATAAACATGGAGTACGGCGCAAAATAATTATTATCTACTTAAATATTCAATTATTATTTTCGAAATTCTTTTAGTTCATAAAAATAGTTTTGTTAAATTTGATTAAAAACCATATTATAATTCAGAACTTTTATGTCTATTGGTAGCCTATTGTATATTTTAATCATCATAGCAGTTTTTCTCAAAGATGGTAGTTTTACATGTTGGTTGCAATAAACGTGTCGGGGTCTCTTGGTCGTAGGTAGGATAAGGGGTTTGAAAAATAAATAACCAGTGAGTTGTGCAAAAACATTTTAAAATTAATAACACACTTTCTATTAATTTCATGGTCTCTATTTGTCTAATCTAATTGACGAAAAAAAAAATGGAATCAAGTCTAAAATGCGTATACGCAACTCGCTGATTGTCAATTAAACTATTATTATGATTTATTGTTATTTTAAAATTAGATCATTGGACATTTTGTATATTTATTGGAAGAAAATGTGATTAATTTATACATCTGTAATTATATATTTTTTTAGTACGACAATTTGAGAAAAATATAACCGTATTAGGTATTTCAACATTATGTTTTACAATATTGGTATATAGGTAGATACTTATAATAAACTTAAACACTCTTCGAAAAACAGATAATAATATTAATATGGCATTCAATTCAAAGAGTGTTCACTATATACTTAAAGCAATATTTATTTACATAATAGAGATTGTTACTCACACGTCTTATAAAACTAAATTATTTTCTTGTTACTATTTTTAATAAGGTACAATATAAAAAGCTCCATTAGAGCGAAGAGAATCCATCTTTCAAATACATAGTGAAATATTATATCTTTAATAATTTTGTAAATGCTATAATGTATAAAATTCACAAAAAGACATTTTTAAGTCTGTCTGACATTAAGGCGATAAATGCCAGCTTTAATTCCGTCGTAAATTACTTTAAACACGAGAAATCTTTTAAAGTGCAGGCTTCTAGCCACAAATTAGCATTAATTGTTTTATTCAGCCCATTTTGGGCGATGTGTTCGAACGATATTAATATTACTCATTTATCAATTGCAATAAGTATTCTCGAATCTTATTTCATGATAAATATTCTTCATTAATGAAGAACTTTACAAAATAAGTGCGAAACTGGCAACACCACCGCCAGTGTTCGCGCGAAAATACGCGTCAAAAAGTCGAACGTTAAGTTCGAATTCACGTGCCAGAAATAAAAACAAAATTACCATCAATACCTACTCAACTTACTTTCTCTGTCAGAATAACCTTTCGCACTTTCCCTGTCAGAATACTTTCCGTTATATTTATTATTATATCTGTCAGTTGTTCCGTTCTGTCTGTAAGGTTTCTCGCTGGTGCTGTAATGTATTTCTGAGGGGCCAATGGTTTTGGACCAATGGTGTGTCCAGTAGAAGTCATCAGGGTACCGCGGGTACGGGTTCTCCCTGCAAAGAACCACGCAGTAGATGAGGCTGCCGAGGAGCGTGATGAATCCGAATATCAGGAATACGATGCCCAGTATCCTGTAAAATAAGCGAAATAAAGCTGAAATCTGTCTTTAAATAATAAAAAAAACCAAAGACACGCCAAAACATGGTATTTGTAGATACAAGGTAGGCAATTTCATGTAGTTATACTTATTAGGAACAAATTAGGCACTTCTAAAGATATAAGCCTGAAAACCTATTATGTTTGATTGATTGATGTTGAGTGATTTTTGTATGTACCTGGATCTGTATTTTATTTATTCTTATAAATGTACTTATACATTGTAACAAACGAGTGAAAGAAAAAAATTTCTAAATGACAAAAAAGGCCGTAACCGGGTTTCTTTCGCCATTTCTTTTACATTTTGCTTGTGTCCGAAATGGTGGTAGTATGTAAAGTAGTTTATTTCCTTTATACATATATACAAATTGTAAATGACAAGAAAAAGTGCCTGTGAAGGTCTAATTTCTGAAGTAAACTATTTCATTTCATTTCAATAATTATGTAAACATGGATAAATTTATAGAAGAAAATAAGCGTAATTTGCTTAAATGGAACAAATAACATATTATTTAGAAATACTTAACTCATTTTTAATTTTTATTTCTGTTAAGTAAGTAATTCTGAATCTTTTGGAGTTTTAGGAAAATGTTTGTATAATTTTTTTTCTCACAATATTCACCAAAGAATCAAATACTTATGTCTTTTGTTCGTTATTTCTAAAACCGTCCATATCTACACAACGACGTATTGTGTTGTGTCCATCGTGTGTGCAACTATTATTGTATTATAGTTATGGAGACATTAAAAACCGCTTTGCTCCAACTGTAAATGTAATTTGGGATGTGATGTGACGAACATCCAAATTTCCCGGATAATTGTTCAAAATTGATAAAAGACTGGCACATTCAAAAATGCTTTTTGTGTAGGTACATATTTCATTTAACCTGATTCAGTACTATCTTTTTTGCCCGCAACTTAGTCCGCGTGATGTTCCGGACCCGTTCCCGTGACAACCACATTGAATTTCGGGAAAAGCTATACCCTATGTCACTCCCTGATAATGTAGCTTTCTACTGGTGAAAGAAATTTTGAAATCGGTCCAGTAGTTTCGCAGCCTATTCAATGCAAACAAACAAACCAACAAACAAACAAACAATCAAATCTTTCCTAGTATTATTGAAAATAAAACTCGGACTCAAAATCGTAAATGGGCAAAAAATGCAAAATAAAACGTAAACCCTAGCTGCAAATTTTGCAAGACTATATTTTTATGTGTTTTTATTTTGAGTTTAGATCTAATGATTTAATTCTAAGTGCAGTGAACTGACAACTCAAAAAAAGAACATTGAAATAACTAAAGAAGAAAGAAATATTTTCATACCAGACAAATAGCGGCTCGAAGAACTGCAACACGATGACGAAGCCCAGGGTGACGAGGATGAGACCCAGGTTAAGCAGCAGCATGAGACAGCACATGCCCTTGACGTTGGGGCAGAAAGGATTGGGTGCCGCCATCGCGTCTACTTTAACACCAGCCTGTAAAAGTTAAAGGTGGCCTTTATTTTTAAAGTTGATCACAAAAACACAAATATTTTTTTATTTTTTATTATTTTTTATACAACACAAGTGGCAAACAAGCATACGGTCGACCTGATGGTAAGCCGTCACCGTAGCCTATAGGCGTTTGCAATACCGGGGGTATCACTCACGCGTTGCCAACCCTCCCAACCCCCCAAGTGGAGCTCTGGAGACCTTACTCACCGTAGGAACACAACATGGCCGAGACCAATGCTATTTGGCTACGATCTTCTGTAAGGTGGAGGTCCTTCCCCAGACGGGCTGCTCCCATTTGAGCGGATTATCCGCTGTGCCCTACCTCTCTTAGAAGAAATAATAATATATATTGATAAATAATGCTTTGTTTGCATGATACACAAAAAATGACACTGTTATGCGACGGGTTTACTCTCAACAACAATTTTTTAATAGTTTACTAGTGAAACCCGCGCAACTTCGTTTGCGTGTATCTATTTATGCACAACAGCGCCATCTATATCAGACTTTTGATCAAATCCTACGGGAATCGCGTACTTTTCGGGATAAAAAGTATGTGTTCAAGGTATCGGCTAGCTACATAGTACATACCAAATATCATAAATATTGGCCCAGCCATTTGAGCGTGAAGAAGTAACAAACATATACACAACTTTCGACTTTATAATATTAGTAGGAAGTATGATTAGCTTTATTGCTGAAGAAAACATTGAATTATTTTGATACTAAATAATTTAATAATGCTAGAAAGTCAGTCAGACATCAGGTAATTAAATATTTCATTGAATTTGATATTAAAGTATCGAGATTTATGACATGATTATAGTGTACGTTTATAAAAAAAAAAGTGCTTATTTAAACGATTTTATGTAACGTTTATTGTCTTACCTTTCGCGAAACTTTGGATCTGTGAGTTGAAGCGACAGATGGCGCTACTGCACTTCGATACGAATAAACGCTTCGCGGCGCTCGGGATTGACGGCTGTGAATAAAGAAATTAAAATTATTCCACTAATATGTTAATAGATGACATTTAAAAAGTTTTTTTTAAATTCTTGGTTCCACTGTTGGGCAAAAGTTCCCAGTCTTCCTCTAACTATCCTTTTCATTCACTGTACCTAATTTAAATTTTCATTAATTTTATTTGGTGTTAGTCAAACGAATACGTTGTAACTTGTAGTAAATAGATTTGCTTATGCTGTTTCGTCACCTGAATTGAACCCTTGATCCAATAGACTCGACTATGAGCTATTCAAATTCAAATCGTGCACCAAACAATTTCACTTGTGCGCTACACAAACAATCGTAAATTCACACGCCCGTGTTCACGAAATTGGGACGACACGATGCGACAGTGAGGCTTAGGACTCCGTGTCGCATGAGTCACGATTGTCAAGGTAGATGGATAAGAGCTACCTGTGAACTTATTTCTGTTCTATAAAAACTACGGAACCACTGATTTCAGTGTTTTTGGAGTACTTTGGAGAGTTGTCGACCTCCGTGGCGTAATGGTTATCACGCCAGATCGCCACCCAGTAGGTCCCGGGTTCGATCCCCGGTCGGGTCATGATGAAAAACGAACTTTTTCTGATTGGCCTCGGGTCTTGGATGTTTATCTATATATGTATTTGTTATAAAATATAATATCGTTGAGTTAGTATCCCATAACACAAGTTTCAAACTTACTTTGGGGCTAGCTCAATTTGTATGAATTGTCCCTATATATTTATTATTTATTTACCTTATAGAATTGGGCTACCTCGAAAAGATCATCATTACCTACCTTGGCTTGTGCCAAGCTCTTATCAATCATATGATTAAAAATATAAATCGATATGAAATAAACATGAATGAACAAATCACTTTACTGCCTTAAAGCACACAACATTTTGTTATCACCAAAAGAATGATAAGCTAATTCAAATAAAAATCGTTGAATTTCACTTGAAATCTTGTGCCAAGTATATTGGAACAGATCATAAGGTGATTTAGGATAAACTAATTGAATAAAAAGGCCTATACTTTGGAAGTCACCAGGTTCCCCATATTCAAATTGAATTTATAAATAAATTTAAAACTTACAGTAAAAAGTAACATCATCATTTTTAAAATTCTTAAGTAGATAGAGATTTCAATATATTGGTTTTTGTCCACCTGACACCTCAAATAGAAAGTTTTCAATCAATTCTTTATAAAAAGGGATTTAACGAGGCACGAAGCCCTTAGTCACCATATCGAACAAATACTTACAAATAAGATGTCAAACACTGTTTGGTTCAGGTTAAAAAAAGATGGGTCAGTGGGACTTGATAAATTGAAATAAAGGTTCCGTATAGTAAGTAAGTAATTAATTAACATGGAAGGAAGGAGACGTTGCTCTATGACTGTTGCAACTCAATTAAAATAATTTAAATACACCGAAATAGTAGTTATCTAAAAACGGAGTATATATTGTCATTTGGTACCGAAAACTTGTGAATAGCTCTTAGTTATTATTTGTTAAATATATATTGTAAAATAAAATAAACATAGAAACACATAAGATTCAGGTTAATTTTTGGAAGTCAATGTTCCTTCAACAATTTTACTTTAAATAGATCCGCTGAGTAGCTATAAATATTACATAGATAAATAATTTATTCATAATCAGACATAAGTAAACAGAAAGTTGACAAACGAAATTGCAGAAGTTTACGGCCACATACAGTCATACACTCGAAATTCCGAGTGTAGGCTATGTGGCCTATGTGGCTGGCTTTAGTGTGTGCAAACTTATAAAATGGGCGGTCGCTCTTTCTATTTCTCGAGTTCTTTTCAAAATGGATATAAAAGGCAACCATTTATTTACGGAACCCTAATAATCCTTTGAATAAACACGCCTTAGGTGCTCTCGGGTCGTGCATGTCAAAACTAGTGATTTGTCATCAAGTTTAAGTACCTATTTGGTAGTCATGTTTATTTTTAACTCCTGTATAAAAGGTCAGCGGAAAGGATTAACAAAATATTTTAAGACTTGTTACTCTTTTTAACTGACTTCTAAAAAGTTCTAAATTAAAATTATTTTTTGTATCTCGATGGTAAATACGGCTGTTGATCATCAGAGGAATTAGAATTCTAGGAATTCTAAGTTGGCTATTGGGTAGTTTATTTTTATAAATCTCCAAACACAAGAATATTACGTACTTAAATGGGGGCTCCAGCCACAATGTTACCTTTTGTAAGAGATTGAATAAATATATATATTTTTTCATTTTCATACTGCGTAAGTCACACAGCGCCACCTGGTCCAGACAACGAATATAATATTATTATTGTAAATATTTATAATATGTACATGGAAAACACCCTGACTCGAGACAAATACAAATGGCATCACATAAAAATGCACCAAGAATCGAACGCGCGCCCTCTAGTGCCGAAGGTATAGAGTCACTCACCAACGCACCACCGGGCTGTGGGCTTTATTTTGACACCTTGTTCTCATTCTTATTCCGATTTGAAACAGGATATGAAGAGACTAGGCCTTCACAGGCTTCTCGGGTCATTTACAACTTGTATAGGTACTTAATTAGATTATTGTATATGATAACACAAACTACTACTATTTCGGAAACAAGCAAAATGATAATGGATAGTTATTTTCGCTAAAGTATAAGGAGGCTATCTTTAGTATTCTGCACATAGTATCGCTTTCGTACAAATTGGGACACTGCGTGAGTCATAGTAACTTGTCTCGCCTAGTCCGGTGCAGTGAACCTAAGGTCTAAGGTTACATTACTGATAAATTTATTAAGCCAATGAATTTCTATATGCTTTATCTGGTTTAGTTTTGAAATAGATAATACAAATTCTTTCGTACACCTGTAATTTTGAGAGGGTAAACAGAGCTCCAAATGAAGAGCTCTTTTTTAACATTTCGCCATTTCTTTGCGTGTGGTCATTTTGCGTTTCCGAAATGGTGGTAGCTTGTAGAGTAGATTAATTATTTATATATATATATATATATATTATGTCATACAGTAGACAAACAAGCAAGCGGGCCACCTGATGGAAAGCGGTCACCGCCGCCTGTGGACATCAGTAACACCAGGGGCGCTACCAATGCGTTGTCCACCAAGGAGGTTGGAGGAAGGGAAGGGAAAGAAGGAGGGGGGAAAGAGGGGATAGGGAAGGAGTTGGCTTCCAGATCTCTCACTCACCGAACGAAACGCATTGCTGCTTCACGTCGATATTCTGTGAGAGGGTGGTACTTCCCCGGTCGAGCCAGCTCCATTTCGTAATAATAATGCTCTACCACTCCAAAAACAGTTTGATCACAGCGTGGGCCTATGAAAGTCTACTTTTTGAACGAACAATGTAAAAAATTAAAAGTAAAAAAATATATTTAAAAACAAGCTTTTATTTAATTGCGCTAAAAAGAATAAAATAAACTTTTCTTTTAAAACTTTAACTATCAACTTATAACGTCATTACACAATTTATTGACATAAAAGCTTGTTGCGAGATTTAATTACTAACATTTACTCGTACTGTTCGATAATTATGTTTTCTAATACAGGTACATCTCGCGACAAGCTTTTATGTCAATAAATTGTGTAATGACGTTATAAGTTGATAGTTAAAGTTTTAAAAGAAAAGTTTATTTTATTCTTTTTAGCGCAATTAAATAAAAGCTTGTTTTTAAATATATTTTTTTACTTTTAATTTATTTTTTACTTTTTAGTTATCACTGGACAGGTTTCGCAGTGCCATCTATTGTCGAGAGGCGTTACTAGTCTAATGAATTTATTTGTTAAAACTAGCACCAGCAAAATTTGAACACCTATATAATTTCCTTATTTTACTACAGTCACCCTGCGACAAACTAAACGGGTTTATGTACCCATCAAAAATAAAATACCGACCAAGGGCAAGTAGAACTCGCGCATGAGGGTAATCCCATAATCGTACTAGTCATACTATCATACTAAATACTAATTATAAATGAGAAAGTGAGTTTGTTTGTTTGTTATTCCTTCACGGCTTGACTAATCAGTTGATCATTATGAAAATTTGTATATATATTGTCAGGGGTACAGAGCCCAACATAGGCTACCTTTTTACCCGTGAAAGTATGTCAATCCAAAGGGAAAATATTTTTTCTACTATAGAGGGCGCTGTATGGGATGCTATTGGCCAACAGATGGCGCCACAAGTCGCGCTATGGGATTTTTTTGTTGTCAAACGAGATCTATGTCATAAAATTAACGCGAGCGAAGCCGCGAGGAAAAGCTCGTAATAGATAAAATACATTTTAATTCAATACCTGTATAAAAAGAGCCATGTACCAATGTAAAATGTACCAAAGGAAGGGTCACATTATATTGGTTGTTTAAAGAAGAAGAAGTAACTACAAATTTACGGTTTTCATATTTATTCCTATACTTGTGCTAAACGATCTTGCTTATTGACAAATTTCATGATTCTAGGACAACCGGAAGTACCCTATAGGTTTTTGGTCGGAACGGTTTTGTACGAAAAACGGAACACAAACGGTTATATAATAATTTTGTTATCATAATATTGTATTGTCATCTGATCTACAGTTTTATGCAAAATTTCAGCTCAATCGGTCTTCGGGAAGTGGTTCAAATTTTCGTTCCAAGATTCCGCCCTTACATACATACAGGTCAAGTTAAATAAAAGCTTTTAAAAATCATGTCAATCCATTCGTTCCTTTCGACGTGAACTTTTATCTTCTATTCCAGAGCTCCACTTTTTTACAGGGTCGGCAACGCGCGAGTGATACGCCCGGTATTGCAAGCGTCAATAGGCTTCGGTGATGCTTACCATCAGGCGGGCCGTATACCTGTTTGTCACCTTAGTGCTATAAAAAAATCCATCACATTTATAATTATTGGTGTGGATTATTGCACAAATTCAATTTAAAGAAATCCTAATGGTATTTTTTATCCCACAAAGCGATTACAAAATACCATAGACTAAAACCACAGCCATGCCTGACCATAGCTAATTTCGTTTACTTTCTATTTGCGTCCTTGGCGTTACGTTTTGGGCGTGACTTAACGCCTTCCATTAATGTTAATTTGAGTGTCCCGGCTTCCCGAGATTTTTTGGTAACTCAATTTTGATGGACTCTTTGTGGGTGCCGACAGTAAGAAAATTACTTGATATAGTTTTTTTTACTTTTTTTTGGATATAATATATATAATGGAATTAATGTACTGTCACCGTGGGACGTGTTTAAAACATGGGCCTGATTTGATTAATTTTTTTTAACTTGAGGGATATCAATTCCCGTCGCTGCCTCTCTGAGTGTTACGGATTGTAGAAATTGTGAAAGAAAAAATAAAAATGTAAAATTGGTGTATTACTTTTATAGTGAAAAACGTCGAGTAAACGAAAGTGACAATGAAAAATATGTCAAAAAACATAGACAATAGATAAAATATAAATAAAAAAGCAGTTTGGCTCGCCACACTGGGTCTGCTCTTTAAATATAAGTGCTTGTGTGCAGCGCTTAGGTATGAGTTTTCATCATCACTTCAGCCATAAGAAGTCCAAGTATACTGGATGTAGGCCTCCCCCAAAAGTTTCCAGTTAACGGGTAAGAATTTTCGCAAACGAAAAGTTAATTAACTTTTAGTTAATTAATTCCTATTCCACAGGATAGAACAAATTATGAGCAGTCCTTATTAATGTAAGAAATCTAGCACGAACTTCCATAGATAGTAGTTTCTAAGTAAACTGTACAGCAATATAAATATGAGGTTTTTAGAACGAAACTCCATCTTCACTGAAACCACCAGGAAACTGGTTTTCATGGCATTAGGTTGACAAAGTAAATATCAATTAATATAAGAAAAATACTTATTTAGATATAACATTAGTCAAATAATGTTAAAAACAGTCAGGTTAATTAATGGGATTCTTAACCTTCATAATGGAACATGATAACATGTTATTTCAATGTTAATATATTAGTTTTTGAATATTTCTATAAAAATAAACATTTATTTATTAAGAGGATTTCACTCGAAAAATGCGTTTTTTAAACACCTGCGTTTTTTTTTCTAAGATATTTAAGAATTGGCAACAACACGATTATTTATAAGTAGTTTCCACGATAGAAAAACAAACAAAGTTGTTTCTAAGAATTTTGTACACCAATATTATGGTCTAAATATTTCACGAAAGATCGTCAGTTTTTGAGTAATAACATGTGTATGGTCTCTGTGGAAAACTAAAGCTTTACATTTTTTTAGATTTCTTTTTGTTTGAATATTTGGGAAATACTAAATTCTAACTTGAGCCATGTTTCCCTCTTGTCCGCTTCTGAATAAGCCTGTACTGCTGGATATATTATTAAGATATTGCTTTTAAAAATATAACCGGTAGTAAGAGTAAGAATATCGCGTCCAAACAAACATACTTATCATCATTATAATATTAAGTTTTATGTATTTACAACAGCGTGGGAAAGCCCCAGGCTAAAGCGAAAATTGCATATTCATTGTATCCAATGAATTGTATAGAATACCGTTTGACCCACTATGCGGAATCCAGATTAGCTTAGTACGCTAGGGTCAATAAATCGAGATGCTGGGTTCGATTCCCGCGCAACGACAAGCCGCGACATCATTGTGCTGTCTATGGGCCGGATGCCTGCTGAATTATTGCGTATTCCAATTTATGGCAGTGTGGTCGTTTAGTTTGTCAATAAACCAAAGTTGACATGATAAATTTGACATGATTTGAAGAGAAAAATCCGCAGAAATATATCCACGTAACTCCTAATTTGATCGACAAGGTATAAATCTATACATACTTATAAAATGCTTTTTCCTGATTGACTGACTGGCTGACGGATCAACGTTCAGCAGCCTGGTTTTGTAGTTAATTTAAAAGGAATAAAAGAAATCCAATCTTACTGGCTAGTTAGTGCATTTTTTCGTAAATTTTAAATCAAATGTAATTATTGTTGAATTTTTAAATGGAACAAAGAGTATTAATTAAAAAAAAACATCCAAGTACGTGTCGAACCACGCACAATGTAGGGTTCCGCATTTGCTGCGCTTTGCTTGCCTTCAGTTGAGTCCAATATCAAATTCCATCACATTTGTAAGTTTTCATCAAAGAAATTTTGTTAAATAAGTTTGTCGGCTATTACTCGGTAACTAGTAGAGCCTACTTAACCGTTATAGTTTTCATTGAAGGTTCAGCATATGGACTACTACCATGATTTTTTTCAAATTTCTAAACACATGTACACGATAAATGTAAATAATTCCGAAACGGATTATTGTATCGAAAAATGATATTCCCACACCCTCAATGTTTTGAAGCGACCTATCTAGAGATGGGCGCTTTCCCGGTAAAAACCCAACCTCTGGAAATATTTCCATTTATACCCATTTCGCACCATTCCTGGAAGAAAGTCATAAGTGAAAAATAGCAACTTTTCAGGAGCGTAAAAAAACTGTCTAGAAAATACATCTTTTGTCCTAAAAATATGTGGTATACAGCAAATGATAATAAAAACTAGCTGTCTTGTCACCATATTTTTATGTTCAACATTTACACAATGTACATAGAGAAAAACTTACAAAAGAGCGTTGCATAAATATTCCTCGAAGCATAATAAATTATCCGTAGCAGTAATTGTAAATATTGCATTATTGACATGGGGACGGTAATTGGCTGTTGGATATTACTGTAGATAACTCTTTATTCATGCCCTAATTCGATAGTGCATTCAATGCGTAAGTGTGGTTTACACGCTTCTTCCACGAACAACTCATTTGTGTAAGATCAGTTGCGCACTTTTTCCTTCTGAAAGATTCCTTTACTTAAAGTTATATTTGGAGTTATAGCTTTACTTAAAATGAAAAATTAGCAAGATTTTTGCGTAGTAATCTATTGTTTTTCATGAAAATCCTATTTTCATGACGAAACGAGTGACATTCCTTCTAATCAATTAACTGTAATAATTATTTATTAAATTACATAAAATAAGACTGTTCCTACTTCATCCTTTGTTTACTTACTTCAGAAACAGTGGCTGCTTATTATGTATATTATTTTATTCAGGTTTTCTCATTAATTATTGTTTTATGATATTATTATGTATGTGTATGTCAGTTGGGAACGGATGAAATAAATAAATATATTTCTAATTAAATATTTTTAATTAATGCTTTTATAATCAACTTATCAAATCAACAACATTTTAACTTCTAAATTATTGCTTGGCATGGTGTTTAATCAACAAATCATACAAAATTATGTGTCTATTCGGATTCATCGCTATCGACATTAGAATTATTCTCATTACGTGCAGATTGCGGGCGCAAATTCTTATAAAAGTTCTGATAATGCAATGGGATATGGTTATCTCTACACAAACTTATTAAATCTTTGTAAAGATTTTCAGATATAGGCAGTGGAGCGTTATACAATCGAGATAAAACAGAGGCCCTCTCCATATCTTCACAACCTGATGTTTTCTTTCTTCTTCCGACCCTATTACAACGTTTTGTGTCTACAATTATTGTTGTTTCATCCTCGAAATCATATCTTATCAGCAGGATTCCAGGTGACAAAGGATCTGCTGAAACCTCTTTTACCTTTGTCCAATGAACTTTTTCTCCTGACGCTTCCTTTGCCCATTAGTATTATTAGTTATTAGTCTTTTAAAATCCAAAAAGTCTTCCTGTGACATTTCTTTTACGTTATATTTAAAGAGAGGTAGGGCACAGCGGATAATCCGCTCAAATCGGAGCGGCCCGTCTGGGGAAGGACCTCCACCTTACAGAAGATCGTAGCCAAATAGCATTGGTCTCGGCCATGTTGTGTTCCTACGGTGAGTAAGGTCTCCAGAGCTCCACTTGGGGTTGGGAGGGTTGACACACCCCCCGGTTGGGAGGGTTGGCAACGCGTGAGTGATACCCCCGGTATTGCTTACGTCTATAGGCTACGGTGACGGCTTACCATCAGGCCGACCGTATGCTTGTTTGCCACCTGTGTGGTATAAAAAAAAAAAAAAAAATATATTTCTGTCCTCGTACTTTAGCATTCCTAATAATTGCGTAAATTTTTTCAGGAATATACAAAACATGGTTTTTCTTGCTTTTCTCAATGCATGAATGCATAGAGTCCCCTTCATTCTGCGTATGGCCTTTCTGTAAAAACCTATGCGTGATTTTTACACCCAGTTTTACTGCTGCATGGACATATAACGCAAACCCAAATCTGTTTCGGTTTTGCCCACTGCAATTATCCGAGTAAAATGATACTTCTTCAATTCCTCTGTCGGCTTCAGCTTTTAGATAAGCCCATAAACAGCTGGCTATCTCGTTAGCTCCTCTTTTTGCTATCTCGCCATGCAACGAAAAGTGTAATAGATCATATCAATTTGTTTCCTTGCAAAGAGTCTCATTATCTCCGAAAACAGACTCAAAGAGAATATTTGGATGAAAAACTGAATTGTGCGAAAATGTATCGCCTTTACGTGGATTGGATGAACAATAATCCACAATATCCAAATATCCTTGGCTGCACGGTCGGGTGCCTCCACGTGTGCGAATGGTCTGTTTTTGGGAAGGGATACGTCCCCTCCGAAGCGCAGATTATCCGCCTGGCGCAGCTGGAAACAATGGCTAGTAATGTCAGGAGACACTGCAAAGTGTCGATAGGCATTGCTAGCTATTGGCCAAATACCGACACCCTGGGGTCAAGGTTGGAGGAAACGTGCCGAGGACCCCGCGGTAGGGCCGGTGCACGGGTTCGCAAGGTGGAGGAGTGGGCGAACCCGGGCAACGGCTCTCCCGAGGCAGTAGGGGGAGGGTTGGACTGGGGGACGCACATCGGGGGCGGAGCGAAACTGGATACGTTGGTCGTGCCCCCTCGGTCGGGCGTAGCTGGAGAAACTAGCCCAACTATAGGCAGGCGAAGTTATACTCCGGAGACGTGCGGACGGGGGGACACGGCACACGGGGAGGGATCGCTCCGTCTCGGATGGGCGGACTCTAGTCCAATTGCCAAATACTGTCGTTAGCGACTCAGGGCGGGGGAGTGGCGGTACTTCGCCCTGTACAACCGCCGCTACCTTTGGTCGGGTACACCAAGGGAGCTACTTCACACGTACTCAAACCAGAAATCATACAACATGAATAACCTTAGCAACACAAAACAATTAAACACAAATAACAAGGACGGACAACCCGAAGCGCCTAAAAACGCCGAGGGAATACCTCCTCTAGTCGCCACATTAAGTAACCTCACAGTAAGGGAGGAAGAGGACTTATTAAGGTCTCCCGCCTCCGCGCAACCTAGCGAGGAGACGGGAGGCGTTTTCAAGTACAGCAGTCAGGCTGAGCGTAAGAAGGCGAGGAAAGAGCGCAGAAAGCTTGCGAAGGCTCGTATACGGGCTGGAGCAAGTGATAACGCAGAAGCGCCCCCAACTAGGCCGGCAAAATTAAAGAGGCAGGAGACGGACCCGGATGAGGCTTCGGGGCGTCCTCCGGCAAAGCGCCGGAACCACGGGGAGAGCGACGGCGGGGCTCGCTGCTCCGCCAAGCGGAGCAGCGATCTCGCCGTGGCCTTCACTCGTGGGGATGGGGCCTTGGTGGATGAAGCCCTTGGAGCAGTCATCAGGGACAGGATTCGGGCCATCATGAGGAGTGCCCTCGAGCGCGATGAGGACGATAGGAAGCTGGCCTTTGCCACCTCGGGTCTGGTGTCCGAAGGATTTTTCCTGGTGACACCGGAGACCGAGGAGGCAAGGGACTGGCTACTTTCCTGCGACCTCGGAACGCACGATGGCGTCCCCATTGTGGCCAGGAGACTAGACCGGGTCCGTATTATGGTCTGGCTGCCAGGTAGCGTAGGCAAACTGCCGGAAGATATTGTCTGGTGGCTAAAAAAACAAAACAAAAGCCGCACAGACCTAAAGCCAAGTGAGTGGACCCTCATCACTAAAGAAGTACTCCCCACGGGGGTGCGTCTGGTGATGGGTGTCCCCGCAGAAGCCGGGGAAGCATGGGGTGCAGTCCAAATGCTGCACTTCGAGCTAACCAAGGTTGTAGCTAGGCCGCTGGGCGGGAAACCGCAGACCGGCAAAGTAGGTAGCAACACACAGGGGCAGTCGGGTGCCGATGCCTGTCCTACCTGTGGGTCGGTTGTAAAAGCTCCGAAAGGAGCGAATACAGCCCAGTCGCAGGGGGGGCGGGTAGCGGAAACCGCTGCCCCAACAACAACAACAACACACACAACCGAGCGGACGCGGGGGGTGGACCGGGCCACCGAAAGTAATCCCATGGATGAGGGAATCCCTGTACCTGGGATTGCTCTTGGGGACCCGACCTAGTCTCCGCGTCTGACAATAACACAACAACAGTAACACACATGGGTACACACACACAAGCACACAAAACACACACAACAAAAACACTAACACAAAAGTCACTAAAGATCTGTCAATTGAATCTACATCATTGCAAAATTGCGATGTCAAATCTCTGCAAAACAATTGTGGAGAGTAAGATTGATATTGGCTTGTTTCAAGAACCATACACGATCGGCAACAGGGTCATTGGCCTTGGTTGCCTAGGCGGGGAGCTGGTATACCAGCGCACAGGTGAGTTGACCCCGCGAGCGTGTATATATGTTAGTAACAATATTAAGGCACTAGGCAGTATAAGATATGTTCCAGAGACCTAGTAGCGGTCGAACTGACTATCACCCGCGAGGACGGCAATAGAGAGAAGGTGGCCCTCATCTCCAGCTACACGCCCAGCGAGATGGACTACAGGCCGCCCTCCCCCGAGCTGGAAGAACTCATAAGAACATACAAAGGTAAGAAAACTTCGTTTATAGTAGGATGCGATGCAAACTCACACAATGAAGTGTGGGGCAGCACCGACACAAACGATAAAGGAGAGAGTTATTTAGATTTCTTATTAAGGTACGATCTCGAAATTCTAAACCTAGGAAATGATCCGACGTTTATTACGAGGAATAGGAAAGAAGTGCTGGACATAACATATGGGACCAGGAACTTCTGTAGGTACGTTAGGGAATGGAAAGTCAATCCAGAAGATGTGTTCTCAGACCACAGAATGATTACTTTCCGTGTAGACGCTAGGTGGGAAAGAATTAAGGTCAGAAATAAAAGAAAAACTGACTGGGACAAGTTCGACTTAGAGATGAGGAACTGGCGACCAACAACTCTCGAATTCACGACCCCTGAGGCGTTGAATAAGGGAGCAGAGGAACTAGAGAGCACACTCATAGCAGCCTTCAACGAGGCTTGCCCACTAAAAGAAATTCGCGACGGCAAAGGACAACCGTGGTGGAACAAAGAACTAACGAAGCTTAGAAAGAAATGCAGAAAAACTCAAAGGATCGCTCTGTCCAACAACGATGATTACAGTTGGGAGGCTTACAGAGCAACTAGGCGAGAATTCAACAAACTGCGACAGAAAGAAGAGAGAAGCAGTTGGAAGGGATTCTGTGAAGGCATAACTAGATACTCCGATGCGGCCCGGCTGATGAAGGTTCTTTCAAAAGATAGTTCCTGTCAACTAGGCAGCATTAAAATCGATGACAAGGTAACATCCGACCCCAAAGAAGTAATGGAAGCCATGCTGACATCACATTTCCCAGGGTGTGTGGAATATGAAGAAAGTGATTGCTTCCCAGTCAATAAACCGGTAGACTGGAATATGGCTCAGGAAACTATAACTTTAGACACGGTAGAATGGGCGGTAAGAACTTTTAGCCCCATGAAGGCTGCAGGACCAGACGGAATATTCCCTATGCTACTGCAAAAGGCATGGGAACACATAAAGGATATGCTGTGTAACCTACTAAGAAGCAGTGTGGCTCTGGGACACATACCTCCCAGATGGAGAAAGGTAAAGGCAGTTTTCATACCAAAACCAGGGAGGAAGTGCTACAAGGAAGTTAAATCATTCCGATGCATAAGCCTCTCGTCCTTCGTTCTGAAAACTCTAGAGAAGATAATAGACGGAAACATACGATCTCGTATTGCAAAAAGCAACTTCCCATTACACGGAAACCAACATGCATACGTGGAGGGTAAGTCTACGGAAACAGCTCTACACAATCTTGTATTAAGGATCGAAAGGGCGATTAGCAGAGATAAAGCATATGCGGTGGGTTGCTTCTTTGATATTGAGGGCGCATTCGACAAAGCTCATTTCGGTGCGGTGGAAGGCGCCTTAAACAGGGTAGACATACCGCTAACATTAGCTAGATGGGCTATCACCATGCTAAAGAATCGTATCATAACAACGACACTAGGAACGGACACTAAAACAGTGGTGGCTAGTAGGGGTTTCCCACAGGGAGGATGCTTATCTCCACTCTTGTGGTGCCTTCTTATAGACGACCTGGTAGGCTCCATCAACAAACAGCATATATACATGCAAGCTTACTCGGATGATGGAGCAATCTTAGTTTCTGGAAAGGCGCTAAGCACAGTAAGGGCAACGGCAATGAAAGGATTGAAGATGGTTGCGGATTGGTGCCAAGACAAGGGTCTTGGCCTCAACCCCGACAAAACAAAAGTGATCCTCTTCACTAGGAAAAGGAATAGAATGGAGTTGGAACCTATCGAAATAAAAGGTTCTACACTCGAAATCATTGAGGAAATAAAGTATCTGGGAGTAACTTTAGACAAAACTCTGAACTTTAACACGCACATAAGGAATCAGAGCAAAAAGGCAATAATGGCCCTAACTCAATGCAGAAGGGCTGTAGGAAAGATCTGGGGATTGAGACCTAATATCTGCCAGTGGATATACAAAGCTATCATCCTTCCAAGACTACTATATGGAGCGATTGTATGGTGGCATAGAGCCAACATCACATCTAACCTACGGGAGTTAAGGAAAGTACAAAGGGCTGCTAATCTGATGACCACAGGTGCCATGGCGTCCACACCGACGATGGCACTGGATATGGCCCTAGGGCTAAATCCGGTACACACTGAGATCAAAAGAAGAGCAGCAGAGCAATGGTACAGGATCACTGTCTGTAAAGAATGGAAGGCACGGAGTATGGACCAAGGTCATGCTGCGATAGAAGGCGCATTAGGGAGAGACATGTCACTAATCATGACAAACAACGACCTAATCAAGAAACAAAAGATCTTCAACAAAAAGTATAAAATACACATAGGCAAAAGAACAGACTGGGAAATTGAAACATCGGGCTCCCAGCTCATCTGTTACACAGATGGATCCAGAATGAGTAGCACAGGATTAGCGGGAGCAGGGGTACACATACCCAGTAATCCGGCTAAAGATGTGGTCCTAGCATTGGGTACGTATGCCAGCGTCTTCCAAGCAGAGGTGCTAGCAATTAAAGTATGCGCAGAAATGGTGCTGACCGACTCCGGGATAGAGACGCAAAGCACTATTATCTACTCAGACAGCCAAGCGGCAATTAGAGCACTAGCCAAGGTAGAGACAGTATCAGAGCTGGTCAAAGAGTGCAAACATGCTCTAAACAAACTAGCAGAGGTAACGACAGTCACTATAGCATGGGTTCCCGGCCATCAAGGAACATTAGGTAATGAAAGAGCAGACGAGCTCGCAAGAGCAGGCGCCAGCTCGAGACCCATAGGACCGGAACCTCAGCTTCCGATATCAGCCACCGTTACTAAGGGAGTGATAAACGAACTTATGAAACGCGAAGCACAGGACGCGTGGGCCGGAAGTAACAGCTGCAGACAAGCAAAATTGTTTGTTAAAGGAAAGAATCACAAAAGAACCCGGACACTACTATCACTAAGTCGGGAAAGACTAGGCATAGTCATGGGCATCATCACGGGGCACTGCAGACTGAACCGACATATGTCCCTAATAGACAACAGCATAGACCCCGCCTGTCCTGAATGCGGGGAACCGGAGACCAGCCAGCACTTCCTGGCTGAGTGCATTCACTACAGCAGGCTCAGGTGGGAGACCTTCGAAGCCGATAGGATTAAAGAAGAAGAACTATGTGACCTGGACACTGGTCGCATAGCGGAGTTCTGCAAAAGGAGTTCAAGGTTTTCTGGTGGGAGGTCATCGGGGCCACAGTAACAACCGTATCCACACGGGAATAGGGTGTAATGAGTCCACATAGCGACTTGAACACCCGCCTGTGCCCCGCAGGCGTCCCACCCTATAATAATAATAATAAAAGTACGAGGACAGAAATATAACGTAAAAGAAATGTCACAGGAAGACTTTTTGGATTTTAAAAGACTAATAACTAATAATACTAATGGTCAAAGAAAGCGTCAGGAGAAAAAGTTCATTGGACAAAGGTAAAAGAGGTTTCAGCAGATCCTTTGTCACCTGGAATCCTGCTGTTATGATATGACTTCGAGGATGAAACACCAATAATTGTAGACACAAAACATTGTAATAGGGTCGGAAGAAGAAAGAAAACATCAGGTTGTGAAGATATAGAGAGGGCCTCTGTTTTATCTCGATTATATAACGCTCCACTGCCTATATCTGAAAATCTTTACAAAGATTTATAACTTAAAATCATTGTTGATTTTACGTAATTGTATTTGCGCTATTAAACATAATTAAAATACTCGGATAATAAATAATTTTCAATAATTACGAAATATGCAAAATAAAATGTAACGTGGAAATCTCTATTTATGTATAAACCACTTTCAAATTCTACCTAGAAAAAATAAGTGACATTTGTTACTTAAAATAATATCATTATAGGTCTCGTAGAAGAAATAAGCAACTAAACTTACACACCGACACCTACATAATTGTATCCTAAAACAAGTATTCAACAATTAGTTGTGACAAGTTTTATTCAAAAGTTTTCGTTCAACATTTACGTAAGATTGAATATGATAATAGTCGCATGGAATTTTATTGCTAGTTCAAGTGCAAATGTATCAACTTCGTTATTATATGGGAATTTAGTAAAATTTTATGTTGCAAGATTTTGAATATTTCCATTTATTTCCTTCATTTTTGAGATAAATTTTATGAAAAAAATTGACAAGATGTAATACAATTTTCTTGATTTTTTGATGTAATAAAAAAAAATGACATAATTGGGGTTGCGACTATCTTCCACCAGTGGTGCGATTTCTTCCCACCCAATTTGAATTACTTCCCGGAAGAAATTGAATTCATTAAATTTGAAAAATTTTCATTGCTAACAAGCGCATTTTTTATATTTAATTTAATATTTGACTAAAGTAATCTATAAAATATAATAAAATATATAAAATTCAAAGTCCTGACTATTGGGGTTGAGAGTTTATATGCGATAAAGCAGACCAGACCGACCGGACCGGACCGGAACGGATCGGACCGGACATACCGTACTGGGCCGTACCGAACCGGACCGAACCGCACCGGAATCTATTATATATAATTTTTGTTTCTGAAGAAAAATATGCTAATTGTTAGTAGGCCACGAGGGGGAAGCCGCGGGCAGAAGCTAGTAGTTTTAAATAAACGCGATAAAATAGAATGACATTAGCGTGCTGTGTACTACCTACGAGTGGCGGCGGCGGCGGGCGGGGAGGGGGATTCACTCGTCAGTCCCAGTGCGCCATTTTTCGCAGTTGGTTTATTTACTCATAGATTAGTATTAAATCCATCGTGTTAACGTGTATCTATCTACCGCCTACTCAGAAACAGTATGTACAACTGAAATAAATTAAAGAGCCTATCCCCGAAGTGTCACTATGAGAGCTGTCAAGCTCTGTTCCTCCGTCCATCCGTTAGCGTTGGCGTTGGCAACCGTCTGGAACTGCTGCCGGCAGGATTTAATTCCGTCGCACAATGGTACTTCCACTCGAGGCGCCCGGCTGCACGGAGCAAAGCCACTGGACGTGGCGGGTCCTGCAGTCTCAATTCGCAGCATCTTTTTCTGCAGCCCATCAAAACCTTTTTTTATGGTGTGCACGTTGTCGTCCAGATTAGTAACCCTTTCTTCTACTTGGTCCACATTCTTCAGTAAGGTCTTTCGCTCTTATTGTCTTGACGCGCTTCCTGCTGCCCTTGTCGCCTTTCCTCCTGTTTATAGCTCATTTCCTGTCGCATTTCGTCTTGTTTCAAGCGCATTTCCTCCTTTCCTTGGCGCATTTCTTCCTGTTTCTCGCATATTTCCTAGCGCATGCAATCCATTATCTGCATTAATCTATTGAAGTCAAATGCAGATGCTCTAGCCTCTTGAGCTGGAGCCAAGGTCCGATGGGTGGAGCTAGTGGACGGGGCCTGCATGGTTGATGTCGCCTGGTCCTGGTGGATAGGTGTGGCTTAGTCGATGGATGTGGCTTGGTCGATGGAGCCGGTAGGCGTGTCCGCTGATCGGGCAATAGCCATGGCTTCCGCTTCTTCTTGTGCCGTCGTTCTGACGCCGGCAGTTTCTTCCCTCGGAGTCGCTGCAAATCCCACTTCTGACACCAAATGTTAGCAACGTGGGAATCGGAATTTGGATTAAACACCGTTGACTCGTTAGAAGAATTTATTGAGCGATGAACATGTCACAGATACAATCAATGTAGCCAAATCACACGAAGAATCGAAGTCCGTAGATCGTCGAAGTTGTTGGTCCAATCACAGTATTCGCCCAATCGCAGAGTCGTCCGAAGTGCGTTGGTATCGCAAAGGTGGCAGGTTAAGTCACTCTTGATTAGTCTTCGCATTTATCGCACTGAATGTTCAGAATGAACTGACTGTGTCGGCTACCGGCCGACGGCTATGGCCTTTTTTGTGACTTGTTTACAAATAACTTCGATCAAAACAACTTCAAGGTCAACAAATAACTTCCAATATGTAAGTCATTTTGCACCTTATTGTACAAGCACTAAATTCAATGTCGCTTGCACTTCTCACTTGTTTGTCACACTTGTTTCGATTACTTATTTTTCTCGATGTATAAATAGATGTAAACAACGCTTCTACCCGCGGCTTCGCCCGTGTGGCCTAACTAACAATTAGCATATTTTTCTTCAAAAACAAATTCCGGTCCGGTTCACTTCGGTCCGGTCCGGCACGTCCCGGTACGGTACGGTCCCATCCGGT
Source organism: Endotricha flammealis (assembly GCA_905163395.2). Taxonomy (NCBI): domain Eukaryota; kingdom Metazoa; phylum Arthropoda; class Insecta; order Lepidoptera; family Pyralidae; genus Endotricha; species Endotricha flammealis. The sequence goes on along the minus strand of LR990862.1, from coordinate 14,336,371 downwards.
CCGATCAGGTCCAATCCGTTCCGGTCCGGTCGGTTCGGTCCGGTCGGTCCGGTCCTTATAAGGAAACTACATACCAAATTTTGAATCTCTAGACCCAGCGGTTTGGGCTGTGCGTTGATATATAGTTAAGACAGTCAGTCAGTCAGTCAGTCAGTCAGTCTGGACTTTGAATTTTATATTTATAGATAATTTTTATTAAACATCGTTTTATTTTATATCCAAACGATATTTTACTATTATTATTGTAGTAAATTTAACCATACTTATTTCTTCCTGGGAGTATATAAAATATGCCGGAATAAATGGGAATTTATTAATTTTTTCCCTTCCTTCCCTTTCCTTCCCATTTTAACCTTCCCGAATTTCTTCCCGCGGCACATCTCTAGACCTATCTAAAGAACAACAACAAGGGGTGGTTGCGAAAAAAAAATTATATTACCACTATACATGTAGGGGAGGCACCCAAAAAATTTTTTTTTCCGAATTTTCTTTCAGCACTTTGTTAACAATGTTAATATGTGTATAAATACCAAATTACAGCTTTCTAGCATCAAGCTTCTAGGCGCTAGACCCCGGACAGACAGACAGACAGACGGACATGGCGAAACTATAAGGGTTCCTTGTAGTTTACTACGGAACCCTAAAATAAAAAAAAACTGGCCAGATATCTTTATCTTTTTTTTTATTAGGCCATGAATTTGGACGGTGTGTACACGAGTGTTTATCTAGACATCGAGCATTCATAGTTTACAATGAAACAGTTGGAGTGAAGAGTGGAACACCGTTACGATCGTTAATCCTTTAACGTCTCGCCTAATTCCAGCGAACGGGGCACGAAACGTGCCCGATTGCATACCCTGCATCCCAGTGTGTGCACACGGACGTTTTTATGTAAGCGTTCATTTAAACGCTTTTTATAAATAAAATTTTCTTTTTTCTACACAATTCACACTGCACCAACTAGTCCCAAAGTAAACTAGGCTTAAACTGCTTTGTGTTATGAGTACCAGATGACGCACCAGCTTAATCTTGTTCTCTTATTTCTTTCTTTCTTGATTTGACAATGACAGCGTCGGATTTAAAGTCTCCAACTAACCGTTAGAGAAATAAATGTTAACATTTCGCATAACTGAGACAAAGTGTCGGCTTAAAAAAATTAAGATGTATGTGAAATAGTTTGTACAGGCGAGAAATCTGAAATTATAATGATTTATGTTTGCATCTAAACTCACCGTAATTAATTTATAATGAATTTTCTTTTAGAGAATTCTAATTATTCGTAACAAGCACAGATATTATATGGTAGCAAGTTAGCAAGGTAGTATGAAGGTCAAACCTGTTACTTGTCATCATTGAATCTGCAAAAACTCACTTATCTCTGCCAATCATTTATCAATATCAAAATTCAAAGGCACAATGAATAGATCTTTAAGTCATATTGTACAATCAATACATATCAATAAAAGCCTGATTTGCATGCGAGGTATTTTAATCGGTTAGTTAAAGGTCAATGTTAATTGTTTTCTAATTTTACTCTGACAAGAATAATGGCTGCCATCTACTGACATAACAATATAGGGATTGAGAACTTTTCTTTTGATTTATGATCGGGTAGTGCTCAATGTGTGTCAAATTTCGTGTCTGAAATGTTACTGATAGATTACATTTTGATTAATAGTACTGGATTTTACTACAGTATATTTGCGAAGTCTTGTATTTATTGGTTTATTTAGTTGATAAGTTATGGCTAATATACAACAAAAAATTGACAGTGCAGCCAGTAGGAAAATATTGTTTAGTTGTAAAAAGTATTATGTCAGTAATTTTCCGCGCAAGCAAGTCCTTTGACTTAAATGCCGTCTCGTTGTAATCTCATAGTCAGAACCGCGGCGTTTTAAACGCTCGTCTATATAAACAGCCAACAAAGATCAAAACCTTCGTATTAAACGCCTAGATTGATGGAAAATTACCCATAGTGACTGAAATTGCACTAGCGCGCATGACTCATCTCGTGAATGCAGATTTGTGCAGTCATCTCGGTGTGATTGTATGTTTACAGCACATATTGTCAGCTACGGCTTGTACGGGTTTTAGTGCAGTTATGACAATCAGTTAGTAACATAAAGTAAGAAGAAAATGACGCATAAAATATTAAAGAAATACGATATTAATAAATATTATAAATTATGTTCTCATGTAAATGACTAGACAAGTGAGTGTTCTTATCCTACTAATGTTATAAAGGCGAAAGTTATTATGTACGTTTGTTCACGCTCAAATGGCTGGGCCAATATTTATGATATTTAGTATGTAATGAAATGAAATGAAATCGTTTATTTCAGAAATTAGACCTTCACAGGCACTTTTTCTTGTCATTTACAATTTGTTTATACGTATAAAGAAAATAAACTACGTTATATACTACCACCATTTCGGACACAAGCAAAATGGCCACCGGTAAAAGAAATGGCGAAAGAAACCCGGTTACGGCCTTTTTTTGTCATTTAGCAATTTTTTTCTTTCACTCGTTTGTTACAATGTATAAGTACATTTATAAGAATAATAAAATACAGATCCAGGTACATACAGAAATCAAGCACTAAACGCGGGATGTCGATCCAAATAGCGCTATGGTCAAATCCTAAATATGTAGATGTTAATAAAGCGAGCATATGTAGGTAGCTGATACCTTGAATTAACACCTAAGGTACTTTTTATCCCGAAAAGTACGCGATTCCCGTAGGATTTCATCAAAACTCTGATATGGATGGCGCTAACTGTGCATAAATAAATACACGCAAATGAAGTTGTGCGGGTTTCACGAGTGAGAAATAAAGATCTTTAAACTAATGTTTGTTGTGTAATTTTTCACCAGGTTTATTGTTCATCCAAATATGAAAATGTCCGCGAAATTAGTTAATGTACGTGAAATCGTCACATATTATGTTCGTGTTTTTTATTTTTTATAAAATTAAATAATTCCAAATAGGTATCAAAAAGTCATCAGTGATATAATTTTTAAATCGAAATTTTAATTAATCGACAAATCAAATGATATTCCATAAATCTGTATAGTTTAGTAACTATGATATTTTTTTACTTATTTTCTAAATTCGCTTAACTTCGCCTCCAACAAACTCTCTCAACTCAACTTCTCGAGTTAGGTTAGGTTATAGATAGCGAACAGATTAGCACCATGGTCTGTAGTTAGGGATCATAATGTGTTACACTCTCTTGAAATGGTCTGTAGTTAATAATGTGTTACACTCTCTTCAAATGCCGGTTCGCTGTCCAGTTTTAGCTAACTAGGCAACATGATATTCATATTGGACACTTGTATTTTAATGATTAAATGTTATTATACTTACAAATACAAGTACATAAACGCGTGACCGGTATTTTCAGATAATCTAATGACCATCTCAGTTTCATGTAAACCTGGTTCGGTAGGTCAGATAGCGATATTTATTGTTAAATAGGAGCCTTTAATACGGGCTCTACACTCTCGCGAAGTTGAGCGATGATTGAAGTGATGCGAAGTTCGGTATGAAGTTAGAAGATAGAGAAGAAAGTCCACAACAGGGACTCAAGTTCAAAAACACCTTTATAAAAGATACGTATTCAGAAGTGTAACACATTATTTCTGTTACAATAACAATACTATTCCGACTATCTTCTTTCTGATTAAATTAGATGTGTGTTCCAAGTTCCAAGACAGCTGTAGTTTCTCCCCAGTGACGGCAATAAGTGACAATAAGCTTCATCGCTTATTGTCAATCTGAGGTCGCCATTGTTGATCCTAGCTACACAGGACACACATCGGTGGGAATGTGTGGTGGGCTTGTTCCGATTATTTCTCTTACAGAATACCTATTATTCCTGTTACGTTTTGGGTGTTTTAAATCTGTTTTAACTGTAACACTTTCAATAGTGTTACTAACTAGCAAATATGGGCCCGTACTGTACACACTTTTTGTTGGTGGTCAACAATGTTTTAGTGACAGGGTATTAAAGTGGCAATATGTATATTAGTTTTCAATCGGGAAGAACCTGGACGTCCACGACACAGCGAATCCTAGTGTGGAGTTCAGGGATACTGACACATTTATCGTGTAGCACACACGATTTTAAATTGTATGTAAAATTGTTATAAATAAAGAAAATTATTTATATACTATGCCGCTGACTAAAAGCTGACTAAGCTGTAACGCCGATCGGAGTTAAAACTAGCGTGACTGCGCATATACAATATCACATTTTATTGTTCCTATCACATGTGTTTCATGGTAATTCTCGCGTCCGTTTGATCGCAGCACAATAAAATAAAATAAATATAACCTTACTGTCCAGCTGTAAACATATGGTTATAAACAGGAAGTATAAGCAATAAAGTACAATGTGTTTGTATAATAAATTGAAATTATATGGTATATTTCTATGAAACGTGGAATAATTTTCATATATTTATCATTTTCATTTGATTTGTATCACGCATCATATTCATGTTATAAATGGGAAAAGTCGTAAAGTGACATGTACCTAATGTTACTTTTTCATGCAAACCCTGCTAGACTGATTTGCTTATAATTTAGTACAAGTAGTTTATAATCTGAATTGATTCTTATCTTATAGTTTCTGTAAAGCAATTTTAAAGTTAATGACACAAAAATTATAGCTGTCATTGTCAAAATCAAGAAAAAAAGAGACAGCTTGATATTTCATGTGGAGTTCAATTAAAATGCGTTTCAGAAACTGCCTGTAAGAAACGGGGATCGGTTGGATGAGGGAGGCCCAGGATCGGGTTGATTGGCATGCCATGTTGGTATATACGTCGAAGACGATAATGACGCAATAAAATGTTTGAGAAATTTTAGCCCTAATAATTGACTTTTTTATAGCAAGGAAAATGTAGTACTGTTTGTCCTGTCGCTTGGGGAAGAGGTAACTGGGTAACGAATAAATAATATCTACAGACGCTGGCACGAGACGTGAAGCGTGCGTGTAGTACAGAAACTTCCCAGTCTGTAGGGCTCTACCCAAAGGCTCTACCCTCGTATAGACACTTGAGGGACGTGCCGGCTAAAAATCTGACTCACTACCACTTATACGATATCGCATCAGAGGCGCGCGTGAATTTTATTTCCCTAATTGATACTAGCATAGTGTTTGGTGTATGAACACCTTCTTTTGCGACACCACCGGGTAATAGGGTTGTTTCCAGGGTCAAAATAATTACATTATATTTAGTCCGTATTTTAGATTATAAAAAAATATTAGACACGTATTTTTTCTTTTTTCGATTACCTAAACAAAAAATAACAAAGATACAAGGCATAAAAATTAAGGAGACTGACGTCACCCCGTGCGAAAGATATGCCACACGGCGTGACGTCACACGTAACTTTAATGGGCTATATCTTTGTCAATTTTGGTCTAATTTACAAATGAAAAAATGAGTTGCCCTTATTTTTGAATAATCTAAAAGAAGGACTAGGTAATTACATTTTTTACGGCAACTAGCCTATTGCGGGAGCCTAGGCTCTCACCGTCAAAAAGTTTTTTTTTCTGTTATGTACCTATATCCTTAACAAAAACCTCACCTTATTTCTGAGGGTGGTCGATAGGCAGCGCTGGTGACGTAGACGTCTGAACCAGAATCCGCCCGTGGTGAACCATTGGTGTGGTGCCGGCGGCCGTTTTTTTCGCCGTTCCTGTGCTCACCACCGCCTGATGGTGACCTTGTTCGCTCGTCCATTGTCTGTAAGAATATAACATTACGTCTATAATCTTTTGAAGAAGTTGGTTTCAGTTGGAGATACGCATTTTAATCTCTCTCATTAAATTAAATAAATTAAAATCTCTTAAGCTCTCTTTTTTCTCCTATCGTTTGACATGCCTTAATTGTTATTTATAAAATAACCATTATTTAATGTGTTATTTTAAAAATGATTTCGTGTAACTCACCAAGACTAGGAAAAATGCTATAATGGCACCAATATTTAAAAATCTATTTTTTTTTTTATACCACAAAGTTGGCAAACAAGCATTCGGCACGCCTGATGGTAAGCATCACCGCTGCCTATAGACGCTTGCAATAGGGTTGTTTCCAGGGTCAAAATAATTACATTATATTTAGTCCGTATTTTAGATTATAAAAAATTTTGGACACCTATTTTTTCTTTTTTCGATTAAACAAAAAATAAAGATACAAGGCATAAAAATTTAGGAGTGGGGGCCCAAAGCGTCAAAACGTCACCCGTGCGATAAAATGTCACACGGCGTGACGTCACACGTAACTTTATTGGGCTATATCTTTATAATTTTTGGTCTAATTTACAAATGAAAAAATGAGTTGCCCTTATTTTGAAATAATCTAAAAGACGGACTAATTATATTTTTTACGGCAACTAGCCTATACGGGGGGGTATCACTCATGCGTTGCCAAAAAGTGGAGCTCTGGAGACCTTACTCACCGTAGGAACACAACATGGCCGAGACCAATGCTATTTGGCTACGATCTTCTGTAAGGTGGAGGTCCTTCCTCAGACGGGCTGCTCGGATTTGAGCGGATTATCCGCTGTGCCCTACCTCTCTTAGAACCTAACGAAACTTAGGTAAATTTCTAAACTATTTTCATGGTGAAAAGTTGCAGTTGTTGGCCGGAGATGTTTAAGGTTCAACATCCATACGGAAGCTCACCGAATTAAACGCATTGCTGCTTTGCTGCTTTACTGCTTTCTGTGAGAATGGTAATTCCCCGCTGAAGCCAGCCTATTTCATATGCTCTACCACCCCAGGTTGTGAGATAACTGTCAGCTGCTTGTACTTGTAACTTAGGTATTATTGCAAAATATCGTTCTCTATGTTGTATTTTAATCACTTATCTATTACCAACATGAAAACAATTCGAATTTCAATAGCAGTGTTGCCACAACACAAAATCGACCGTCAGGTTCGCCGATAATGATTTACGGACTCTTAATTTGCAATAAATGTTTACGATTGAACATTCACGATTTGAACACATTGACGAATACCAAACAATGCTATTTTAATGCCAGAACGTGTGGCGGTTCTGTGCGGATACATTTCGTTGGGGATAAATTAAGCGGAACTTTTATTTTCATACAACGCTTCTTTGTCATCAAAACAGGCCTGATGGTCGAGTAGCTAGCAAAGGTCACTATCAAACATTTATGTGCAATAGTGTGCATGATATTATTTATTTACATAAAAAAGTAGGAAGCTCAACTTCGTCCCCTTTCATCCTATTCCCTTCCTTGTAGCGGGCAACGCATTGGTAGCGCCCCTGTAGTGACATGTTCATAGCGACGCGCGACGTAGGTAACGGCTGTCTTTGAAACCTCCCGTACATATTCTGTTTATTTTTAATGCAAAACAAAAGAAATGAAATCATAATACAATTACGTTTTAAAAATAGAATTTTAAATAATGTCACTCATTTGTTTCCTTCCAATGACAACCAGCTCGATTTTAAACTATTATCAACTGTATTTTGCCAATTAAAATGAACCACAACATCAATTTAGCTAACATTCCGATACGTGTTTTGGAGCGATTTTAATCGATTCAGTGCAGGAAACTCGATTTGATGTATGGCAGAAATAAATCACAACATCTGTTTTTGCGAATGAACGCGCCCAGTTTATGGGCGACGTGCGTACCCGAATCATATTTCGCTCCTGTGACGTAGACAATTTTTTAAACTGTTAAATTCGTAATATTATTGACGCACGGCGTTTCCCCGATCGACCTACATATCTAAGTTCGCTCTTCAACTTAGGGCTCATTGAGACGAGTGGTTGACGTCGACCAAGTGTCGCTCGTATAAATTACAGATTTACGTGGCGCGCCACAACTGTTAGCCACCGATAAGTGTCGACGTTGTATCTGCCGTCAACCAAGTGCTCGTTTGAATGAGCCCTTAGAGCGAAACTGGGAGATGAAGGTAGAACGGGGTAAAAGAGAAGCTCTCGTCAAACTGCCCCTAGGCAGATACAGATACTCAACATTTTTAAGCGGTGAAAGCCTACAATTGAGTGCTAATTTCATACGAACACAAATGAATGTAATGCGCGGTATTTGAATGGCATAAGGCTTAATTTTAAGCTAGCACGATCGCTGGTCGCTGGGCCTCTACTTCACTTCCCACCTTGTCTTTCTCTTCACCTTTTCACTTCTCTTTCTCTCTCTTACTCCACAGTTTTAAAAATAGAACATACCGTATATTCAGATAATGTCCTTTCAGACGGCGCTCGGTGGCTGTCGTTCTCGTCCCTGGACGATGCTCGGTGCAGGTACCCCCCAGACGAAGGCGAGTCCACGCCAGACCGGTGCGTGGCGACATAATGATTATTTTTCACTTTGTGAGCCATCTTTCACTCTTTCTAAGTGACACTCACGTACATTTCCATAACCATCAACTGCGCGCCAAAACTTTTGACATATTTATTTTTAATTTTTAATCGATAGTGTTTCGTTGCCAGCCAGTCCTAATCAGTCATCGTTCGTTCCAATTTACCAATGATTGTATCTTGAATTTCGAATCTGGCGCAGTTATTTTTTTCTTGTAGGTCACCAGTATCTGTAACAAAGGAATAAAATTGGTTACTTTATGGGATTATTATATTATCTGACCTTATTTTTGGGTAACCTTCGTTTAATAGTTTGTGGTTACTGTTTATATCGATTCGATCGATTTTATGTTATTATGATCACAAATTGGATATTTCTAATCTTATTCACTTCTTTATTAGAGTAAGCTTGTTTGTGCTGCTAATAGTAAAAACTTTCACTGTTTGAAACAAAGATGACCTATACAGATCACTCAATTTTTAATAATGTAATCAGTAATCGATTCCGCACTGCTTCATATTAATCGATTGAGGTCACGGGCCGATTGAATCGACAAAGAATTGACTGACACATCAGGGTTTCTACAATTAAGAACAATGGCGGGAACTTTACGAGTATAGATTCATTTGGCTGAGCAAATTGGTTACTAAATAGGATCTATAAATAGCCCATACTAACTATTTTAAAAATAAATTATTGTTTATAAAAAAAATCACTGTCTTATAAAAACTATGATCAGACAGTAAACGATAGTCAAAATTTTTACGGTACGTAATTCAATAGTTTTGTGATGTTGAGTAAGTTGATTTATAAAATATACAGGGTTAAACATACGGTAATGGCGCTCTGTGGTAATGGCAGATAGGTGAGATGGTCCGCTACTTGCTGAGCTATAAAGATTTGACCTAGGGCCTATAGTTTTTTTTTTTAATTTTGAACAAAACTTCTTTCATCCTGAACTTGAAATACATACTATAATATATTTCTTTTATTTTATAGTCCAACTATCTGGACTAGACTTTCTAGGATGACTTAAAAAAGGTTTATTTGTAACTGACTGTACAGGTTGTGTGCGAGTTGAAGACAGAAATATTAGGTAAAATCAAATGGTGTCAAGTCGCACGATCATCGTGCGAGATGACGAATAAATAAGTAATAAATAAGTAAAAATTCTAGATACCTAGGTCTAAAAGACCTACACAGAATAAAGGTCTTATTATTAATTACCGTTTAAGATTAATACAAATCGTGCCCGTTATTGTGCAATGATTAATATTAGCGGCCATAGACTGGGTGGTCACGGAAGCTAATTCACTATACATTATTTAGGCTACGGCTGTCAAACAAGCGCAGACAAAGGGTTAACATTTCTAGTAGTTGTTCTTGTAACAGTATAAAGACGAGGATAGCCCTAATGACCTGTGTCTCAGGCTGTTAAAATAAAATAATTTATTGTGCAAGTAGATTTACTTGAAACTCTTTTGCACGTAATTTTTATTTATTTTACTAGCACTTCCGACGTGAAATCCTACAAACAATTTTTCGATAGCCTACTTCAGGCACCAGTGTCTTACATGAATAGGACATCGGTTATCTTATGTAGCTTCTTCTTCTTCTTTCGCACCATCGGGCTTCCAATTTTGAATTCAATTCAATGTAGGTATCTTACCATAATTAATTTGCTGACCTTCCAAGTACGTTAACACATTTTGATAGTTTTCTGAGATAATTTTTATAAAGCCATTAAAAACAATAACAGCGGAATGTCGGTTGCCTGCCAAGTATCGATTATACTTACGAAAATATCGAGTAGTTGAATCGATTTGTATCGGTAAATTACATGCAATGTTTTGGTTGTAGATGTGTAAATCGATAATCGATATGAGCTTTATCGATATAACGAAATAATCACAATCAAATTTTTTTTTGGATTTGTAGAAAGTATATGAAATGAAACTGGTTATTGAGATAAACCCACCACACATTTCCACATATTCTACCGTTGTATCTCCTGTAAACCCAGGATTAACAACGGCGACATCAGATCAGATTGACAACAAGCTTATTCAATAAACTTCATTGCTTGTTGTCAGAGAGCAGTGGCCTTATTCACGTTACAAGAACCGATCCTAGTTCGATTCAACGACACTCGCTGTCTCACTCATACAAAATAGGAATTGAACGGGACAGCGAGTGTCGTTGAATCGAACTAGAATCGGTTCTTGTTACGCAGGGAGGTTATGAAGCAGCAATGCGTTTAGTTCGGTGGAATGAGAAATCTGGAAGTCCCAACTAATTTCCCATCAGTTTTCTCCCTATCCACCTTCTTGTAGCGGGTAACGCATTGGTAAAACCACGCTGAACTATTATGTTAAAAGAGACACATCAGTTTATGCTTGTTTCCTAGACTTGAGTAGGGCTTTTGACCTGGTAAATTATAATTTACTGTGGCGGAAACTGACTCAGTCTAACGTTTCATCGAAAGTTGTGGGTCTGTTGAGAGACTGGTACGAGAACCAAACGAATTTTGTAAAATGGGGCGACACCGCCTCTAACGATTATAGGCTAGAATGCGGTGTACGTCAAGGAGGGCTCACCTCTCCGGACCTTTTCAGTTTATATGTCAACGATCTGATCGAGGAGTTGAGAAGCACCAAAATCGGATGTCATATTGGTTCTGTTTGTTTAAACAATTTCAGTTACGCTGACGATATGGTGCTTCTTAGCCCGTCGATCAGTGGTCTGCGTAAGTTGCTAGCCATCTGCGAAACTTATGCTAGTAAGCACGGGCTTAAGTATAACGTCCAAAAGACCAAACTGATGGTGTTCCGCGCGGGAAAGGGTCCGGAGAGGCTGTTGCCAGTGTCTTTGAATGGCGCTTTAGTGGAGTATGTGGGATCATTCAAATACTTGGGCCACTTTTTGACTGAGGATCTCCGGGATGATGTCGACATGGAACGGGAGCGCAGGGCTCTGGCCGTGCGCTGTAACATGTTAGCACGTAGATTCGCGCGTTGCACGGACGGTGTGAAGCAAACTCTGTTTAGAGCATATTGCCAATGCTTCTACACGGCTCAGCTTTGGGTCAACTGCTTGAGGCGTACTCGGAGTAG